>CM030364.1:83092028-83692028 GCA_017893485.1 Hemerocallis citrina | reverse complement strand
AACTTTTTATTTTGTTTAATTCACTTGTAGAAACACATATGTTCAAGTAGTGTCATAAGTATTCAAATCATCTGAATCTTTTCCATTTGTCGCATCATCTGATGCATATAATAGCATACAATTCTGTATGTTGTAAGAGTTAATTAAGTATATATAGATTAAAATAAATGCTATTATCAACATGAAATAAACATAACAAAATTTTGATGAGAATTTTTTTTTAGGAAGATCTAAAGCTCGACTTTGTGTTTTAGAGATTATTGATTTATATTTTTTTAAAGTTCTGGTTCAGTGAAAACTCTGGTTTGATTTCATAATGTACTGAAATATCTTATTTGATTTCAGAATCATGCATTGGAATTAAGTAATTTGTTATACAAAAACATCAGGGGGGAAAGTGCTTGAAGTGTATCTATGAAATTTGACTGCAAGCGTAGTTGACAATGTTATGGTATGGTGTTGGAGAACATAAGTTTAGTATGTCAAACAATTCAAGAGGAGAAAGTGCACAATTTCTGTAATGATGTAGGCCAGTTGAAGAATTTTAATAGCTTTTTAGAGATCTAATGGTTGAAAGTTAACCTTAACAATAACATCAATATTAAAATGTAAACTCGAAAGAACTATGATTGTTTTACTTCAGACTCTTGGATCAAAGTAATCTATGAATAGAAAAGAACAATACAAACTTGGTTCGGACTAAAGAAGTAATCACTAAAAATATATATTATCAAAACTGCAATCTTTTTCTGTCCGTGAGATCCCACTAGAGCGCCTGAACAATGTCTAATTATGAAAATAGTTTATGTGCATTTAATGTCATATAGATAGAAGAAAATATGCCTTTAAAATCAAGTGAAAATAGTATCAAATTTTAATGTACATGACCAAAAGTAAATCATTTCCACATGCCTATCCTTTGCACTAAAAATTAAGAAAGGGAAAAAAAAAGATAATATTTTTAATTAAATTTGCTGATTTTCAAAGCCTGCTCAATCTACATCTATCAGTCGAAAAAGCTAGGATTTTTATATCACCTTGAGGAGACAAGATAGTCTCTTTGCGGAAGCAAGACTTATGAGAGGGATCCATTGAGAAGGAGATGGCCAGAAAAGGGACACAAGATGGATTTGTAAATTTTTACTATGAAGGGCCCTTCAATAGTAGACATGAAACAGTCCAGGATATGACATCATATTATCAATGAAAAAAACTACTACTATCCACAATCAGTCTCAAATTCCAACTAAACACTCATAAAAATCACAACTTTATCCCAAAAAAGAAGAAAATATTACAACCTAACAGATGGGGTTTCTCCATCTGGATTTCCTTCTGCACCACAGCCCGAATCGAAAGCCTCGCAGATGGGATGGAGAAGTTGAATGAAACTCTAGTGTTCTGAACACAGCCAACAAAATTACTCTGGTAATCAGAAACATCAAAAAGAACAAGGAAGAAGAAGAGGAATGAGAGGGGGTTACTAGAAGTCAAGAGTAGCGGTATCATCGGTGAAAATGGAGGAGGAAGGCAACAGCATTGGTAGTGGTGATGCGGTGATGGCTATGGAGTTTAAGAGCAAAAGGAACATCTTTTTTTTTGTTAGATATTTATGTATGGAGAGTAAATGGGCCGGGTTGGAGTGGAGTGGGCCTAATTAGGTGTTGGGCTCGGCCAACTAATGAATATTTGAAAATTTCTATATATAATCAATAACAGCCTCTAATTAATTTGATCAACAAAATAAAACGAAGGGTTAAGATTGGCTCTAGAAAGATTTTTCCTTCTTATTCTTGCTTTTATAATAGGAAATATATATATATATATATATATATATATATATATATATATAGAGAGAGAGAGAGAGAGAGAGAGAGAGAGAGAGAGAGAGAGAGAGAGAATTGGCTGTTACCCCGAAGGATTTCTTATGGGGGGGTGTTGTGTGGAATTATTGTTGTTCAGTGGGCCCCAGGAAGAAACAAACTGCAGCAGCTGGTGTGGCTGACGTCAGCTGGGGCCCAGTCACGTAGTAGAGGGGAGGGATGTCTGTCGATGTGGTAGTGGGCCCTCCTGGGGAATTGTTTCGCTGTGTGTCTCTCTCGAGGAGAGAGATGGGAAGGTGGATGAAAATTGTCCCATATCGGAAATTGCACAAGATTAATTAAATATAAATAATATTGCCTATGATCAAGAGTTACTAATCCAGTTAACCACCTTTTGAGAGGCAGCCTGTGGTGGGTAGTTTTACTAAATAATAATAACTAATTTGTCTAAAAAAATTGTATAAATTATCTGAATTTAGGCAGGGGCGTTAGAAATGGTATCAGAGCCGAATTTCGACATCGAGTGTGGGTACAGAGTGGTGGTTATGCCTGAGATGGAGCTAGCAGATGTACTGGTAAGTATGCCTGAGAGGGAGCAGAGTTGGGTCAGGTCGCCTGGTAAATTCACTCAGATGGGCTAGGGGACTGGAACAATACGCAGAATCGGGGTACTGTACAACTATTAGAATCATGGTACGACATTCCACACCGGCTAGAAAGGAAATCCTGCACTAAGTTGTGCATGCCCCGTACTCAGCGAGGACGCTAATTTCTAATTTGGGGGGAGGGGGGTGTATGTAACACCCCGTAATTTCAAGAGGTATATTATATATATATATATATATATATATATATATATATATATATATATATATAGCTAGCTGATTTCTAAAAGGGGGTGTATGTAACACCCCGTAATTTCAAGAGGTATATTGAAATTACGGGGTGTTACATACACCCCCCTCGATTTCTAAAAGGGGGTGTATGTAACACCCCGTAATTTCAAGAGGTATATTGAAATTACGAGGTGTTACATACACCCCCCTCCCCCCCTTTAGAAATCAGTTATATATATATATGTATATATATATACATATATATATATGTATATATATATATACATATATATATATATATATATATATATAGGGGTCGGTTCGGGTGAGAACCAACCCTGGGGTGAGAACCTAAGAGCCTATCCTAGCCATTCATCTGTGTAATCTTAACGGTCAAGATTTTTTAAAATTAAACAATAAGATTAATTAATTTTAGCATTAAGATGTCAATCCCTTTAATTAAGGAATGGGGACCGCGTAATAAAAGGAATAATTATAAATTGCCTTTTTTTGTGTGCGACGGTTAAGGCAAATTTGGTCAAATTGGAGAGAGAAATAATTTATTTCCGTAAAATATTGGAGAAGATTTTGTTTCCCAAATTAATAGCAACTGCAGAATCATTCACCATTTCGTTCCTTACAGTTACTGTTTATTACAGTTGCTATTTATAATTATTACAGTTGCTGTTTAAGTGGTCAGGTATTGCTGTATAATTATTTCAGTTGCTATTTATAATTATTACAGTTGCTATTTATAATTATTACAGTTGCTATTCGAGAAGATTTTGTATCCCAACTTAATAGCAACTTCAGAATCATCACCAATTCGTTCCTTCACCAATTAGTTCACTATATAGCAACTGACTGTATTGTAAGTAGATGCAATAGCAACTTCAGTTGC
This sequence comes from Hemerocallis citrina, assembly GCA_017893485.1. NCBI lineage: Eukaryota > Viridiplantae > Streptophyta > Magnoliopsida > Asparagales > Asphodelaceae > Hemerocallis > Hemerocallis citrina. Next base: position 83,688,468 of record CM030364.1, on the reverse strand, counting down.
TATTTATAATTTTAACTTCAGTTGCTATTTATAGTATTCCTTCACCAATTTCAGTTGCTATTTATAATTATTTCAGTTGCTATTTATAATTATTACAGTTGCTATTTATAATTATTACACTTGCTATTCGAGAAGATTTTGTATCCCAACTTAATAGCAACTTCAGAATCATCACCAATTCGTTCCTTCACTAATTAGTTCACTATATAGCAACTGACTGTATTGTAAGTAGATACAATAGCAACTTCAGTTGCTATTTATAATTTTAACTTCAGTTGCTATTTATAGTATTCCTTCACCAATTTCAGTTGCTATTTATAATTATTTCAGTTGCTATTTATAATTATTACAGTTGCTATTTATAATTATTACAGTTGCTATTCGAGAAGATTTTGTATACCAACTTAATAGCAACTTCAGAATCATCACCAATTCGTTCCTTCACCAATTCGTTCACTATATAGCAACTGACTGTATTGTAAGTAGATACAATAGCAACTTCAGTTGCTATTTATAATTTTAACTTCAGTTGCTATTTATAGTATTCCTTCACCAATTTCAGTTGCTATTTATAATTATTTCAGTTGCTATTTATAATTATTACAGTTGCTATTTATAGTTATTACAGTTGCTATTTATAGTTATTACAGTTGCTATTTAAAATTAAAGTAATGATGATGTAGGTTTGTAAAAATCAAAAATATTCTTATTGTGGAATACAATTTGCAGTCATAATGATCATGAAAATAAATAAACCAATCACAACGTGTAAAATTGAGTTTCAAGGGCCAAGATTTCTTAATTATGTTCAAAATGAGTCTATATCGATTCTGCAGTTACTATCAATTGCTATTAATTGTTACGCGGTCCCCATCCCTTAATTAAAGGGATTACGCGGTCCCCATCCCTTAATTAAAGGGATTGACATCTTAATGCAGAAATTAATTAATCTTATTGTTTAATTTTAAAAAATCTTGACCGTTAAGATTACACAGATGAATGGCTAGGATAGGCCCTTAGGTTCTCACCCCAGGGAATGGTTCTCACCTGAACCTCTCTCTCTCTCTCTCTCTCTCTCTCTCTCTATATATATATATATAGAGAGAGAGAGAGAGAGAGAGGGAGAGAGAGAGAGAGAGAGAGAGAGAGAGAGAATTGGTTGTTGCCCCATAGGGTTTCCTATGGGGGGTGTTGTGTGGAATTATTGTTGTTCGGTGGGCCCCAGGAAGAAACAAACTATAGCTGTTGCAGCAGCTAGCATGGCTGACGTCAGCTGGGGCCAGGCACGCAGCAGAGGGGAGGGATGTCTGTCGATGTGGCAGTGGGCACCCCCGGAGGAATTTTTCCATGTGTCTCTCGCGAGGAGAGAAACAGGAAGGTGAATGAAAATTATCCCATATCGGGAATTGCACAAGATTAATTAAATATAAATAATATTTTCTATGATCAAGAGTCACCAATTCGGTTAATCACCTTTTGAGAGACAGTTTGTGGTGGGCAGTTGTACTAAACAATAAATAATTTTCTGATAAAATTCTATAAATTGTCTGAGTTAGGGGCAGGGGCGTTACACTACCAGACCCGACGGGTAAATTTTTTAAACTAGGACCCGAATCCGGTTCTCGCAACTCCGGATCCGGGTCCAATTTTTGGACCCATGAGGTACCAGGTCCGGATCCGGGTAGTGGAGGACTCGCCCCGATAGGACCCGATAGTAGCTCTAGTAACAGTGCATGTATCTCTCTACAAACTTCAACCTTGATGATTCCAATTGATTGTATATCAAGTAAAAATTATTCTCCATTACTCAACCCCTCTTTGACAAATTCATGTTGACTAACTTCTTCAAATGAAGAATCTGATTTGATGCAGATGGTTTCTCATATATATATGTGAGAATCTTCGTTGCCTCCTTTTCGGTCTATGCATTAGTAATATGGAATAGAGTTTCCCTACTCAGCAAAAATTGAATTTGCCCAAGTGCCTTCTGATCCAAACGGTTCCAGGCCACCAACTCAACTGATCTACCTCCGCTTCTTTTGTCTTCGTGCCAAACAATGAATCATCTAGATCTTTATGTCGGAGATACGCTATCATTTGGGATTTGTAAATCGAGAACTCTGTTCCCTTTAACTGTTCGGCTTTTCCCTTTTCTCTCATCTCAAACTAACCTGGTGCTCTGATACAACTTTGTTGAGTTCAATACCCAACTCAAGATGCAACAAGTAATTGAAATCAAAGAAATACAAACAAACGAAACCAACAATACACAACACACAAACACACAAGATTTTTATTGAGGTTTACCTAATTCAATGACTACTTTTCAGCGCAGAAAGACTCTTACGATTTTCACTACAAAATATAAAGAAAAACAAGTTTACAAACACTCAAGATCTTACTAGCAAGATGTAGGGTTTATCTCCTATCTAATCTCTTAGGAATGGTAGTCCAAGGCTCTCTCATGTTGGTAGAACAATAATGGAATAATCCTAAAATCGTACACCATACAATACATATAGGATTACACAATATTGAATCTCAGCCGTTGACCAATTTTCTGAATCTGCGCCGTTGCGGTCGACTGCTCCAAGACGCAGTCGACTGTTTGAAACTCGAGCAAATCAGTGAGCTCGACTGTAGGTTGCGGTCGACTGCCCCTCTTAGCAGTCAACTATCAAATCTTCTGTCGAGTTCAACCTGCCCATTGTAGTCTACCGCAAATAAAAGCAGTTAACTGCTCTCTGCACTTGTGCTTGCTGTCTTTGCTGCTGTCGCTGCTTCGCTTCTTCTCTTTCTTCAAACCATTGTTACTTCTCAGTGTACGTAGGATCCACACAATTCCAACCGTATACGTACCAACTAAATGTACCATGTTATACTAAAACTGAAATTGAAATAAAAAACAAGCAAGCGCAAATTAAATGCTTCTGGCTTCCATCAACCTGTTACAATAACCTTCGCTTAATTTGTCCCTGTTTAATGATACAAATGTGCTGTTGGTGTATAATTTTTGCTCCTTTTTCTTTTTTTGAAATGACATATGTAGTACAACTTTAATTGGATTCAATCCTAAAGCGCACACGAGCCTATCATGATACATATAAAATGTTAGGTTTTGTGAGAAATTAACAATTGGGAATTAGGGTTTATCTCTAGATCTAAGTTGCTTGAGATATTCACCCTAGGTATCAAAATTGGAATACCTAGACTGCTATCACAAGCCAGTATTTATTCCTAAATACTGGTTTGGGTATCGGGTTATAAGCCCACAAACCCGCGTTCCAATATCCAATCAATTGTACGTTCATTACACGTGTTACACATATGCACGTGCTATATTTATATAGAGAGAATATACCAATATATCCAACAATCTCCTCCTATATTCTCAATATATAAAGTACAGGATTATCTCATCAGATCAGTATACAACTGACTGGCTGATAGCAGTCCATAAAGGAAAAGCATCATAAAGGTATAGTTTCATAAGAACCAATAGACTTATAAAACTGAATAGTTCAATCAAGACTAAACCAATATAATTAACTAGTTCCAAACCATATCCAATTCAGAATAGTTCACAAAGACTAAACCAACTGGAATAATCTGTCATAGTTTCAAAATCAAACAAAGCAAATAAACTTCAAGAACAAAATATGAGTTTTAAGCTCATGAACACAAGAGTCTTAAACTCAACAGAAGTTTTACCAAGCAAGTGACTAATTTATTCTCAAAAGAAATAAATTGAAATTCTATCCTTGCACACTGCTTTATGCTTACTCCTCCATTTTGAGCAAATCATTATTTTTGAAATCTATGTTGACAGATTCAACTCCTCCATATTTGCTAGCTTATTGAAAATAAGAATATCAAGAGACACATCTCTAAGAATTCCAACATATTTCACAAAGTATCTAGTTCCACAAAAGAACTTAGTACAATTCATAATTAGCTTAGCAAAAATGTAACGCAAGCATCACAATCAAGTATCTTTAATAAGTAAAGTACATGAACTTTATAGTTTCTACACAAGAACCATACTATGTTTCATATTGGAATGAAAAGACTGCCGTTTCAATCATGGTTTAACATTGAATCATCAAAATTGGAATGAAACATGTAACCATAAAAGACATATCATCAAAATTGGAATGATATTTAGGACAATTTAATCATCGGAAACACATCGACAAGTTTTCATGTTTCGTATTGGAATAATATGATTATTCTAAGTAAATTCCTAGATATATAATACCATCAAAATTGGAATGACATTATATATTTGTGAAATTTATGTCGAATCATCAAAATTATCTAAAACATGTCAACTGCCTAAAATTGATGCTTAAGTTTGAACTTCTCTATGGCTCCAATTGGATTCTAAATTTCAAAACAACTTGGATGTTAAAGCTTTTTACTCAATAGCTTTCAACTCCACTTTCCCCCACAGTTTTGATAATTAGATCACTTTCAAGTCTCTTAGCAAGAGCATTAGCCATACTTGTCGCAATTGCACTTTATCTATGAGAAAGTTCAACTAGGCTTCTTTCAGCCTTAATATACTCCTCTTACTATTATAGAGTGAGTTATGAGCTACAGTGCATTGTAGCTTGATAGTCGCATAACAGAATTAGAGAGTTACTTAAACTTCTTAATGGATAACTAGCAACAATTTCTTCAATCCACTCAGCCTTCTCCCCTGCAGAGGATTACACGTAGAGGTCTGATTTCATGGATGATTGCACAGTGCCTGTTTGCTTTTTGTTTCCATAACATTTCTGTTTCTCCTAGTGTAAACACATATCTACTAGTTATCGACTTTCACTAAATTCTGAGCATCATAATGCATCAGGTCAGCCATTCATTCGAAGAATGACTAGAGTAGCACGAAGCAAACTCTTTAATACCACTCAGGTATCTCATTTGCCTCTTAAGGGCACTCAAATGTGTATGGGATTATTAGTGAATCTGCAGATCATACCTACCTCAAAGGCTATGTCTATTCTAGTGCAGATGTTTGTATACATGAGACTGTCAATTCCTTTAGAATGATCTACCTGTCTCATAGTTGCACCATCATTAGGTGTCAACCTTTTATCATAATCATAAGGTGTTTCAAAACACACTTTCAATCACTATATCCCCACTTTTGAAACACATTTTGAATCGATGAGTTTGACTAAGAGTTATCCCTTGCCAACTGAAAACTCACCCTTATACCTATGGTGTCCACAGTACCTAGGTTTTCGTGTTGAATTCTTTCGATAGCATAATTTTAACTTCATTTATAATAGAGAGGTCACTTCCAAGAACTTGCATGTCAACAGAACAAGCAAATAATAGCCACTATATTTGACACACCACAAAGTTGAAGGCACTGATCTGAATTACTTGATTCTTATACTAGGCTCTTTCAAAAATTTGTCAAATTATTTATCTGTTGGCTATACATGTTTTAAGAACATACAATGATTTTACTATATTGTAAATCTTGTTCACTAAACGTATTAGTTCAAAACTTTCCAGTACAAAACTGTTCAGTACAAAACATCAAGTACAAAGCCTTTTAATTATCCTTTATGAATGACAAAATTTTCAATAGATGTAAGGGTAAGAAGAATACTTATTGTAGCAATATGATAAACATGTGGTAGACATCAAATAAATCTACCACATTTTTCTCAGTCAATCTGTTAGCTACTAAAAGGCATTAAAATTGCTACTGAACAATCAAAATTAAGTTTCTTCTACAAAATCCCACTTACTTACTATAGTTTTAGCCACTTTCGGCAGATCAACTAAATTAAAGTATTATTGTATGACACAGAATCATCTCATTGTCTACTAAAGACTCTTCTTAGCTCATTTGTCATTCAGGTTTTCAAGTGTCAGTAAGGCTAGTTCTTGATTCCAACTGTGAATCATTGAACATGTCTGTATGACTAGATTATTTCATACATTAATCTTTGATGAACATATCCTCAAAGAACTTTGCAAGTCTAGATTCTTCTAACACAAATTAGATAGATCCAACATCTGTCCACAGAGTTATGTTCTGCACTTTCTAAGCACACAAATATTTGTTGTAGGTCCTACTTTAGGCCTTCTAGGGTCATGTACTCTAACAAAAGTATCACAACACACATTTTCACTTTAACAAAACTGTTTGTGTTTTCATACCATGATTTACAAGGTGTATTCAATTTAGAGTGTAGTAACACATTAGAGATATGATTAACAATACAACATCACTCATAATTACACAAGACAAACAACAGTCAATAATATAGAATTCAACATTTCACTAAGTGTTTGATTCTAACTTTTATCAATACCGTTTGACTGTTGTAAGTAGAGTGCACTAGAGATTATGCCCAATGCAAACTTCTCTAAAGTGGTTAAAACATATTCACTACCTCTATCAAATCTGAACCCTTGATTTTTAGCATTTAACTATAATTTTTAATTCATTAAGAATAACAAGTGCTTCATTCTTCATATATATGACAGACTTATATTAATCATCTACAAAAGAGATTAAATACTTCTGACCAACAATCGTCTCATCTAGTCACAAAGCTACTGAGATCACAAATATCAGAATGTATTGACTCAAGAAGTTGTGTGCTCCTAGATACCATACTAAATGATTTTCTAGTGATTATAATCTGAGCACAACTTTCATATTTGTTATATTTTAATGGAGTGTCATTTAGTAGGGCTATGAGTTTTAACAAGAACAAACAATTTAATATATAGTTCATAGTGATTCTAAATTTCAAAACAACTTGGATGTTAAAGCTTTTTACTCAATAGCTTTTAACTCCATTTTCTCCCAGTTTTGATAATTAGATCACATTTCCTCACAAACAATTGAATATATAGTTCTCAAATCTTAGCCAATTATGCTTTGTTCAAGAACACAATTAGACCTATTATTATTAATTGTCTCATTTGTTAAACTCAACTTATACATACGATTGACAATATATGCACTTTATAAGAGTTAATACAAAATTACTCTATCACATTTTTTAAAAATTATTTGCTTTCTCTAATGGTTCTAACAATGTCCACTAGCTCAAACACATTGAGCAAAGAGTTCTTTCCTTTACTCGTTCTTCATCATCTTCATAACGCTAAATGAGATAATGACTAACATATTATAATTCAACTTTGCACACACAGTACAATGAACGAGAGGGAATACAACGTAACTAGTAGAGTCATATTCTACATTAAGAGATGCTTTCTCCTAAGTTACAAACATTTGTTATACATCTTATACAATTTTATTTTATTTTAAATTTTAGAGAAGCAAATATGTAATCTCACACAAACTGCAAACAATGGATTTGTCAAAATATTTATACACATAGTATGATAAAACACTTAACAACCCTAAACATGCTAGTTTTCCAGAGCGAGAATAACTATGATCTAAAACTCTCAATCATATGATCAAACGCACAAAACGTTAACACATTCATCACATGAAAAATACTGAGAAAATTAAAGTAGATCATACCGACACTTCAAGTTAGAAGTGTTTTTCCAAATTCGATGGAGAAGCCTGCGTAGTGCAGACTTATCATACCATGATGCAAATCCATCGTCTCCAACATACACAATTTGTAGGTAACATTAAAGTTCCTACATTCATCAAATTGTTAAAGATTAGCCAATTTAAACAAATTATTAGCACTATCTAATTCACAACAATTTTATTGGAGATCCGAATTTTATAGTCAACTTACAGTTTAACTTATCAAAATAGATATCTTGTTTTAGCACATAGTCAAAAACAACTGTTCAACTTGTATTTAATTAAACAAATGATTAATACGGTCTTGAACTTAATCACTTAGCAAGATATTTAACAGAAATTTAATACGAGAAGAGTAAAGAACTTATCTTTCACTGTCTCTTCCCCTTCAGTTGATTAGACTTGTGTCTGTTGGGAACAAATCCAAACGACAAACCATTCTCCTGCTCACACTCCGGGGAATTGGTCCAGGCCAGCGTTTCCTGTGGCTTGCTGAGGGCCAGGCCCTGGCAATTGCAGTCTGCCACAAACATTCCCCATGAAATACAGAAGCCCACTGCTTACTCACGCATGTTATCTGAGCCCACCCATTAATTGGGACTCGAACAAAGATTTCGACAAGTAGATGATCAGTAAGCTTTCCAAATGTATGAATGTTTCCCTCAGATCTTCACTGTCTTCTTCTTTTTGATGAGATCACTGTCTTCTTCTTCACACAGATCGAAGAAGAGAGAGATGTCTTCTTCTTCACACAGATCGAAGAAGAGAGAGAGAAGGAGGAGTCGGAGTTGCGCCTGGGTTCGTGACTGCCGTCGACAGCGGACGGAAGAGGAGGGTTCGGCGCCTGATGACCTCCCGACGCGATCTGCGAGCGAACGAACGGACGGCGAACGAGCGAACGAACGGACGGCGACCGAGCGAACGAACGGACGGCTTCGCAGCAGATCCGTTAGGGTTCCGGCGTCGCCTTCAATCTCTCCGATGAGATCTGGCGGCTGCGGTTCCAGAAGATTCCGACGGGTTTGAACAAGACGATGGTAATCCCCTTAATTAATCTCACAAGATTAACTTAATATCTCAAGATTGTTAGGTTTTGTGAGAAATTAACAATTGGGAATTAGGGTTTATCTCTAGATCTAAGTTGCTTGAGATATTCACCCTAGGTATCAAAATTGGAATACCTAGACTGCTATCACAAGCCAGTATTTATTCCTAAATACTGGTTTGGGTATCGGGTTATAAGCCCACAAACCCGCGTTCCAATATCCAATCAATTGTACGTTCATTACACGTGTTACACATATGCACGTGCTATATTTATATAAAGAGAATATACCAATATATCCAACATAAAAGAGGTAAAAAGCAAAGGATTAGTTACATTTTTTACTCAGAGATTACACCCTGCACGACAAAGTAGTAAACTCTGATGTTATCTCCAATAATTATTTTTGTTTTTTTTGGGAGGATCAGACACGTTTTTTGAACATTTAACAATACAATACAAACTAGTACTACCGCACACGAAAGCTTCTAGCAGTTTCTAATATATAGGAGTACTTCAGAAAACAAATAATATGTATTTCAGGGGTAAAAGAAACCATGTTTAAGGTTTTATTTTATTTTAATGTTTTCAAATAGTGTTTAGATTTTTCAGAGAAAAGAAAGACACTACTACCAAAATTCAGCAGTGTACCAATGCATTCTTAACAAAGCAATGAATGTGTGATTAGAATAACTAAGTCAGCTTTCACGCATAAGAGTTTTGACTTTCCACATCTAATACAGCACTGCACTGCAAGATGCATGAGCGTGCTAATCTGTATTGTAAAAACAAACTCTTAGAGCATATGTAGTCGTTGACCAATTTGTCAAATTTCACAAATTTTGACAAAGAAGGCGTTGTAATCGTTGGCCAAATACCCAAAATTTGGATTGCGACGTTACAATAACCGGCTATATTTGGCAGCCGAAATGGGAACTGCCAAAATATAGCTAACAGAAGATGATTTTTTGTCGGAGAGATCGGACGGAAGATGATTTTCCGTCGGAGAGTTTTTTTTTATGCGCACTCATCGGACGAGGGATTATTCCCTGTCTGATAAATTAAATTATTATAAAAAAAAAAATTTGAAGGACGGTAGACAATCTACCATCCAACAAAAATTTTGCTAAAGACAAAAGCTTTGGACGAGACTTCATCCCTCGTCCCAGGCAAGTGAGAATTTTTTGTTATGAAATTATATAAACAATCAACAAAGGAAATAGAGACAAGAGGGAAGAAGATTATTCTCATTCATAATATTTTCATCTCACTTCCAAATGATTCACTCAATGGCCTATTTATAGGCTTACAAAGAATATAAAGAGACAATTACATAATTATTACATATGAATAAATATGAATGAATGCAATGTGGTGGTGGAGAATGTAGAAAGAGTTGGGGAAAGTTTAATAGACAATTCACACTTAATTTATTTATAACACTCCCCTTTGAATGTCTATTAAATGTAAATAAGAATATGCCTCGTTAAAACCTTACTAGGTAAAACCCAAATGGGAAAAACCCTAGTGAAAGAAAAAGAGTACATAATCTTTAACAATGATATGGAATGAAGATGCTACCTCGTTAAAAACCTTACCAAGAAAATCCAGTGGGACAAAACTTGGTGAAGGAAAAAAGAGTGCAGCGCATATCATCTCTCCCCCTGACGAGAACATCCGATTAGGACTTTCAAAAGTCATATCTCGAATTTCGATCAATTCTACCATTCTTTTCAAAAATTGAGGTGATAGAGTCATAGCGATCAAACAAACACATCTATGCCTTGCCTCGCATGGAGCCAATATCTCTTGATTGATATCTGGCTTTATAATGATATTGTAAATACTCAGTCCAATGACTTCGAGTTGGTGAGGACTTCATCTTACTAGTAAACCAACTTTCAAATGTTTAATTTGAAAAACCTGAAAACAAAAATGATGACAAAACAAGAAATTTGCTTATCCAAGGTCTTTTCGTCTTAAGATATTTCTTTAAACATTGCACGGCTTGTACAACTCTTCAGGAGTTCCAACAGACTTCGACCTTGAATATTTAATAAATATATGTGAGCTTATATGACCATTATTATGGTCCCCTTTATCGAAAACTCACTAAGATGGTTATATCACATTTGTTCCGATTGTTTTAATCCATACAAAGCTTTGTTTAACTTAACTGAGTAAATTTTCCCGGGAATTATCATTATGTGCTTCTGGCACTTTTAAATCCTTCAGGGATTTTCATATATATATATCATGGTCTAACGAACCATACAAATAGGCCGTGACCACATCAATGAGGCGCATTTCAAGTCTTTCATGCACTGCCAGACATATCAAATATCGAAATGTTATTGCATCCACCACAGGAGAATATGTCTTTTCATAATCAATACCAGGCATCTGGGTAAAACATTGTGCGACAAGTCGTACTTTATATCTAGTAATCTTATTTCTTTTTCGTACAAATACCCATTTATAGCTTACTGGTTTGATCGTTTGGTGTTCGAACTACAGGTCCACAGACTCCTCGTTTTTCAAACGAGTCTAATTCAGACTTAATTGCCTCTTTCCATTTTGGCCAATCATTTCTATTTCTACACTCTTCCACAGAGGTAGGTTCATGATCCTCGTTTTCATTTATGATATCGCACGCTATATTATATACAAAAATATTGTCGACAATTATATTATTCCGGTCCCATCTTATTCCCATAATGACATAGTAATCGAGATCTGTTAATTTCGGGTACCTGATTCTCTTCATTATTAACTATATCAATGGTCTCTTCTGAAAAGACATCCTCGATTTGACAATCATGGTTATTTGCTCCTTTTCTTTTTCGAGGATGTTTATCTTTGGAACCAAGTGGTCTACCACGCTTCAGGCGTGCCTTAGACTCACTAGAAATTATAGGTTGTCCTTCAGGGACATCAATTTTGACAGGAGCATTTACAACTGGAATATGAGATTTTGTTACTCTTTTGTGGTCAGTAAATGCGTCTGGCAGTTGATTTACAATACCTTGCAAATGAATTATCCTTTGAATTTCTAATTCACTTTCTTTTGTTCGAGGATCTAAACTTTTCAATGATAATTCATTCCATGAAATCTCTTTTTCCAACTGTTTATTATCTCCCCCTAATGTTGGGAATAGTGATTCATTAAAGTGAAAATCTGCAAACCTGGCAGTAAACAAATCTCCAGTCGTCGCTTCAATATACTTGATTATAGATGGAGATTCATACCCAACACATATTTCCGTCCTCCTTTGAGGTCCCATTTTTGTGCGTTGTGGTGGATTAATTGGGACATATATCGCACATCCGAAAATTCGTAAATGGGAAATATTTGGTTCCTGACCATGAACCAATTGTAAGGGAGAATTATCATTATAACTGGTTGGCCGGATGCGTATAAGTTGTGCTGCATGTAAAACAGCATGTCCCCAGGCCCAAACGGAGAGATTAGATTTCATAATCATAGCTCTCACAATTCAATGTATTCGTATTTGAAAAATCTTCTGGTTTTTCAATGGACTGCCACATGAATTTTCAATTATTTTCGCATCAGTAATGAATCGGGATGGTCTAACCGGTCATGCCAAACCTTAACCATCTTTGTAAACTTATGATTTACAATATCAGTAAATTTCGAGTTTACTGTGATATGATTCAACCATTCTTATATATGTATAATTCAATCCAGATCACAAAGTAGAGTAAACTTTGCAACACACAACTTTTGATTGTCATACTTAAGGTAACGCATATACCTTGTTCATTCGTAGTCTTATATCTGAACTAATTTATCGGGACTTTAGAGAAAATGGTGTATTTTTGAATTCTGAATTTTGTGCCCTCAGACATCATAGAATTAGCTCTTCAGGAGCTTATGAAGTTTAACTCTTCTAATTTCACACAACCATATAAATTTATATAATATTGGTATGTGCTTCATCATATCTCAAATGTGAGAATATGTATTATAGAGTGTGTGTGGTAATAATGTCTTCAAGACATTTGTCCCAACTTGATGTAACCCACAAGAACATCAAAACCACACCCACAAGAACCTTTCAAAACATAAAATATTCATATTTTCCAAGCAATCCTAATACATTAGGATCAGTTTTCAATCATAGTCATTCTTTACAGATCGAACAGATAAATCCACACATTTCGACCTGGATAGTTATCAGTTCAGTGATCTTTTTACTCTTGCACTTCATCGAAGACCTAGAATTGAATTAGCTAATCATTGATTCTGTAAAAGAATATGCTTGGAGTCCTTAAAGCTTTGGATGAGACATATATATAGCAAATAAACTTCTGTGAGTGATTAGTACTTACACAAAATGCTAGGTAATATACTTTTACCACATATATTATTGCAGAAGAAATTCAAAAGACATTATGCAGTATTGTTCAATCATATGAAGTTCCTCTAATTGTTCATTCGTACAATAATTGTTTAAAGTGAAAAGAAAAATAACTAAGATTAGCATTAGTCAGCCAGTGGTTATCTTACCTATTGATTCAAAAGCAGCAAGACAACCATATAAAATATTGCAACCAAATAAAATGAATAAGAAAATTGCAACCATAAAAGCATTAAATTGCAGCCAAATAAGATGAAGAAAAGCAACCAGAATTTATAATCTAGTTCATGTCAATACTAAATCTATTACAGCTCAAAAGACAAATATTTCACAAATGGATATTGCAGTGGCAAGGTAAATTCATGTAGGTTCTACAAGATTGCAGTAAATTAACAGTGGAAATCTCCTTTGCTTGTCAAATTATTATTTATCTATACAAGAGTTAAATGGTACTGTGCATGGTCTACACGAGTCATCAATTTTCTTCTACGTACTTCATAAGGTTGAATAATATATGAAGTTCTCATAAGAATTTCATCAAACTACTCATGTCCTAGTTAAGTGAAAGTAAAAAGGCAGTTATAGAGTGTGTGTGTGGTTTGATACGAGTTCTATAAAAAAAAAGCAGTTTTAAGTGAAGTGAATGGACAAACATATCTAAACAGGGTAAGCAATAATCTGAACAAATCTTGAAACAAAATTTTAAAAAGAAATAACCTTGGATTAGATGATAAAGAGAAACTTTTAGCTTCTTAGTTCAGCCTGGCATAAGACCCTGCTTTAATCGTACCAAGTACCAAATCTATATAGCATCACATTCACTTCGGGGAATGTAGCATGTCCAAAATATAAGACGAAATCGTCATTTTTCCATACATTTATAGTTAGCCACAGTTATACATATTTAGATCTACAGGATCTTCATCAATTCATACTCATTGTATTGTTATTATACAAACAATATTTTCTTCATTTCGAGAGATCTTCGGGATCTTTAACTTTGATATGTCAAATTCTTACATAATTCCTTTTGCTAGATGAACAATATTTTATTTAAATTTCAAGAGATCTTCAGGATCATTGATTTTGATACAATCATCTTTCACTCCTTCAGGGAGATTGTGACAAAAGAAAATTATAGCTTTCGTTATATCTTTCGTATGATCTCATTTAGATGATTCTTTGAATCCATCAATTGTCTCTTTGAGACTTTCGGTATTCAAATGAATTTCAAAATCCAAAACTCATGACAAGTAATTCTTGTCGGTTATTATCAAGAGCTTTGAAAAATAAGAACATAATAAAATTATATGCATAATTAGAAATAAAAAGACGAGATCAAAATATAACATTTCTGATACACAAGATCCATAAAAAATGGCGAGTGTAGAGCATACTAAGTTATATTGATCTTAAGGAAATGATCAAAAGTAAAAAAAATAAGATGAACTCGAGATTAACATACTTACATATATAAGACCAAACATTTTTTCTTTTTCTTCGGATGAACTTGAGAATCGAAAGGTAGAGCATGGTGCTGATAACGTGTTATGAAATTATATAAACAATCAACAAAGGAAATAGAGACAAGAGGGAAGAAGATTATTCTCATTCATAATATTTTTATCTCACTTCCAAATGATTCACTCAATGGCCTATTTATAGGCTTACAAAAAATATAAAGAGATAATTACATAATTATTACATATGAATAAATATGAATGAATGCAATGTGGTGGTGGAGAATGTGGAAAGAGTTGGGGGAAGTTCAATAGACAATTCACACTTAATTTATTTATAACATTTTTTGATTTTTCTTTTTTTTTTTATAGTTTTTTTGGTCCTTTTCTCACTTCCTTCACCGCCATTTCTTTTTAATTTTTTTTTGTCCTTTGTCCCTCACTTCAATGCATATATATATATATATATATATATATATATATATATATATATATATATATATATATATATATATATATATGTAGGGAAAGTTTCCGTTGAGCACGGGGCTAGTGCTCAACGTTGTGCGCACTGGAGATAGGCCGTCCGATCGAATGCTCTCATCATGATCTCCATCCAATGGTTCTAATTCAATCTGCTCATCTAGCTATTTGGGGGGGGGGGGGGGGGGGTATAATCGGAACAATCCAGCTGTTTCCTTCCCTCTCAACGCTGTCTCCTTTCGTCTCTCTCCCGCTCCACATTTCGTCGATCTGAACCCAAGTGAGAAAAACCCTAGGTCCCCAAAATCCAATTACCCCATCTCATCGGCATCGATTTCTCGACAAATTCTCCATCTCCTCCCTCTCCAATGCTCGATTTTCCCCATCTTGGTCATCTTCGACCTCCGATTTTAAAACCCTAGCCCCCAAAATCAATCGAAACCCACAAATCAGTACCCAAATGCACTTGGCGCTCTCCTCCTCGTGACGCGATCAACCTCTTAATGCTGATCATGATGCTATCTTCCTCCTCCATTCCCCCATCGTTATTGAAGGTATTAGTTTTTATTTTTTTTGCTTTACTTCATATTGTTAAAAAAACCAATTTTTCTTAACTCAGTTTCAAAAATAATTTGTTATTGTTAAAATTTGTTCAAAATTGTTGATATTGATTATATTTTCGAATTTGTTATAGGTATGGAGTTTGGTGAAGGTTGCTCACAATTGGGTGACAATTTTTTATATGTTGAAGAAGGTGAATTTACCCCCACAGTTAGTGAGCATCTAATACCAAAGATAGGTATGATATTTGAGACCCTTGAGCTAGTAGAAAAATACTATGATAGCTATGCGAAATGTTCGGGTTTTCAAATGCATAAAGGAGGTCATAAATTGAAGGATGGTGAGGTGATGGAAAAAAACCTTTTTATGTAATAAAGCGGGGGTGTCGAAAAGCAAGAATAATGAAATTAGAATAGGTACTACCTCCAGAACATCTTGCAATGCATTGGTTCGTGTGAGATTAAACAAAGAAACGAATTCATGGTCTGTTTATTCTTTCCATGAGGTGCACAATCATGCATTTACCACACCCGGTAGAAGGCATTTGTTGCTGCGTAACCGTGTTGTGTCAAGTTTAGATAAAGTCATAATGGAGCAACTTGCGGCTGCAAATATTCCCACATGCAAACAAATGCTTTTTTTTGAAGGTTCGAGTGGGGGATATGATAGGGTTGAATTTACTGTAAGAGACGTTAGAAACCATGAAAGAGATTTGAGGGTCATTGAAAGGTCATGATAGTCAAATGTTGGTAGACTTTTTTAAATGGCAAAAGGAAAAAGATCCTTCTTTTTTTTATGCATTCGAGCAAGATGAGTCCGGTAGACTGTCTCATTATTTTTGGGTGAATTATGAGATATTTGGTGATATAGTTTCTTTTGATGCAACACATAATACTAACCGTTACGGTATGCTATTTGTTCCATTTGTTGGGATTAATCATCATTGGTAGTCTATTTTTCTCGGTTGTGGTTTCATCCCAAATGAGACGGCTTCATCTTTTGTGTGGTTATTCCAAACATGGCTAGGAGTCATGAAAAAAGCTCCTGTTGGCATTGGAACGGATCAAGACCGAGGTATTGGTGCTGCAATCAAACATGTTTTTCCTCATATTCGCCATAGATATTGTATCTAGCATATTTTAGATAAGATTCCTTCTGAGGTGCCTTAATTGGTTCAAAATTCTAAGTTCATGGATGCTTTTAAAGAAAACATTTGGAATTCGTATGACTGTGTCTCTTTTGAAGAACAATGGAAGGCTTTGGTTGTAGAATTTGGGGCAGAAAACAACAAATGGTTGAATGATATTTTTCATATTCGTGATAAATGGGCTCCCGTATACCGTAGGTCTTATTTTTGAGCAGGTATGTCTAGTAGCCAAAAAAGCGAGAGAATGAATTCTTTTTTAAAAAAACACACACAAAAGAAGTATTCACTTCATGAGTTTGCTTTGATATTTGAAAGAGTTATTGGTAGGCAAAGAAAAGAAGAAGTTAAAGAGAACCACCGTACACTAGATTGGAAACCCAAATTGAAGACTGGGTGGTATATGGTGGAACAAATGGCCCAAGTATACACTTTAGCAATGTTTTTAAAGTTCCAAAAAGAAATCAAGGCAAGACTACAGTATAATGTGAATTTAGTGGAAGGTGATGTGAATACTACTAACATTTATTATACAGTGACATTCATTGGTAGGTCGGAAAAAAGACCATGATTACTTATTCCAAAGAGACTCGCTATGGGTGTTGTTCATGCATTATGTTCGAATTTGTTGGACTCCCTTGTAGGCATCTCTTGGCCTTCCTTAAAGTCTCAAATTGTAATGAACTTCCTAAACAATATATGATGAGAAGATGGAGCCGTGAGGTAATTAGAAGAAGCTACACCCCCACAAATTTTGGTAGAGAAGATGGCAATAATAGCGAGAATTTTACATCCCGCTATTGTGAGTTAAATAACTTGTCCAAGCAACAAGTTGAGATCGGATTGTCTTGCAATAAAGGGTATGTTTTCATACGTAAAGCTATGATCAAGTTACTTGAAGGCTTTAATTTAATAGCCTCTGAAGGGTGTAGTGCTGGGGCTAAAGGTAGCGGAACACGAGTACATGGGAAGGAATTGGTCTTGTCTCAAGTCTCGGTGGAAGAACCTCGTCAATGTAATACGAAGGGAAGACCAAGTGGGAAGAGGTTGAAACCGATGCGGGAGAAATTAAGAGGCAAACCTAGGAAGTGCAATTGTGGCGGTTTGCGTGGGCAAGGCCATAATGCGCGAACGTGCCCAAAGAAAAATGAAAGGTATTTCATGCTATTTGTGTAATTATGAAAATTTTCAATTAAGTGTGCACTTTCTTATTAATTTTTATCGTTCGATAATGACTTTTCTATGGTTTTTTCCCTTTTCAGTGGCAAGAGTACATTCGCCGAAGAGGAGGTGGATTCCTCTACTGACAATAGTTTCGAGGATTCTCACGATAGTGTGAACTGAGGGAAGTATTTCATTCACAATCAATTTGGTAAATATGATACCCTACTTTTATTTTTGGGCACGGGATGAATTGATAGGCAGTGATGAATTTATTGTCTTTTTCACCTACTAAGTGAAATCAATGTGTGAGTTTCTCTGAGCTCAGGTTGTTAGTGGGCTGCTACACCCACTTGATATGATCATGCCATACATTTAGATTTTCAGTTGGCTGATACTTGAATTTTAGTTCCATACCCTGATCCTTTAGCTTTGATACTTGAGTTTTTTTACAATTGGAGTGACAGATGCTATGTATGCAATTGTATATTCAGTTGTACTGAATATACAATTGATTATGCTTGATTTTGGCTTTGAGGTTGAAGTTTTCTGATACAACTATACAAATTTTTTATTATGAATTTTGTTACACAGTGAGTATCCTTACTGTGTAGCCTTTTTGAGACTGTTTGGCTAATCCTTTGTTACAGTTGGGTAGTACTCTGGCTGGTTGATATTTTTTGGCTGATACTTGGTAATTTCAACAGTTGGAGTGAACAAATTTTCTTTTGGGTCTCACTGGTTGAATTTTGGCTTGATTTTGGGCTCAGAAAAGGATACTTTCTGTTAGAATCAGGGGTAGTGCACAATGCTGTGTGCACTAGGCCTAGGCTGTTCGATCGTGAGCTTTCATCATGAACCCCATCCAATGGTGCTATCTTAGTCCCGCTCATCTGCCTAATACGCGGGGGGGGGGGGGGGGGGGGGGGGGGGGGTTAAGTAAAATTTTGACCTGAAGTTCATTTTTTTGGGTCACTGGTTCAATTTTAGCTTTTCAGTGGCTTAGAGATTGCATTTTTTGAATATATTGTTTGATTGATGCCAACATATACCTTTGGCTGAAAATAGAATTTTCAGTGGCTTGATCTTTGATACTTGAGTACAACCTTTGTTTTGGCTAATAGTTGGTTACACATTGGTTGATAGTTTGGCTGATACTTTTGGGTAATAGTATGTTATGGCTTTTAGTTTCCTTTGGGTGATTATTATTCTTTAGAAGGGAATGCATTTAATTGAAATTGTGGAACAACATATAGGGGATTGTGATGGTTACAGCTATTTGGGTGTGGCAGTTCAACTGCAGCCATATGTGATTACACCAACACAGTCTCAAATACTGACAATAATTTTTTTAAATGCATTCACCACTGAAGATGTTGTGCTCATTTGAGGACAATGTCTTGTGAATTAAAGTCATTTCTGAGCCTACCCAAATTCATGTCATGAACATAATCATCCTCTAATTTATAATTACTTTAGGTTATCTAATAAATGAGTACGAACATCATCTAACGTTATGTTTATTTTTCCAGTCAGCTGTCAAAAAAACTTACATGAAGACATGCAGAAGTAGATAAAGTGTTGGGACTTCTTGTTATAGGCTACAGAAATCAACTCCAGAAGAGGAACAGATGCAGCAACAGTATCAGTAGTTGATCTTCGCTTTGTATGCTTGACAAGCAATTGACTTCAACTAGTTTTATATTGGTGGATTTGTGAATTTTTCAATCTCTGACCTGATGATTTGAGTAACCCTGACTTTGTTGGGAACACGCCTACTTGGAATATGTATGAATGGAAGTCCTGATATGATAGAATCTGAAGTTGTACTGCTATGTTTAATGTAATCATTCTTTGTACTCATATGACAGAATCTGAAATATTTATAATATGAATGAGTTGCTAATTTAGTTTGTGGTTACTTCATGCTGCATATATTGTTCTTAACTTCATCATCAAATTATTAAATTTTCCTATAATATTTCTGAACTCCTGTGTTTTGCTGTGATTTATACTGATACTGGAAATGCATTCTGTTGAGCTCTTACCCATTATCTATAATATTTCAAGATTTGTTCAGATATATTTATTATTATTGTTTTAGTGTGAGCTCAGAACAACAGAAACTGAACATGAAGTTCAAAATGTGTAAGCTCAGAACAATAAAAACTGAACATGAAGTTCAAAATGTGTAAGCTCAGAACAACAGAAACTGAACATGAAGTTCAAAATGTGTAATCTCAGAACAACAGAAACTGAACATGAAGTTCAAAATGTGTAAGCTCAGAACCACAGAAACTGACCACCACCAAAAACTGAACATTAAGCTCAGAACAGCAGAAAATTGAACAACAGAAACTGAACATGAAGTTCAAAATGTGTAAGCTCAGAACTACAGAAACTAAACATGAAGTTCAAAATGTGTAAGCTCAGAACCACAGAAACTGAACATGAAGTTCAAAATGTGTAAGCTCAGAAACACAGAAACTGACCACCACCAAAAACTGAACATTAAGCTCAGAACAGCAGAAAATTGAACAACAGAAACTGAACATGAAGTTCAAAATGTGTAAGCTCAGAACAACAGAAACTGAACATGAAGTTCAAAATGTGTAAGCTCAGAACAACTGAAACCAAATGGAGATTATACCAATTCATATAAGAGTGAACATATCTGCCAGCTACTTGAAAGAACCATTCAAAGCAGCAGCAGCATCAACATCAGTGTCACAAACAAAAGGATTAAAAACACAATTGTAACCACAAACTAGTTTTAACTTTCTACTTCCATTACTTCCATTACAATCCATACATGACCAACACAGTAAAACACATTTTAACCTCCTGGCACTCGAAACATTCTCAATGGGTCAAAAATGGGCAGTCGAAGAGAGTGTTCTCAAGGCTCTCGGGTTCTCCACTAACAGCCTTCTTGTTCTTCCTCTTGAATTCCTGAACAAAGTGATTCACCAAAAAATAGAGAAGCAAGTACGTAAATATATGTATTATAATGAATTGCTGGTAAACTTTTGAGTTGTGCATATACTGTAGGCAAGTACTGTAAGAAACTACACCATTACAAAATTCAACAAAGAAAACAAAGATAATTTCAACAACATACAAAATTCAGTTACTCCCAAGTCAAATTCAACCATTACATAGATACGTGCATTAAACTAAGAAACTACACCATCAGATAACATATCTTACAACATACAAAATTACAAAATAAAACAACTACAAAATACAATTTTCTAAACTTCATAATCTAATCACTAGTACTTGAAGAACGCTAGGAACAATAAAAGAGACACCAACACCCCCACAAAGAAAACAGACAACTGCATAAACCTGGGCAACAGCCGTGTAACCACTCCTGTGCGCACCATCACAATCTACCGACCTCAACAAAGACTGAATCAAAAGCTCATCATGCAATTCCCTTATTGTTGCATCTTTATCCTCCTCTGTCCCATAATTCTCTACCCAACAAAAAAATTCGCAACCATTGGGAAAATTGGGACAATTGTAATATGCTTTACCTGGATTCTTCCTCCGAAGAAGAATATTTTACCCTCGTCTGTATTCGGCAAAAACATTTTGGACCTCTAATTCTCTGTTCGGAACTGGCTCGGGAAGACCTGGAGCTACAGCTGTAATGATTGTGGATTTGGTTGGAAGACTAGTTTGATGCCATCCTATAAGATGTTTTAAGGTTTAAGCCACTAAACTTACAAAAAAACACATTCTATTAACTTATTCCAAAATATACAATAGGTGACTTCTTATTCTAACGAATATTATAAATCAACAACTTTACTACTATCATATTACAGATTAGAGATGATGCTTCTCACTCTTCGAGTGCACCTCATGATTACAGAAAATGTGAAATGTGAGGTTCAACTTGCACTTGCATCCAACTAGACACACACTAAAACAAAACTAAAATAAAGAACTACAAAACACAGCATTAAATCCGATTACTTCTAGGGTTACAAAGCAAAGGAAGCAAAGGGTAAAATTCGGTCTTTAGAGTTTTAGTTGCAGTAATTCAGGAGGTTTCAATGCATTCCAATTCAAGTATTAGTTTTTTCACAATTTACAAGATACAACTGACATATAATTGAATAAAAGGATATATATTTTGCTTGATCTACACTATCCCATACAAAATAGAAGCAATTGTTTCTGTGGTTTCCAGAGTTCTGAACAACACAACCCAACTTCATTAGTTTTCTTTCTTGTTCATCTTCTACCTATAGATAGCAATTAAGTTTACTGTAATACACTATGTTCAATTTCACATATCAGTCAAAGAAGATCAACTAATACATAGTAATTAACCAATAGATAGTAATTAACTAAGGTCTCTCTCCGTGACTTTCAAAATATATTATTTTTCAACAAGATCATGGAAAAGTGTTTTTTTTAAACAATAACAAATTATTTTTGAAACTGAGTTAAGAAAAAATTTACTGCAATACACTATGTTCAATTCCACATATCAGTCAAAGAAGATCAACTAATAAATAGTAATTAACCAATAGATGGTAATTAACTGAGGTCTCTCTCCGTGACTTCCAAAATATAATATTTTTCAACAAGATCATGGAAAAGTGTTTTTTTCAACAATAACAAATTATTTTTGAAACTGTGTTAAGAAAAATTGATTTTTTTCAACAATATGAAGTAATAATAATAATAATAATAATAATACCTCCAATAACGATGGGGGAATGGAGGAGGAAGATAGCGTCATGATAAGCGTTAAGAGGTTGATCGCGTCACGAGGAGGAGAGCGCCAAGTGCATTTGGGTACTGATTTGTCGGTTCCGATCGATTTTGGGGGCTAGGGTTTTAAAATCGGAGGTCGAAGATGACCAAGATGGGGAAAATCGAGCGTTGGAGAGGGAGGGATGGAGAATTTGTCGAGAAATCGATGCCAATGAGATGGGGTAATTGGATTTTGGGGACCTAGGGTTTTTCTCACTTGGGTTCAGATCAACGAAATGTGGAGCGGGAGAGAGAGAGGGAAGGAGACAGCGTGGAGAGGGAAGGAGACAGCTGGATTGGGGGGGGGAATTCCGATTATACCCCCCAAATAGCCAGATGAGCGGGATTGAATTAGAACCATTGGATGGAGATCATGATGAGAGCATTCGATCGGACGACCTATCTTCAGTGCGCACAGCGTTGAGCACTAGCCCAGTGCTCAATGGAAACTTTCCCTATATATATATATATATATATATATATATATATATATATATATATATATATATATATATATATTGATTTAAATTTCTGAGACGAAAGATAATTTTCTGTCTGAGCCAAATTTTGAATTTTAACGACTACAACACAAACCTATTTTTTCCATTTCTATTTGTCAAATACCCAAAATCTGAGTCAAGACGGCTACAATGCTCTTAGAGAATTCACTTCACAGCCAAATTTACTATGCAAATTAAGCTAATTTTACTTGCAAGTAAAAATCAATAAGTTAGAATTACCACAAGGTTTTAAGTAGGGGTGTCAAAAAATACCATATTACCATACCATACCGTACCATACCATTACCATACCATATATTACCGAAATCTTGGTAATACCATACCGAAATCTCGGTATTGTACCATACCGAAATTATATGGTATGGTACTGGTACCCAATACTGATACCATGGTATACCGTACCATACCAAGTAATTAATATATATTTAATTTAATTTTTATATTTAAAAACCCATGCCCAGACTTAGCTCCAGGCCCATTTTTCTTATTTTCTTTTTCAATTTTTCACCCCAGTTATACTAGTACTTCAACTATTCTTCTATTTTTCCTTCTTCCTTTTTTTTTTTGAATATAGGGCACACGCACTGATTGACCTACGCACTACGCTGCCGAAGCATCACGCTGTCGCGACGCCGCCTACCTTCTTCAGCCCCATCGGTACGGTATTTTTGGAAGATTTTTTTGATAAATTAGGAAACATTAGAGTTTAGTTGGTGTATTAATATAAGATCCATCTTCTTCTTGTTCTTGTTGGGTTTTCTTGAGATCTTGGATATTATTATTCACAAGTAATTAGGAATTTAGAATGTAAAAGATCTTCTGATTTGATTTATCAAATTAATTTTTGTATTTTTTTAGGAGTTAATATAGGTGAAATCTTATTTATGTATTATATTTGTATCATAATCCTAAAATTGATTTATATTTGAATCTTCTAAATGAGATACATATTGGAAAAAAAAGGAGTAGAACAATACACAGAAATGAAAGAACCATCAAATATCATGAATGTTATGAACGGAAAATAACAATACTGTTGTCTTTCTTTATATATGAATCTTCTTAACTTCGGAATTGTTGTCTGTGACAGGGTAAAAATGACCTGAGGCCCAACCAGGGCCCAATACAATTCCCACTCAGAAAGGTAAAGATGGTAACCTGGTTCGGCTCCGGACCACTTCAGGGTCGGCGCCGAACCTCGCGTTTGCCCTCACAGTGCCGGCCTCCTCGTACCGACGAGCCTCATTAGCCCTCGGAGTCCGATCCGGGGCAGTCCCACAGGCCGTCTCCCCTCTCTGGCGGGGCAGAAGGAGGACCTGGCGCAGCCTAGGCCCTCAGATTCCCCCCAGAGGCACAGGAGACTCACGATGGGCCACGTCAGCTCCAAATACCGCCAAGGGTTTCGCCACGTCAGCCCTATACCACTCCTGGTATCGCCACGTCCGCCCTAAACCCCCTGGGCCTTCTGCCACGTCAGGCCCATGGGCTTTCGGATCCAAACCCGGCCCCCAAGTGGAACCAAACCTGGTTGGGATTCTCTATAAATACTAGACCCACACCCACCTTTTGAGGTAATCAATCTTTTGCCACTTAAATATACCTAGTTATTGCTACTCTCTCACAGAGACTGACTAGAGCGTCGGAGGGTCCGCCACCGGGACAAACCCCGGTGTTTCAGGACCGTCTGCAGGTACACAAGACCTCGGATCCGACCCTTCCGATCCGAGCCCAACCTTCAACATCTTTCCGAGCTCATCGTAGGTCCCAGAAGGTCAACTGAAGGTCGGCAGACGAGCGGCAATCTCCTTCAATACAAATTGAGTCCGAACTCACACCTGGTGCTTCCACACGTTTCTCAGAAATAAACAGCATCAGGTTGGCGCCGTCTGTGGGAACAGCTGCTCCAGAAGCCGATCCGACCCAGACCCTCAAAGGCCATCGACAGCCGAATCCTCATGGCCTCCAAAAGAAAGGGGGCTGCTTCCCCCGTCAACCAACGGGACTCGCCCCCGCCCACGGATAAAGCCAGGCCACGCACGTCGAAACACAAGGCTCCCCCTCGGGAGTCCCAAAGGAGCGTCGGCTGGACAGCCCAGCCCGACCTACGGAGAGTAATCCTCAACCGTCAGATTACCCACAGCTGGGGAAGGGCCGCTTCCAACTCGGCCCCGAACCATCCGAGGCAGACCCACAGGGACGACGGCCCACGGGGTCGGCAAGGTGATAGGAACCGGGGATCACCAACCCCGAAGCCTAACCCAAACCGCACCCAGGGTCAGGATCCCGAATCCGAGGTATCCATGGATACGCCGTTCACCCTACACTACATCCACGGGGGACCGGTGGGGGGAGAAACCGATACTTCCCAAAGAACCTTCACCCAGGAGACGAACGCTATTCAGTACAGCCCCTCTCCTGAGCTACAACCGCGGCCAGTCTCCTTCTCAGGAGAGGGCCCCGAAGGAGTTCACCTCCCCCACTGCGAGGCCCTCGTCGTTAGCCTCCGCATGGCCAATTGTGAGGTTCGCCGAATCCTTGTTGACAACGGCAACCCGGTAAATATTCTCTTCCTCGGAACCTTCGAAAGTCTCAGATTATCCAGAGGGAAACTCAAACCAGCAGGATGCACGTTGCTAAAAAACTTTCGGGCGTCCCGGTCGTAATGGAGGGAATTATTACCCTCGACGTCACCGCTGGACCGGCCCCTGACAAGAGGACCGTGTCCTTGGATTTCATGGTCATCCGCGTCAAGGCGGCTTACAACGCCATCCTCGGCCGACCCGGGCTAAACTCCCTCCAGACGATACCTTCGACCCCCCATCTGAAACTCAAATCCCCCCCCAAGGGGTCAGCATCGTCCGAGACAGCGTCGACGCAGCACGGTCATGTTGCGTTACCACCAGGGGAGGGGGCGTGCTCCCCCTCAGCGCCGTTGAACTCGAACCCGAGAAAGAAGGCCCCGCCCCCGAGCCCGTGGACGAACTGGAGGAGGTCCTATTCGACACCAAGGATGAGTCGAAATGGTTCCGGGTGAGCTGCTCACTCGCCGAAGACCTGAAGACGGGCATCATCGCTTGCGTCCGCCGCAACGTTGATCTCTTCGCTTGGAAGCCCTCCGATATGCCCGGAATCTCTGAAGACTTGATCATGCACCGACTGAGCGTCCTCCCTGACTCTAAACCGATCGTCCAAAAGAGGCGCAAAGTCGCCCCGGAGAGGCAACAAATTGTAAAAACAGAAGTGGACAAGCTCTTGTCCGCTCGATTCATCCAAGAAGTCAGCTACCCCGAGTGGTTGGCCAATGTCTTCATGGTGAAGAAAGCGACAGGGGGTTGGCGAATCTGCATTGACTTCACGGACCTTAACAAAGCGTGTCCGAAAGATCCTTTCCCCCTCCCGCGCATCGACGCTTTGATAGACGCGACCTCAGGGCACGAGCTGCTGTCCTTCATGGACGCGTTCTCGGGGTACAATCAGATCCGGATGTTTCCACCAGACATCTCCAAGACCTCGTTCGTCACCGACCAAGGTCTTTATTGTTACCGTGTCATGCCTTTCGGGCTGAAAAACGCCGGAGCCACGTACCAGCGACTCGTCAACAAAGTCTTCAAGGACCTGATCGGCCGCAACGTAGAAGTTTACGTCGACGACATGCTTGTCAAGAGCCGGGCCGGGCCGGACCACGTCGCCGACCTCGAGGAAGCCTTCGGTGTCCTCCGACGCCACAACATGAGGCTCAACCCGGCTAAATGCGCCTTCGGCGTCTCCACGGGGAAGTTCTTAGGATTCATCGTCAGCCAGCGCGGCATTGAGGCAAACCCCGAAAAAATACAGGCCATCATTAACATGTCCCCGCCCCGGAATGTCAAAGAGGTTCAGAGGCTCACAGGTCGGTGGGCGGCGATCGGCCGTTTTCTCTCCAAGTCAGGGGAGAAATCTCTCCCCTTCTTCAAAGCCTTGCGCGGGAAAGGGGGCTTCGAGTGGGGTACCCATCAACAAGAAGCCTTCGAACAGCTGAAACAGTACCTCGCCAACCCGCCTCTCCTCAGCAAGCCCGAACCGGGCGAGCCGCTTTGGCTCTACCTGTCCGCCTCGGACTACGCCCTCAGCGCCGTCCTCGTCCGAGAGGAGGAAGGAGTTCAGAAACCACTGTACTATGTAAGCAAAGTACTGCACCCGGCCGAGACGAGATACGCGAAGATAGAGAAGGTGGCCTACGCCCTGGTTATGGCAGCCCGAAAACTCCGACCTTACTTCCAGGCCCGCTCCGTCCAAGTACTGACCGACCAACCACTGAAGACCGTCCTCCACAAGCCCGAAAACTCCGGCCGATTAGTCAAATGGTCGATCGAGCTGAGCCAGTTCGACATAAGCTATCACCCCAGGGCGGCCATTAAAGGGCAGGCCCTCGCCGAGTTCATAACTGAATGCACTGTCTCCGAGCAACCTGACGTAGAAGAATCGGATCCGACCTGGGAGGTCTGTGTTGACGGCTCATCCTGCGAAACGGGGAGTGGGGCGGGCGTCATCCTTCGCGGCCCCGACCAATTCCTACTTCAATACTCCCTGCGCCTCAACTTTCCAGCCTCCAACAACGAGGCAGAATACGAGGCCATGATCGCCGGATTGACCCTCGCCCACCGAGCCGGTGCCAAGCGAATCCGGGCGTTTAGCGACTCTCAGCTCGTGATCCATCAAATCAACGGAGAGTACGAAGCCCGCGACGACCGAATGATGAGGTATTTGGCGGCGGTCCGACGACTCTTAGCGTTCTTCGACGACGCTACGGTTGTCAGAGTCCCCAAGGAACAGAACGCCCAAGCCGACGCGCTATTCAAACTTGCCTCTTCTTCCTTCGAAGGCCTCGATCGTACGGTGCTCGTCGAGGTCCTCTTGGAGCCAAGCATCAGTAGCCCGGAGCCGGAAGCGATGTGTGTGCAAGAGGGGACCAGCCCGGACGACTGGACCACCCCCATCCGAAAATTCTTAAACCGGGCCGAGCTTCCTGAAGACAAAGCCGAGGCCAGGCGAATCAGAATCCGAGCTGAAAGGTTCGTCATGATCGATAACATCCTCTTCAAACGCTCGTACACCTTGGCCGACGGCAAACCCTACCTCCGCTGCCTCGCCAGGGACGAGGCCAGCTACGCCCTCAAAGACCTGCACGAGGGGATCGGCGGATGCCACATGGGGAGTAGGACACTTGCCCGAAAGGCCCTGAATCAAGGGTACTATTGGCCCACCATGCTCCAAGACTCACAAGACTTGGTCAAGAGGTGCGGCCCCTGCCAAAGATTCTCCCCCATCAAAAGGCTTCCTCAAGCCAACCTTCGATCCCTGGCGAGCCCTACGCCCTTCGCCATGTGGGGTATGGACCTTGTGGGGCCCTTCCCCCCAGCGGTAGGGCAAAAGAAATTCCTGATTGTCGCCATCGACTACTTCACCAAGTGGATCGAAGCCGAACCACTATCCAGCATCACCGAGCGCCAAGTGCAACAGTTCTTTTGGAAGAACATCATTTGTCGATTCGGGATCCCCCGAATCCTCGTCACGGACAACGGAACCCAGTTCCAAGGGCAGAACTTCCAATCTTTCTGTCAGGACATCGGCATCCAGCAGCGTTTTTCCGCCATTTGCCACCCTCAGTCTAACGGCCAAGCGGAGAATGCGAACAGGCAAATCCTCGACGGCCTCAAAAAGCGCCTTGACAATTCCCCCAAAGGGCTATGGGTTGAGGAGCTGCCCAGCGTACTATGGGCACACCGAACCACACAGAGGATCCCTGTCGCCCCGCGTCGATCCCTCACAAATCGGCGGAGCTCGACCTCGCCTACACCGCCCTTCACCACCCCGATGGCCAGAGCAAAGAAGGAAAAGAAAGCTTTATTCATACTCTTTTATTTTGTGCGGAGAAAACAAGCAAATACCGTTACAGGACCACTCCACTCATCTCAAACTAAAGGGGATCGCCGACTTAGGGCCCCTCGGACCCGGTGAAGGGCGGGATCACTCCGACCAAACGACTTGGGACTCTCTCTTCGTCATGACGGTCTTTCGGTTCTGCCACCGTCGACACCCCGGCCACGGAGCTCTGGGCATCCACGGATCGAATGCGTTCCATCAGTTGCAACGCCGAGGGAGCCCCCTCTGCTCGCCGACCCCTCGAGGGAGATGTCGAAACACCCAACATAGTCCTATAGCGGTGTATCTCCATCTCCTTCTCCACTATCACATCGCGAAGTAGCTTCTCGGAGGAAGGCCTCTGCACCGAGGAACTTGACAGGGTGTATCCAAGACCAACGCCCCCTAGCTCCCGATCCACCATCGCCCTCCTCAGCCGGCTCGCCTCCTCACTTAGGGCTTCAGACTTGTTCCTATAATAATGGAAGGCCGCATCAGTGTCGCGAGCCCTCTTTCGATACCGAACCAAAGTGGCCTCTAAGGCCTCGACCTTGCCCCGAAGCCACGCCACGTCGGAACGAAGGGGGTCCACCTCAGGAAGGGGAGCCGTGACCTACAAGAGAACCATCCCACTCAAGACATATAAGCAAAGAGGTTCAGAAATTCTTCGAAGTTGGAACACTTAGCCAGCCAAAAAACCTTCTTTTTATAAATTCAGTTTCCCCATACAAAAAATGCGGTGGCCAGTCCGCGGAAGGCAGATACAATCGAGAGAAGGAAAAAGAAGGACAAAAATTATACAGCTGGTTTTCCCACCTCTATATCAGCCGGATCCGTTGGGGGGTCGGCAACCGATTTATCATCTGACCCTTGTCCGCCAGGGGTCTTCGGTGTCCCCTCAATCTCCATATCATACTCGAGGTTGGACAGGTCGATAGTCGGATAAAAGTGCCTCACATGGCTGAGGGCCTTCGCATAACTGCTATCCTGGGCGTTGATCACCAGGATCTGACACGACTTAGTCACCTCTTCCTTCTCCTTCTCCGACCTCTCCTCCTGAGCCACCCTCGCCTTCGCCCATTCCTCCTTCTCCTTGTCAAAAGCCGCCTTCGTCTCCGCCTCCTTCTTACGAGAGCCTTCGAGCTCTCCCTGCAATTCCGTCACCTCCTGCTCGGCCTTGTCAGCCCGGTCTCGCTCTCGCTGCAACGCCGCCTCGTAGAGGCCCCTCACATGGGCCCCCTGCACGGTCGCCTGCCATAACCAGACACTACTAAGAAATCTTCCTTAAACAACATCACCCGAAAGCTAGGGGGTTCGATTGACTTACCAGCACAGTGGCCTGCGCAAGACGCACGTACGCCTCGTCCAGGGTCTGGGACTTCATATCCGAACGATCCCGAGGGGTCGCCAGCTTATCTGCAACCTCCACGGCCTGGCGCCCCCGGACCAGGCAATCACCCTCGCGGATCGACCAATCTGGCACCCACCTTCGCCGAAGTCTCTCCTCTAGTCCGGGATCCACCAGGGGACCCTTCCCCTTATCAAGGTCGGCGGCCGCACCCTGATCCGAACCCCCCTGGACCACCGCGTCCCCACCCGTCTCCGACCGAGTCCTTTTCATCCTCGGATGAATGGGGGCCTCGGAGACCACCTGGGACAACTCGGTCGTCTTCGCCACGACATCCTTCTTCTCGGCCTTCTTCTTCTTCATGGCGAGCCTCAGCGCCTTAATCGACTCTTCATCCATTTCTGTAAAAAGATCCATTAAGAACAAATGAGCAAGAAAGTACAAGAAGAGTGTGAGGAAAGAAACAACCACGTACGAGGCACGGCCGGGCTAGGGCTCAGTCCGACGCTCGCCAGATGGGCCTCCGTCACCTTCCCCCAATTGATGCTATACGACAGACGGAGATGCTCAACGAGTCTCCACTCCTCCGCCGACAAGTCCCCCGGCCCCGGTGCTGCGTAACTCGGCTTAGAATGGTTCCACCGAGTAGGGATAGCCCAAGGATCCTCACTCCGGATCACCAGATACTTTTTCTTCCAGAACTTAATGGAATCTGGATGACCATGGACAACCTTTGCCTTACCTCGAGGCGAGATGTAGTATACTCCTTCTGCCGATGAGCCGATCAACAACATCGCTCGGAACACGCCCAGCCGCAGGGGTACCCTCTGCTCCTCGCACAACAGTACGAAGCAGATGATCTGCTTCCAGGAGTTCGGCCCAAACTGCATCGGCGCCAGGGACGACCAATTTATCACCTCCCGAACGAATGGGTGGATGGGCAGCCTCAGGCCGGAGATAAAGGCGTCCACAGGGAAGATACAATACCTATCCGGCAGGGGATCGGTCGGCCGAAGAGTAGAACTCGGCAGCATAAGCTCGTAACTGGGCCCTATGTGGTAGGCCAACTGCAGAGCCCCCAAGTCGCTTGCCTCCAGAACGGTCGGGGATGCGTCCACCTTCAACCTCTTCCGACTTGACGACGACGGCTGGACCCCCGAGGACTCCTTATCTGAGAGATCGTCGGGGTAGCGACGGAAAGCCCGGGGTTGTGCAGACGACCCTATCACCAAGTCGCTCGGGCCGCCAATCCTCGATCCCTTCTTCTTCGGAGCCCTCCGCCTCTTAGTCCGTTCCGGCGAAGGTGTAGACAAACGCCCCAGAACGGGCGGATTCAGAGACCCTGCGGAGCCATCTCCCTCGGAGCCACCCTCCTCTCCGGAAGCCAACCCTAGGGTCCGGACCTCGTCTGAGCTACCGCCCCCCTCCTCAGAGTCGCTGCTTTCTACCACGAAATGCCTCCGAGATCGCAAGGGCTTCACATTGTGTACGACCTCCTCCTTGCCTACCGGCCCCTCCCCAGAGGTCGACGCCGACGAGCCGGACTGAGCCCTATCCATCTGTGCCTAAGTTAAACGGGGTTACCAACTAACCTGGGATCACCTCGGTAAAACGACCTTGCTGCAGGAAGCTGAAGGGACGAGCGCTGAAGAGTTGAAGGATTTTTTGAAAAGTAAGAGGCAAGAGAGAAATAGGCGATAGAAGGAGAGGGGGGAACATTTATAGGGGATAGGAACAACTCCTCGATTTTTGCAGTCACTATTCACCGATTGACGTGCAACTGCCGCCTAGGAAATCACGCCACGTCCTCGAAACGTGTGCTACTGACGTCACCCAGTGCCAGACTGGCCGCCCGATACGGGGGTCGGTTCGGGCAAAATAACGGCTCGCCTTCGCCGGCACTAAAGTACTCTTCTTCAGAAGATCCACCGGCTGGCCATCACCCTTACCAGCCCGTAATTCCCCCTCGTCTCGAGGTTCGGCTTGGCACCGGGGTACTCTTCCCAGGAAGAAACAACGGCTCGCCTTCACCCTCACCGGCCCATAATCCCTCGCAAGCTCGAGGTCCGGTCCGGCACCCGGGTACTCTTCTTCGGAAGATCCACCGGCTGGCCATCACCCTTACCAGCCCGTAATTCCCCCTCGTCTCGAGGTTAGGTCTGGCACCCGGGTACTCTTCTCAGGAAGAAACAACAGCTCGCCTTCACCCTTACCGACCCATAATCCCTCGCCAGCTCGAGGTCCGGTCTGGCACCGGGGTACTCTTCTTCGGAAGATCCACCGGCGGGCCATCACCCTTACCAGCCCGTAATTCCCCCTCGTCTCGAGGTTCGGCCTGGCACCGGGGTACTCTTCTCAGGAAGAAACAACGGCTCGCCTTCACCCTTACCGACCCATAATCCCTCGCCAGCTCGAGGTCCGGTCTGGCACCGGGGTACTCTTCTTCGGAAGATCCACCGGCGGGCCATCACCCTTACCAGCCCGTAATTCCCCCTCGTCTCGAGGTTCGGCCTGGCACCGGGGTACTCTTCTCAGGAAGAAACAACGGCTCGCCTTCACCCTTACCGACCCATAATCCCTCGCCAGCTCGAGGTCCGGTCTGGCACCCGGGCACTCTTCTTCGGAAGATCCATCGGCTGGCCATCACCCTTACCAGCCCATAATTCCCCCTCATCTCGAGGTTCGGTCTGGCACCCGGGTACTCTTCTCAGGAAGAAGCAACGGCTCGCCATCACCCTTGTCGACACGTAATCCCTCGACCTCTCGAGGTTCAGTCGAACACCAGGGTACTCTTCTCCGGAAGAGACAACGGTTCGCCATCGCCTTCACCTACACGTAGACCCTCGACTAGCTCGAGGTCCTATTCAAGCCTCAGGGCAGCACCACCAGGAAGGCCCTGTGATCCGCCCTCCCATTTTTTACAATCATAAACACTCCTCCACGGCTAGCTCCCGCACCCCCCGCAGGAGTGGGGGGCTTGTGTGACAGGGTAAAAATGACCTGAGGCCCAACCAGGGCCCAATACAATTCCCACTCAGAAAGGTAAAGATGGTAACCTGGTTCGGCTCCGGACCACTTCAGGGTCGGCGCCGAACCTCGCGTTTGCCCTCACAGTGCCGGCCTCCTCGTACCGACGAGCCTCATTAGCCCTCGGAGTCCGATCCGGGGCAGTCCCACAGGCTGTCTCCCCTCTCTGGCGGGGCAGAAGGAGGACCTGGCACAGCCTAGGCCCTCAGATTCCCCCCAGAGGCACAGGAGACTCACGATGGGCCATGTCAGCTCCAAATACCGCCAAGGGTTTCGCCACGTCAGCCCTATACCACTCCTGGTATCGCCACGTCCGCCCTAAATCCCCTGGGCCTTCTGCCACGTCAGGCCCATGGGCTTTCGGATCCAAACCCGGCCCCCAAGTGGAACCAAACCTGGTTGGGATTCTCTATAAATACTAGACCCACACCCACCTTTTGAGGTAATCAATCTTTTGCCACTTAAATATACCTAGTTATTGCTACTCTCTCACAGAGACTGACTAGAGCGTCGGAGGGTCCGCCACCGGGACAAACCCCGGTGTTTCAGGACCGTCTGCAGGTACACAAGACCTCGGATCCGACCCTTCCGATCCGAGCCCAACCTTCAACATCTTTCCGAGCTCATCGTAGGTCCCAGAAGGTCAACTGAAGGTCGGCAGACGAGCGGCAATCTCCTTCAATACAAATTGAGTCCGAACTCACACCTGGTGCTTCCACACGTTTCTCAGAAATAAACAGCATCAGGTTGGCGCCGTCTATGGGAACAGCTGCTCCAGAAGCCGATCCGACCCAGACCCTCAAAGGCCATCGACAGCCGAATCCTCATGGCCTCCAAAAGAAAGGGGGCTGCTTCCCCCGTCAACCAACGGGACTCGCCCCCGCCCACGGATAAAGCCAGGCCATGCACGTCGAAACACAAGGCTCCCCCTCGGGAGTCCCAAAGGAGCGTCGGCTGGACAGCCCAGCCCGACCTACGGAGAGTAATCCTCAACCGCCAGATTACCCACAGCTGGGGAAGGGCCGCTTCCAACTCGGCCCCGAACCATCCGAGGCAGACCCACAGGGACGACGGCCCACGGGGTCGGCAAGGTGATAGGAACCGGGGATCACCAACCCCGAAGCCTAACCCAAACCGCACCCAGGGTCAGGATCCCGAATCCGAGGTATCCATGGATACGCCGTTCACCCTACACTACATCCACGGGGGACCGGTGGGGGGAGAAACCGATACTTCCCAAAGAACCTTCACCCAGGAGACGAACGCTATTCAGTACAGCCCCTTTCCTGAGCTACAACCGCGGCCAGTCTCCTTCTCAGGAGAGGGCCCCGAAGGAGTTCACCTCCCCCACTGCGAGGCCCTCGTCGTTAGCCTCCGCATGGCCAATTGTGAGGTTCGCCGAATCCTTGTTGACAACGGCAACCCGGTAAATATTCTCTTCCTCGGAACCTTCGAAAGTCTCAGATTATCCAGAGGGAAACTCAAACCAGCAGGATGCACGTTGCTCAAACTTTCGGGCGTCCCGGTCGTAATGGAGGGAATTATTACCCTCGACGTCACCGCTGGACCGGCCCCTGACAAGAGGACCGTGTCCTTGGATTTCATGGTCATCCGCGTCAAGGCGGCTTACAACGCCATCCTCGGCCGACCCGGGCTAAACTCCCTCCAGACGATACCTTCGACCCCCCATCTGAAACTCAAATCCCCCCCCCAAGGGGTCAGCATCGTCCGAGACAGCGTCGACGCAGCACGGTCATGTTGCGTTACCACCAGGGGAGGGGGCGTGCTCCCCCTCAGCGCCGTTGAACTCGAACCCGAGAAAGAAGGCCCCGCCCCCGAGCCCGTGGACGAACTGGAGGAGGTCCTATTCGACACCAAGGATGAGTCGAAATGGTTCCGGGTGAGCTGCTCACTCGCCGAAGACCTGAAGACGGGCATCATCGCTTGCGTCCGCCGCAACGTTGATCTCTTCGCTTGGAAGCCCTCCGATATGCCCGGAATCTCTGAAGACTTGATCATGCACCGACTGAGCGTCCTCCCTGACTCTAAACCGATCGTCCAAAAGAGGCGCAAAGTCGCCCCGGAGAGGCAACAAATTGTAAAAACAGAAGTGGACAAGCTCTTGTCCGCTCGATTCATCCAAGAAGTCAGCTACCCCGAGTGGTTGGCCAATGTCTTCATGGTGAAGAAAGCGACAGGGGGTTGGCGAATCTGCATTGACTTCACGGACCTTAACAAAGCGTGTCCGAAAGATCCTTTCCCCCTCCCGCGCATCGACGCTTTGATAGACGCGACCTCAGGGCACGAGCTGCTGTCCTTCATGGACGCGTTCTCGGGGTACAATCAGATCCGGATGTTTCCACCAGACATCTCCAAGACCTCGTTCGTCACCGACCAAGGTCTTCATTGTTACCGTGTCATGCCTTTCGGGCTGAAAAACGCCGGAGCCACGTACCAGCGACTCGTCAACAAAGTCTTCAAGGACCTGATCGGCCGCAACGTAGAAGTTTACGTCGACGACATGCTTGTCAAGAGCCGGGCCGGGCCGGACCACGTCGCCGACCTCGAGGAAGCCTTCGGTGTCCTCCGACGCCACAACATGAGGCTCAACCCGGCTAAATGCGCCTTCGGCGTTTCCACGGGGAAGTTCTTAGGATTCATCGTCAGCCAGCGCGGTATTGAGGCAAACCCCGAAAAAATACAGGCCATCATTAACATGTCCCCGCCCCGGAATGTCAAAGAGGTTCAGAGGCTCACAGGTCGGTGGGCGGCGATCGGCCGTTTTCTCTCCAAGTCAGGGGAGAAATCTCTCCCCTTCTTCAAAGCCTTGCGCGGGAAAGGGGGCTTCGAGTGGGGTACCCATCAACAAGAAGCCTTCGAACAGCTGAAACAGTACCTCGCCAACCCGCCTCTCCTCAGCAAGCCCGAACCGGGCGAGCCGCTTTGGCTCTACCTGTCCGCCTCGGACTACGCCCTCAGCGCCGTCCTCGTCCGAGAGGAGGAAGGAGTTCAGAAACCACTGTACTATGTAAGCAAAGTACTGCACCCGGCCGAGACGAGATACGCGAAGATAGAGAAGGTGGCCTACGCCCTGGTTATGGCAGCCCGAAAACTCCGACCTTACTTCCAGGCCCACTCCGTCCAAGTACTGACCGACCAACCACTGAAGACCGTCCTCCACAAGCCCGAAAACTCCGGCCGATTAGTCAAATGGTCGATCGAGCTGAGCCAGTTCGACATAAGCTATCACCCCAGGGCGGCCATTAAAGGGCAGGCCCTCGCCGAGTTCATAACTGAATGCACTGTCTCCGAGCAACCTGACGTAGAAGAATCGGATCCGACCTGGGAGGTCTGTGTTGACGGCTCATCCTGCGAAACGGGGAGTGGGGCGGGCGTCATCCTTCGCGGCCCCGACCAATTCCTACTTCAATACTCCCTGCGCCTCAACTTTCCAGCCTCCAACAACGAGGCAGAATACGAGGCCATGATCGCCGGATTGACCCTCGCCCACCGAGCCGGTGCCAAGCGAATCCGGGCGTTTAGCGACTCTCAGCTCGTGATCCATCAAATCAACGGAGAGTACGAAGCCCGCGACGACCGAATGATGAGGTATTTGGCGGCGGTCCGACGACTCTTAGCGTTCTTCGACGACGCTACGGTTGTCAGAGTCCCCAGGGAACAGAACGCCCAAGCCGACGCGCTATCCAAACTTGCCTCTTCTTCCTTCGAAGGCCTCGATCGTACGGTGCTCGTCGAGGTCCTCTTGGAGCCAAGCATCAGTAGCCCGGAGCCGGAAGCGATGTGTGTGCAAGAGGGGACCAGCCCGGACGACTGGACCACCCCCATCCGAAAATTCTTAAACCGGGCCGAGCTTCCTGAAGACAAAGCTGAGGCCAGGCGAATCAGAATCCGAGCTGAAAGGTTCGTCATGATCGATAACATCCTCTTCAAACGCTCGTACACCTTGGCCGACGGCAAACCCTACCTCCGCTGCCTCGCCAGGGACGAGGCCAGCTACGCCCTCAAAGACCTGCACGAGGGGATCGGCGGATGCCACATGGGGAGTAGGACACTTGCCCGAAAGGCCCTGAATCAAGGGTACTATTGGCCCACCATGCTCCAAGACTCACAAGACTTGGTCAAGAGGTGCGGCCCCTGCCAAAGATTCTCCCCCATCAAAAGGCTTCCTCAAGCCAACCTTCGATCCCTGGCGAGCCCTACGCCCTTCGCCATGTGGGGTATGGACCTTGTGGGGCCCTTCCCCCCAGCGGTAGGGCAAAAGAAATTCCTGATTGTCGCCATCGACTACTTCACCAAGTGGATCGAAGCCGAACCACTATCCAGCATCACCGAGCGCCAAGTGCAACAGTTCTTTTGGAAGAACATCATTTGTCGATTCGGGATCCCCCGAATCCTCGTCACGGACAACGGAACCCAGTTCCAAGGGCAGAACTTCCAATCTTCTGATTTGATTTATCAAATTAATTTTTGTATTTTTTTAGGAGTTAATATAGGTGAAATCTTATTTATGTATTATATTTGTATCATAATCCTAAAATTGATTTATATTTGAATCTTCTAAATGAGATACATATTGGAAAAAAAAGGAGTAGAACAATACACAGAAATGAAAGAACCATCAAATATCATGAATGTTATGAACGGAAAATAACAATACTGTTGTCTTTCTTTATATATGAATCTTCTTAACTTCGGAATTGTTGTCATTCTTTCTCTGTATGTTGAAGCTATCCAATTATATCTAATTAAGCATATTGCAGAATGTTGAATCTAATAGAGTAGCATATTAAATCAATCATATTGTAGAATGTTGAAACTAATTTTCATACAATAAAGATATATTATATTGAAACTTATACATCTCTGAAATTGTACAACAATAAAGTCTACAACCCTGATTTGTTGTTTGGCCTGGGTTGATTAAGAAACTTCTTCGTATATATATATATATATATATATATATATATATATATATATAATTATTTATGTTGGAACTTCTTCATATATATATTTATGTTGAGCTTATTTACCCTTCATTTGCTATTTATATGAATGTTATTTTTTTAAGCTAATTGATGTCCGGTAGTACCATGGTATTACCAATACCGTACCAATATTCCGGTAGTACCGAACTCGGTAATACCAAAATCTTGGCACGGTAATGGTAGAAAAATTTGTGTACCAAGTATTCCGATACGATAGACGGTAGAATAATAATAATACGGTACGGTACGGTATACCAGCCCTAGTTTTAAGGTTACCGTTCAATTTAACTTCAGCAATCTATTATCGCCAACAAACTGGACCCCACCACCTACAGATCAGTATCTGTCAGCCAACTAAGCTTCAACATCCCCGCGCGTGAGCGCCTGCTTTAAAGCACCCCACAAACACAACACTTCCCTTTCCCTCTCTCCCTTTAAATCCCCCACCTCCTCCTCCTTATCCTGTGTCCTCAACCTGCAAAAACCCAAAGTTAATCAACCTTCTAATCTGTAAATGAATCAAAAAATGAAGACCACTTGGCAAAAGAACCCGCCATCCCGACACCGCCCTAACAGCCCCTCCTTCTCCTCCTCCCTTCTAGACGCCATCACCCGCTCCATCGACGAATCCGACGGCTCCAGCGCTAATCTCAAAGCACCCGATCCCTCCCCCAAATTTTCCCTCACCTACCCCCCCGCCGAACTCTCAATCACACCGCTGCCGGTGATCCGACTCCACCACCACCACTACTCCGATGCTGAGTCGTCGTCATCATCATCATCCTCTTCCTGCTTCCCGCCAAAACCGATCCTTACCGATCGGATCCTCACCCGATCCGATCGCATCCGATCCGAACCACTTCAAGAGAAGAACAACAACCACAAAAAGACGACGAAGAAGACGCCGACGTCGATAAAAAAACGGCTTCAAGATCTCAAGAACTCGACGTCGCCGAAGCTCGCCGGATTCTTGAACTCACTCTTCACTCCGTCCGCGTCAAACTCCAAGAAACCGAAGACAACGGCGGAATCTCCGTCGCCGTCGTCGTGTTTAAGCAAGACGCCGTCGACTCGCGGATCTGACGGATCGAGCAAGCGGTCTGTGAGATCCGTCAGGTTTTGTCCGGTCGGCGTGATCGTCGACGAGGATTGCCGGAAATGCGGTGAGAAGTTCGTGTTTGACGGCGAGTTGACGGCGGTGAGGAGAGAGAGGAAGGTGAGGTTGATGGAGGAGTTGATGAGGGGGTTTGAAATGGAGGATGAGAGTGAGGGTGAGAGTGATGGTGGAAGTGAGGATTTGTTTGAATTGGAGAATTTGGGGGGTTTCAGTGCAAAGTTTAGTAGGGATGAGTTGCCGGTGTATGGGACGACGGATTTGGAGATGAATTGTGCAATTGCGAAAGGGTTGGTTGTGTAAAAATTTGAATTGTTTAAATAAATAAATAAAGATGAAAATCAAATCCATAATTTTATGCAAGCAAACTAAAGCTAACGAAGTGCGATTGTCAATAAAAGAAGGTCAAAAAAACAAACTACCCGTAACGTTTGATCTGTAATACAACTAGTATTTTTCATGAGTATTTGTGAAGAAATAGTTTTGGAGTTGGACGTATATTGTAGGTAATTGGAAAAAATATTTTGAAGAAAAAGCTACGATTTGTACGTGTAATACACGTGTTTATAAGTAGAATTTGAGTTGTACGTGCAACATATGCGTATGTTTGGTGTTAAAAAAATTGAAATTTTATTTTGTACGTGCGTTGCATGTTTTAAATGTTAAAGATTATGAAAGATTATAACAACAGAAATTAGGGTTAATATCTTAGACTAAGGTGTCTGATATTTACCCTAGGTATCAAAATTGGAATACCTAGATTACTATCACAAACCAATATTTATAGGATAAATACTGGTTTGGGCACTGGGTTTTCAACCCATCAACCCGCGTTCCGATATCCATACAGTTAGTACGTGTAACACACGTATTACCCATAGAATAATATTACACATAATATTATTCATATAGTGAGAATATACCTATATATCCAACAATTTTCTCCTATATTCTCAATATATAAACGTACTGGATTATCTCATCAGTTCAACATAAAGCTGACTGGCTGATAGCAGTCTTTAAATAGAAGAAATGCATCACTAAATGTACAGTTCATAATGACTAAATCAATTATAAATCTGAATAGTTCAAAAAAGAATAAACCAAAATAATTAAATAGTTCCCAAACCATATCACAATGGAATAGTTCACAATGACTAAACCAATTGGAGAAATTTGTCATAATTTCAAAATCAAACAAAGTAAATAAACTTCAAAAAAAAATAAGAGTTTTAATCTCAATGAACACAGGAGTTTTAAACTCAACAGAAGTTTTGCCAATCAAGTGACTAATTTATTCTCGAAAGAAATAAACCGAAACTCTATCCTTGCACACTACTTTATGTTTACTCTTCCATTTTGAGCAAATCATTATTTTGAAATCTATGTTGACATATTCAACCCCTCCATTTTTGCTAGTTTATTAAAACAAGAATATCAAGAGACACATCTCTAAGAATTATAGCGAATTTCATAAAGTATCTAATTCCACTAAAGAACTTAGTACAATTCAATGATAACTTAGCAAAATATAACACAAGCATCACAATCAAATTTCTTTAACGAAATAAAGAACAAGAACTATTATAGTTTCTATACAAGAACTATACTATGTTTTATATTGGAATGATAGAACAGTCAAATCAATTATGGTTAATTCTGAATCATCAAAATTAGAATGAAATAAGAATCCATAAAAGAGATATATCATCAAAATTGGAATGGTATAATGACATTTTAAACATCGGAAACACATCGACAAGTTTTCACACTTTATTTTGGAATAATAAGATGATTCTAAGTAAATTATGAAAACATATAGCATCATCAAAATTGAAATGAAATAATATATTGACAAAATTTATATTGAACTTTTCAAATTATTTAGAGTATGCCAACTGCCTAAAATTGATGCTTAAGTTTGAACTTTTCTATGGCTCCAATTGGATTCAAAATTTCAAAATTATTAGGATGTTAAAGCTTTTGAATCAATAGCTTTTAACTCCATTTTCCTCACAGTTTTGATAATTAGATCACTTTCAAGTCTCTTAGCAAGAGTATTAGCTATATTTTATTTCAATTGCACTTTATTTATGAGAAAGTTCAACTAGGCTTTTTTCAGCCTTAATATACTTCTCTAACTATTATAGAGTGAGTTATGAGATACAGTGCATTATAACTTGATAGTCGCATAACAGAATTAGAGAGTTACTTAAATTTCTTAATGGATGACTAGCAACAAGTTCTTCAATCCACTCAGCCTCTTCTCCTGCAGAGGATAACACATTGAGGTCTTATTTCATGGATGATAGCACAGTGCATATTTGCCTTTTAATTTTCATAACATTTTTGTCTATCCTAGTGTAAACACATATCTACTACTTATTGACTTTCACTAAATTCTGAGCATCATAATGCATCAGATCAGCCATTCATTCGAAGGATGACTAGAGTAGCACAAAGCAAACTCTTGAGTATCACTCAGGTATCTCATTAGCCTCTTAAGGGCACTCAAATGTGTATGGGATTATTAGTGAATCTGCAGATTATACCTACCTCAAAGGCTATCTATACTAGTGCAGATCTTTGTATACATGATACTTTCAATTCTTTTAGAATGATCTACCTGTCTCATAGTTGCACCATCATTAGGTGTCAACTTTTTATCATAACCATAAGGTGTTTCAAACACTCTTTCAATCACTATATCCCCACTTTTGAAACATATTTTGATTTGATGAGCTTGACTAAGGCTTATCCCTTGTCAACTGAAACTCACCCTTATATTTATGGTGTCCACAATACCTAGGTGTTTCATGCTGAATTCTTTGGATAACATAATTTTAACTTCATTTGTTGAAAACATGTCACTTCCAAGAACAACCATGTCAACAGAATAAGTAAATAATAGCCATTATATTTGACACGCCACAAAGTTAAAGGCACTTATCTGAATTACTTGATTCATATATTAGGCTCTTTAAGAAATTTGTCAAATTAATTATTCGTTGGATACACATCTTCAAGAACATATAATGATTTTACTAAATTGTAAATCTTGTTCACTAAACATATTAGTTCAAAAATTTTCTGTACAAAACTGTTCAGTACAAAACATTAAGTACAAAACTGTTTAAATATCCTTTATGAATAACAAAAATTTTCAAAAGAGGTAAGGTTAAGAAGAATACTTATTGTAGCAATATGACAAACATGTGAGTAGACATCAAACAAATCTTTCCCATTTATCTCAGTCAATCCGTTAGCTACTAAAATACATTAAAATTGCTACTGAATAATCAAAATTAAGTTTCTTCTATAAAATCCCACTTACTAACTATAGTTTTAGCCCATTTCGGCAAATTAACTAATTCAAAGTATTGTTGAATAACAACAAATTTATTTCATTATCTACTAAAAAATCTACTTGGCTCATTTGCCATTTAAGTTTAAGTGTCAGTAGGACTGGTTCTTGATTCTAACAGTGAATCATTGACCATGTCAGTAGGACTAGATAATTTCATACCCTTATCTTTGATGAACACATCCTCAAAGAATTATGCAAGTCTAGATTCTTCTAACACAAATTAGATAGATCAAATATCTTTCCACAGAACTACATTCTGCACTTTCTAAGTACACACAAATATTTGTTATATGTCTTACTTTAGGCCTTCTAGGATTATGTACTCTAACAAATGTATCACTACACATATTTACACTTTAACTAAATTATTTGTATTTTTATGCCATAATCTACAAGGTGTATTCAATTTTGAGTGTACTAACATATTTGGAATATGATTAACAATACAACATCACTCATAGTTACACAAAGTCAAAAACCGGTCAATAATATAGAATTCAATATTACACTAGGTGTTTGATTCTAACTTTTATCAGTACCATTTTGACTGTAGTAAATAGAGTGCACTAGAGATTATGCCAAATGCAAACTTCTCTTAAAAATTGTTAAAACATATTCAGCATTTAACTAGATTTTTAATTCATCAAAATAGCAAGTGCTGCATCCTCCATATATATGACAAATATTCAATAATCATCTACATTAGTGATTAAATATTTCTGACCGATCATCGTCTCATCTAGACACAAAGCTACTGAGATCACAAGTATCAGAATGTATTGATTTAA
Source organism: Hemerocallis citrina (assembly GCA_017893485.1). Classification (NCBI taxonomy): domain Eukaryota; kingdom Viridiplantae; phylum Streptophyta; class Magnoliopsida; order Asparagales; family Asphodelaceae; genus Hemerocallis; species Hemerocallis citrina. Next base: position 83,644,835 of record CM030364.1, on the reverse strand, counting down.
GAAGTTGTGTGCTCCTAGAGACCATACTAAATAATTTTCTAGCGATCATAATCTGAGCACAAATTTCACAATTGTCATATTTAATGATGTATCACTTAGTAAAGTTATAAGTTTTAATAAGAACAAACAATTTAATATATAGTTCTCAGATCCTTGCCAATTATGCTATGTTCTAGAACTATTATTATTAATTGTCTCATTTGTTAAACTCAACTTATACACGCGAGTAACAATATATGCACATTATAAGAGTTAATACAAAATTACTATTTTACAAAATTGTTTGCTTTCTCTAGTGATTCTAACAATGTCCACTTACTCAAACACATTGAGTTATATTTTTCTTTATTCATTCTTCATCATTTTCGAGACGCTAAACGAGATAATGACCAACATTCAACTTTGCATACACAGTACAATGAACGAGAAAGAACAAAACGTAACTAATAGAGTCATATCATACATTAAGAGATGCTCTCTCCTAAGTTACAAACATTTGTTATACACCTATACATCAATCTTTATTACAAAAGCACACATACAATCTCACACAAACTGCAAATGATGTGTCACCCAATATATCTATACACAAAGTATGACGAGGCACACTAAACAATTTAAAATATGCTAGTTTCAAAGTGAGAATAATTATGATCTAAAACTCCCAATCATGTGATCAAAGACACACAACGTTAACACATTTATCACATGAAAATACTAAGAGATTAGAGTAGATCATATCGACACTTCAAGTTAGAAGTGTTTTCCAAATTCAATGGAGAAGCCTGCGTGGTACAGACTTATTCAGCCGTACGTGATGCATATCCATCGTACACACAATTTGTAAGTAGCTTTGAAGTTCCTAGATTCATCAAATTGTTAAAGATTAGGAAATTAAGCAAATTATTAGCACTATCTAATTCACAACAATTTAATTGGAGATTCAATTTTATAGTGAAAGCCTATAATTTATCAAAATAAATATTTGATCCTTACCAGGTAGCCAAAGCAGTTATTCAAATTTGTATTTAATTAAACAATTCTTAATATGGTTTTGAACTTTAGCACTTAGCAACAAAATTCAAACAAATAATTAAATAACAATTTAAATTTGGTGAAGAACTTATCTTTAATTTAGATCTGATCCAGTCCAAATATATTTGGATCTAGTCTAAACAACATTCTCACTACCCCCACTATTTCCAACAACTACATCCACATCGCTTATTGTGCTTTCACTTTCCAACTGTTAAATTCAGAATTATCAAATATTTCAAGTTTCGGAATCTTTTATACACAATTAAGTTTTTCCATCTTATAGGAATAAATAGTAAATTCCAAAATTTATAGGGGTTTTTTTTTCTTCTGAACAATTACTACTAGCGTAATTATAGTAAAATGAAGGGTTTTTCTGTAAAATTGCATAATGAACAATAATACAGAAAAATAAGTTAAATAAATTAGCACAAATCTGAAAGTTTAGAGTGGACCGTATCTTGATGAAATCAAGGAGTAAAGGATGGTTGTATCTGATTTGGAAATATGTTGCAGCAAATCCCGTGCTCCACCCAAACACGAAACGACAAAATATCAACCAATGAGATCCCTTATTTGTTCAACATACGAATCAAAGTAACAACACACAAGGATACCCTATCAAATCAATCAAGAGCCTCAGTCAAAAGATCCAATCTAAGTTGTGTGGGAGTGGGATCTGCTCTTGGATCCGAACACACAACATTGAAATCTCACCCACTTAAAACCTACCTCAGTTGAGTGGGATCTGAGTTGAACCAATCCCTTCTTCACACCGAACACGGAACACAAAAATGAACCAATGACAACTTTGGATGTCACTTTCCCAGTTTCCCTCACCAGATTTGAGTTCGCTCAAGAAAAGGAGAAGGTGGTCTTTGTGCGGTGGTATGCGCCTGGGGAGGCGGTGGCAGTGGCGGCATGCGTCGATGCCAACAGTGACGGCGGCGGCATGTATCGATGCCAACCCAAATGCTGTGGCGGCCGGCGTCGACGGCAACAGCGGCGGAACGACTGGCCTGGGCGACGGCGGCCGCGGATTCCGACAAATGGCCAACTTCGACGACCTCTCTCTTAATCTCAAAATCAAATTAAATATCTCAAGATTATTAGATATTATGAGAGATTATAACAATAGAAATTAGGGTTAATATCCTAGACTAAGGTGCTTGAGATATTTACCCTAGGTATCAAAATTTGAATACTTAGACTATTATCACAAGCCAGTATTTATAGGATAAATACTGGTTTGGGTACTGGGTTCTCAACCCACTCAATTCGCATTCTGATATCCATACAGTTAGTACGTGTAAAACACGTGTTACCCATAGAATAATATTACACATAATATTATTCATATAGTGAGAATATACCTATATATCCAACATTAAATAGGTGAAAGTTTGCTTGTTTGTTAGTTTTTGTTTTAATTAATGGGAGAGTTTGAGTTGCACATATAATGCATGGATTTGTATGTTGACAAATTACAACTCCAACTCTCCCATTATATAAAGAGACACACTTATATAACGTTTGAAAAGTACATTTAATCAGTTTCACTGTTTACTTAACCTCATCTGTTAAGTCAGAATTATTGAATTACCTTTCTACCCTTACCATTTCATAATTAAAATATTATTCTTTCTCTCCTTTCTTCATTTTTTTTCTCCATTCACAAATAAGAGAGGAAGATGCTTTGGCTCCAAAAGTATTACTAGATAAAGAAAATCGATGTGCAGGTTTTAATCTGCTCTTTCCTTTCTCATGAAATTATTCTATTTTTTTATTCGCATCTTTGTCCATCAATTTAAAATTGCATAAGTCTCTATTATTCTAAATATTTTATAAGTTGTTGCTTTTACTACTCCATCAGTAATTCAGTTTATTTAACTCTTAGTGTTAACTACATATCTTATGTCAAACTACAAAAATATTTATGTGCTTATCAAATTTATTGCAGTTCACAATGAAAAAGAAAATTATATAAAAGAAGGGAATTAAATATTTTTTTGTTTCCCTTATAAAAAAACTTGCCAGGACATTGACTTCAATTTACATGTGTTTATCATATATGGCTAGCTGATATGGATCTTAATTACTTGCTAGGTAATTATTGTAAAATTGCTAAACTTTTGGATCCTAACTATGCTAGTAGTTCACTACCCTAAATGATTTTCAACATTCTAACATTTTTTAGGAATGAATTAAAGTCGATCTCGAACTATTCTGTCACAAAAAGTTTCAAAATACTGACTACATAATTGCATAGAAAACTCTTTTTCAACACTGGAGAGAGAGAGCTATCATATATTTTTGTAAGTAGAAAGTTTAACATGCTTGAAAACATGACTGTAATTAGAGAACAAAAAATCACAAGATAATATTATCCTTGCGAAAAAAAATATGTTTTTTTTTGAAAATAGAAAATAAAAAAATTAAAAAAAATATGTTAGTCTTATTCGATGTTGTACTTTGTATTTATCAAGATGCGAATGTTGTTTATATATTTTTTGCATTATTCTGAAATACTGTCTGCATTAAGTTACTCATTTCTTTGCAGATGAACTTTCATCATTATTCATGCAGCTGGAGGAAGGTTTGAAGAAGGTATTCCCTAATAAGTGTCGTCGGACCTGAAGAGCTTTGTGTATGCATAAAGCTTAATAGAATATACTATTGGAGGTCCACATTTCGGAAAGTACACACTCATCAATATCAGTAGAACTAGAGAGTTGTTTGTACATGCATGGACTTTATTCATGGGGCCTCAGAGATGTATTGCGACATGTTTTTTATCGTCATTTGGATAATACTCTTATGAAGAGGCTGATCATTAGGTTATAAATTATGAGAAAGTTGAAGGTCAAACTCGATCGATATGTATTTTATTGTGATTGTATTAGAGTAAGGATCAAGACACTCATCTTATGCAGAGAGCTTTAGCATTGTTTTTGGCATATTTAAAAAAATCTTATACTCAATTACCGAGTACTAATATTTATGGGAAGAAGCTTTCAAGAAATTGCAAGTGGATTCATATGTTTTTGTCGGATGTAAATATGTATAGTTTATGAAATTATTCTCTTCCTGTTAGGGCCAAGATTGAATGTCTTAGAGATTCATGACATGGTACTGGAGGCAGCAAGTGAAATACATCATAGGTAGAGTGAAATATGTGAAGAGATGGGATGAGTGAGCCTAATTTTTTTGGTTTCCAGTCAAAGAAATCCTCAGTGAATTACCCAATGTATTTCTTCGACAAATTTGCCATAATTTGTTACCATCTACCTGGTATATTGTATAGGCCATATAACAAATTACTACAAAATTACATTTCAACTCTTTAAGTTTGAATATTGGCAGAACTACAAATATAATATTCTCATGAACATTGTAAGAGCTAGCAAGGAGTTGAGAACTTCTGGAGCCAACGCATATTCCCCACTTGTTTGTGAATGAAGAAAATAAATGAAGGAGAAAAAGAAGAAGAGATTTAATTATGAAAGGGTAAGGGTAGAAAGGTAATTCAATATTTCTAACTTAACGGGTGAGGTTAAGTTAACGGAGAAATTGGTTAAATGTACTTTTTCAAACATTATATGTATATATTGTATTAAGCCCAAACGTTGGGGTTTACTTTGTTTTTTGCCCATAAAAAATGGTAATTAAGGTTTACTGCATTTTTTAAATTGAGGTAAAATGCTTAATCTACAAACAAATTCTTCACCATCTCTTGATTTCTCTTGTACCTGAAATTGCAACTGAAACTACAACGAAATCATGCAAATCATTGAGGCAATTGAAACTAAACAAATACATGTGGTTGCAATTGCTGAACTCCTATTCATGGAATATAAACTTATCTGCAACAACAATTACAGTTAAGTTTTAACTGTAAGCTATCAAACACTATTATATATATATATATATATATATAGGCAAATGCTCCATTGAAAATGGGTCTAGTTTTCACGGGATGGAAAACAGCGATCTGAGCCATTGGATCACTCTTGATCGTGATCAACAGCTCATATCTGAGCCGCCCATCACCCATTCTCGCCAAGTGGCGGAGGGTTATTTTGGGAATTTCGTCCCAAATAACTCTTCATCACACAGATTGTAAAAAAAATGAATTAACCTATATAAAAAATTGAATCATAGTCCATTATTTGGAACAACGGCCTTGTTCTCAATTTTTATAACCTAGGCCGTTGTTCCAAACAGCAGCCTATGATATCAATTTTTCAGAGCGAATCAGGCGAAGAGTTATTTGGGACGAAATTCCCAAAATAACCCTCCGCCACTTAAGTGATATTGGGTGATCCGCGGAGGCGATCTGAGCCGTTGATCACGATCAAGAGTGATCCAATGGCTCAGACCGCTATATATATATACTAGGTTTTCCCGTTGACACGTGCCTACGACACGTTTTCGGAACGGTGCACCTGGTTTGATTATATAAAATAGTTTTAGAGGTCCAACACATTAATTGAAGTAGCAAACATATTATATGAGGAAGTAGTATATCTACTTTTAAGCTCAACCATCGCCTTTTTGATCATTAGCTTGAACTTACCTGGAATGCATATAGTTTGTTAGAAACACTGCATAGAATTTTTTTTAACTTCAACATCACTTTTAGATACTTGTAATCGTTATGCGAGGACATTATCATATAGATTTTATAGAGCTTACTCTAATCCCATAACTATTATGAACATGTCTAAATATAATGGTAATGCAAGTACAGGTGTGAAGGTATCTACAATACCAATAATCTAAATAATTGTTTGTCTGAGACTCAGTTTGCAATTAAAATACTTCTTATTATTATTTCAACCAAAATAAAATACATGGAGTTCTCAAAACTCTTATCCAAACAAATCATTTCTTTTATCTCCACTTTGTCTCCCCATTGCACCTTTATAAAAAAAAAAAAATCAAAATAGATAAATAACAAATTTACTTTAGTTGTCTTTCTTGAGTGGAGAGTTTGCACCTTCACTGGTAAACTCCATTCATCCCAATACTATATATCCAAACATACACTAAAACTTCTTATATGTTATATTATCCATGGTTTCTAATAACCAGTGAAGGACACTTCACGGTAGTATTTTCTCTTGTAGTAAAGAAATTAATGTTGCATATTTGCCAAGTTATTTTAGGTTGCTGGTCAGCTTACCCGTCCTGCTATGGTTTGGAAGCCCAAATTGAGGCCATCAAATAATCCATCTCTCACTTGCATACACCTTAAATCAAAACTAATAAAAACTAATCAAATAAATCATTAAATTAAAAAATTTTAAACCCAAAAATAAAACAATCATACCTCTCTGAACTTTAATTTCATGCACACACAAAATTCGAGTCAGCAAAAAATTGTGTAATCCTTGCACATACAAAATTAAAAATTAGAATGAGAATTCGGTTAATGAGATGAAATTAGACTCGTCGCATCGCATATAGTGGCTCTCAATTCGGTGGAGGAGAGTCGCCGATACGGAGTCGCTTGATATTCGTGCTCGATTTGGTGGAGGGGAGGCACCGATACGGAATCAGCAGCGGATCAGATATCGGCGACGACCTCTTGATTGGGGTTCGATATTGGATTTGCTTTGAGATATGTAAAATTTCAAATTTTCAAAATTTCAAAATTTCAAAATTTTAAAATTTTCCATTTTTTATTTTAAATATTTAAAATATTTTTAAAAATTATTTTTTTTTAATTTTCGAAATTTTTTGAAATTTTTTGAAATTTTAAATATTTTTTAATATTTTTTATTTTTAATATTTTTAAAATTTTAATATTTTTAAATTTTTAAATAAGTTTTCGATATTTTTGACTTTTTTAAATTATTTTTAAAGTTTTTAATTTTTTTTAGTTTTTAAGTTTTTAAGTTTTTAAGTTTTTAAGTTTTTTTATTTTTTTATTTTTTATAAATTTTTAGTTTCTTAATTTTTTGAATAGGAGAGAGAGAGAGAGATAGTGTGAGAGAGAGACAGAGAGATAATTAAATAAATAAAGGAGTTGTTTTGGGTGGGGGAATTTGAATTTGAATTTGGGGGGGGGGGAATTTTTTTTGTGAGGTTAGATCTGAGCCTTTGATTTTGAGGGGATTGAAGGACAGCCACTTGATAGCTTTCTTTGTGTTTTATTATATAGATATAGAGTTAGTCTATTATGAGATGGTGAGTTTAACTTCTTATCGTGAGCTGAAGTTCCCAGCTGTCTGATCGTGTTTGATCGAGATCCGAGGGCTCAGATTTGATCCGCTCACCATCTAATATGTTGAGGAGCAAAATAATCATTTCACTATTTCTTTCTTTCTCATTCAGTTCTCACTCTCTCCCATTCTGTCTCTCCCTCTTCGTCGAATGAAACCCTACTCCTCAGATCTGACGTTCTCTCTCTCTCTCTTCAACGAGAAACCCTACTCTCTCCCGTTCTCTCTCTCTCTTCGTCAAAGAAACCCATCTGCCGATTTGAACCCATCTGCCGATAGGGTTTCAATTTTTACTCTCTCCCGTTCTCTCTCTCTCCGACGAGAAACCCAAATCGCCGATAGGGTTTCGATTTGTTCTGAACCCTACCTCCTTCCTGAGCGATTCGAAGAGTAACCCTAGCCCCCAATCAGCCAAGCTCCACCTCTCTCTCTCAACGCACTATCAACTGAGCCCCTGAATCGAAGTCCTAAATCGAAACCCTATGAGCTGAGCCCTTCTTCGTTAAGACAGCGAAGCTTCGAACAAAGCTGCAATCTTTTTATCAGGTAATCTCAATTTCAAAAAAAATTCCTTTATAATCGTTCATGTTTATTTGGGGTTTTGATTTTGGAATATATGTATGAATAGGAAATTAGTTGAAAAACATCATAATCTGGCTAGCAGGGTTTAGAAAACAGATTCTGTTATGGTAGCATGGTTTAAAAAGTAGGAGGGCATCGATTGTGTCTGATCTACCAAAATAATCTTGTCCATATTATCTTAATGTAGAATGAGGTAATATTACTGATTGGGAATGTTATTTGTTATACTGTAAAGGTAATATTACTTGTATACGGCGTCATTCATGTATGAAGGAGTTTACAGATACTAAGTATATGTTAATATTTGTATGAAGGAATTTCTAGAACCGATAATTTAGCTAGCTTCTTTAAACACAACTGAATGGAAAGAACAATATTAGTCATACAAACTCAAATAACCCCCAAACAATGTGCTACTAGAGCAACTGGTTTCCATAAAATAAATTTAGTTAAGTTACCTGCCATTGATAAAGCCATCAACTGTTTTTTTTCTTTACATGCTTGATTCCTTTATTAGTTTTAGACCATAAAATTAGTACACAATGGCATGCATGGCCTACATTTTGATGAGAAAAGAAAATGAAGTGTTTGATAAGTTTAGGAGAATGGGTTGTTTGAAAAAATAATCCATTTCATAGTTACATTTTTATCATGCATTTAGGCTTGTGTCACACTTTCATCTTTTATTTGTCTTTGTGTTATTTTCTTCAACTACAGCATATCAGTTTCACTTGGAAAGTTAGACCACACAGTTAGATATGTTATCTATAAGTATCATTACTGATTATCCAATTGGATAAGTGTGCACTTCCAACATAGTTTAGTTTCTTTAGTTTTTTAAGTTGTAGCTTATTTTTTAATGTTTATTATCTTATTTTTCTATGTAGAATGGAGTATGAAAATGAAGAGTTACTAAGCCAAGATGTTCATACCAGTTGGAGAGACGTTGATGAAGCTTATAAACCAATTGTTGATTTAGTATTTGCAACTTTAGAAGAAGGATATGAATTTTATAAAAAAATATGTAAAGTTAGCTAGTTTACTTCAAATAATGTTTGCAGCGCTAGGGTAATAAGATTGCTTGATTTAAAACAAACACTGTAATATAAGTGTGTTTTGAGCATACGATTACTTCAAATAATGTTTTTGTTGATTATTACGACTTGGCAGTTTGTAGTAATATTTTAGTTCATGAATGCATGTTTAACATTTTGCTTTTATTTTTTTTTAGGAGAAACATTAGCATCTCAAGCAGGCATGATTCGGATTCTTGGCTGATTGAAGCAATTTCATGTATCTTGGTTGATTCTTTATTATTCCTAAATTTTTTTCATGTATTCGGAATTAATTTTTGGCTAATTGTATCAAGGCTGATTGTATCTTGGCTGATTTTTGTTCATGTATTCGGAATCTTTGCTGATTGAAGTAATTTCATTTATTTTGGCTGATTGTGCCTTGGCTGATTGTATCTTGGCCGATTTTTTCATGTATTCGGAATCTTGGCTGATTGAAGCAATTTCATTTATTTTAGCTGATTGTATCTTGGCTGATTATATCCTGGCTGATTATATCTTGGCTGAGTGGATTTTGGCTGAATGTATCTTGGCTGAATCTTGGTTGGCTGAAGCTATTTCATGTATTCAGAACTAATATTTTTGTGTCTTGGCTGATTTGGAATGTTGTATCTGAAGCATGTTCATGTTGGTTGATTGAAGCATCTTGGCTGATTGTATCAAGGCTGATTCACGATACATTTTGGCTGATTGTATCTTGGCTGATTGTATCCTGGCTGATTGTATCTTGGCTGAATTTTGGCTGATTGTATCTTGGATAAATTTTGGCTGACTGAAGCATGTAAATGTTATATCTTGGCTGGTTCACAATATTATGAGGTTGTATCTTGGCTGATTGAAACATTGTCATGTTGTATTTTAACTGATTCACAATTTTTTGATTTTCTATCTTGGCTGATTCAAATAAAATTTTCAGATTGTATATTGGCTGATTGAAACATGTATATGTTGTATCTTGGCTGATTCACAATATTTTCATGTTGTATCTAGTGTGAATTGAAGGAAGAACGATGTTGTATTTTGACTGGATCAGCTCATTTTTTATGTTGTGTATGAGAAATTGATAGATGTTTATGTTGTATATTGGCAGATTCAGCTGTTTTTTATGTAGTTGACGAGTTGTTTGAACTGTTTTTGATCGACGAGGCTACATTTTTCTTCTCCAAAAAACATCTACACATTACAAATCATAAGCTTTTTTAAAACCAATTTTAACATATAAAGAGCTCAACAACATGAACATGATATTTATACAACATCTTTCAGCCAAGACATCTAAATGATTTTTATACAAAATAAGTAGAGTGACATATAAATCTGTTTATTGATTCTCTTCATTTACACCTCAAATGGAAAAGAATGAAAGTGTACAATCAGGTAATAAACAACATAAAAAAAAAGCTCAATCAACCAAAATACAACATAAACATCTTTCAATGAACTCATAAACAACATAAAAAAATAGCTCAACAGCCAAGATACAACATAAAAATATTACAATGAGCTCAAAAATACACTTCTTTCTTCAGCTGCTACTGCTGCGCCTGAAAAAAATTAAAAGCAAAATCTTAAACATGAATTCAAGAACTAAATTGCTACTACAAACTTCCAAGTAGCACTAATCAATAAAAAGATGATTTGAAGTAGTTGTAGGCTCAGACCACACTTCTATTTCAATGTTTCTTCAAATGAAGCATACTTATTTCGCTAGAGCTGCATTATTATGCCATGTCAACTAGTTCCCCCCACCTTTATCAACCAAGTTAATTCAAGAAAATGCTTCAATCAGCCAAGTTACAACATAAAAATGCTTCAATCAGCCAAAATGCAATATAAAAAAAATATCTATCAGCCAAGATACAATCAGCCAAAATACAATCCGCCAAGATACAATTAGCTAAAATGTATCGTGAATCAGCTAAGATACAATCACCCAAAATTGCCATAAACCCATAAATTAATCAACAGGGTTTTCATTGGATAGATGGAGACCAATAACATAACCAAGACTCAATTAAAAAAAATTATTGGGGGGGGGGGGGGAGGGGAGGGGGGGTCATAATAATTCAAAGTAATGCTTATAAAAGAGTGCTTGTCATCATCGCCTATACCAACACACACAACAGAAGGCAGTTTCTACAAATTTTAAAACAATGAGACTGAGAATCAAACACTTTCTGTATTGGGGAGTCATTCATCTTCTATTATAAACTGTGATTCTGTATACAGGAATCATGCATCTTCCTGTATTGGGGAATCATGCATCTTGTATTGGGGAATCGAATCACTTTTCTATCCGTCATAGATAACAAACTGTGATTCTATCAGCTTGCCTGCAAACATCAAAAAAGTTATGAGCACAACAAATAAAGTTAGGTAATGTGATATAAGGCGTTATACAACAGTAAATAAACTGTCTACAAATTTTACAAATTTTACAAATTTTACAAAAAAAGTTAAAAACGCTTCGTTGGATTACATCTTTCATAATTTTGTTTTTAAAGCATTGATACTTCATGCGGTGTGTTAGATTTTAGTAGCTTGCATAATTCTCCCTCCATTTCAAAATATAAGTTGTTTTTAAGTTTAATATTTTAGTTCCAAAATGTAAGTCATTTACATTTTTCAATGCAATTTCTTTATACTCTTAATGTCTCACTAATTATTTTTTCTCAAACAGTAACAAAGCCTTGTTAGCCATATTTTGATTATCAGAGTAACTAAGATGATTTGTCTGGGTCGGTGGAAGATAGCATGCTCAAGGGAAGGTATTTATAGGCTAATAGGCAAACAAGTGGCCAAATTTTACATTTATGAGGGTGATCTAGAATTTCAGTGAGATGAACCACTTAACTCACTCACTCAGTGTGTAGTTGGGGAGATGGGTTGTCTACATCTACGTTTATGGAAACCTTATCTGTCACGCCCCGCTTCCCAAAAACACGGAATACGAGCGCGTGACAGAGCCCAGCGAATGATTTTCATCATTCATGAGCTGTAGGATCGATTAAACATCATAATAAGAATATAACCAAATGTACACAACCACGTATGTATGAATAATTTATTAATCAACAGAAAACAATTTGAAACAAAATAATAATATCCCAAATAGTTTTCAAATCTGAATCAAAAGACAAAACTCGGGAACATAAGCCCGTTACAAGTTTCAAGTAGCAAAGAAATAAATAACTCAAAGAAAACAAATAGTTTAAGCAAGTCCTTTCTCCAAGCGAAGCCTAGAATGTCTGCACACCAATTCCAGCAGGAAATTCATCTCCAAAGTCTGTATATGTGTGTGTATATATATATATATATATATATATATATATATATATATATATACAAAAGGGAAAGAAAAAAATAGAGAAAACAAGACAACGCCCTTAGTGCAAGTTAGGGCCGTAAAGAGTAAAACAAGTACAAGAAATATAGAACAAGATTTGGAATCAAGAATGTAATAGGGATGCAACAAGTAGTGGGGATTCAAGAAATTAGCTAGCAAGAAAGACAACTCGAGTGACAAGATTGAGCAACAAATACTAGTAGTAGAACAAGTGGCTAGTGAACATGTAATGGTATCAAGCATCAAGCAATAAGTATCACGTACAAGTGTCGAGTAACAAGTAACAAGTCTAATGTATCAAGTTGTCAAGTACAAGTATCAAGTAACAAGTGTCAAGTATTATGCTCAAGTATCAAGTCCCATGTATCATGAAATCAAGTATCAAGTAAGCATGTGTCATGTTCAAATATTCTGTTTCAAGTCTTGTAGTTATTACTATCTAGGTATGTAGAATCCCGCATTTTCAAATATTATTTTTATATTTGAAAATGTATTTAAATTGATTTTTTTGGAGATTTAATTAATATTTTCTAAAAAGATTTATCTTTTTACACGTGCAAAACACGTGCAAATGACTTTTGAGAAGTTTGAAAATTTAGTTTTCTTTATGAAAAATCTTTATTTAATATTTGAGATTTAATTAGTATTTTTCTAGATTTTTTTGAAATTAATTGGAACTATTTGCAATTTTTGAGAAAAGAAGGACCTTTTTGCAAATTTGACATTTTTAGGGGTTAAAGTGCAAAATGTACATGCTGGACGTTTGAACAGTATTGATTGAGATTTAGAGTGTATATTTTCTTTTAAACCCAAATTTAAATGAGTTTTGATGGAATTTCCAAAGAATGATCTATATATGCAAAATGTATTTTTGGGAAGGATTGTTTTGCAAAAGTGTGGGTAAAACCCTAATATTCAATCCAGCATATTTAAGGGATTTTTCTCCCAGCCGTCATTGTGGATAAAACACAGTATTTTGGAGATATATTTTTGGTGGAGAAGGAGACTTTGGATCTAGCAAAAGTATGATTCTTTTCGTGGACTATTCTTAAATCTAAGGTGAGAGATATGAAAATTGTTTTGTTGTTTGATTCATGTGAGTGATCTTGTTTGTTTGTTCGATTTTGTGAATAATATAATTCGTCTTGTTGATTAATCTATGTGTGCAAGTATCATGATGTAATGATTGGATGTTGCGAACAATATAGATATTGTATTGAGGTATGAATCATGTGAATAATTGAGAATGAAATAATAGATCTTTATTATTAAAATTGTTTACTAAAGCATGTTGAGATTTGAGTATGAACATCTGGATATTAGATCTATAAATCAGATTTTGATTTAGAATTATGAAAGAGAGTTAGATCTTGTAAAACCTTAATGAAAAGATTTGTAATTTAGAACATGAGAACTTAAATCTCGACATATTGATGTTTTGAGTGATATATATATACCTGATGAAGATTCATTTAGATTTATTATTTTCCTGAATACGAACTATTTTCATAACATTGATCATTAGAAAGCTTCAGATTTTGATTCTGTAATCAGACCTAATTTTGAAATCTGTAGGCCAACAGTCGACTGGCCTACTGTGCAGTCGACTGGTACGAGCCTGACACTTTATTTTAGAATTGTTGAAAAAGTGGTTCTGGACTGTTGACCTAGCTCATAGGCAGTCGACTGGTCCACTGAAGAATTTATTTTTGTAAAAATTATTAGTCCTTTCTGGACAGTCGACCTATAACCCTTTAAGTCGACTTGTTTACTTAGAATATTTTTGAGAAGATTATTGGAAATTACTTCGGGTAAGTCGACTGATCCCTTCTTAAGTCGACTGTTAAATGACTTAGTTTATTCTTGTAAAATCTTGAATTTGGTCCTCTGGACAGTCGACTTATCATCAGTATGAGTCGACTAATACTGTAGGATATTTGTAAACTTCAGTGTTAATTCGAACGATTGGTTTCTCAGATAATTTAGTATATACATGTCATTCAGTTCAGTATATGATTAAGCAATTGACTTTGAGATATTCAGATAAGTATTTCATTTGAGACATTTAGTTAAGCCACTTGGTTTAGTGGAACCTTGTTTGGATATTTGAGTTGAGTCTCTAGAGGTGTATAACCCTAGTATACCGGTGTTGAATTATTTGTTGAGGCCCAGTGAGGCATTTCAGTTATTTGGATTTGAATTTAGGCCGGTAGGGTATACCACTCTAGGAGATTCGTTAAGTAATTAATTAACCCAAAATATTAAGGACAGGCACTAGTGGTGATATGATGAACGGAAACATGAGTCAAGAACCTCAGTATGGCTTTCAGTGTGGGATTTAATCTCCGGAATTATCACAGTAGATTATTAGTGGTGTGGGATATGTCTCCGGAATTATCACTGTCTTGTGGTGTGGGACAATCTCCGGAATTATCACGGTAACTATTTGTGGTGTGGGATTGATCTCCGGAATTATCGGAGTCGAGGTGAAGCCCATGTGGTACATTGTGGTGACGTGTCAATGTTTCGGTGTGGGATGATCTCCGGAATTATTCAAGTGAAATATCTTGGGTGTGGGATCCATCTCCGAAATTATCGGGCATGAGATACTATCCATAGTTTATCTTTATCTCGTAGTAGTCATCGTGTTAGGATTAGTTCATAATGCGGGAATTGAACCCTATGAAGTGAAGACGTTAAGGGCTTGCATCGAACCTATGCAGAATGGGATGCATAGACTTCGACAAGTACGCATTAGAGAGTCTGCATCTAGAGTAATTGTTTCTTGGCTTGGTTTTATGCATTTGGTTTTACTGTTTTCTACACCCGACACTTAGTTTAGCTCCACTTGATGTTTTATGTTACTGTCATTTCGTATTTCCCATATTCCTATTTAGTACCTGTTGTTTAAGAATTTATGAGGTATGATCTTTATGTTGTTTGTTTATTTTTATATTTCTCACACCATTTATGGCTGACCCCGTTAGTTTTGGGGGTTAGGGATCATCTCTAGCCTCACATGTTGCAGGTAGTTGCCTAGTGATGGAGATTTGGATGCTAGAGGGATATTTGAGATAAATTAATTCTTAAGTGTTTGTGTAAAATTGTAATAACAGTTTTGAGAAGATTTGTAGTTGAGATTTTTGTATTCCGCTGTGCAATGTAAGGATTGTTGTAATAAATGTTTGAAAATTTTTAGTGGTGTTGGTTATGTTTAATATTGTATTGAAGTGGATCACTGGGAACATGCCACGTATTTTCTAAGATATCATATTAGAAATTCGGGGCGCTACAAGGTAGCACTAATGTGTCATCCTTTTATCACATGGTTGCTACAGTCAATACAATTTTGTTTAGGCCTAGTGGTGGATTTTAAAAGCGGTGTACTCAGGCATCAAGTATCAAGCAAGCACGGTTCATGAATACGAAAATAAAGTAACAAGTTCACGAAGCAAGTTCGTGAATACTAACAAGTTCAATAACCACACAGAGGGTTCATGAATACAACAAGTTCATGAGCCAAGTAATGGCTTCAGGAATACATCAAGGTGCAACAAGTTCATGAATCGAGTACTGGGAAACACGGGCCCCCTTCTGAGTACACTTACCTATATTGTCCACTACTATGGTCTTTCCCTTACCTCGGCTTATTATTTATTATTATCATCAAGAAAGCATGATAGTGTGCAAAACAAGTCAAGTAAAAAAAAATCAAGAACATGGAATAAGTCTAGGCTAGGTAGGGTACATGTTCGAGGGTCAAAACAAATCAAAGTATCAAGAACAACGAGAATTCCAAATCTGGACAGCATGATGTTGCTACACTAAAGCTGCGATTCCCATTGCTACAAGATAGCAAATGTGGATCTGTTAGAAGGTCTAGAAACTAGACTCCTGCTCGGTTCTAACGCATATAATTAAGGTACATAAAAGGTGTGGTAACATGTGTCAAAACAGCAAACTATACAACATTTGTGTTCAGCCATAACTTGTAAAACCGAGTTTATACATATGAAACAGGATCGAAACATCATTAATTAATTTTGAGAAAATTAGGGAATGTTCTCTGGGGTGTCTAGTATCAGAATTAAAAATTTCAAGTCATTTACTTACTGTTAGCATAGTTAAAATAATTGTAAACCCAAGAGATGCAACAGATTTTATGAATCTGCAACTACCAACACAACAGCAGTAAAACTGCGATATCTCCTAGATCGTAACTCAAAATTCAAAAATCCTGGATGCTATTGGCAACTACACACTTAGGGATATATTTCATATTCAGGAGTCAAGTTCAGATTTTGGTTTTATTGGGGTCGAAACAGCAAGAAAAGACAAGAACAATAGCAAGTGTGAATTTCTTTTATATACAAGTTGCATGATAAATGACTATTATGAGTCTAAATTAGTGTATGATACAAATATGGATGCATTGGGGATCAAATCAGAAAGTCACTTATATTACTCAACTCAAAAGAATGTAAGATCAATACAATACATCATACAACACACGTCTACAAGTCAAGGGATTCATGTTCAAGTAATTAGGAGATAAAAAGGGTCCAACTAGTTTTGTAAATATATCAACGAAGGGTTGTGACTCTTAAGAGGAATCGATGAGGAATAATTTAAGATCAACAAACGATGAGACAAGGAAGAGTCACAACTATGATCTATTTACAGTATTTTCAATTAAACGCTTGTACTAGAACAATGATTTGTACAAGAAGAATATTTGCCTTAGGGACGACGATGAATCTGACGAAAGAATAACGAGAATGGATCCCGGGCAGCGAACTCAATACACGGATCACGAACCAAATATGAACACACAATCACGATCGCAACCACGAACACAAGCACGGATCTCGATGATCAAGATGATGATCAAGTTGAAGATCAAGCAAATCCAATGGCCGAGATCGAACATAAAATATATAAGAATTAGAAGAGTGCCAAAAGAGTAAATATACCATGATTGACAATTGATGAATGAGAACAAAAGTGGATCAAATGTTTAACTCACCAAGTGGAAGACAAACGAGACGATCAATGGCCGAGATCAAGTTGATCAAACAAATCGACGGCCGAGATCGAAGATCAAGATCAAGATGACCATCATGATCGCGATGATCAAACGAGATCCGATGGTAGAGATTAAGATCTTGATGATGATGATGATGGTGATGCGATCAACGGCCAAGATCAACGGATCAAGAAGACGATGATAGTGATTGTGATGAATGACGATCGGACGGCGGAGATGCGATCGGATGGTCCAGATCAGAAGCTGATGATCATGATGATCATGATGAGATCGACAGCCCAGAATCCACTTGATCAAAATCCATATACACAGCAACTGCAACTTCGGTTCTGGCTTGGCTACGACGGCCAGGGGAACTGGCAGCGGCGCTGGCGGCACGACGAACAGGGGGGCAACTGCGGCGGGGGTGCAGCACATGGGACTGTAGGGCTGCCGGTATGGTGGGGCAGCACAGCGGGAGGGAGACGGTGCGACGGGGGGTCGTGCTGGGGAGGAGACGTCTGGTGGTATGCCGTCGTGAGGAGGATGGGTGGTAGGGAGCGGCAGCGTCGTCATTGTCTGCCTGCGGTGCATCGTCGGAAGGAGGCAGGTACCGTGCGGAGGTCGTTGTGGTGGAGAGGGGTCGCGATAGGGAATAGTAGTGCAGGGCGACGCTGTGGAGGTAGGCGCACAGGGGCTGAGGTGTGTCGATGGCTGTGTCGCGGCTTCGGGAGTGGGCAACGCAGGGCGTCGCGATGGGGACAGGAGAGCAGGAGGGGGACGTTGATGCCCTGGCTGCTGTCGCTGAGGTCGAGAGCATGGGGATACAATGAGGTGGAGGATGGGACCAGGGCGTCGAGGAGAGGAGGTCGGAGGGATGGGTTCTGAGAGAGAGCGGGAGGAAGGGGAAGGGGGTGATAGGCGGCTGTGGGGTGTTTGCACTGTAGATTAGGTTAGGGTTAGGGTTTGGTTAGGTTTATATAGATAGAGTTATAGGGTTTGGGTATTTTATAGGGTATTGGATCCATTAGGGAATTTGGGTTTTTAATGTGTATTGGGTTAAGAAAATCCAATAAGAAAGATATACAATTAAAGAAAAATAAATAAATAAATAGATCAATAATAATATAGTAACAAAATAAATAAATTTGTGTGCATCAAATTAATACTCAAATACTACTAAATACAATAGAAATAGATTTTCAATTCAACAATCAAATATGATAATAATATTAATAACAACAATAATAATTTTGATATATAAATCAAAATGAGATTTGCGATAAAAAAAGTTTATTAAAATCTAAGTAGTAATAAAATAAGATACAAATAACCGATCACTTAGAAAATAAACATTAAAGTTAGCATTTACTATTATTCGAAGAAAATATAATTTCCGCTTCGAAAAGATTTTACTAGAAGGCCCAAATCGAGTTTAAAATAATACTGAATTTATAATTAATCAAAATACGAAAAATATTCAGAAAATACGTATTTACGAAAATAGAGTTACAAATCCTACCCACCTTACAACAAAATTTCGTTCTCGAAATTTGCTTAGGCGGTACATAGGACAGGCCAAAAACAAACTTGAAGAAGGGTAACAAAGCAGAGGGCTAATGGGGAAGGAACAATGCAGTGGCAATACTAGAAAAAGAAGGAAGTGGATAACAATGATGTCAAATGAAATACATGAAAGAGAATGAACAGTATCAAAAGGAACAAAATAACACAAGATAACAAATATGATAAAGAAGTAGATAGAACTGGAATCGGAGAGAGAAAAGGAAGGGAAGAATTGAATCAAATAATGAATGGGTGCATGTTGGCAAAATGGAATGCAAGAAAGAAGTAACCGGTATCAAAATGAAGAAGAAACAACACAAGGTTTGCAAGATAACAAAGCAAAGAGATGGGGAAATAGATAGAGCTGGAATCGAAGAAGGGATGTATAAGAAAAAGATGAAGTAAGTAATGAGTCAACGGATGAGAATAAATACAAGAGATAAGGGATAGCAAACAATGCAAGGAAGGAGAAGCAACAATAGGATCCTCGGACCTGTGGGTTCTGGGCCCACCACGCTTCCGTTGCACCGCTCTGATGGTGACGTTCCAAATTGCAGACGTGCCATTGTAGACCACATGACACCAAGCGACGATCCGTGCAGGAAGAAAAGAATGAGATACCAGAATAAAATTGGGCTTTAGATGAGGGCTTTAATTTAAATAATTAAGTCAAAACTAATGGGTGTTAACAAAAATAATATTAATAATACAAAAATCAACACATATTAATAATAAAATAATAAAAAAAGAAAAAAAATAATAACAATAATAATCATCATAATCCTACTGTTAAAATAATAATAATAATAATAATAATAATAATAATAATAATAATAATAATAATAATAATAATAATAAATATTAACAATACTGATAAGGATAATAATGCAAGACAGAAAATAATTTGGGGTTCATCCTTTTTGTGAAAGTAATTCAATATTAACAACAATAATAAGATAGTAAAAAAAATAATACAATAATAATAATAGTAATAGTAATAACAATAATAAAAATGATACTAATAATAATAAGGAAAATAATAATAATAATAATAGTAGAAATTCTTTGATGTGGGTTCGCCTCATTTATATTCATCTGTAGACTTGCCTTCTCGACATTAAGTTGCAGGTTTGCCTCCAGGACATCAGGTTGTAGGTTGCCATCTGGATATTCGGTTCCATATTTTGCCTCCCCGATATCCAGTTGCAATTTGCCTCCATTAATGTCTAGTTGCATGTTTGCCATCTCGACATCCAATTGCAACAAAACGATGAACGAGATGATGCAATCTTCCACACATACTTAGATATTGATTGCTCAATTTAAGTACGAAGTTACGTTTTGAAATTTGTGATATTAAAATACACAATTATTCGAAATAACAAAATTTTCATTTTAGAAAATAATTTTATAGAATATCCAAAATATAACATATAATAATCGAAATACACAAAATATCCGGAAAAGAAAATTATAAAGAAAATATAGGCAGAAGAAGAATTAATTGTGTAAAGATTCCGCAAAGGAGGACGACTACAAGGGACGAAAGAAAATAAGAAAACAAAGAATTGAATATGAAGGAAGAGGAACAAGGGGGCACAAGCAGAATTTGAAGAGAATATGGCAGGAAAGGAATAACTAGCATGATACTCAAAATGAGTCAACAAATGAAGATGAATGCAAGGCATGGAAAGTAATGAATGGCACACGAGTTGAAATAAGAAGGAATCAACGAGGCAAGCAGAAATAAGAGATTGCTTGCACCGGAATCAAAAGAACATGGATACAGAAAGAATAAATTTATACCCAATATGGAATCAACAAATGAGGACGACAGTAAGAGAGATGAAAGGAAACAAGAAAACAAAAAATTGAATATGAAGGAATCAAAATTGAATGGGATAAGACTAGTGTCCAGATCAAGTTGATTATCAAATTGTTTATATGATTGCATGGCCTGTTTAATGTTGAGTTAATCTTGACTGAGTCAAGTCTGTTTAATGTATTAGTCAAACTAACACATTAGCTAAAACCTGAGCTCTAATACCACTAAAAACCTTGTCACATCCCGCTTCCCAAAAACACAGAATACGAGCGCGTGACAAAACCCAGCGAATAATTTTCATCATTCATGAGCTGTAAGATCGACTCAGCATCACAACAAGAATATAACCAAATGTACACAACCACGCATGCATGAATAATTTATTAATCAACAGAAAACAATTTGAAACAAAATAATAATATCCCAAATAGTTTTAAAATCTGAATCAAAAGACAAAACTCGGAAACATAAGTCCGTTACAAGTTTCAAGTAGCAAAGAAATAAATAACTCAAAGAAAACAAATAGCTTAAGCAATTCCTTTCTCTAAGCGAAGCCTAAAATGTCTGCTCACCAATTCCAGCAGGCAATTCGTCTCCAAAGTGTGTGTATATATATTGTAACCCCTGTTTTTTTCATTTTTGTGTATTTTGTAGTGTATTTGTTGTTTTTGTGTATTTTTCTCTCTTGTATTTTTCTGAACTGTATATTGGAGTTGTTTTCAATATATATATATCCGTTTATTTCTTTACGAGCTCTTTGTCTTGAGTGAGTGACTCTTTTGTCTCATTCTTCTATTATTTGATCGTTCCTTAATTTTGGTTCCGTCTTTGTATTTTATATTTTTTTATTATTTTTGTTTGTGGGCGTTTGTAGTGGTGGTATTTGGTTGTCCTATAAATTCTCAATCCTATTTGCATTCCTATTTTTTTTTATTATTTGACCCAAAATCCAAAAACCCATTTGTAAACCTACTACTACTCCTAATACCCATTAAACCATTAACCCACAACTAAACCCTATATATATTCCCTCTCATCTAAACCCTAAACCCTAACCCTAATTCCTCTCTCTCTCTCAATCCCGACCCCCTCCATCTCTCCCCCTCTCCTTGCTTCCGGCCTGCACACTCGCACACCACAGCCCGGCCTACCTCAGGCCGACACCTATCCAAGCCGATCCACTTCCCCTTCCCGGCCTACTCCACACCGGCATCCCCCCATCCCGACAGCCCTACACCTGAGCCCCTCTTCCCTTTTCCATCCCGAACATCTCCTCGCAACACCACAACAACCCTCTTGCGCCATATAATCCCTCTACTCTCTTCATGGTGTTCTCTTGTGGCCGCAAGCCACTTTGATCGTCTCTTGCTTTTGGAAGTTGTGTTCGTGGGGAGATTCTTGCTCGAGTTGCTTGGATTCGTGGATTAGCAGATTGTCGTTTGTGGGTTTTGCTTCTATTCTTGATTGCATCGTTCTTCATCTCTGATAAAGGCAAGTAACTTGTACTCCAATTCATTTGTTTGGTACAAGTCCAAAAGTTCACTTATAGTGTAGTTGGGTCTATAGACGACTCTTGTTTGTGATTTTCTTGATGGGTTTTGTCTCTATTGTGAAAACTTGACCATAGATGACTCACAACAAAATTTGGACATGAATCAACTTAGGTTTTATCCATTCTTGAATTTTCATCATGTATGTGAGACTCTTGTGAGAATTCGTGTTTGGGTTGAGATCCATGTGAAATTCTTAGCGTGGACATGTTAGATATCCTAAATCATGATGTTTAGACACTTGGTAGACTCGATTTTATGTTTGGATGTGTTTGGATCAATTTTCTTGAATCTATGTTGATTTTATTTTTAAGGGAAAAATCTGTATTTTATCGTTGTTCTGTTTTGCTTGCTGTTCTGGACTGTTTTAAAGTCAGTATCTTAATTTCGGTATAAAACATGAGTTTTAGATAATTTTGTCTATTTTCAAACCCCTCTAACCTTGCTTGATTTTGATTTCATATGACCAAGTTATGACTGTTTTAGTACAGAGGTGTCGATCTTTTCCAGATTCTGTTTTTCGGTAATTTTGATGACAAATTATTTTAAAGAACTATGCTAAATATATTATTTTAATCCAAAACTTTGGTCAGTGTTTCTTTATATAGTTAGGGATTACCCAGAATTTTGGTGAATTTTATGGATAAGTTTTATGTGATGTTCCATGCTCGTTTATAAATCTATACATGGTGTATTTTGCTCACTGTTCTGTAAAGAACCTTATTTTCACTATGATTCCTTTTACTGTATGAAAATGTTTGTGAAATGTGAAAGTTAGTATATTCTATCTATTTTCATATCTCTTTGGCGGAATTGAATTTCGTTTCACTAGTTGAAAGATATCTTAGTTTTCGTATAGCAGTGTTGGGATTTCCAGGTTTGCCAAACTATGTTTTCCTGATGCTTCCTTATTTTTGATGACTAATCTATTTTTACTGAAAAATTATGAAACTTTATATTTAACTACTGGACATATAGGGAAATACCCAGATTTTCCGTAGAATTATTTAATGTGTTTTCATACTGTTTTCCTGTTCTTGAATTCGTTTTCTTGATTTCTGGCTAAACCTAATTTCGGTATTCAAATCAGTTTTGAGTTATGATTTTGTAAACTAGCATATGACTTAATTATATTCGCTAGATTCATGTGGAAGTCTTTTCCAGATCCTTTGACGGATCCAGATTTCCTTGTTTGTAACACTGGGAATCACTGTTTTACTACAGTATGGTCTTGCTGTCCTGAACTTGAGATTTGTCTATTTTATTCGTTTATGAGATATCTTGTACTTGTACATATTTATCTTGCAACTTGCACTTGTCACATAATCATGCAATGTTATTCTTGATATATTTTGCACATATACATGCTTGTTTGACATTAACAATAAATAACCAAGTCGGGATTAAGGGACGGATCTAACAGTGGATAATTCAGAAATGTTTACTCGGAAGGGGATCCACTGATCCTACGTGATTACTTGAGACATGATACTTGACACGTGATTACTTGATACTTGCACGCAAGACAGATACTTGCCATATGCACAACTTGACACACGATTACATGATACATGATACTTGGAGCTTGGAGCTTGATTACTTGACTTGTCCCCGAGTATACTACTCTCTATGGTCCACTATGAAATCTAAAGCGAAACTATTTGTTGTAGCAACCATGTAAGGTGGGCTGCATGAAGTGCTACCTAGATAGTAATTCACTACAAGACTTGATACATGCTACTTAAACATGATACTTGAACATGATACTTGAACATGATACATACTTGCTTGATACTCGACTACATGATACATGAGACTTGTTTACATAAGATTTGATAACTTGATACTTGATACATGATTACACGACACCTGACACTTGACACATGTTTATAAGATACTTGTTCACTTGACACTTGATGCATGTTTACATAATACTTGATTACTTGACACTTGATTTATGCCATGTACACTAGATCACTTTTACCATGCTAGTTGTTTATGTTGATATCACATTTATACCATGTATTAGTTAGTTTTCCCGTGTGCTTGTATCCTACATTATAAGTGACCCGTAACTTGCAATTGATGGGTACTTGTGTTTTCTCTTTTCCTCTTTCCTGTATTCGTTGAATTGCATATTTTGGAGAACAGGCTCTAGATGGTATTGGAGACATGAAGTATTAGTGGTGCTTTCTTTTATATTAATTCTTGTATCTTACTTGAACAATAATTGTATTTTGAGACTTGGATTTATCTTGTATTTGGCCGATGGGACCCAAGACATGTTTTTTATTCAGATCATGACTATTTGAGATTTATGTATTTGGTTTCAAGTATTCTTGTTGGTATTTTGACACATTATGTGCATGCGGTTGATTAATTCGCTTCCGACTCTGATGTTTCTTGAGAATGTTGTTAAGATTTCTTGAACAACTTATAGATGATGAAAATAATTCGCTGGGCTTTTGTTACGTATCTGTATTCTGTATTCATTTTGGAAAGCGGGGCGTGACACACACACACACACATACACACACACACACACACACACACACACACACACACACATATACACACACACAAAAAAAAAGGAAAGAAAAAAATAGAGAAAACAAGACAACGCCCTTAGTGCAAGTTAGAGCCGCAAATAGTAAATCAAGTACAAGAAATATGGAACAAGATTTGGAATCAAGAATGTAATAGGGATGCAACAGGTAGTGGAGATTCAAGAAATTAGCTAGCAAGAAAGACAATTTGAGTGACAAGATTGAGTAACAAATACTAGTAGTAGAACAAGTGGCTAGTGAACATGTAATGGTATCAAACAATAAGTAATAAGTATCACGTACATGTGTCGAGTAACAAGTAACAAGTATAATGTGTCAAGTTGTCAAGTACAAGTATCAAGTAGCATGTGTCAAGTATTATGCTCAAGTAGTCCCATGTATCATGAAATCAAGTATCAAGTAAGCAAGTGTCATGTTCAAGTATCATGTTTCAAGTCTTGTAGTTATTACTATCTAGGTAGCACTTCATGTGCCATTCTTTTATCACATGGTTGCTACAGTCAATACAATTTCGTTTAGGCCTAGTGGTGGATTTTAAAGGGCGGTGTACCCAGGCATCAAGTATCAAGCAAGCACGGTTCATGAATACGAAAATAAAGTAACAAGTTCACGAAGCAAGTTCGTGAATACTAACAAGTTCAAGAACCACACAGTGGGTTCATGAATACAACAAGTTCATAAGCCAAGTAATGGCTTCATGAATACATCAAGGTGCAACAAGTTCATGAACCGAGTACTGGGAAACACGGGCCCTCTTCCGAGTACACTTACCTATATTGTCTACTACTATGGTCTTTCCCTTACCCCGGCTTATTATTTAATATTATCATCAAGCAAGCATGAAAGTGTGCGAAACAAGTCAAGTAAACAAAATAAAGAACATGGAACAAGTCTAGACTAGGTAGGGTA
Source organism: Hemerocallis citrina (assembly GCA_017893485.1). NCBI lineage: Eukaryota > Viridiplantae > Streptophyta > Magnoliopsida > Asparagales > Asphodelaceae > Hemerocallis > Hemerocallis citrina. The sequence continues at coordinate 83,619,129 of CM030364.1, read as the reverse complement.
CATATTCGTGGGTCAAAACAAATCAAAATATCAAGAACAACGAAAATTCCAAATTTGGACAGCATGATGTTGCTGCACCAAAGCTGCGATTTCCGTTGCTACAAGATAACAAATGTGGATCCGTCAGAAGATCTAGAAACTAGACTCCTACTCGGTTCCAAGCATATAATTAAGGTACATAAAAGTTGTGGTAACATGTGTCAAATTAGCAAACTATACAGCATTTGTGTTCAGCCAGAATTTGTAAAACCGAGTTTATACATATTAAACAAGATCAAAACATCATTAATTAATTGTAAGAAAATTAGAAAAAGTTCTCTAGGGTTTCCAGTATCATCATGCAAAATTTCAAGTCATTTACTTACTGTTAGCATAGTTAAAATAATTGTAAACCCAAGAGGTGCAACAGTTTTTATGAATCTGCGACTACCGTCACAGCAGCAGTAAAACTACGATATCTCCTAGACCATAACTCGAAATTCTAAAATCCTGGATTCTATTGGCAATTACACACTTAGGGATACATTTCATATTCAGAAATCAAGTTTAGATTTTGGTTTTATTGGGGTCGAAACACAAGTAAAGAAAAGAACAGCAGCCAGTGTGAATTTCTTTTATATACAAGTTGCATGATAAATGACTATTATGAGTCTAAATTAGTGTATGATACAAATACGGATGCATAGGGGACCAAATCAGCAAGTCACATGTATTACTCAACTCAAAAGAATGTAAGATCAACACAATACATCATACAACACACGCCTACAAGTCAAGGGATTCATGTTCAAGTAATTAGGAGATAAAAAGGGTCCAACTAGTTTTGTAAATATATCAACGAAGGGTTGTGACTCTTAAGATTATGGAATCGATGACAAATAATTTAAGATCAACAAACGATGAGACAATGAGGAGTCACAACTACGATTTGCAGCATTTTCAATTAAACGCTTGTACTAGAACAGTAATTTGTACAAGAAGAATACTTACCTTAGGGACGACGATGAGTCCGACGAAAGAATAACGAGAATGGATCTCGGGCAGCAAAATCAATACACGGATCACGAACCAAACACGAACACACGATCACGATCGCAACCACGAACACAAGCAAGGATCTCGATGATCAAGATGATGATCAAGTTGAAGATCAAGCAAATCCAACGGCCGAGATCAAACATAAAATATATAAGAATTAGAAGAGTACCAAAAGAGTAAATATACCATGATTGACAATTGATGAATGAGAAAAAAAATGGATCAAATGTTTAACTCACCTAGTAGAAGACAAACGAGACTATCAATGGCCGAGATCAAGTTGATCAAACAAATCGACGACCGAGATCGAAGATCTAGATCAAGATGATGATCACAATCGCGATCATCAACAGAGATCCGACGGTCGAGATTAAGATCTTGATGATGATGATGATGGTGATGCGATCAACGGTCGAGATCAACGGATTAAGAAGAAGTTGATCGTGATTGTGATGAACGACGATCAGACGGTGGAGATGCGATCGGATGGTCCAGATCAAAAACTGATGATCAGGATGAGATCGATGGCCCAGAATCTACTTGATCAAAATCCATATACACAGCAACTGCAGCTTCGGTTTTGGCTTGGCTCTGACGGCTAGGGGAACTGGCGGTGGCACTGGCGGCACAACAAACAGGGGGCAACTGTGGCGTGGGTGCAGCACATGGGACTGTGGGGCTGCCGGCATGGTGGGGCAGCACAGCGGGAGGAAGATGGTGTGACGAGGGGTCGCGCCGGGGAGGAGACGTCTGGTGGTCTGCCGTCGCGAAGAGGTTGGGTGGTCGGGAGCGGCGGCATCGTCACTTTCTGCCTGCGGTGCATCGTCGGAAGGAGGCAGGCACCGTGCGGAGGTCGATGTGGTGGAGAAGGGTCGCGGTAGGGAACGGTGGTGGAGGGCGACGCTGCAGAGGTAGGCGCACAGGAGCTGAGGTGTGTTGATGGCTGCGTCGCGGCTTCGGGAGTGGGCGACGCAGGGCGTCGCGATGGGGACGGGAGAGCAGGAGGGGGCGTTGATGCTCTGGCTGCTGTCGCTGAGGTCGGGAGCACGGGGATACGATGAGGCGGAGGATGGGACTAGGGCATCGAGGAGAGGAGGTCGGAGGGATGGGTTCTGAGAGAGAGCAGGAGGAAGGAGAAGGGGGTGATAGGCGGCTGTGGGGTGTTTTCACAGTAGATTAGGTTAGGGTTAGGGTTAGGTTAGGTTTATATAGATAGGGTTATAGGGTTTGGGTATTTTATAGGGTATTGGATCCAGTAGGGTATTTGGGTTTTTAATGTGTATTGGGATAAGAAAATCCAATAAGAAAGATATACAACTATAGAAAAATAAATAAATAAATAGATCAATAATAATATAGTAACAAAATAAATAAATTTGTGTGCATCAAATTAATACTCAAATACTACTAAATACAATAGAAATAGATTTTCAATCCAACAATCAAATATAATAATAATATTAATAACAACAATAACAATTTTGATATACATATCAAAATGAGATTTGCAATAAATAAGTTTATTAAAATCTAAGTAGTCATAAAATAAGATACAAATAGCCGATCACTTAGAAAATAAACATTAAAGTTAGAATATACTATTATTCGAAGAAAATACAATTTCCGCTTCGAAAAGATTTTACTAGAAGGCCCAAATCGAGTTTAAAATAATACTGAATTTATAATTAATCAAAATACAAAAAATATTCAGAAAATACGTATTTACGGAAACAGGGGTTACATTATCGCTTTAGGAAATAGTTATCTACACGCGTGCGAAGAACGTTGTAACATTTTTTTAAGTAAAGACTGCGATTGTTGTATAAAAAAATTAAAGCGATAAAGCACATGTTCGTACATGATTACAAGCCTTATAGAGGTGCCACCTATTGCAGGAATGATCACCAATGACAGCAGAATCAATGAGCCCAATATAGAAAAATAGTACTGCAACTTATAAAACACTATCGGAACTGTAAAACCAACAAACATTTAACAAAATTAAAGGTTTAAACTACAGAATGTATGTAACTGTTATAAAACATGCTCTAAAATATTTACAACGAATTTGGCCTTTAAACTATAGTTCAGACTCAATGTAATGTTCATTGGCAAATAGTCGGAAAATTTTCCAAACCAACTATTTGATATACATGTACCAATAGAATTACAGACAAAGTTTAATCGACTCTAAAGAAGTCACTAATTTACTACAAAAATTGCAAACACTCACACATGTGGCACAGTAATGGTAGAAGTGCTTTACTATTGAATCCCAAGAATAGCAAAATATCCAAATCTCCTCCATGATCCAAAACCCATGATATACTGTCTTCACCTACCTATTTTAGTAAATTTTACGAACCATCCAACATACAGCACTACATAATATTTCGAAACAAAACGACGCGGCTCAATAAAGAAAAACCACAACATTCTTACATACCCACTACAACAACATATCCCTATTCCCCTCAATCCCATAATCATTTCTTCGCCTAAGCTTTCTTCTTTCTAAATGGATTTAACTATGGCTCCTAGTATGTAAAAAAAATTATCTAACAATAAACATGAACAATTATAAAGGAAAAAAATTTGAAATTGAGATTACTTGATAAAATGATTGCAGCTTTGGTAGGAGGACGAGGCTTCGCTGTCTTGACGAATTCAAAGCCTGAGGAGTAGGGTTCAAATCAGTAGATGGGTTTCTTCGATGAAGAGAGAGAGAGAATGGGAGAGAGTAGGGTTTCTCGTCGAAGAGAGAGAGAGAGAACATCAGATTTGAGGAGTAGGGTTTCGTTCGACGAAGAGAGAGACATAACAGGAGAGAGTGAGACCTGAATGAGAAAGAAAGAAATAGTGAAATGATTATTTTGCCCCTCAACAGATCAGATGGCGAGCGGATCAAATCTGAGCCCTTGGATCGCGATCAGACGCGATTGGACGGCTGGGAACTTCAGCTCAAGATAAGAATTTGAGCTCACCATCTCATAATAGACTAACTCTCTCTCTCTCTCTCTCTCTCTCTCTCTCTCTCTCTCTCTCTCTCTCTCTCTATATATATATATATATATATATATATATATATATAAGGAAATGTGAAATATGACCACCTTTTTTATTAATCAGAAATTAACAAAATAAATGCAAAGTACTGGACCAAAGTACAAACTACAAACATGAATTAAAACATGAAGCATCATGCCCCTTACAAACAAATGTATGACACTTTAGCGTCATGCACCGCCCTCATGGCCCCCACACATCCATCTGAATCGAATTATATGAGATTTTGTCATCTAAACTGACTTGAATATCTGGGAGTAGGTGACGGAAGCAGCTTGAATGTGTTGGATTAGGTGACCAGAAAGACACACACACACACAACCGACCAACCAACCAACCAACTAGATTAATAATAACAATGAGTTTTGTTTGAGCAAGTGCTTTTTATTATTTTATTACTTTGAATATTTTAAAATGTATAAGGTGATGGATATGCAGGGTCGGCCCCCATCTTGAGGCCGGTGAGGTGATCGCCTCAGGCCCCCAGATTTTTTGCAATTTTAGGGACCCCAAACTTGTATTTTCCTTATAAATATAGGCACGTATGCGTAAAAAAATTATATTGTTATTAAGGAGCCCCAAAAATAATTATTTGGGAATTTCACCTCGGGCCCCCCGAAACTCTGGGCCTGTGAACGGAAAATCACTAGACTCGTCCCCTATGGTGGTCCAGAAGAGTCGTTGTATCTCCTGATTAATTTTCTGCATTATGTCCTCGAAAATTAAACAATGATCATCCGATGGCTTATTTATCATCCTGTATAATATCATATCTCATTGGGTTATATGATGATAATTTTGCGCGTGTAGGTGGGTAGGTATGTATTTGTTGAGGTGGGGTGGGTGTATATTCCTGTTGCTAGAACTATCGAAAACATTAGCAAGTTTCTGAGTACATTATACTAATTAATAGCTTAATACATTCTTTAGTCCCCGAAAGTACTAGGGTTTACCCAAAAAAACTTGTCCAATATTATTAGTGTTAGTAGAAAACATAGCATCGCGACACACATTGCATTAATTATTGACTATTAGTGGCTTAATTAACCCTATGATTATATTCTGATTAGTTATAGAAGAATGGCTAATGATTAGTGTAATAATATAACAATCTATCTTTTCTGCATATAGAACCACCTAGCCTAGACAGCAATGCCACATCAGCAGCCCACTTAAAATATATTATTCATTAATTAATTCTAAATATATCAGTTAACTCTTCATCTTCCTATCAGGCCCTTCCTCCCCCGATGTACAGTCTCTCCCTCTTCCAAACCCAACATTCTAAACTGACCTTCAATTCCTCCCGCCGCCGCGCCGCAGCTTCCTCCCGCCGCCGCATCTACTCACACGCCGTCACATCCACTCGCGACATCGCATTACCGTCTCTTCATCTCTTTTGATCTCATTTGCATGATAGAAGGTACTAACAAGATTTAATTTAACATTTCCATAGCCCAAATTTCTGATTCTTAACTAAATTGAGATGTGAGCTGCCATGATTGTACTTTTTCTATGGGTTCTAAGACTTCCACTGAGAGTTTAAAATTGCAACAGTAAGGAAGCAATGACTTACTTGCTTTAAACATGAACACTAATGGAACAAAGTTAGTAACAAGTTATTATTGTAGGCATCAAAATGTGTTTGGTTAAGTATGAGTGTATGCGTGTGTGAGGTGGATAAAATGATTCCATGGCTTCAGTCTTAAACCCATTTCAAATTATACAGTAGCCTCTACAAAATCGTACTGCGAGGGTAGAACTTGGCAATAGAACTTGGCATATGAGTTATCGGGATAGTAGAAAGGTTAAATGTCAACATTTGCTATTGGATATGGATTGAACTTCTTATTTCAGGCTCATATGATTTATGTAGTGTGGATGATCATTAATTTCCATGAAATGTACTTGATCCTTCACTGTCATCCATATATTTTATTTCATCATCTACTTCTTGGTAGACTTCAATTAGCAACTCAATATTTGTTGTGTATGCTAATTTTAGCAACATCCAGTTGAAGCAAGTCAATTCACAGTTCATATGATTCGTAGATATGAGTTATCAGGACAATAGAAAGGTTAAATGTCAACATTTGCAGTTGGATATGGATTGAACTTGTTATTTCAAGTTCATATGATTGAGCATCAGAGCATGTGATTTATGTAGTATGGATGATCATTAATTTCCATAGAAGATTCATTTCAGTTATTTATAATTCTTTTCTGCTTGCTTCCTTTCTTCAGTATCTCAATAAATTGCAACTTAAGAATTTTATACTCAAGGCTAGACTCGTTCTGTGATAGTCGCTCACTCTGAGGAGAAGCCCAGCTCAGAGCATGTTCGACGTTCGTGGATTTCAAAGCACAGAAAATTTTGTGTAGTTCTGAGAACGATAGTTTCGTGAAGGCAGCAACAGAAGCAATGGAAGGTTCGTTTGAAGAAGACTCGCACTCAAACCGTTTAGTGGTGCGGTAGTTCTACAGCACGTTGGGGAGCTGATCCACCCATAAACCTTTGGAGCACTTGTCCAACCTCTTCTTAATGTCGGCGAGAATCTGCCGGTTAGCATTTTCGACTTGGCCATTCGACTGTAGATGGGAGATAGAGGAGAAACGTTGCTGGGTTGCGAGGTCTTCACACAGAGCTCAGAACGCGGCCCCAGTAAATTGGGTTCCGTTGTTAGTTACGAGGACTCGGGGAACACCGAATCGGTAGATGACGTGCTTCCAGAAGAACTGGAGCACCTTGTTCTCTGTGATCGTTGCCAGAGGCTCGGCCTCTATCCACTTCGAAAAATAGTTGATCGCCACGACGAGGAACTTGAACTGGCCTGGAGCTGGAGGGAATGGCACTAGTAAATCCATTTCCCACATGACGAAGGGGATAGGACTTGATAGGGAGGCGAGCTGAGTTTGTGGGAGGCGACGAGTCTAGTAAATCCATTCCCCGCATTTCCGAACGTGTTGCTCGGCGTCTCGGAGGATGGTAGGCCAGATGTAACCGTAATTCAACACCTTCCGAGCCAGTGATCTGGACCCTGAATGTGCTCCGCCGATGCCTTCATGGAGCTCCTGCAAGGCGTAGTCGGCTTGTTCTGGGGAGAGGCACCTCAAGTATGGCCTGCCGTCCACTTGCGAGAAGGAACGTTTGTACAAGATTCCCTCGACGAGAGTGTACCGTTCCACCCTGGTCCTTACTCGACGAGCCTCCTTAGGGTCATCAGGGAGGAACCCGTCCCTTAGGAATTCGACCAGCAGTTTCATCCAGTCATCTTGTAGTAGGACCGGCAGCGACTCCACCGAGTCGAGGGTCTCGTCTTCTATACTCGATTTTAAGAGGACCTCAATCAAGACGGTCTGCTCGAGACCTTGGAGGGAGGATGAGGCTAACTTGGAGAGGGCGTCGGCCTGTAAATTCTCTTCTCGGGGGATTCACCGGATGAGCGCTTCTTCGAACCGGGCCATGAGGGTTCGGACTTTAGCGAGGTACTTCGCCATCCAATCGTCCCGTGCTTCGTAATCGCCCAAGACTTGATTCACTACCAGTTGAGAGTCACTATGGATTAGGAGGCGTTGCGCCCCTGCACTTCGGGCAAGCCCGAGGCTGGCGATTAGTGCTTCATACTCCGCTTCGTTGTTCGAGGCCTTGAAGTTCATGCGCAGGGCATACTGGAGGATGAAGTCGTCTGGACCTGCTAAAATGATCCCGGCTCTGCTTCCCTCGTTGCAAGAGGAGCCGTCCACAAAAACCGTCCAAATTGGGGGTCCGTTCGGCACCTGGCTGACCTCGGGAATGGTGGTCTCGACGATGAACTCCGCAAGGGCTTGAGCTTTGATTGCAGCTCGGGGCTGGTACGAGACGTCATGCTGGCTTAGTTTGATGGACCATTTCATGAGGCGGCCAGAGGTCTCAGGTCTGTGGAGGACTTGTTTTAGTGGTTGGTCGGTAAGGACAACCACCGAATGGGATTGGAAGTAGGGGCGAAGCTTCCTCGCTTCCATGATCAGAGCGTACGCCATCTTTTCTATCTTCGAGTAGCGAAGGTCGGCATCACGGAGCACCTTGCTTACATAGTAGATGGGCCTTTGAGTCCGGTCTTCTTTCCTTACTAGAACGGCGCTGAGGGTCTGCTCGGAAGCAGCCAAGTAGAGGTACAAGGTTTCGCCCGGGACAGGCTTGCTGAGCAGAGGAGGATTGACGAGGTAAGCCTTTAGCTGGTCGAACGACTCCTGCTGCTGCCCCCATTCGAAACCTTTAGCCCTCCTGAGAGTCTTGAAGAAGGGGAGTCATTTCTCCCCAGACTTGGAGAGGAAACGACCTGTTGCGGCGAGGCGGCCTGTCAGCCTCTGAACTTCCTTAACATTCTTGGGCAGGGCCATGTCTAATATGGCTTGGATTTTCTCTGGATTAGCTTCGATTCCTCGCTGGCTGACCATGAAGCCGAGGAACTTTCCTGATGAGACTCCGAATGCACACTTGTTCGGGTTGAGCCTCATGTTGTGCTTTCTCAGTATGCCGAATGGCTCCTGCAGGTCGGCGACATGGTCGGTACCTCGGATGCTCTTTACAAGCATGTCGTCGACATACACTTCCATATTGCGACCTATTTGGCTTTGGAAGACCTTGTTAACAAGGCACTGGTAAGTGGCACCAGCGTTCATCAATCCGAATGACATCACTCTGTAACAGTAGAGGCCCTGGTCGGTCACAAACGAGGTCTTCGGGATATCCGGGGGGAACATCCGAATCTGATTGTAGTCTGAGAAAGCGTCCATGAAGCTGAGGAGCTCATGTCCCGAAGTTGTGTCGATGAGGGTGTCGATGCTTGGAAGAGGGAAGGGGTCTTTGGGACAGGCCTTGTTCAGATCAGTGAAATCGATACATATCCTCCAGCTCCCGTTCGACTTCTTGACCATGACTACATTGGAAAGCCATTCCGGGTAGTTAACCTCCTGTATGAACTGGGCCTTTAGGAGCTTGTCCACCTCTTCTTTGATGGCTTGCTGCCATTCGGGAGCGAACTTGTGCCTTTTTTGTTGGACCGGTTTGGACCCCGGCTCAACGCTGAGGTGGTGGACCAAAAGCTCCTTGGAAATTCCCGGCATATCAGCGGCGGACCAGGCAAAAAGGTCGCGGTTACCGCGAATGCACTGCACTATGTCGGAACATAGAACAGAAGGGAGGGTCTTGCTGATGAAGAACTTTCTGCTCGGTTTATCCTCCGAAAAGAGCACCTCTTCCAGTTCGTCCACCGGCTCGGACGTTGGTCGAACGGCCTCCTGGGGGATTTCTAAAGTTTCGAGAGAGAGGACCGAACCCCGGTGGAAGTCATGTAGCACTTCCGGGCCATTTCCTGACTGCCCTTGACCTCCCCTACTCCTGCCCGGGTAGGGAACTTCATCTTGAGGTGGTAGGCCGAGGGGATAGCTTCTAGGGCAGCTAAGCCAGGTCGGCCTAGGATGACGTTGTATGCAGCTGGGACGTCGACGACCATAAAGTCCATCGGCTCGGTCCGGGTGGTAGGAGTTTTTCCAGCAGTTACGTCGAGGGTTATCACCCCCTCGATAGTTACTGGCACTCCCGTAAACCCGTGGAGAGTGTAGCCGGCCGGTTTGAGACGGTCCCTAGGTAGCTGAAGACCTCAGAAGGCTGAGAGGAAGAGGATGTTCACGGAGCTTCCATTGGCTACTAGGATCCTCTGCACTTTGAAGTTCGCCATACGGAGATGGATAACAAGTGCATCGCAGTGGGGAGTCCTAACCCACTCGAGATCTTCATCTGAGAATGTGACCGGGACACCGAGGCCTTTTGGGGGAGGGGCGCTGTGGACAGAATTAACCTCTCGGACGAACGCCTTTCAAGAAGAGTTGGAAGAGCCTCCTATGGGGCCCCCATGGATAAGGTGTAGGGCGCGTTTCTCCTCGAACTCAGGGGTTTCATCACGTCGCTCGGAACGCTTGTTAGCCCCCCGAGGCAGAGGAGTGGTGCGATCGGCCCGATCATTTGCTTTCACAAACTTGGCCAACTGCCCCCTCTGGATGCGGGCCTCTATCTCGTTTTTCAACGCCCGACAATCGTTGGTGTCGTGGCCATGATCCCGGTGGTAACGACACCACTTCTCCTTGTTCCTCTTCTTGGCTGGGGTGTTCATCCTCGGAGCAAGAGGTATGATACCTTACTTCTCGACTTCCATCAGGATGGTGGAGACGTTGGTAGTGAGAGGAGTAAATTTCTCGAACCTGGGGGGAGGGCGGCGCTGACTGCTATTATCCCTCTATAACTTTTTGGCTCCTTCCTCTTCAGTTGTCTTTCTCTTCGACCCGGAGGCAGATCCTCCGAAGCCCGAGAGGCATTCGGCCTCCTCCGCCCGAATATATTTTTCGCACCTAAGGAGAAGGTCGGCAAAGTTATGCGGGGGCTTTTTGGCGAGGGACGAACGAAGGTTGGAATTAAGGACGTTGGATTGGAATGTGACGGTTGCCACCGATTGGTCGAGAGAGGCGATGGACCTGACCTCTGCGGTAAACCTCCTCACGTAGTCCCTCAACTTTTCTCCCCTCTCCTGATGGAGGTGGAGTAACGAGATGTTGGTCTTCTCCGTGCGTCTGCTAATCACAAAGTGGGTTATGAAGAGCGTTTCGAACTGCTCAAAAGAGAAGATGGAAGAGGGGGCGAGCCGGGAGTACCATTCCCGAGCCGAACCCTTAAGGGTGGTGGGGAAGGTTTTGCAGAGCATGGAGTCGGAAGCTTGGTGGATTAGCATCAAGGTCTTGAAGCTTTCGACATGGTCAACGGGGTCCGACTCCCCCGAATAAGTTTCAAACTGCGGAGGCTTGAAACCCCTCAGGATGGGAGCCTCCATGATGGTCCGGGAGAAGGGAGGTCTGCCGGGGCGGACGGTCCTTCCTCTCGACTCTTCCTCCTTGTCCATTCGACCGATGCGTCTCTCTATCTCGTGGAGACGGTGGTAGAGAGCATCGTCCCTCCGGTGGTAGTCAAATGAGCCCCTGGACTCGTCTTCATAGGAAGGGGAGCGGAGACTACGACGACGGTAGTCTTGGGAGCGGCGAGGACTATGGTTGTGTTGTTGGTGATTAGGAGTCGGAGGAGGTGTTACGGACCGGGGACGAGGACTCGGGACCCGTGGGGGTGTCGGAACCCTTTGGGCATTATTGTTGTTGGGGCAAAGGTTGAGGGCCTGCAACACTGTTGCCTGGAATTGTAGGAACTCAGCACGAGTGATGGGTGCCTCATCATTCCTCGGATGACGCCGACCAGCGGGGGAATGTGGTCTCCTCCTATGGCGCTCGGGGGATTCCCTCCGTCCCCTTTGGTCCGGGGACCTCCTGCTATCTCGGTGGTGAGGAGATCGCTCATCCGGATGTTGTTGGCGGGAGACTCCCTCTCGGGCCCGCTTCTCATCCAGGCGGCAGCGAAGATCCTCATCCTTTTGCCGATTTAGAACGGTATTGCGGAGGTCAGAAACTCGAGGATGGTGGGAGGCCATGGAATCCGAAGAGGCATTGTGGATGGATACGTGGTCCGGATGAAGAGGTTATTTCTGTGGGTCGGGGCACGAGACTCATGTGCCGGCATTTGAAGGACCGGAGGGACCATTAGGAGGTTGCTGATTTGGGAGAGGAGGAAGATCCTCGGTTTGAAGCAGAAGTTGCCCCTATTGATGAGCTAGTTGGAAGGGGAATTCTTGTTGCTGGTCTGGATTGGGCCCACGATTGGATCCCCTGGATCTTACTTTCCTAGAAGGCATGGCTGGAGGAGATCTGAGTGACGGGAAGAGGGGAGGCAGCTATCCGTATGGTTTCCCACAGACGGCACCAATCTGTTACCGCTGAATCTGGTGTAGGGGTAAACAGATAGAATTTGTGGACTCATAGAAAACCTGAATAGCAAACACCCAACCTGTTCTGCCGCTGTTCGATCGCTGACTCCCTCCATTCACCTGCAGGGAAGTGCGAGACACCGGGGTTGATCCCGGCGATGCACCCTCCGACGCTCTAGTTAGTAACCAGGAATGATTAAGAAAGAGCGTTAATAGGAAAAAGAGTGATTACCTTGTAACAGTGGTAGGTGGAGGGTATTTATAGCCGCCTTAGGGATCAGATTCGGAAGGTAGTAATTCCTGTGATCTATCATGTTTGAACCTTCTATCATGCAAATGAGATCAAAAGAGATGAAGAGACGGTGATGCGACGGCGCGAGTGGATGCGACGGCAGATGCGACGGTGTGTGAGTAGATGCGGCGGCGGGAGGAATTGAAGGTCGGTTCAGAATATTGGGTTTGGAAGAGGGAGAGACTGTACATGGGAGGAGGAAGGGCCTGATAGGAAGATGATGTAGAACCCCGTATTTTCAAATATTATTTTAAAGATTTGAAAATGAATTTAAATGACTTTCTGGAGAATAAATTAATATTTTCTAAAAGATTTATCTTTTGTACACATGCAAAACACGTGCAAATGACTTTTGAGAAGTTTGAAAGTTAAGTTTCCTTAATGAAAAATCATCATTTAATATTTGGAAATTATTTAGTATTTTTTTAGATTTTTCTGAAAACGAATTGGATCTATTTGCAATTTTTGAGAAACGAAGGACCTTTTTGCAAATTTGACATTTCTAAGGGTTAGAATGCAAATTGTATTTTCTGGACGTTTGAACTGTACCAATTGAGATTTATGAGTATATTCACTTTTAAGTCCTAATTTAAATGGTTTTAATGAGTTTTCAAGGATAAGAACTATATATGTAAAGATGTGTTTTGGAAGGACTATATTGCAAATGGATTTCTAAACCCTAAAAAGATTATTTCCGGCCTATATAAAGAGAGTTGCAGCCGTCATTCGCTGCATAACTCAAGATTCATACTATTATTTTCTTGGTGATAAAAGAGGATTTTGGGATCTCGCAAAGGAAGACTTCTTCGTTGGATCTTTTCAATTCTAAAGGTGAGTGATATGAACTGTGTTTTGTTGATTGATTGTGTGTTGTTTTGTCTCGATATCTTTGTATCTTGTATGTGATCAATGAAATGGTTGTTGTTTATGTTATGCATATGAAATCTATGAATGTTTAGTGGATCTTGATTGACAAATTCTTTATTGCTTGAAACATGCTTGAGATTTGAGTATGGTTATGACAATAAGGAATTGGATAGTTGAATATCTAGATTTTGAGACTACGAATCAGATATGGGTTATGAATCGTGACAAGACTTAGTTTTGAGAAACCCTAATGAAAGAAGTTGGAATATAGAACATGAGATCTGAGATTTGAGACATCTAATGATTGAATAATGTACCCGTAAGGAAGAAGTATTCGAGATTGTCATTATACATGATTAAGAATTGTTTCATGTACAAGGACCCTTTAGAAAACTCCAGTATCGATTATCGTATACAGACCTAATTTGTGAAAACTGTAGGCCGACAGTCGACTGGTCTACAATTCAGTCGACTGGTACGACCCTACTTCTGAATCTTCAATTCTTTTGAAAATCTGTTCTGGACAGTCGACTGGGACCCTGTATCAGTCGACTGGTTCACTGAGAATGTACTTGTGAAGTCACTACAGTTTCTTGTCTGACCAGTCGACCGATGACCCTTTAAGTCGACTATTAGCACTTAGAATATTTCGTGAGAATTATTGGAAATTGTCTCGGGTAAGTCGACTGATGGTTTCTTGAGTCGACTTATTGTACTTGTTTAAACTTGGATATTGGTTCTCGGGGCAGTCGACTTATTACAGTATAAGTCGACTGGTGCTGATTAGTTTTCATAATCTTGAATGTCCTTTCAAGTCTGTAGTCTTTGTAGATGGATATATTCTGCGGTGTGAGAATCACTGTTAGTGATTGAATACCGGGTATCTGATCCATGTTGTCTTTAGTCTTTGTAGATGGATATATTCTGCGGTGTGAGAATCACTGTTAGTGATTGAATACCGGGTATCCGATCTGTCATCTTTAGTCTTTGTAGATTGATATATTCTGCGGTGTGAGAATCACTATTAGTGATTGAATACCGGGTATCCGATCTATGTTATCTTTAGTCTTTGTAGATGGATATATTCTGCGGTGTGAGAATCACAGTTAGTGATTGAATACCGGGTATCCGATCTATGTTATCTTTAGTCTTTGTAGATGGATATATTCTGCGGTGTGAGAATCACTGTTAGTGATTGAATACCAGGTATCCGATCTATGTTATCTTTAGTCTTTGTAGATGGATATATTCTGCGGTGTGAGAATCACTGTTAGTGATTGAATACCGGGTATCTGATCTATGTTATCTTTAGTCTTTGTAGATGGATGTATTCTGCGGTGTGAGAGTCAGTGAACTCTGGGGTTGGGTATATTCTGCGGTGTAAGAATCACTGTTAGTGATTGAATGCCGGGTATCCGATCCGCGGTGTTGAGAGTGACTGAATACCGGGTATCCGATCTGTGGTATTGAGATTTATTGACAGTTGGGTATATTCTGTGGTGTGAGAATCACTGTTAGTGATTGTTAACCGAGTATTTGGTAGAGAACAGTCGACTGGTCCATTAAAACAGTCGACTGTACAGTACAGTTGAGCCGTACATGTTTGAGAGTGATTGATTGATGGATATCTGATCGGTGGTATTGTTTCTCGACTTGGTTTCACGCATGTACTGGCCTATCGTTTCTCATTCCACAATACTTGTTTAGTCTATGTATCTTTGTTCAGTACATGTTGCTTAAGAAATCATGTTTATTGTTTATTTATGTTTGTTGTTTATATCACTCACACCATTTATGGCTGACCCCTTTAGTTTGGGGGTTAGGGATCATCTCTAGCCTCATGTGCTGCAGGTTGCTGCTTAGAGTTTGGGGGTTGTACGCTTGAGTTAGCTTTGGAGAATATAAGTAATGTAATAGAGCCTTGTGTAAATTTTGTAAAGAAAAGTATTGTAAAAAGAATGTTTTTTTTATTCAAGGTGTTTGTATTTCCGCTGCATTTGAAAAGATTGTTGTAATAAAAAGTTGGAAGAAATTTATTTGTTGTTTTTGGGCTATGTGTACTATTACATTGAAGTGGATCGCTAGGAATGTGCCACGTATTTTCTAAGTTTTCATATTAGAAATTCGGGGCGCTACAGATGAAGAGTGAATTAACATATTTAGAATTATTTAATGAAAAATATATTTTAAGTGGGCTGCTGATGTGGCATTGCTGATTAGGTTGCCACATCAGATAGTGAAGAATTTGGTAGTGAAGTAAGTAGTGGCTATAGCATTACTCTATATAAAATGTACCTTGCTATTTATAGTTACTGATGTTGGTAAAAATCGCAGCAGATTAGAGCCGTACGATCCCTGCACGGATCTCAAAGCATCTACAGGCAGATTAGCCATCACAGGCCTAGGCCCACTCCAAGACATGGGCTTTCCTCAAGCCCATAAAAAGTGACAGACTAGGCCCACTAAGAGAGATACCCAGCCCATGATGGCTAGGAGTCTCATCTCTTATCCTCTCATAGGGATATCTTATCTTTTCAGCGGGGGAGACATGAAAGATCCGATGGTCACGATTCGGCTTCTAGAATGTCTCTCAGGCCTATAAATACTCCTCTCCTTCCTCAGTCTCCAGGTAATCAACAATTCACCAGTTTTTACTCTCTCTCTCTCTTTCTGGTTTTAACTTGAGCGTCGGAGGGTCTGTCGCCGGGGGCCACCCCCCGGTGTTTCAGACGTTTTGCAGGTCCATCGGCCGCATCAACAACCATCGATTTCAGATCACAGGAGGTCAATCAATAATTCAGATTCAATCTCAGGATCTCTAACGTCTTTTAACGGCCAAGGCACAGGTTTGACTTTTAGTAGTTTCCATCCATTATTAGCTCACTATCTGTTTGCTCCCACACCGAAAAAAGCAGCAACAGATTGGCGCCATCTGTGGGAAGCTACACAAGTAAGACTTATCACCATGCCACAATGACTAAGAGGTAAAGAGGTGGCCTCTGGCCGTCGCACTATCACTCTTCATCAACCCGCTCCTCCTATGGAAGATCAGATTCCTCCTCAACAGCAACCCCTGGAGCCTAATCATGCTCCTGTCAATGGAGAGGCGCCGGGGGGCTCCCGACAGAACCATCCTGAACAACATCCTCACAACAACCGCATTTCGGTCCACAATGCCTCGAATGATTCAATGGCTATACGAGGTCCACAGGGATCTAAAAATCTCAACCAAATTGAAGGCAACCTGCGAATAAAGCTGAATGAGAGGTGTGCCCGATCTGAGGCCTCCCATTTAGGACATCAAGTAAGCCAGAGAGCCCAGCCTTCTAGACAAGTATCAAGACAATCTTCCTCTCACAGGGGGCAGCCAGCTAGGGGAAACCCAACACCGGATGATCAAAGGCAATATGGGCAGAACAGAGATCGGAATGCACCGGTCACCAGGGCCGAGCTCGATCAATTCAAGCGTGACCTTCTCTACGCTCTCCAAGGGATTCAAATTCAAAGCCTTCCCCTGAACGAAGGATCCGCTGACTCAATTGAATTCCAAAAGAAGGACGATCAAGTCCTCTGCCGAATCCAAGAGGTAGAGAAATGTCTCAAGCAAATAAGGAATGAGAGGGGCCACTCCCACAGGGTGTACCGCCCTAGTCGACCTCCGTTCAGCAGAACTATTCTCGATGCACCTATTCCAAGGGGTTTCAAGGCCCCTCAGTTCGAATCTTATGATGGGGAATCAGACCCGACAGACCATGTCGAGAGCTTTAAAACGCTCATGATGGTCTATAATGCCATCGACACACTCATGTGTTGGACATTTCCCGCTACACTAAAAGGATCAGCTAGAGAATGGTATGCACGTCTGAAACCCGAATCCACATTTTCTTTCGATCAACTCGAGGAACTCTCCGCTGCACACTTTGTTACTTGCCAGAGAACTAAAAAAAAACCCAGTGTCTCCCTGCTAGAACTGAAGCAAGAAGATGGAGAACTTCCAAAGGACTTCGTCAAGCATTTAACAACTGAAGTAAGGTTAATTTCTGCCTTGAACACTTCAGTCGCAACTGCAGCTCTTTCGCTACAATGTCACTAACAAAGACCTGAAAGCCTCCCTTGCCAAAAAGCCACCCAAAAGTTTCACTGCACTCCTAAAAAGGAGTGACAAGTATATCAGGGTCAAGGAAACTCTCCATCCTCAAGGCAAGAACGATTCATCTTTCAGGAACAAACGGAAGAACACAAGCGAGGAAGAACTCAGGAAGTTTCAGAAAAATGCTGCAAGTTCACGCCGTCCAACTCTAGCATCACGCTTCGACAAATTCACTCCTCTCAATGCAAGCGTATCATCCATCCTTATGGAAGTGGAGAAGGATGGAATAATCCGCCTTCCCCCCACGATGTCAACGTCTAGCAGAAGAAAAGACAAAAATAAGTGGTACGCATTTCACAGAGATCAAGGACACACTACTTACAACTGTCGAGCCCATAATAAAGAATTGGAAGCCATTGTTCGCAAGGGCTATCTCTCCAACTTTGTTCAAAAAGACAACGACGTCGAAAATTCTCCGTCCCGAGGGGCTGATAAGCATCAGCAGAGGCCATGCGAGTCGCAAGACTCTGAACACATGACCATCCTCCATTCCATTCATGAAGACCCAATGGGGGAGATTCCAACTCCTCCCACAAAGCTTCGTCAGTAAAGTCAACTCCATAGATAACACTCTACCTGCCAAACACACCAGGGTCCTGACATCTTTCTCTCACAAAGACTTAGAAGGCGTCCAGACACCTCATCGTAACGCATTGGTCATAAAACTTTGCATGCTATATCATGAGGTATGCTGCATCCCGGTGGACAATGGTAGCTCAATAAACAACCTCTTCTTGGCCACATTCGAGGCTCTCAAGCTCTCCCGAGACGGCCTCAAGCCAGTCGGTTATACACTTCATGACTCCTCTGGTGCACCTATCCATGTCGAGGAAATTGTCGCACTCGACGTAATAGCAGGGAAAGCCCCCGCTATTCAAACAGAAGCACTGGACTTTATGGTAATCGATGTCAAAGCTACATACAATGCTATATTCGGCCATCTCGGCCTAGCGACATTCCATGCAGTTGCCTCCGCATTTCACATGAAAATGAAGTTTCCAACAACAGTTGGCGTAGGCCAAGCTGTAGGAAGCCAACAAGCGGCACAAGCATGCTACACCGCTACAATGGGGGGCTCCATTCTCCCCCTCGACGCCATAGAGTCACTGCCAAAAAGCAGTCACAACAATTCAAAAACTGTAAACGAGCTTGAAGCCTCTGCCATAACCAACTCTACCAAGAACTTCCAAACCTGACACCTCATCTTTCACCAGGTCCAAACTAGTTCTCATCATGATACATTAATAAACTTGAATCCCTCTCCCGAAGCCACTTGGCTCAGTCGACGGAAACAAATAATCTTGCCTAAACACATTGGTACATCAGAAGATTTCCCTTTTTCTATGCAAAACAATGGGGGGCTCCCTCCAAAATAGGAAAGTCTAGGCAAGGTCTACCAAGTTGTTCGCCTGACGGCTCATCAACTTGAAGACCCGGGGGGCAGGGAGATATCAGCAGGGACTTGGAAAGTAGAACACCATGTGAAGTACACGAGTTGAGTGCCAAACTTGTACATAAAAACGACACCAAAATTGTTAAAAGCTTCCTATGAGACGGGTTCGGAGCCCACATCCATAGTACGAAGTTACTACAGCAATCTACAATGAATCAAGTTTAAAGTGCGCTTCGCCAATCGATCTGCTCCTATAACCTATTAATTCGTCAAAGCAAACAACGAGCTACATGCCTAACTTACATTCAAAGTGTTGCTAAACACTCGTTACAAGCTTTCTACAATGCAAAGTTCGGAATCCAGAACTCGGAAGTTGTAGCATGCAACCTCGCACGCTTAGAACACAATTCACCGATTAATCTGTTCCTGCAACTAGTCGAACTTCCCTAGAGGCCCGGAAAAAACAAGTTGAGTGCCACACTTAAACACTTAAGCAGCACCAAACACTAGTTGCGAGTCTCCCCATAAGACGGATTCGGAGTCTATACACATGGCTCGACAGGGACTCTAAACAATTTGCAATAACGCAAATCCACAGTGCACTTCGCTATTCGACCTGCTCCTGCAATACGTTAATGCCTCAACAACCGGTTTGGAGTCCAGATCATGGTTCAAAAGAGATCCTGTCAATTTTCATAGAAGCAAGTTCAGAGTGCACTTTACCATTCGAGTTGCTCCTGGAACCTGTTAATACTTAAACTAACAAGTTCGGAATCCATGTTCATGGTTCAGAGTTACTCTCGCAACCTGTAATGACACACGTTCAGATATCAACTTGCCATTCGATCTGTTCCTGCAACTAGTTAAATTTCCTCAACAACAGATTAATAGGTCCAAAATCATGGATCGAAGTTACCCTAGCAACACTTGTAAAAAGCCGCACTTGGGGTTCAACTCTCCATTCGATGTGACTCTCACAATCTGTCAGAGGCCCTATATAGCAAGTTTGGAAAACAACTCTCCTTCAGAGTTGTCCCTACAACTAGTTGGGTTCAAGACGGAGCAATGCTACACTCCATCATATACCATCGACAACTCTCTAAGCTATACGTAACAGACTTGGGACCCTGTTATTTAGCAACAGAGAACCCGTTGATGATACCTCAACCATGATTGCAAGGATCAAGCATGTGAAATGAATCCCGCAAGTCACAGAACTATCACTAACTTATATGTTCAGATCCAGTAGCACTACAGACGTCTGCAAATGCAAAACGGGTAGTCCAAAATCTAACTCTCCTAACATCAGCTCATACGACTAGCCAACCCCCAATACGATGTATCATAGGACAAGACACTGGCATGTAGAAGAATTCTCATTCCACAAACTACAAGTCTCATTACAACAACAAAGTTACAATGACCCCACGTTTCACGTCTAAGAATCGTTACCGAAAGTCCTGTGAACACTGTACAACAAATTGTCATGAAAGCTGTTCTTCCAGCTATACACACTGGAGAGATGCTCTACCTAAGAGAAACAAAACTCCTTGCCGGCCTCCTACCAGCTAACAGCTCCATAAGGCCGCCTCAACTCTTGATAATGATATTCAAGACAAGTTTTCCTTAGACGAGCAAACTCCAGATTCATTCGACCACCTTCACTTGAGCAAGCTCCAACTCCGTTTCACTTGAAGTGCCGTGCAAACGAGAGAGTTCCAACTCCATCAAGCATAGCGTATCACGAAGGAGGACAAGCTCAGTGGCTCGGGGAACCTCATTCGATGCACGCAACTACTTGTCAGTGAAATGAAGAATGGAATCATCTCAACGCTGAATAAACGCAAGTGACTTTACTTCCACACTAAGAAGATTCAGAATAACCACAACTCATCCGCTTTAATAATGAGTTCAACGCTATGCACGCCACTTGAGTTCCTCCGGCCAACCACTCATCAACATCGAGCAACGGGTCAAACACAACGATCTTTGCTCACCACTTGAGCTCCATCAGCAACTCGTTTGTCCCAAACAACGAGTTCAGCGCTCTTCGCGCCGCTTGAGCTCCATCAACAACTCATTGGTTCCAAACAACGATTTTAGCGCTCTGCGCATTGCTCGAGCATCGTCAACAACTCGTTTGTCCCAAACAACGAGTTCAGCGCTCCGCTCGCCACTCGAGCTCCATCAACAACTCGTTTGTCCCAAACAACGAGTTCAGCGTTCTGCTCGCCACTCGAGCTCCATCAACAACTCGTTTGTCCCAAACAACGAGTTCAGCTCTCTGCTCGCTGCTTGAGCTCCATCAACAGCTCGTTTGTCCCAAACAATGAGTTCAGTGCTCTGCTCTCTGCTTGAGCTCCATCAACATCTTGTTTGTCCCAAACAACGAGTTCTGCTCTCTGCACGCCTTGAGCTCCATCAACAACTCGTTGATCCCAAACAACGAGTTCAGCACTCCGCACTTTGCCTGGACTCCATCAACAACGTGTTGGCTCCACACAACGAGTCCAATGCCTTGGTCTTCGCTCAAGCTCTACCAAATAGCTCGTTGGCTCCAAACAACGAGTTTGACACCTTATTCTATGCTTGAGCTTCGTCCATAACACGTTGGCTCCAAACAACGTGTTCAACACTTTGGTCTTCGCTCAAGCTTCACCAAATAGCTCGTTGGCTCCAAACAACGAGTTCAATGCCTTGCTCTATGCTTGAGCTCTGTCCATAACTCCTTGGCTCCAAACATTGAGTTCAACGCCTTGGTCTTCGCCTAAGCATCATTGACAACTTGTCGGGGCCAAACAACAAGTTCAAGCTCAAGTCCATCACGGAGTCTCCACCTACAACTTGTGGGCTCCAAGCAACAAGATCTAGCTCTGCGCACCACAGGAGCTTTGCCTACGCTTGTTGTCTCTGATTAAGGAGTTCTACGCTATGGTTATCGCTTGAGTTCCGTCAACAACTCATTGGTCCCAAACAACAAGTTCAGCTCTCCGCTCACCGCTTGAGCTCCATCATCAACTCGTTTGTCCCAAACAACGATTTCAGTGCTCTGCTTGTCGCTTGAGCTCCATCAACAACTCATTTGTCCCAAACAATGAGTTCAATGCTTTGCTCGCCACTTGAGCTCCATCAACAGCTCGTTAGCTCCAAACAACGAGTTCAATGCCTTGGTTTTCGCCCAAGCTTCACCAAATTGCTCGTTGGCTCCAAACAACGGGTTCAATGTTCTACTCTTCGCTTGAGCTCCTTCAACAATGATTTCAGCGCTCCGCTCGCCCATGAGCTCCATCAACAACTCGTTGGTCCCAAACAACTGGTTCAGTGCTCCGTGCACCGCTTGAGCTCCATCAACAACTTATTGGTCCCAAACAACGAGTTCAGCGCTCTGCTCACCACTTGAACTCCATTAGCAGCTCGTTGGCTCCAAACAACGAGTTTGACGCCTTGCTCTATGCTTGAGCTCCGTCCATAACTCGTCGGGTCTAGCACTCTACTCGCCGCTTGAGCTCCATCAATAACTTGTTTGTCCCAAACAACGAGTTCAGCATTCTTCTCGCCGCTTGAGCGCCATTAGCAGCTCGTTGGCTCCAAACAACGAGTTTGACACCGTGCCCTATGCTTGAGCTCCGTGCATAACTCGTTGGCTCCAGCGTTCTGCTTGCCGCTTGAGCTCCATTAACAACTCGGTTGTCCCAAACAATGAGTTTAACGCTCTGCTCACCGCTTAAGCTCCATCAGCAACTTGTTGGTCCTAAACAACGAGTTCAGTGCTCTACTTGCCGCTTGAGATCCATCAGCAACTCGTTGGCTCCAAACAACAGGTTCAATGTCCTACTCTTTTCTTAAGCTCCATCAATAACTTGTTGGCTCCAAACAACGAGTTCAACACTTTGGTTTTCGCTCAATCTCCACCAAACAGCTCGTTGACTCCAAACAATAAGTCCAAAGCCTTGGTCTTCGCCCAAGCACTACTAACAACTTGCCGGGGCCAAACAACAAGTTCAAGCTCAAGTGCATCTCATAGCTCTCCCTACGAACTCGTGGGGATCAAACGGCAGTTTTTACATCAACTCCATCATGAAGTCTCCCCTACAAACTCGCCGGAATTAAACGGTAGTTCCTACATCAGTTATATCCCAGAGTTACCTCTAAACTCACCGGGATCAAAGGGCAGTTTCTAGACCAACTTAATCAAAGAGTTGACTCTACAAGCTTGTTGGGCGCAAACAGCAAATTCAACACTCAATTTTGCCACTGAGTTCTTTACAAACTTGTTGGGAACAAACAACAAGTTCAACATACAACTCCATCACGGAGTTCCTTCTCTAAACTCGCTGGGATCAAACAGTAGTTTCTACATTGATTCTATCTCAGAGTTGTCCCTACACGCTTGCTGGGCGTAAACAGTAGGTGCAATATCCAACTCTGTCTTAGAGTCCTCTCCAAACTCGTCAGGACCAAACGATAGTTTTTACATCGATTCTACTACAGAATTGTCTCTCCAAACTCCCTATGATCAAACAGTGAGTTCTATGCCAACTCAGCCACGAGTTGCCCTACAAACTCGCCGGGGTCAAACGGCAGTTTCTATACCAACTCAATCAAAGAGTTATCTCTACACGCTTGCTGGGTGCAAACAGCAAGTGCAACATTCCACTCCGTCGCAGAGTTCTCCACACGCTTGCTGGGCACAAACAGCAAGTTCAACACTCAATTCTGCCACTGAGTTCTTTCCAAACTTGTTGGGAATAAACAACAAGTTCAACACACAACTCCATCACGGAGTTCCTTCTCTAAACTCGCCGGGATCAAACGACAGTTCCTACATCAACTTTATCTCAAAGTTGTCTCTACATACTTGCTGGGTGCAAACAGCAGGTGTAACATCCAACTCTGTCATAGAGTTCTCTCCAAGCTCGCCGAGACCAAACGGCAGTTCTTACATCAACTCTATCTCAGGGTTGTCTCTAAACTCGTCGGGATCCAACGGCGAGTTTTACAACAACTCTACTACAGAGTTGTCTCCACAAACTCGCTATGATCAAACAGCGAGCTCCACGCCAACTCAGCCAAAGAGTCATCTCTCTACAAACTTTCCGGGCGCAAACAGCAAGCTTGAACATTCAACTCTATCTCAAAGTCGTCACCAAACTCGCCAGGACCAAACAGCAGTTTCCACATCGACTCTATCTCAGAGTTCTCTCCACGCTTTCTGGGTGCAAACAGTAGGCGCAACGTCCAACTCCGTCACAGAGTTCTCTACACACTTGCCGAGCACAAATGGCAAGCTCAAAACGTTCAACTTTGTCCCGGATATGCCACAACAATTTTCTAGGATCAAATGGCAAGTCTGCAACAACTCTCCTATCACAACTGGTAATATACATGAAAGATCCACCAATCAACGATGATGGAGTAAAAAGCTGGGTATACACATATAAGTAATTATACGTATATTTATAAGTTGTTGCATATACACGACAACAAATATATGTATAAAAATTATATGCACACCCAAGCCCAAAAAGCTTAAAAAAACTCCACAAAAAATCCCCAAAAATTAGCTCAAAAGAAGGGCAAGGGGCTTAACGGGTCGGATCCGCAACCCACAACCCGCAAAGCAAAAACTAAAGAAAGTTAGTGAGGGGGTATAAATGGGTACGGGTTTTCATTCCCGCTAACCCAAACAACCGCTCCACACCTCTTTTCTTCCTCTCGGTCTCCTTCTTCTTCGAAAACTCCCGCCAAAAACCCTTCGATCACTTCGTCAAAAACCCAAGAAACTGAACCTCGTCGACGCACCTTCTTCCTCCTCATCCCAACTCTGCCTTCGAGCTGTCGCCTCGCCAAGAGCTTCATACCTTCACTCCACCGATGAGCTCCCTCAGTCGAGCTCCACCTCCGAGCTACAACACGCCTCGTCGAAACCCAAAACAGGGCTCGAAAATCTCTAACTCTGTAGCTCGGCGAAGGGAACTCGTAGCTCGGCGAGAAACGTGATCCCCATAGCATGGCAAAACCCGTAGCTCGGCGAGCGCTCAAATCCCATAGCTCGGCGAGAACAAGCTATCCTATAGCTCGGGGAGATGAGGGCTCGAGTTCATAGCTTAACGAAAATGAGCTATCGTAGCTCGGCGGGGCACTCCATGGCCATAGCTTGCTGAAGAATTCGAACCCCATGGCTCGGCGAAACTTCGGAAGATCGTAGCTTGGCGAGACGAGCTACAATGGCTCAACGAAGGGATTGCCATAGCTCGGCGAAACTTCCTCGCTCCATAGCTTGGCAGAAACGAGCTGCCATAGCTAGCGAGAATGCAAAATGCCATGGCTCGGTGAGAGCTCGAGCTCCGTAGCTCGGTGGAACCTCTAGCTCTATGGCTCGGTGGAAATCACAAGCTCCATAGATCCACGAGACGACCTATCACCATAGCTCAGCGAGAGCTTGAGATCCATAGCTCGGCGAGGCCTGGATATCCCATAGCTCAGCGAAGGAGTTAACTCGACGGAGAACAGAGCGATGAACCACCATAGCTCCATAGCTCGACTTTGTAGCTCGGCGAAACTCAATGATCATAGCTCGGTGAAGCCAAAACAATCATAGCTCAACCATAATGAGCTACCGTCATAGCTCGGCGATTTTGTCGGCCGAGCTAAGGGGTGAAGAAGACAGTGCTATAGCCGTTCGATCTCCAAGAACATAGCGCCAGATCTTGATTAGCGCTCCACATTTTTTCGGCCTGATCAAACGTTTCGCCGCCGTCTGATCACCTCAGCACGCGAGTCCACAGCTGATCGAGGCCTCAGATTGCTTTAAAAAGCGTGCTGGATCTGATAAATCAGAAAATTAATTAAAAATCAATTAAAAATCATTTTTAATTCGAAAAATCAATTAAAAAATTCAAAAAAAATTATTTTAATTCGGAAAAATAATCAAAAAATCTTAAAAAAAAAATTAAAACTGAATTTATTAATAGTAAAATTTGAAAGAGTGATTTTGAGATTGTAGAGCATTCTATAAAATTTGGAGAAATTCGAAGAACTATGGAATAATTTCGAGAAAATTCCAGAAAATTCTAGAAAATTTGGAAAAATCCGAAAAAATATGAAAAAATCCAGGAATACATTCATTTCCTCCAGAAGCCAAAGATCGGTTCCAGGTATCTACGAACACTCCGACTGCTTAGATTATTCGCCAGATTCTAAAAATAAGACGTACTACTTTTCGAAAGCCATGAAAATCGCCTTCCGGGAGTGGGGAGCTTATGATGATGGTAAAAATCACAGCAGATCAGAGCCGTACGATCCCTGCACGGATCTCAAAGCATCTACAGGTAGATTAGCCATCACAGGCCTATTTTACAGGCCTGGGCCCACTCCAAAACATAGGTTTCCCTCAAGCCCATAAAAAGTGATAGACTAGGCCCACTAAGAGAGACACCCAGTCCATGATGGCTAGAAGTCTCATCTCTTATCCTCTCACAGGGATATCTTATCTCTTCGGGGGGAAGACATGAAAGATCTGACGGTCACGATTCGGTTTCTAGAATGTCTCTCAGGCCTATAAATACTACTCCCCCTCCTCAGTCTCCAGGTAATCAACAATTCACCAGTTTTTACTCTCTCTCTCTTTCTTTCTGGTTCTGACTTGTGCGTCGGATGGTCTGTCGCTGGGGGCCACCCCCAGCGTTTCAGACGTTTTGCAGGTCCATCGGCCGCATCAACAACCGTCGATTTCAGATCACAGGAGGTCAATCAACGATCCAGATTCAATCTCAGGAGCTCTAACGTCTTTTAACAGCCAAGGCACGACTTTTAGTAGTTTCCATCCATTATTAACTCACTATCTGTTTGCTCCCACACCGAAAAAAGCAGCGACAGTTACTGATGAACTGCTGTTAATAATTAATTCTTTAGCATTGGGCTAAAGTAGAAATGAAGGATTTGGACCAATTAATCTAATCCCTTAATTACATCTTTTGAAAGTATATATAATAATTCGAGTGTTTTTTATCAATGCATTTGGTGCTTCTTTTCTCTTGTTTCATACTCCTACTAATTAGAAAAATATAATGGCGATTGGCGCGCATGTCTCCCAATTTTTTTGAGAGATTAGTTAGTGCATTACCTTTCAACTTTGATTATGCAATTAAGAGTTTGTTCATATATGAAGTACAATTACCTTGTCAATTTGATATGCCCATAATCTTTCATTCTCAATAGGCATATAACCACCGACAAGATTTTTAATTTGATTAGGTTTAATTTCACTATCATCTCCCACTCCTAAATGTCTCCATGTCTCTCGTTCATAATAACATTTAAAAGGAATTTAATTTTGGTAGGGATGTAGGCTAAAACAATCACAGTTATTGCTAGGACCCTAGGTTGGTTAAAATCTCGACCAACGCAAAATTTCGTCTGAGCATCTTTGCCAGTACGGTCCATCTTTGCCAGTACGGTCCTGCCAGTTTTAAGAGCCAGTTGTCAGAACTTTTTCCAAAATGACCCACTTTTAAAAAGTATTTACCAGATTGATCCACTTTCGAAACTATTTATCAAAATTACCCATTCGCTATCTCAGATAGCGAGCTTGGTGAAAATCTCCGCGTTATCTGAGATAGCGAGTCTATCCTAAGAATATTTTTTCCCCACTTAGAGAAAACTTAAAAAATCTCAAATTTAAAACTCACTGTCTCAGATAGCGCAAGTGTTTGTACCACACTCACTATCTGAGACATCGAGTGTCGTTTATGGATCATTTAAACTCCATCCTCAATGTCTCATTCTCTTCCTCATTTGTCTCTTCTTTTTCCCAACGCCGAAACCCACTTTTGAAAACCTCATGATTCAAAGATTTCAGAACTCTCAGAAAACAAAATATCAAATCATAATCACATTGTAGATTCTACCTGTCCAATTAGATAGAATTTTATCCATGAATTACTACAATCAGAAATGATGATATTTCATATTCAAAATTGTCCTATGAGATACAAAAGAATGAGGTATAACAATTAAAAATTCAATACAGATGCAGGTGCTGTGATCTCAAGCCAGAACTCTCAGCCATGACTCCCCTAAATAAATACTACCCATGAAAGATAAATATATTCGATGCGGAAAGTGAAAAGCAGAACTTACCTCTTGCATGGATTGTCATGATAGAAATCTATCCAGAAATCTATTAAATCAGTGTATTTTATCAGTATTGACTTTTTGAATATGCCTGTAACTTGAATAAGTTCTCAAACATAGCTTAGGGTTTCGAAAGTGGGTTTTGGCTTTGGGAGATAAAAGAGAGAAATGAGGAAGAGAATGAGACAGCGAGACTAGGATTTAAAAAATCCTCAAATGACACTCGTTGCCTTAGATAGTGAGTGTGGTACAAACATTCGCGCTATCTGTGACAGCGAGTCTTGAATTGGAGATTTTTTTCGATTTTTCTCCACATGGGGCAGAAATAGCCTCAGGATAGACTCGTTATCTTTAGATAGCGCGGAGGTTTTCACCAAACTTGCTATCTGAGATAACGAGTGAATTGTTTTAGTAAATAGATTCGAAAGTGGATCAGCATGATAAATATTTTTTAAAATCGGTTATTTTGGAAAATAATTCCTGTTGTTATTGAGAGTTACGATATATTTCCAAGAACTTGGGTTTTGGTCTAATTCTATTGATTTTGTCAACATTTCTAGTATTCTGTAGGGATGGCAAGTGGGCCGAATCAACCCGGCCTGTGAAAGGTTTTGGCGCGTTCGGGTCGAACCCGTAAACAGTAACGGGTCGACCCAGGTCGTCAAAAATGCGAATCCAACCCGCCTAACCCGGCCCGCGAACCCGTTAGAAAAAGTCTACCCCGCCGCCAACCGGCGGGTCGACCCGCGGGTTACGAACTGTTGGACCCGTACGGGTTGAATGTTCGATCCGTTACGGGTCGACCGTTGACCCGCGGGTCAGCGGAACGTTGGGAACACTGTTCAACAGAGAGCCGTCTGGCTCTTTGGTAGCTGTTTTTTTTTTTTTTGGTTTTTTTGGTTTTTTTGGGTTTTTTTTTAATACTTTAGGCCTATAAATACCCCCCAAACCCCCATAAAAAAAAAATCACACCTTACTCTCTTACTCTCTCTACTATTATAACTCATTTCTAAGGAATTTTTCAACAATTGAAGTATTTAACAAGCAAGTCTTCAAGCCATATACACGATCAAATTTCGATCGTATCGAAATCAAAATTCAACAACGTATTCAACTCTACAACTCTCGTCCAACTCCAAGTGATCAAGTCGTCAATTCTCCTTCAAGCTCTCCTCAACTCTTCAATTCTGGAATCGCTTATTTCTAGTTCTACTTCTATTTGTATTTTCACGATTTTTTTTTATATACGCGTATCAACGGTGAACGGTATCAAAATTTCATACCTCTCTCATTATTTTATTTTTGTGTTGTAGTTATAATTATTGTTGATTTTTTTATCTTCTCTATCTCAACCCTCTTGTTTTTTAGTTTTTTTTTTAATAATTTACCGTTCCTACATTGTGTAGTTTTTTTTTACATACATTACTAAATTATGTCTAGATCACGCGATAGCAGTCGTAGCGGGCAAGATTCCTCCTCCTCTTCCCGTAGGCCATCAATTGTCCCAATTAGTGAGCCTGCCCAAGAGTACCATGATCCTCTTACCCAACAATGGGGTGCACACGACGAGTTTGTAGTTGACATACAATTAGAAGAAGAAGAACAACAACAATAACCAACCGAAACCACACAACCCCGTAGTAGTAGAAAAAGTAGAGGAGAAAGTAATGATTGGCATAAGTTTTACGAATATATCCCGGATGAACAAACTCCGGATATAGGTTTGAAAGTCTGTAAACACATGTTCTAAGGCATACAAATTCAAGAGGGGTGATGGAACCGGTACAATTAGTAGACACATCCAAAATAACTATAAAGACCTTCTTGCTAACCTACAAGGCCAACAAAAAATCAATCCTAGGACCGGTCTAGTTGATAGCCACCCTTATGATCCCGATCTTGTTCGTCGGAAAATGGCCCAATTAGTCATAAAGGAAGAGTTACCATTTACCAATCCTGAGAGTAGGGACTTGAAAAATTTTAATCAAACGGCCTTAAACCCTCATTTTAGAAGAATTCCGAGAAATACTTGTAAATCGGATTGTTTCAAAGTGTACAATGAAATGAAGGACGTTTTGATTACAATTTTATGGAGTTTAACTTGTAGAGTTAGTTTAACTTCGGATTGTTGGACGGGTGTCAACAATATTCCAATGATGGGAATAATTTGTCATTAGATCGATAATAATTGGATTCTTCAAAAAAGAATCATATCACTTGCGGCATTGCCGTATCCCTATAGTGGCGCTGAAATAGCAAACCGTATTTTTGAAATTTGTGATGTTTTTTATATTCGCAATAAAATTATGTGTATTAGTTTTGATAATGCATCTAATAACAATGCAGCAATTACTACTTTAAAATCCGCATTAAACCTTCCATCTGACAATATTTTTCATATTAGATGTGCATATAATATTATAAATTTATGTGTTCAAGATGCATTAAAAATAGCCGATCCATATATACTTAAAATTAGAAATTGTGTACATTTCATTGCATTAAGTCCCAGCGTATTTTAAGAATGGAAAAATTGGTGTAGGCTTTCAAATGTACATTTTAGAAGATTTCCAAAGGATGTTAGACACCGATGGAACTCTACTTTTAATTTACTACATATTTTTACCGAATATAAAGCAGTTGTAAATGATTTTTGTATCGCAAAAAATATGCAAAATTTTAAAATGACTCCCACCGATTGGTTTTATGCCGAATCTTTGTTGAAATTTTTAGAACCTTTTAAAACCGCAGCTTTAAAATTTTCAAAAATATATGAATCTACTTCTAGTAGCATTTTTATTTCATTAGTTAGCATGATGCAAATATTTAACGAAATGTTAAATGATATACATGTTGGTGATATTGTAAAACCTGCATACAATTTTTTTTGAAGTATTATTTTCCTCCTCCTATGTTGATTTGTGTTGCTACCGTTATGGATTCTCGTATCAAATTAGAAGGTACGAAGAGTTTGATTGAAATGTTTTTTGCATTACTTGGGAAAATGTAGAAATAGTAATTGATTGCGCTAATTTTTTCGTTCAATTTGAATCTACATTAAATAACTTGTATGATTATTATGATAGACGTTTCGCTTCTAGTAGTATAAGTTCTGTAGTTAGTTCTTCTTCTACTACTTCTAAAGGTAAGAGTAAATTTGATGATAGAACATTTAATTTACTTGCACAAATTCAATCAAAAAAACCTAGGACTAATCAACCAAATAAATTAAATTGTATAACCAACAAGATTCTGAGTCTTCTTCTTCTCCATTAGATATTTTAGGGTTAAATCGGAACCGTCCAAATCGGACGCAAATCTCAAAGCCTGGAGGTAAAATGGTAATTTTACCTATAAATGGGTCTGAAGCGGGTACTGGGTCTTCTTCTGGGGAAACCCAATAGCCCGCGAACGGGCCCATCGCAACTGGGTGCGAGTTTCAACCCGCAGCAAACCCGGTCCAACAGGATAGAATTAGGGTTTTTGATTAATCCTAATCAATGGCTCTGATTCGTATCTATCCTTTCACTGGGAATTAGGGATTACATTCCTAATCTAATCCTAGGGATTACATTCCTAATCTGATACCAAAGACGGCTATAAATACTCCCCATCCACCACCATTAAGAGGTAATCAATCTTTTGCCAATTTACGCTCTCTCATAATCTTCCTGATTACTGACTTGAGCATCGGAGGGTGCATCTCCGGGATCAATCCCGGTGTCTCGCACTTTTTGCAGGTGAACAGCGGGAGTCAGTGGTCAAACTCCGGCTGAAGAAGTGAAGGTTTGATTATTCGGTTCCCCTAAGAATCCACAAATACTATCTGTTTGCCCCCACACCTGATTTAGCGATAACAGATTGGCGCTGCTTGTGGGAACCCACGAATAACGATCCTTCCTCTTCCCATCGGCCCGACCATCTCCAGCCATGCCTCCAAGAAAACTTAGATCTAGGGGATCCAACCGTGAACCTACTCCTCCTCAACAGCAAGAGGTCCCCTCCAAACAGTCCAGCAGCAGGGCCTCCCTCCTCAACCTGACCAAGCCCCACAGCAGGACCAACTTCCTCCTCAGAATCTTCAATCCCCTCACGGTTAAACCGGTTCCCAGAATGCTGGTGCGGGGGGCTCCCATCCCAATCATCAGAAATAACCTCTCCAACATGATTGCGTCTCCATACACAATCCCTCTACCGATTCCATGGCATCTCACAACCCCCGAGCTTCCGATGACCTTCGCAATACCATCCTCAATCGGCAGAAGGAAGAGGATCTTCGCCGCCATTTGGATGAAAGGCGGGCCCGAGAGGGAGCCCCCCACCAACAACGTCCAAATGAGCGATCTCCTCATCCCCGAGACTACAGAAGGTCCCCTCCTCGCCGATGACGGAGAGAGTCCCCCGGCCACCATAGGACTAGACCTCACTCTCTTGCTGGTCGGCAACCTCCGAGGAACGATGACGCACCCATCACTCGTGCCGAGTTCCAGCAATTCCAAGCAATCATCTTACAAGCCCTCAATTTCTGACCCAACAACAACAATGCTCAGAGGATCCCCACTCCTCCTCCAGTCCAAAGTCCTTGCCGACGGTCCCTAACTCCTCCTACAACTCCTAGCAACCCCCAGCACATTCCTAGTCCTCGCCACTCTCGGAGCTACCGTCGTCGTAGCCCCCGCTCTCCCTCATACGAAGATGAGTCCAAAGGCTCGTTTGATTACCGTCGAAGGGATGACACTGTCTACCGTCATCTCCACGAAATGGAGAGACGCTTGGGTCAGCTAGACAGAGAAGAAGAGCTTAGAGGAAGGACCCTCCGTTCAAGCTGACCTCCTTTCTCTCGAACCATCATGGAGGCGCCTATTCTAATAGGCTTCAAGCCTCCACTATTCGAGACTTATTCCGGGGAGTCTAACCCCATCGATCACATCGAAAGCTTTATGATCCTCATGCTAATCCACCAAGCTTCCGATGCTCTGCTATGCAAGACCTTCCCCGCTACTCTCAAGGATCCGGCCCGGGAATGGTACTCTCGCCTCGCCCCATCCTCAATATTCTCCTTCGAGCAATTCGAGACCTCTTCGTCACCCACTTCGTGAGTAGCTGTCGAACTGAGAAGACCAGCATTTCACTACTCTACCTCAACCAGAAGAAGGGTGAGAAGCTGAGAGACTATGTGAAAAGGTTCACCGTGGAAGCTAGGTCCATCGCTTTTCTCGACCAGTCGGTCGCTGCAGCAGCATTCCAATCAAATGTCCTTAACTCCAGCTTTCGGTCCTCCCTTACCAAGAAGCCCCCGCAGAACTTCTCCGACCTCCTTCTCCGAAGCGAGAATTATATCCGGGCGGAGGAAGCTGAGCATCGCCCCACCTTTGAGGGGCCTTCCTCCGGAACCAAAAGAAAGGCAGGTGAAGAAGAGGGAGCCAAGAAGCTCCAGAAGGACAACGGCGGTTAACACCGTCTTCCCCCCAGATTTGAAAAATTCACTCCTCTTAATACCAACATTTTCACTATTCTCATGGAAGTTGAGAAGGAAGGAGTGATACCTCCTGCCCCAAAGATGAACCTCCCTGGCAAGAAGAGGGACAAAGAGAAGTGGTGCCGCTATCACAGGAACCATGGCCACGACACCAATGATTGTTGGGCCTTGAAGAACGAGATTGAGGCCCTCATCCAGAGGGGGCAGCTGGCCAAATTTGTGCGAAATGACCGAACCGATCTTCCTCCTCCCCCTCGGGGGGCTAACAAGCGTCCTGAACGACGCGATGAGAAGCCCGAATTCGAAGAGGAGCGTATCCTACACCTCATTCATGGGGGCCCCATGGGAGGCACCTCCAGCTCCTCTAGAAAGGCTTTCATAAGGGAAGTCAAATCAGTACATGGCATGCCCCCTCCCAAAAGCCTCGGAGTACCGGTTACTTTTTCAGATGAAGACCTTGAGGGTGTCCGAACTCCCCATTGTGACGCACTAGTCATCAACCTCCATATGGCGAATTTTAAATTGGAAAGGATACTGGTGGACAATGGCAGCTCCGTTAACACCCTCTTCCTTGCTACTTTCAAAGGGCTCAAACTATCCTGGGACAGGCTTAAGCCCGCCGGTTATACACTCCACGGGTTCATG
Organism: Hemerocallis citrina; assembly: GCA_017893485.1. Lineage (NCBI taxonomy): Eukaryota > Viridiplantae > Streptophyta > Magnoliopsida > Asparagales > Asphodelaceae > Hemerocallis > Hemerocallis citrina. The sequence continues at coordinate 83,585,223 of CM030364.1, read as the reverse complement.
GGAGTGCCAGTGACTATCGAAATGGTAATCACCCTCGACGTAACCGCTGGCAAAACTCCTACTACCCGCACGGAGCCGATGGACTTCATGGTAGTCGATGTCCCCGCTGCTTATAATGTGATTCTAGGCCGACTTGGCCTAGCTGCTCTAGAGGCCGTCCCATCGGCTTATCACCTCAAGATGAAGTTCCCCACCAGGGCAGGGGTAGGGGAAGTAAGAGGCAGTCAAGAGATGGCCCGAAAATGCTATATAACCTCCACCGGGGGTCTAGTTCTCTCCCTCGGGACTCTTGAAATTCCCCAAGAGAGTGTCCGGCCAACGTCTGAGCCGGTGGATGAATTGGAGGAAGTGCTCTTCTCCGAGCAAGATCCGAACCGCAAGTTCTTTATTAGCAAGACCCTCCCATCCGCCCTATGCTCCGACATAGTCCAATGCATTAGAAAGAACCACAACCTTTTTGCATGGTCGACTACCGACATGCCAGGAATCTCCGAAGAGCTCCTCGTCCACCACCTGAGTGTTGCCCCGGGGTCCAAATCGGTCCAACAGAAGAGGTGAAAATTTTCTCCCGAGCGCTAACAAGCTATCAAAAAAGAGGTGGACAAGCTCCTTAAAGCTCAGTTCATACAAGAGGTAAATTAACCTGAATGGCTCTCCAATGTGGTCATGGTAAAGAAGTCCAACGGGAGCTGGAGAATCTGCATCAACTTCACCGACCTAAACAAAGCATGCCCTAAAGATCTGTTCCTTCTCCCTAGCATCGACACCTTGATCGATGCAACTTCTGGCCATGAACTCCTCAGCTTCATGGATGCCTTTTCCGGGTATAATCAGATCCGCATGTTTCCTCCGGATATCCCGAAGACCTCCTTTATTACCGATCAAGGGCTTTATTGCTACAGGGTAATGCCCTTCGGGCTGAAGAATGCAGGTGCGACCTATCAACGCCTCGTCAACAAGGTCTTTTAACAACAGATCGGCCAAAATATGGAAGTATATGTTGATGACATGCTAGTCAAGAGCATCCATGGCACCGATCATGTGGCCGATCTGCAGGAGGAGTTCGATGTATTAAGAAAGCATGATATGAGGCTCAATCCGAACAAGTGTGCGTTCGGAGTCTCGTCAGGGAAATTCCTAGGCTTCATGGTCAGCCAAAGAGGAATCGAAGCCAACTCCGAGAAGATCAAAGCCATACTGGATATGGCTCCTCCCAAAAATATGAAAGAGGTTCAGAAGCTAACCGGGCGCCTCGCAGCTATAGGGCACTTCCTCTCTAAATCAGGAGAGAAGTGTCTTCCCTTCTTCAAGGCTCTCAGGGGGGCTAAGGGTTTCGAATGGGGTCAACAACAGTATGAGTCATTCGATCATCTTAAAGCCTATCTAGTCAACCTCCCTCTCCTCAGCAAGCATATTCCCGGGGAAACACTCTACCTCTACTTAGCTGCCTCCGAACAGACCCTCAGTGTTGTCTTGGTGAGGAAAGAAGACAGGGCTCAGAAGCCCATCTACTATGTGAGCAAGGTACTTCGGGATGCCGAGCTCCGTTATCCAAGACTGGAGAAGATGGCGTACGCCTTGGTCATGGCAGCTAGGAAGCTTCGTCTGTATTTCCAGTCCCACTCGGTGGTCGTTCTTACCGACTAACCACTGAAGCAAGTCCTCCACAAGCCGAAGATCTCTGGCTGCCTCATGAAGTGGTCGATCGAGCTGAGCCAGCATGATATATCATACTAGCCTCGGACCGCGATCAAGGCTCAGGCCTTAGCTGAATTCATCGTGGAAAGCACCATTCCCGAGGTCAGTTAGGCGGCAAACAGACCTCCTATTTGGATGGTATATGTAGATGGATCCTCTTGCACCGAAGGGAGCGGAGCCGGGGTCATTCTGGCAGGCCCAGATGACTTCGTTCTCCAGTACTCCCTCCGCATCAACTTCAAGGCCTCCAACAATGAAGCGGAGTATGAAGCCCTTATAACCTGTCTTGGAATGGCCCGCAAAGCAGGGGCACAACGTCTCTGGATATTTAGTGACTCTCAACTGGTTGTAAATCAAGTCTTGGGCGAGTACGAAGCGCGAGATGACCGAATGGCTAAGTATCTAGCCAAGGTCCAAAATCTCATGGCTCTATTCGAAGAGGCACTTATTCAGCGAATCCCAGGAAGGAAAATGCCCAAGCAGATGCCCTCTCCAAGTTAGCCTCTTCCTCCCTCCAAGGTCTCAAGCAGACCGTCCTGATTGAAGTGCTCCTGAGACCAAGCATAGAAGAAGAAGCTTCCGACTCGATGGAGTCACTGCCTGTTCAACTTCAAGATAATAGGATGAAACCCCTGGTAGAATTTCTAAGGGATGGGATCCTCCCCAAAGACCCCAAGGAAGCTCGTCAAGTCAGAACCAGAGCGGAGCGGTACACCCTTGTTGAGGGGGTCTTGTACAAACGCTCCTTCACACAAGTAGATGGCAGGCCTTATTTGAGGTGCCTCTCCCCAGTGCAAGCCACATACGCCTTGCAAGAGTATACTATTTGAAAGATATACTATTTTAACTTCACGAAGGCATAGGCAGGGCAAATTCAGGGTCAAGACCCCTCGGCCGGAAGGTGTTGAATTATGGATACTTTTGGCCAACCCTCCTACAAGACGCCGAACGACACGTTCGGCAATGCAACTCTTGTCAGAAGTATTCCAACATTTGTCGCCGACCCCAAGCTCAGCTCACCTCCCTATCAAGTCCGATCCCTTTCACAATGTGGGGGATAGATTTACTAGGGCCGTTTCCACCAGCTCCCGGCCAACTCAAATTTTTAGTCGTGGAAATCGACTACTTCTTGAAGTGGATGGAGGCCGAGCCCTTGGCTACAATCACCGAGAACAAAGTACTTCAGTTCTTCTAGAAGAGCGTCATCTGCAGGTTCGGCATCCCTCGGGTCCTCATAACCGACAATGGAACACAATTTACAGGGACCGCATTCCGAGCTCTGTGTGAAGACCTCGCCATCCAACAACGCTTCTCTTCCGTCTTCCACCTGCAGTCGAATAGTCAAGTAGAAAATGCCAACCGACAAATCATCTCCGGTATTAAAAAGAGGCTGGATAAGTCCGTCAAGGGCTTATGGGTTGATCAGCTCCCTAACGTACTGTGGAATTACCGCACTATGAAATGGACCCCCATAGGAGAGTCGCCATTCAATCTCACCTATGGGTCCAAAGCTGTGATCCCCTTGAAAGTCGGTGTACCCTCTCCTTGCCTCATTGCTTATGAAGAAGAGCAGAATGCCAGAGAGCTTCGGGCGAATTTGGATTTGATTGACGAGCTCCGTGAAAGAGCTTCAATTCGCCAACAAAGCTATCGAAGGAGGATTGAGCTAGCCTACAACAAGAGAGTCCGTCCCACCGACCTCAAAGAAGGGGACTTGGTTCTCAGAAAGTTAGCAATCTCATTCCCCGGTCAGAAGGGTAAGTTAGCTCCAAATTGGGAAGGACCATACAAGATCACCAGAGTGCTTTGGCCCGGGACATACCGTCTAGAAGACCTTGAAGGAAGAGAGGTTCCCAGGACTTGGAATGCTGACCATCTCTTAAAGTATTAAGAGAGCGCTTGAACACCTCTCTAAGTACCTACAGATGTCGAACCGTTTCTTTCCTTTCACTTATATTTTTCTTCTTTATTTCTTCAATGTAATAACAGGTCGCAACTTAGAAGCAGCCGACTATTAGTTATCAATAAAGAACTCTCTTTTCCCGTATTCCTCTTGTGATTGTTTGCATCTCTCTATTTTTAATTAATTTTATTTAAACGACGAGTTCGGAGTCCAACACTTGGCTCGACTCCGCTATGCAAGCTCGCTCTTAAGCGAGCTAGAAGTGGTTCGCCATTCAGAATTGCTCCAACAACCGTTGAAATACAATCAAACGACGAGTTCGGAGTCCAACACTTGGCTCGACTTCGCTTGGCAAGCTCGCTCTTAAGCGAGCTAGAAGTGGTTCGCCATTCGGAATTGCACCCACAACCGTTGAAATACAATCAAACGACGAGTTCGGAGTCCAACACTTGGCTCGACTCAGCTTTGCAAGCTCGCTCTTAAGCAAGCTAGAAGTGGTTCACCATTCAGAATTACTCCCACAACCGTTGAAATACAATCAAACGACGAGTTCGGAGTCCAACACTTGGCTAGACTCTGCTTCGCAAGCTCGCTCTTAAGCGAGCGAGAAGTGGTTCGTCATTCGGAATTGCTCCCACAACCGTTGAAATACAATCAAATGACGAGTTCAGAGTCCAACACTTGGCTCGACTCCGCTTCGCAAGCTCGCTCTTAATTGAGCTAGAAGTGGTTCGCCATTCGGAATTGCTCCCACAACCGTTGAAATACAATCAAATGACGAGTTCAGAGTTCAACACTTGGCTCGACTCCACTTCGCAAGTTCGCTCTTAAGCGAGCTAGAAGTGGTTCGCTATTCGGAATTGCTCCCACAACCGTTGAAATAAGCCCTCGCTCCACCGACGCACACGAAATTTCTACAACTAGACTAAACAGGCGAGAAGAACGAAATTTCTGCAACTAGAGTACTCAGAAGAACTAACACACGAACATGAAAAAGTAAACGAACTTTTATTTTATTAAAGAGTTCGATAAACAAAATGTTCGAGTTACAACAACAAGGTACCATAAAAACTCAAAGAAGCATAATACAACTTATTTAACGCTTCTTCGGAATGGGGAAGTTTCGGTTCAGGGACACACGGGGGCGGTGCCGCTTAACCTCCGAGCTCGTTTCTAGGCCGACGAACCGAGATGCCTCTTCAGCACTGCCTCTAACTGTCGCTCCGATGGAGGTGCCACTAAACGAGATAGCCACACCACTCTGAGCATCAGCTGGACTCTGCCTGACGGTAGGTGGACAAGTTGCGAGCTCGTAGAAGGAGATCCCCCTCTCGCTCTCTTCGCGAGTACACGTAGTGCTTCGGACGTTAACTCTCACAGGCTGAGGCTTATGGCGGGCGACCTTTTCCTCAAGTTCGACGATCCTATCCCTCAAAGTATCGTCCTTCACAGATATTTTGAACCGAGGAAGTTTAGCCGAGCCTGCATCACCGGCACTGCCAGCGATGATGCGACGAAGGTTGGTCACTTCGATGCTTTTGTCGACTGTAACCCTCCTCAACTGCTCGACCTTCGCCGTGAGCTCGTCGCGCTCGGCCATCAGCTTTCTCATTGCCGAGGTTAACTCATCCTCCTCCGTCGAAAACTCCTCTTCAGCTATTTCCAAATGGCGAACCTCCGCTAGCAGCTCGCTTTTCTCTTTCTCGACGTCGAATAACACCCTCCTGAGCAACTCCACCTCGCCTTCGAGACGAGCTTCGCGAGACTGCTTCCATAGTTCTGCACGAAGGCGGGCTGCTTCGGAGTCTGAACTGAGTTCGACGATCTGAAAGACGGAAGCATATCAACACAAAAAGACAAAAGGCAGTGCTCAACACTTGCCGAGTTTCAAAGAAATTCTGAGCCCAACATTTAGCCAAATTTCAAAAAGAAAACTCAACACTTGGACCACTTTTGAGAAAAAAGTTCGAACAAAATTTTATTCACGTCAGAAGAGCGGTGGCCAGTCCGCTATAAGGCAGTACATTAAAAGAAAAAAAATTACAAAAGCGAGGGGATCAAGGGTCCACCTGGGGTGGCAGCTCGGACACAGGCACCTCGGTAGATGTCCCCTCGCCCCCCGTCGCCGTGGCTTGGGGGTCGGCCGTCACGATCTCCGGATCGGCAGGCACCTCGCCGTCCCGCTGCTCGCCCTCCTTCTCTTCTTCCTCCTCCTCTTCTCCCTCCTCCTCTACGCCTTCTTCCTCGCCGCCGGGCCACAACCGGTACCCCACTATCTCGAAGCCAGGGACTCGAGCCTCGACATGATCGAGCGCTCTCGCGTAAGACAGCTCCATGTTTTTGGCCATGTGGTTCTTCGCCTCGGCTTCGATCTCCTTCCTCGCCTTTGTTGGATCCTGTAGGCGAGACAACAAACACTAGAGGGGGGGGTGAATAGTGTTAATAAAAAACTGCGGAAATTTTCTTCGGTGCAGTCGACTTGGTTGTGAACCAGTCGACTGATATGACCAAATTAAAGCAAAAACAGTAACTCTGTGCAGTATACTTATAGATGAGACAGGCGACTGAAGACACAATGAATATACAACTTATACGACACTGACCAGTCGACTGATAGAGCAAGGAGTCGACTGTCCAGACAACTTTTACAAAACTTAAGTAAACAAAAGTAAATGCAAAATCAAGACAACCAATCACAGAGTACACAAGATATATCCTGGTTCGGTCCTCCCGACCTACATCCAGTCCCCAAGAAACCCACTTGAGATTTCCACTATTCTTGAAAAAAGTTTACAAGAATACCCTACAGCGTTAAGACAACAACCTTGTCTAACCCGTAGTCCTTTCTCTCAACCACAGAAAGCAGACCCACTCTACTACCAAGAGTGAAACAAACCGACTCTACAACCTAGAGTCTTAAACACTCTCCAACCGAGAGCAAAAGAAACAAGAAAAACTTTACAGTCAACCTATAGCCTTGTTGGTGTATTGTGTTGTTGCACGTGGCTAAAAACAAGGTCGACTTCTATACCCAGTCCAGAGCAAAATCGTTGCTATACTGGACTGAGTGTAGAGAACCAGAGAATTTGAACTTGAAAGCTTTTTCTCACTTTTCACTTGAAATTTCTCAAAGAGTGCTCGGTATCTTAAAAAGTTGTTGTAAGATCTTTTCAGTGAGATCTTGAACTCTATTTATAGAGTTTGATCTCATGGACGTTGGGGGACAGTTATTCCAACTGTCAACCAACGGATCTTTAGCTTTTGATTTTGAAAAATCAATTTTTGAAAACAGAAAACGGTCAAAAGCACTCGAACAGTCGACTGGGTTGCCATATGAGTCGACTGGTCAGAGTTTGAATAAATTTAAACAGTTTTGTACTGTCAGTCGACTGCCAGAGGTATCAGTCGACTGGTACTCAACAGTTAAATTATATCAAACTGTTTTGACTCTTTTGTTGTTTTTGAAAAACACACATTTATGAAAGTAGTGAGTGTATGTGTGTGTGACAAGGCTTTACAATCAGACTAAGACTCAATACAATGTTTTACAAGATACAACAATTTGACACATTTGAGCTTGAAGTCTTGAGTCTTGAATCTTGAGTCTTTGAGTCTTGTATTAAGTCTTGAGTCTTTGAGAGAAGCTTTGGCCATTGTCTCTTATTTGGAGCTTTTGTGCTTGATCATTTGTTCAGCTGTATAATAATAGGTCCTTTGTGTATAGCACCTGTAAGTTTAGCATAGATACATGTGCAGTGTGTTGTGATCATCAAAATCAAGAATCAACATTCTCCCCCCTTTTGATGATGACAACACAATAGCCTATAATAACAGATAATATACAAGCATAGTAATGATATGCTCCCCCTATTAAAAACACATTATGCATACAAGAAAAAAAAATGTATATCATACAGTATGTATCAGTCGACTTAACAGTATATCAGGTGACTGATCAGACACATAGTAAAAACACAATCACAGATGCAGTAACATAAGGAATCACAGATGCAGCAGTCGACTGATATGCTTGTAGGCAGTCGACTGACCAGAGAAATTTTTCAATACACAGAAATCAAACACAGTGAAGTAATTAAGAGGATATCTCTCCCCCTTTGTCATCAACAAAAAAACATAAAATAAACAGTCTTTTGCATAGAAATAAACTAAGAAATGTCTCATACATAATTAAGTTCATTAAGACAAAAATAGAAAATTACATAATAAAAATAAAAAAATAAAAGTCTTCAATTGTCCTCATCGGAGTCTTCATCGGCATCATGAGAAGGAGGACGAAATTGAGAATGGAAAAGATCAGTTAGGTGATCAAGTTTGGAATCAATGGTGTGAAGCTGGGTATCCACAGTCTCTGAATGTTTCATGAGATAAGTGACACAATCATAGAGAGTACGTGGATCATCATAGTTAGCTTTAGGAAGAGATGAGCTAGAAGAGGCAGAAGGTCTAGAAGGTCTAGCAGTAGAACCTAAAGGAGCTTGAGAAAGTGGAGGAGACCTAGGAGTTGATCTAGGAGGAGGATCAAGAAGTTTCATACGTGCCAAACTAGCACGATCGAAACACTCATAGTGCGTAGCGACATTGGTCTCGGAATCGAGATCAATACCGAAAGCTGTGAAGACACGAGTGAGAAGCCCACCGAAAGGTAAGAAGTGGGTGTGGTTTTGTTCAAATTTTGAAAAAATGACTTGACCCCAATTTATAGCAATTTTACCAAATATTGCATAAACTGCTTTTTGTAATTCCAGAGAGTACTGGTCATAACTTCCTCTTTTGGGAAGGATGTTATAGGCTAGTATTCTGGCTACAAGCTTAGCAATAGGGGTAATATTTTTGCTAGTCATTGGAGGTCCTTGATTAGGCAAAAATATTCTAGATAAGATAGATGCATCATCAAGGATAATATCACTTAGATCTAATCCTCCGTCATCATTACCCATTATGAGATTGATTCTCTCGAGTGTGAGTATCATTTTAACATTTTTGATAGATGAGCAGATAACTACATCCCCATCTTTCTTTTGTACAACCCTCATATTAGTGTAAAACAAATAGATGAGTTGGGGATAATAGTTAGGTTGATTAACTAAGGATAGATATTCATAAAGGCTACTATTTTGAAATAGAGGAACAAGATTAAATGGAGCAAGATCATCAAAATTAACATATCTCCCGGGAAAGATGATAATGGTACACATAAGGTTCCATCGGTCAAGAAGATCGAGACTCAATAGAAATTGAGAATAATCTAGGGATGAAGAACTAGCTTCACCATGAGTTCGTTTAGATCTTTTGGGTGCCATTGGAAAGCAGTGAGGGAAGGATTTTACCAAAGAAATTGGAGAGAGAAACAGTCGATCAAACACCAGGGCAGCAGGCGAGTTCTTCTTCTTCTCTGGCTTAGGGTTTCAGATTTGGGGTAAAAGTAAAAGATGATGGAGGCTGAGGTGAAAAGGGTTTTTAACTGGGGGCAGACGGCTGAGATCAAGGAGGGAAGAAATCGACGGTTGAGATGAGATAGTCACGGGTGAAAAAGAAAAGAGTTTTATCTCAAAAGCTGCGATGAATAGTCGCTGAAGACATTTGAACTCGCGACAGTCGACTGGTAGAGTATATCAGTCGACTTAGTCGAGAAAAGAAAAAAAATTTATATCTGCTGAGCGGTCGACTGGTTTAAAGATCAGGCGACTGGTCAGAGAACAAAATAGGTATATATGAAAATACAGTACAGTCGACTTATTGAAAACACAGTCGACTTAACAGAAACAATTTTCAACAAATATCAATAAAATCACAAATTCCAAGTTCTCTTCTTAAGTTAATGAAAGTATCTTCTTTAAGGGGTTTGGTAAATATGTCTGCTACTTGTTTATCAGTAGAGATAAAGTCTAAAGATATATCTCCTTTTAAAACATGATCACGTAGAAAATGATGTCGAATATCAATATGTTTCGTACGTGAATGTTGAATCGGATTTTTAGATAGATTAATTGCACTGGTATTATCACACATAATTGAGGGTTTCTCAAATGAAATACCATAATCTAATAAAGTTTGTTTCATCCACAAGATTTGTGCACATGCCAAACTTGCAGCGATATACTCAGCTTCTGTGGTTGATAGGGACACGGAATTTTGTTTTTTACTGCACCAAGAGACTAGGGAATGTCCCAAAAAGTGACATGTACCACTAGTGCTCTTGCGATCAGTTTTGCTTCCAGCAAAATCAGCATCGCTATATGACAGAAGTTGAAAATTATCGGTGCGTGGATAAAATAAACCATATTCAGACGTGCCTTTAATGTATCTTAAAATTCGTTTTACTGCTTTTAAATGAGACTCTTTAGGACTAGATTGATATCTAGCACATAAACATACGCTGAACATAATATCTGGTCTACTTGCAGTAATATATAAGAGTGAACCAATCATACCTCGATAGAGTTTTTGATCAACACTCTTACCTAATATATCTTTGTCAAGAGTAGTAGTAGTAGCCATAGGTGTGGATTTACTACTAGTACTATCCATGTTAAAACGTTTGAGTAATTCCTTTGCATATTTTCCTTGATTGATAAATATGCCACTTGAGGACTGTTTAATTTGAAGTCCAAGAAAATAATTGAGTTCACCCATGTGACTCATCTCAAATTCGTTTTTCATAGTATTAGCAAACTCTTGACATAGATTATTATTAGTAGAACCAAAAATTATATCATCAACATATATTTGTATGATTAAGATATCATTCTTAACTCTTTTGATAAACAATGTAGTGTCTACTTTACCTATTTCAAATCCTGTTTCTAAAAAAAAAGTTTTCAAACGATCATACCAAGCACGAGGTGCTTGTTTAAGACCGTATAAAGCCTTTTTCAATTTATAAACATGATCTGGAAATTGTTCATGTTCAAAACCTGGTGGTTGTTTAACATAAACATTTTCTTTAATAAACCCATTAAGGAAAGCACTTTGAACATCCATTTGATAAAGTATAAAATTCATGAAACAAGCAAAAGATAATAAAATACGAATAGATTCTAGTCTAGCAACAGGAGCATATGTTTCATCAAAATCTATACCTTCTTCTTGATTATATCCTTGAGCAACTAATCTAGCCTTGTTCTTAACAACTTGTCCTGATTCATCTAATTTATTTTTAAATACCCATTTGGTACCAATAATAGTCTGATCAGGAGGTCGTGGAACTAAATCCCATACATCATTCCTTATAAATTGGTTTAGTTCATCTTGCATGGCATTCATCCAATATTCATTCTCACAAGCTTCTTGTATATTTTTCGGTTCAAAATTCGACAAGAATGCTGTATGAGAAATCATATTAACATGTGAACGTGTCTGAATACTATGGGAGATGTCACCAATTATTAAGTCGTGAGGATGATCTTTAACTTCAACAAATGATTTTGGTAAAGTTGAAGATATCATAATATGATCAGTCGACTTGACAGGTTCTTCAGTCGACTGCTTCACTTCAGTCGACTGGAAGTCCTTATCAGTCGACTTATCAGTCAGATTAGTTTGTTCTAAAGATTTAATCACATTATCTAAAGGTGATGAATCAATTTCATCATCTTTATTTAAAGTTGATGAAGGCAGAGATTCATCGAATGAAACATGCATTGATTCTTCAATAGTCATTGTAGACTTATTGAAAATTCTATATGCTTTACTCCTATTTGAGTATCCTAAAAAGATACCCTCATTAGATCTAGGATCAAATTTGTCTAAATTATCTTTTGTGTTTAGAATAAAACACTTACAACCAAATGTCTTAAAGTAAGAAACTTTAGGAATTTTGTTATAAAACAACTCATAACAAGTCTTCTTTAGCTTAGGTCTTATAAGAATTCTATTTAAAACATAACAAGCTGTAGCAACAGCTTCAGCCCAAAATTGCTTTGGTAAATTACTTTCAACAAGCATGGTACGTGCGCATTCTTGCAAAGTCCTATTCTTCCGTTCAACCACTCCATTTTGTGGTGAAGCTCTAGGAAATGCAAATGAATGTGTTATACCATTCTTGTTGCAATATTCTGTAAATGTCTCATTTTCAAATTCTCTACCATGATCACTTCTAATAGTGACTATGGTTAGAGATTTTTGATTTTGAATACGTTTACAAAAATGTGCAAATTCATCAAAAGCATCATTTTTATGTTTTAAAAAGAATGTCCAAGTGAATCTTGAAAAATCATATACTAAAACAAATACATATCTACTTTTATTTAAAGAAGCAACTCTAGCAGGGCCAAATAAATCCATATGAATTAATTCGAGCGGCCTACTAGTAGAAATTACTTCTTTTATTTTAAAAGTGGATTTGATTTGTTTTCCTAGTTGACATACATCACATAACTTATTCTTTTTAAAGGATAGTTTTGGCAGTCCATTAACTAGGTTATACTTAGATAATTTTGAGAGATTTTTCATGTTCACATGTCCAAATCTTCTATGCCATAGCCAAGATTCATTGTTAGAGGCTATTAAACAAAAATCATTTGAAAATTCAATTGCATTTAAACACAATTCATAAATATTATTTTTACGAAAACCTTGAAAAATAACATTTTGCATAGTGGAATCATAAATCAAACATGCATCTTTTTCAAAAATTATTTTATACCCTTTATCACATAATTGACTAATGCTTAAAAGATTATGCTTTAAACCACTAACTAATAATACATTTTCTATGGTTGGGTTAGAAATTTTACCGACCATGCCAATTCCTATGACTTTGCCTTTGTTGTTATCTCCAAAGGTGACAGTTCCTCCATCTATGCTTTGAATGGTGGATAGCAGGTTGGCATGTCCTGTCATGTATTTTGAACACCCGTTGTCTAGTATCCAGCGTTCTTTCTTGGGTACCTATAAAAAATTTAAGGTAAATATGGTACCCTTTTTATTGGGTCCAAAACACATTAGTTTGGGGGAAACCAAACCCATGAAGAGTTTGATCTTCCTCCATATGCAGGAATATAATTAATAGAATTACACACAATTAAAACATATGAGTTAATATAAGCAATTCTATCATTCTGATTTAAGCTGACTGGAACCCATACAAACTTGTTCTGTCCAATCGACTTAACAGTGTCCTTCAGTCGACTGCTAGTGTGAGTCAGTCGACTTGATGGTACACTAGGTCGACTTATATGAGGTTTTGATCTCGTTGAATGAGATTCAATTTCTCTGGACAGACGACTGGTAGATTGGTTCAGTCGACTTAACCGAACTTTAGACTTGCTTCTATCACTTACATTAACAACCTTAGGCTTTTCAAAAAATTCATACAACTTGTGTGTAACACTAGAAATAGGTGCTGATTTATTATTACTAGTGTTTTTAGCAGGAGATTCTTTTACAAAAGAATTTTTAAAACCAAGACCATATTTTTGACTAGATTTTACTTGATGATGAAGGACATCATTTAAATTCTCTTTGCCTTTGTTAAACTTAGATACGTTCTTTGATATCTCTTCATAATTCTTTTTGAGAGTTTCAAGATCAGTATCTAAATTTGCAATGCGAGAATTTAAAGATTTCACTTCCTTATCAAGGTTAAGATTTTCTTGAGAAAGTGTTTGATTAACTTTCACTAGACTCTTAACTCTAATCTTTTCTTTTTTCAATTCTTGAAATATTTCATTAAATCAAGTAAATCTTCTGATTCATAGTCATTACTTACATGATCTTGTGAAGCCATGAAACACATGTTTGCCACTTCATTGTTTTCATCCGTTTCTTCTTCAGAAGACGAATCACTATCATCCCATGTAGCTTGATAGGCCTTCTTGTTCTTAGCAAACTTATTCTTTGAATATTTATCCTTTTTGAAGTTGGATGGTTTTCCCTTGTTCTTTGCATTTTCAAGGGGACAATCCTTCTTCATGTGTCCTGTTTTATTGCACCTGAAACATGTAGGAGGGTCATTAGAATCTCTATTTTTAGAATTAAACTTACCCTTCTTTAAGAATTTTTTGAATCTTCGAGTGAACATTGCTATCTCCTCTTCATCTTCTTCCTCATCTTCTGAGTTTGTCATGGCTTTAAAAGCCAATGATTTCTTCTTTGCTTGGTGTGATTCTGTATCCTTCTTTCGATCTTCAAGTTGGACCTCGTATGCCATGAGATTGCCCACAAGATTCTCAAGAGAAAGTTGTGACAAGTCATTTTCTTCTTCTATTGCTGTGGTCTTCTTTTCCCATTCTGGAGTGAGTGCACGTAAGACCTTTCAAACCATCTCCGCTTGAGTGTAAGTCTTTCGAAGGGCCACAAGAGAGTTAGTGATATCAGTAAATCTGGTGATCATCTCGGATACGGTTTCATTGTCCGTCATTCTGAACATCTCAAACCTGTGAACAAGAACAGAAATTTTAGACTCCTTAACTTTATTTATTCCTTCATGTGTTACCTCGAGTGTATGCCAAATTTGATGTGCAGTTGTAGCATTGGATACACGGTTGAATTCTTCCTTTGTGAGTGCACAAAATAAGGCATTCATTGCTTTGGCATTGTTCATCGTTTGGTTCTTTTGATCATCATTCCATTGTGCATATGGAATGGTAGGGGCAGTAAATTCCGTCTTTGTCATTTGCCATATCTCGTAGTTGATTGATTGGAGGTAGATTCTCATTCGGCACTTCCAATAATTGTAGTTAGTTCCATCGAATAGCGGTGGCCGTTGTGTAGATTGGCCTTCATGGTACTGATTTGTATTTGAAGTAGTTGCCATAGCCTGTAACCTTGCTCTGATACCAAGTGTTGGATCCTGTAGGCGAGACAACAAACACTAGAAGGGGGGGTGAATAGTGTTAATAAAAAACTGCGGAAATTTTCTTCGGTGCAGTCGACTTGGTTGTGAACCAGTCGACTGATATGACCAAATTAAAGCAAAAACAGTAACTCTGTGCAGTATACTTATAGATGAGACAGGCGACTGAAGACACAATGAATATACAACTTATACGACACTGACCAGTCGACTGATAGAGCAAGGAGTCGACTGTCCAGACAACTTTTACAAAACTTAAGTAAACAAAAGTAAATGCAAAATCAAGACAACCAATCACAGAGTACACAAGATATATCCTGGTTCGGTCCTCCCGACCTACATCCAGTCCCCAAGAAACCCACTTGAGATTTCCACTATTCTTGAAAAAAGTTTACAAGAATACCCTACAGCGTTAAGACAACAACCTTGTCTAACCCGTAGTCCTTTCTCTCAACCACAGAAAGCAGACCCACTCTACTACCAAGAGTGAAACAAACCTACTCTACAACCTAGAGTCTAAAACACTCTCCAACCGAGAGCAAAAGAAACAAGAAAAACTTTACAGTCAACCTATAGCCTTGTTGGTGTATTGTGTTGTTGCACGTGGCTAAAAACAAGGTCGACTTCTATACCCAGTCCAGAGCGAAATCGTTGCTATACTGGACTGACTGTAGAGAACCAGAGAATTTGAACTAGAAAGCTTTTTCTCACTTTTCACTTGAAATTTCTCAAAGAGTGCTCGGTATCTTAAAAAGTTGTTGTAAGATCTTTTTAGTGAGATCTTGAACTCTATTTATAGAGTTTGATCTCATGGACGTTGGGGGACAGTTATTCCAACTGTCAACCAACGGATCTTTAGCTTTTGATTTTGAAAAATCAATTTTTGAAAACAGAAAACGGTCAAAAGTACTCGAACAGTCGACTGGATTGCCATATGAGTCGACTGGTCAGAGTTTGAATAAATTTAAACAGTTTTGTACTGTCAGTCGACTGCCAGAGGTATCAGTCGACTGGTACTCAACAGTTAAATTATATCAAACTGTTTTGACTCTTTTGTTGTTTTTGAAAAACACACATTTATGAAAGTAGTGAGTGTATGTGTGTGTGACAAGGCTTTACAATCAGACTAAGACTCAATACAATGTTTTACAAGATACAACAATTTGACACATTTGAGCTTGAAGTCTTGAGTCTTGAATCTTGAGTCTTTGAGTCTTATCTTGAGTCTTGAGTCTTTGAGAGAAGCTTTGGCCATTGTCTCTTATTTGGAGCTTTTGTGCTTGATCATTTGTTCAGTTGTATAATAGTAGGTCCTTTGTGTATAGCACCTGTAAGTTTAGCATAGATACATGTGCAGTGTGTTGTGATCATCAAAATCAAGAATCAACAACCTTCTCCACCGCCTCGGCTTGTTCCTCGTTCATCGCCTCCAAGGCCTTCGCCGTTGCGGCCATCTCCTCGTCGGCCTTGGCGACCTCCGCAGCAAGCTTCTCCTTCGTTCGCTCCAAGGCCGCCTCGAGGTCAGCGACCCGAGCCTCCAAGGCCTCCGAGCGACGCTGCTCCGCACCGAGCTGTTTCACAGCCCTCGCCCGTTCCGCTCGGTTCTTTTCACTGAGGGCCTTCAGCTCCCTCTCCTGTTCGGCAAATTCTTGGACGAGGTGGCCGAAGTGGCAAGTGGCCTGCAAAAAACAGTAGTTAGGATGAGTAAAAACCGAGATATGGACTTAGAAAATTTTCAAAAGAAAGAGTCAAGACTTATCGACATAAGCGACCGAGCAATTTCGAAGGTGTCGTCGCCGATCGTCCCCGCCTTCAGGGCGGCTCGGTCCTTCGGGGTCGCAAGATGTTTGACCGCCTGCATGCACATCTGCGAATCGCCCAAGAAGCCGTCGTGGTTCTTCACCCGCCAGTTGGGGACGAACAACTTCTTGTGGGCCTCGGTCAAAATCTTCTCGGCCTGAGGAGTCAAAGAAGGGGCCTCGAGCGCCAGCGCTGCTGAGATGGAGAAAGTCTCACTTGCCAGGGCAGACGGGTCAGGAAGGACGGCCACCACAGAAGACGGTGCCTGAGGAGAAGGAGTAGGAGTGGCAACGACCGAGGGAGCCTTGGTGGGTCGGCCGGACGTAGGACCCGCGCTCGTCCTCTTCCTTTTCCTACCGTCAGCAAATTTTTTCCGCTCCGTCATCATACCCATAAAGTCCGTCTTCGGCGCCTCTGTTCAAAGCAACAAAAGAAAAAAAAAAGGAAGAGTTAGAAAAACGTACAAGGCATTGGAAAAGAATTGCAGTGAGATGTCAGGAGCGTACTCGGGTCGATCGGACTAAGGCCCGACCCGTGTAGCACCTCCTCGGTCATCTCTCTCCAACTCAACATCAGGATAGCGATTATCTTGGCTGCCACCTCCTCCTCGGCAGTTGTCAACACCGGGTCGGCCCTTGCAAACTTCGGCACCTCCGCCTTCCACCGAGTCGGGAAGTTCAATATTGAAGGCCCCTTTATCAGGAAAAACTTCTCCTTCCAATGTTTTATTGAATCTGGATTCTCTATTAACTTAACGCCTCTCCAGGGTGACAAGTAATAGCGAGGCTCGAGCTTGGTCATCCGGTTGATTCGGTATAAGCTTCGAAGGATGACGAGGTCCGGCTCGACATCGGCAATACGACACTGGAGCAAGAAGGCGAGCACATGGCGCCAAGTGTTCGACATGAACTGCACAGGGGCCAGACAATACCAACGAAGGACCTTCAACACAAAG
Source organism: Hemerocallis citrina (assembly GCA_017893485.1). Taxonomy (NCBI): domain Eukaryota; kingdom Viridiplantae; phylum Streptophyta; class Magnoliopsida; order Asparagales; family Asphodelaceae; genus Hemerocallis; species Hemerocallis citrina. The sequence goes on along the minus strand of CM030364.1, from coordinate 83,568,051 downwards.
TGGTGAAGAGGGAAGCGCAGACCAGCATTCAAGGAGTCGAAGTCGAAGATGCACGTGCCCTGTGACAGGACGGTGTTTGCTCGCATCCCGGAGCCGGGGAGGATCAGCCTATACTACGGAGGGATGGCAAACCCCTTCCTGATCCGGAGGAGATCCCGCTCGGATAACACCGAAGCGAGATCATCCACCTCGGTGACCTCCCTCGGGTCATTCTCCTCATAAGTCGCCGAACGACCAACGATCGCCTTACTCAGGAGATTGCCGCTGTACTGCCTTATCCCGGCATGACCGGACAGCGGGCCAGGCATCCGACCCGACTGGGGGGCCCGTCTCTCACTCTCCATAATCTCCTCGATTATCGAAGATCGGGCCACTACTCTCTTCTTCTCCTCGGCCGCAGATGACCTTACTACCTCCTTCCCTGTTCTACGGCTCACTACTTCCCTCCTTTCCTCGGCGCTTTGGCCTCCCAAGGACGATGCCTCACTTCCCGAGCTCACTCTTGACATCTCGAATAAATATCTAAGGCAAAGAGGACTGACCTTGATGTGACGTAGCTTTGAAGTGACGTTCACAGTCGGAAATAGTTCGCCGAAAATTGCCTGGCCCACACGACAGCTAGCACAACCGCCTTGGAGGACAAATCGCCACTGGTAGAGCAAATCGAGAGCAAAAGTAAAAACTTGGGAGTAAAAGTAAGAAATGAGCTAAGGGGTGGGGGGGGGGTGAGAACTTATAGCCAAGAAAGTGACTGTTGGGCTTTCGAACTGTTTTATGGCCCACTAAGGGAAGACAAAACGACAAGATAATGTTTTCTCGTGATCTGAACCTTCAACTTCGTGATATGCACCATGATGAACGCCTCGGATCTCACCACGTGGTTCGAAGACTCGATCCGAGCTCCTGATTCACCGGAGCGCTTGGTCGATCCACCGAGCCACCATCGTCACGGGCCGAGGTGACGAGGTACCGACCTCCACATATGGGGAAAAATACCGCCGAGCCAGTTTCACCATCATATTGTCTCAAAATTCGCGTCAAAACATGATGGACGGCTCAGATCACGCCACGCCCATAAAACGACAAGATAACGTTTTCTCGTGATCTGAACCTCTAACTTCGTGATACGTGCCATGATGAATGCCTCGGATCTCACCACGCGGTTTGAAGACTCGATCCGAGCTCCTGATTCACAGGAGCGCTCGGTCGATCCACCGAGCCACCATTCGGGCCGAGGTGCCGAGGTGTCGACCCTCGCATACGAAGAAAAACCTCGCCGAGCTACCCAGACCGTCCGATCCTCCAGAAAACCACGCTCAACTTTGATGGAGGCCAGATCGCGCCACGACGTAATTTGGTATTAAAAATTAATTTTTATTTATTAAAATCGTTTCATTTATTTAAAAATTGCGAAAAAAATGATTAAAAATTCGGAAAAATTAATTAAAAATTCTAGAAAATAATTATAAATTCGGGGAAATATTTTTGAGCTCCTGAGTAAATAATTATTACCTAGAGTGGTTGATTAAGACCCCCGAACGACGAATCAACACTTCGCAAAATTAAATAAGTGATCCGAGAAATAGATAAAAATTAAGGGAAAATGCCAGAAAATCAGAGGGGCTCTAGAACAACTTAGAGCGCACAACTAACTCGGAAAAATCACCATACTGCCTCATACAAAGAATCGAAACCTCCTATTTGGACTCCGATACAACTCCGCAAGCCATCAAAACAGCAAAACTACTCCTCAAAGGCTGATCAAACTTAGTCTTCGGGAGTGGGGGGCTCGTGATATAGCTAAAAATAGGGTTAAATCGGAACCGTCCAAATCAGGAGCGAATCTCAAAGCCTGGGGGCAAAATGGTAATTTTACCTATAAATGGGTCTGAAGCGGGTACTGGGTCTTCTCCTGGGGAAACCCAATAGCCCGCGAATGGGCCCATCTCAACTGGGTGGTATCAACCCGCAGCGAACCCGGTCCAGCAGGATAGAATTAGGGTTTCTGATTAATCCTAATCAACGGCCCTGATTCGTATCTATCATTTCACTGGGAATTAGGGATTACATTCCTAATCTAATCCTAGGGATTACATTCCTAATCTGATCCCAAAGGCGGCTATAAATACCTCCCATCCACCACCATTAAGAGGTAATCAATCTTTTGCCAATTTACGCTCTCTCATAATCTTCCTGATTACTGACTTGAGCGTCGGAGGTGCGTCGCGGGGATCAACCCCGATGTCTCGCTTTTTGCAGATGAACGGCGGGAGTCAGCGGTCAAACTCCGGCGGAAGAAGTTAAGGTTTGATTATTCGGTTCCCCTAAGAATCCACAAATACTATCTGTTTGCCCCCATACCAGATTTAGCGGTAACAGGTGGAAAGACTATGAACACACTTTTAGTATTCTATCAATTATGGCTAAAGATTTACTAACTCCTCCCGTCTCTACAGTTGCTTCTGAATGTGCATTTTCTTCAAGTGGCAGAATTCTAACTGATTACAGGAATCGGTTAAAGCCCGACACGTTAGAGATGCTCGTTTGCACAGAAGACTGGCTGAAGGCTGAAGATAGGACACAAGGGCAAGCATTATCAACGTCCACAAGTGGGAGCAACTCGCCGGAAGAAGAAGAAGAACAACAACAACAACAATAGCTTTGCTTGTAATAGCAACTCGCCCGACACCGACACGTTAGAAATTGTATTATATCTTTGCTTATTATGTTAAATTAGAAAAATTAAAGTAAATTAAAATTGTATATAAGAAATATGTTAGTGTATAAAACATATTTATAAATTAAATTCTTCATTTCATTAGACATTGTGAAAATTGTATAACTTTAATTCATATGAACAATATTTCAATATTTTTTGCCAATTTCACTCTTTCAATATTATTATTATTATTACGATTTATAATATTTATCATTATCATTATTATTATTATTATTATTATTATTATTATTTTAAGTTAAATTTTTTTTTAAAAATCTATCTAAACGGGCCAACCCGCGGGTCGACCCGACCCGATCCGGATTGGACCCGACAGGATTCACGGGTTGGACAGGTCGCCTTCAATACCTTTCGGCCCGGCCCGGTCCGGCCCAGTTACGTCACCAAACCGGCCCGAACCGTCCAAGTCAACGCCCAACACGGACGGGTGGGGCCCGGCCCATTGGACCCAAATGCCAACCCTAGGACTATTCTGTAAAATCTAACCGAGCCAATTCTGGTTGAACCTCGATCGAGGACATTGATTAATTTATAATTCATGTTTTATGTGGATTATTTTCTCAACCGGCCGTACGGTTGATGAAGTGCATGCACTCATTGATGTGAAATTAATAATCTGAAGTAAGAGCTTTAAACTATATTCGACAAAAGATTAATAAAGATTAATAAAGATTACTGTTGACCCTAATCTTCCCTTGGATGCTTGGACCAACCTTGCATCTAATCATCATATGATTACTCTAATCATGCCATTAGTCTGAACTTGTCTCCCTATCATTAAGAGGCACGCGTGATACACATATATGCTCAATGTGATGTCTACTTACATAGAATCATGACAACATGTTTTATCCCACTCATGATCATTGATATGTTTTTCTATCCAAATCGATCATATAGCATAAATGGAGAAAAGAAAAATGGTCATCGATCCATTGATATTTAAGTATTCAATTTGCTTTCACACAACAACACTAATCGTTTTTTCTGACAGTTTTTTTTGGTTCCCCAGCATTTATAAACGCCGGTGTAACTCCTACCGGCGTTTTTAAAAACGTCGGTACATACGTCGGAAAATCGAGCGTTGCGGTAGGTAGGGGTCTATATCTGCATTTTGTAGATAAATACCTATCCCGACGTTTTCAAAATGCGCGGGTAGAGATGTTTTCGATTTAATTTTTAATCCTACCCTGGCGGTTTTAAAATGCCGGCGTAGGGTTATTAGCTACCCCAGCATTTGTAAAATGCCGGCGAAGAGGTATGATCATTTTGAATCTAATTTTTTGTAATAATGACCCTGGCGTTTTGAAAATGCCAGGGTAGGGTTTTTAATTTTTTCCCCCTTTTTCCATTTAAATTTTCCAAAAATAATAATAATACAATTCAATTTACAATATCAGCTCAACAACCTGTAATATAATTCATAATCAATTCCACAAAATTTTCAGGCTAATCAGACATAATAATACAATTCACAATCAAACACAATAAGTAAGCATAGTAAAGTAACATACATTCCATTAATTATCAAAAAATTCAACATTCAGAAATTACGTAGTCTTCAAATAAACATTTTAAAAACAAATATAAAAGTACTTGTTACAACAAACCATATAAAGTAACATACATTCCACTACAAGAGAAGACTTGACTGTCTACGTACCCCTCCTTCCGGCGCTGTTGCTTCCATTCTCATCGGAAGTATCTCCTAGATTTGTACGACTTGAATGAGATGATATTCTTTGACCATCCTGTGTAATGCAAAAAATTGAATGTGAGTGTGCCTGTATTCATGCTTCATAAGTCATCAGGATTTACAGCAAATTCTAATGTTAAATTCGAATATGAATAATCATACTGATAGGCTTTCAGTGCTTATTTACATACCTCCAAGTCTGCTATACTACTACACTAATAGAATTTACAACAAGCATAAACATTAAGGAATATAAGATACAATTAAAATCATACAGATGTGGTTAAATAAGTCTTCAAAACTATAATAGAATTTTACTAATTAATTTCTCCTTTTTTACTATTTAAACTCAAAATATCTAGCGGGTCTCAAATTTTAATATTGCTCCCATTAACATCAATATTTCCTTAATAGTGCCTAGTTAGATGAGACTCAGGCCTAGAAGCCCGTATGAGGTATTTAATGTGATTTGAAAAAGGACACAAAAAGGACTTGTTAATGAGTGGGCGCACATTTGGAGAAGACCTTCAGGGTCATTTGCTCATATATAAGATGGACAGGAGATGAGAAATATGGAAATGAAAGGCAAGAACAAAGAATGGAAATGTATGGAGAGAAAGGGGAGAGGGCTCTTGTTTTCATGTCTTTGGGGTTGAAACACTCTTTCCCCACATTTGCTTAAGTGGTGTGGTTAGCCTCATGGAAAATTTTGAAAATACTTCGTATCCGAACATCTAATGGAAATATTTTCCAACTATCCGTAAGTAATTAAATAGCCACCTAATATGAAGATAACTATTTGAAGGGGCAGTATATAAATATGGTAGTTAATAAAGACTATTAGGTAAAAACAATCTTGTTCCGCCCCTTGTCTGTTGAAAATATTATCCAAATTTAATAGTTCCACCATTCTATAAATAACTAAAAAGCACCATAATAAGATACCTATCACAAAAGACAATATATAAATATGACAGTTAAGGACTACTACCTAATAAACCCCCCAAAAAAATTTATATGGTTACTAACAAACCACCTCTGTTTGAAAACGTGCAATAGCTTCCAACTAGGATATTGCCAGCAATTGTCTGCCTGAAGAATTCTACTTGAAGAACATCTGCAATGAGCTCCTCCGTCTCCTGGAAGTTTATTTTAAGAACACATGAACAAAATGGTTATAAGGAGCATTGCTAATGAAATTAAAAGCTTATAACTTTAATGGCATGTTTCGATATAGAATTATAATACATTTTAAAGTATAGAACTGTATAATGTAAGTTTGGATAAATCAAAGATAGAAGAGGTAAGAAATTAGCTAATTTAAACTATCGTTTAGATACACCTAGATATGACAAGGTTAGTTAAGATAACTGTAAGCATATCTATTCCAAAAAGAATTCCATATAAACCAAGTTGAGGTACTTTTAATACCTCCAAACTTACCATACCTTTCTCCCTCCAAAAAGTATTGAAACTACTGATCCAATAGTCGTCGTGCATTATTATAAACAATCATATTTGGAAAGAATGATATATAGATGAACATATATCAATTTCAATGAGAACTTGGTCTTCTTTTCTAAGACTTGGTTAAAGGTTTGGTCATTTTTGGGGAGAAAACAGTCCAGAAAGTAAACCCTATAAACAATACATGGAGATTCCAATGGAAATCATGATATCATGAAATACCAACATTGTCTCTAAATGCATGGACTTGCTTTAATTTGGTTGAGTACCACAATGTTATTTAATGACCATTATTTCAAAAGGATAACTTCAGCAAAAAAATTTACCCTATCTAAATCAGTGTGTGTAAGAGCAACACGGTCGTTGCAAGCGATACAATTGCCTAGAGCAGATAGCTTTTCATCGATGCACTAAACAACCACTTGATCTGGCAAGCAATTCCGCAAATGTTGAAGCTCTAGAAAAAAGAGAATAATGTTAATAGAAACTTCTTTCAGGCAATCCTTGTGATGTATAGTGAGCAGGGCAAATGAAGGATAACTGTATAAAATAAAGCTAGCTTTAGTAACCTCACCGCAATATTTTTCGATAAGCAAACCAACAAGAAAATATTTAAAGTAAGATAGCATAAATTTGTCATATTATCCCTCAATATCATATACCACTTTAACTCCCAATTCAAAAAGAAACAAACTCAAACCCCCAATTCAACAAATATATGTAACTTCAATCAAACATAACCCCTCAATATCATATACCACTAAAGAACATTAAATATTTCTAACATATCACATAAAAAAATTCATTAACTATATTCATGGAATCCTAAAATCTATAATTAAGATCCTAAAACAAATAAACTCGAAAACAATTAACTCTAAAATAAATAAATCACAACTAAATTTAACATGAAAATAAATATATTTCAATACAATTAACTCTATACAACCCTAAAACACATTTGTGGCAATTATATAAAACACCTTTTGAGCGAGAAGTGAGCGTTCGGAAGTTGTCGATGATGAGGAGATGGCGGGAGTGAGAGAGAAGTGAGCGAGAGCGACTGGGAGAGAGAGAGGGAGCGGGGATGGCTGCGACGAAGGCGGGGATGAGTTGCGGGAATTTTTGGAGGAGGGAGGGAGGGAGAGAGAGAGAGAGAGAGAGAGAGAGAGAGAGAGAGAGAGAGAGAGAGAGAGAGCAGGTATGAAAGCGCAGGGACGGTGACGGAGGGCACAGCGACGACAGCCAATGTATCCCCTGTTTCCAATTTTTTAGATTTTCTTTTTGCAATTCTCATTCCTGTAATCTGTTAATTTAATGATAAATTTTTTGTTATTTATCTTCCTGCAGTTCATTTTATTTTCATTGTTGAATTTTGGGATCTTTGTACACTCTATTTATTTTTGTATAAGTGTTTGATCCATCTATTACATTATTTCATTTAGTTTTTTCAATTTAAGCCACTAGTTGATTTATTTTCCTTGTTGGATCCTAACCCAAACCCACAGATTCGTTAACCCAAGCCCATTTCTTGTTGGATCCTAACCCGTTAACCCAAACCCAATAACACAATTCTCCTATTACCTACCTATTGACCAGATCAAACCCCCTCTCCATGTTCACCCCCTCAATTTCCTACTTTACTGCCTCACCACTACCCAAATCCTCTAAATCCTAACTAAAACCCTTAATATCTCCATTATCCCCACTGAACCACTATCAAATCCACTAATCTCAATCCCTAATAATTAATCATTAATCCCGACTATCTCTTTCCCTAACTCTTCATCTCCGTCCTCCCGCCTGCTCACCCCCGACTTCGAACCCCGCGACCCATCGCCATCACCCCGTCGAGCACCCTCGCACCTCCAAACCTCCAAGACTCCACCATCAAATCCTCATCCCGAGCTTCTGCCGTCGCAGTTGACGCTCCTGTACCACGGCCTCGCCATTGCTGCAGCCATCGCCTCACCACCCCGTCCTTGTTTCCATCTTCACACCGCGACCATCACCTATCCCTCTCCTCCATCCACCAACCACCACTGTACCTCGCCGCTTCCGTCGAAGCCCCATTGACTCCCTGTCTCTGACTACACCACCTCTAACCACCGAATGACCACACCCCCTATCCCTGTCGCAGTCCCGAAGTCCCCGTCGCCTCCTTCCTGTCACCAATGCCGCTGCCATCGCATTCGCCTCTCCCTATCATATCCGAGCGCCACCACCACCGACCCTCCCAATCACCTGCAGCGTTGCCGTCGCTTGTTGTGGTTGCTGCCATTGCTATTTGTTGTTCGTGGTGTTCTTGCTGTTGCTATGCTGTCTATTTTTTCTGTTTACTATTCGTGGTGTTCTTGCTATTGCTGTGCTGTGGTGTTCTTGTTGTTACTGTGCACGTAGTTTGCACGTGTTGCCATTGGGACTCTCGTTCTGTTATTCTATCATATTCGTATTAATCATCGGTATAAGGCAAGTCTCCTCTTGAACTAGTTTTCTTTATTCTTGTTCAAGAAATTATATTGATCCGCGCAAGTTGTTCCACTTGATTATCACATATAGATTGTTTTGAAACTCTTCAAAGGGACTACTACGGATTCATTGGCGAAACCAACTAGTAGTTTTCCTTTTCATGCCATACCATTGCATCAATCCCAAGCCTTGTTATGCATGCACTACACGCACACAAACTAGAAATGCTCATATATATAGGTGATACAATGATTGGATGTATATCAATTGAATGTGTAGTTGCGACTTGATTTATAGTAGTGTTGATTTGTCAGGTGGACTGTAGGAATCCACCTTAATTGCTAATATCGATGGTATTTTAATTCATGCCATATATTCATGCGGGTTTGGTATTTTGTTGATCACATATGAATTGGGTACTATTCTGCCAGTTGTTCCGTGTTGCATTAAGTTTTTTGGCTCTGTTTATTTTAAAAACAATTAAAACTATAGAAAAATAAATTGTAGCCTTATGAGTCTAGTTTCCAGAACATTCGACAGATCTAAATTCTGACTTTTAACCTGAAAATTATCGCACTTTTAGTACTACTGACTTTTGATTTCCAGACCCGCTGTTTAATGTTACACCAACATGATTTCTAATTAATATACAATGTAAACATTAGAATTTATGCTTTATTTTTCCCTGGGAGTTGCTAGAAATGTTTAGGTTTCATCTTACCATTTTTATCAGATTTTATATTGAATTTACAGTCCCGTTATGCATGCAAAATTTTAACACTAGGTTGCTGCCAAAACGCTTAACTTGTAAAGAATAGGCCAATTGACCTAGCTACGGTTAGAATCACTTAGAACTTGCAGAATATAAATTGTAGCTATGTGAATCTGGGATCTAGGTCATCTGACGATTTTGCGATTTGAATCTTGGATTGCAAGATACTCAGATTTTACTACTGTACTGTCGTGATTTCAGATTCACTATTTTGTAAGAACGTCATCGCGTTTAACTAATTGAAATAGTTTGATAAATTTTGAACTATGGTCCAATAAATTCAAGAATACTAATGAACAACTCCAGGAAGTAGAATGTAATTTTTGTAAGAATTTTGGCCTAGTTTTAATCGATATACACCAATAACAATTCTTGCTTCGAGTTTCTGCCTATTCAGCAGACCCGTAAAGAACTAGCCGGTAGACTAAATTACCGTAGTTGCAATATGTCGTGTAAATATGCATTAGAACCGGCAGGGAGTCTAGTTTCTAGAAACTCCAACGGAACCTAATTTGCTTTTCTGTAGCAGCGGGGAAGTCAATTTTTTTACAACAACATCTTGCTGTTCAAAAATTACAAACTTCATGTTGATTGCAAATTGTTTAAACTTTGCATTGCATTGCATATCGTTCATTGTACAATCCTTGATACATCGTTCATAACATTTCTTGACACTATTCCATTGATTGCACATTCGTGTTCATGTTAATAAATTAATAATAAGCCGGGGTATAAGGGTCGACATGGTAGTGAACAATCGCTGTACTCGGATGAGGGGCCCGTGTTTTCCTAGCTTGTTATCTTGTTATCTTGTGGATAAATGCTCATTATGGATCGTGGATTGTGGTTTGTTATTGTTATCGTGCCGAGTACATAATCTGTAGAGTTCACCACTATAGTCTAACCGTTCACTGCTTGTATGCACCGAACCTGTTATATGGGACACAGTACTACGTGCATTATATAGGTTAATAAAATATGATAGACCTAGGATTGACACTGTATTTATCTCGATTATTGTTACCAACTTGAAATATTGTTTTATTGTATTGTTACTCATTAAATTATTGACTATAGACCTTGCCTCATTATCGATAATTTTATTGTCACTTGATATAGTACTTGTTCCTCGTTCATTGGTATTTACATGTCCTATTTTATTATTCCTTAGTTGTACTACTTGCTGTCCGTGACTTGGTCTAATGGACATCCCCACTCTATACTATGAGCTCCTAGGTACACAGGAAGATTTGCCCAAAGGACTTGGTGACCTTCTAGGGTATGGAGACGAATTGTTGGCCATAATAATTACCTTGTCCTTATCATTTAAATTCCAGTATTATTGTTGTTATTAAATTTTGTAATTTGGGCTTTGTTGAGCCAAAGTTTTTTCTTTCCAGTTGTTATTTATTTTTAAGACATTTAATGTAAAATTTATGTTATGTGTTTTTCCTTTAATATCCGTGGTTGATTTCATTTTGCATATTGTTCAGTTACATATTACACCTTATGAATGATGCAAATAATTCGTTGGGCCTTCGTTTCATGCTCGTATTCCTGTATTTTGGGAAGCAGAGCATGACAACCAAGGTAGAGGCGGGGATGAGCATCGTCGTTGGGTGGTGGGAGAGCGCGCGCGAGAGAGGGAAAGTATTGAAAAAAAAAAGTATTGAAAAAAAAAGTGAAATGCTAGTGTTGGGATTTTTCAGAAAATTTATCCCAGACCCTACCTTGACGTTTTCACTAATAAACGTCGGTGTAGGTTGGACATACCCCGACATTGTTATAAAACGCCCGTGTAGGTTACTTAAATTTTTGAATCTCGTTCTGGTCCAAGCCTACTGTGGCGCTACTACCAAAACACCGGGGTAGTTTCGCCGGGGTTGCCCAAAAATGTTGTGGTGTTGATACATTTATTGAGAACTTATCAGTAGAAAAGGATAATGCAGTATTATAAATGCTAGTGACTGCTGATAGATTGCTGATCCGAGAAGAAAGAAAAAGATTAGGCTCATAACCTACGAATAAGGATAAATTTCAAGAGCCACCTCAAGTTTAGGGAGTTTTACAGCTAACCTGCTTACCTTTTTTTTCCGTCATCAATGAGACAACACCCCTGTGCTACTATAACACCATTAATTTTTAGGTGAAAAGTCAAAAACACCATTAACTTAACCCTTTCTAATCCTGCATTTATTTAGTTGTGGGACCTGCTGTAACAAATAAAAAAAACAAACAAAATGAAAAGAAGGAGAAAAGACAAATCCAACAACATTTTAGGTTTAAATTGCTCTTTATTTGCTATAGCAATCAATTATTTGTTTGGTTATGATCTAAATCAAAGGTAGTTTAGACCTAAAAAATGCCTAAACCTTTTTTGAATATTGACGAAGTTATAATAAGAGTAAATAGAAGAATTAAGGTTAATAGGTTTGCTTAAGATATTATATCTAGGTATTAGATTTGAATACCTAGACTACTACTATATATAGTTAGAGCTATACACTGCTTGGGTATTGGACTTTAGGCCCTATAACCTAGAACCGATATTTGTTCAAGTAATATGTGCAGTGCCCGTGTTATCCATAGAAATATATACAAAATGGTATTCGGATATATATGAGAATATACCTATATATCCAACAAACTTAATTGCGAGTGTGTGATTTTGTGAGAACATTTGTAACGGAGGGAGTCCTATCGATGACAACAATAAAAAAGATGAGTTAGCTACCAAACCTCCTAAACTGGGGTTGATTTTGTGAAATTTACCCTAAAAATAATCCATAAATAGTATTATAAAGAGAAAACACATGTATTAGAAGTTACAATCATTGTATACAACTGCTCTCTCTCTCTCTGTGTACATACTTAATTCTCTATCTGAAATCTCTAATATTATAATGGGAGAGTTGGGGTTGTCATTTGTATGCATTCAACCATCTAATCTCAACCATTCATTTTTAAATGAGAGTTGTATTAACCATTAAATTACTTTACTATTGTTATTTACCATAATACCCTCAAAATTCAAATTTATTTACAACATAATTATTTACAAAAGTACCACTCATATAAAATAAAAGTTTATGCCATTAGAGGTAATTTGTAAAGAGTATGTACGAGTAAAGGGATGTCTCAGGTTTGAGGACAGATTACACCTTATTATTTACTTTATAAAATAAATAAAAAATTGATTAGAACGTGCATCGCAGGTGCAGGTTACTAGTTTGTTTTAACTACAGCCTACAGATAAGTTTCACACATTGCATGCAAACGTTACAAACAAGTTCATTATGTCATTATTTATTCGTCAATCCTTGATCGTATAAAGAGTTTAGAGACTACCGAAATCCAAAAGGAGATCTTTGTATTACTTTATTTTTGTAATGTTATAGACGTGGATCAAGATTTGCAGTATACATGGTTGTTCGCATCTATTTTATTAGACATTTAACCACTCATTAGTGAATATTAAACACTCGATCTTAGCTTCTCATTCCCTATAATGTTATATTCAGTAATATATCTCTATATTTCTTCGCATATTTAACCGTTTAGAGCATTCACAGACATTTTCTAAATTTCCATATTATCCATATTATAGCGAAATCACCTCTGCAGTCGTTTGCTATTTATTCATATTTTGACGATTTTCCTACAGAAGATTGCTATATATGAGAGGTGATTTGAGGAAATGGATATTATAGAGGACGGATGTTTAAAGTCCGTCCCAAATATTAATTTTTTAAAAAAAAATTCGGACGGAACTCGAAATTCCGTCTCATGTAATTAGATTTATTTTCGAAATAAATAATTTAGGAAATTTTTTTTTTGGCTGGGCGAAACTCTAAGTTCCATTCGTGAAATGTGGTGGTTGGAGTTCCGTCCCATGGTATTTGTAAAAATAATAATAATTAATTGAATGGACTATTTTGCCCCTCTATCTTCAACGACTATTTTTTCTTGGTCAGCTAAATCCAACGACTCTCCAACGGCTCTTTCTCTATCTCAAAATTTCTTTCACATTGTGCTATATATACTACCCTTCCTGAACCAGATACAAGCATAACATTTGCCTCCAATCCTATCTCCAGTAATATATATTTTCTCTCTTTCTCCCACTGAGTTTTTTGAGAAAGAAATTAAATGGCCAGCCGAGGGGCAAGGGGGAGAGCATATACAGCTCAGGAAGATGTTATTCTCTGCTAAAGTTGGATTAGTATAATGCAAGATCCGTTGATCAGTAATGATCAATCCGGTGCATAGTTCTGGGAGCAGATTTTTTCAACGTTTGTGGTATTATTGGGGACTCCAACCGACCGAACGGTTAACTCACTTACTAGTTGATTTCAAATAATTTCAAAAGAAGTTGCCCTCTTTATAGCGAAATTGAGCAGTGCAACTACTAGGGCCGCTAGCGGAATAACCGAGGCAGAAGGTATGTAAAAGAAGTTTGATTTAAATTCATGCTTTAAATTATTTATATAAATAATAACGTCCGGGTTTTCAATTTTATCTTAGATTCGCGAAGCTAGAGTAGAATATATGGAAACATATGGGAAAGCTTTGATTGCGTACTTAAAGATCAGCCGAAATTTTCATTGCGTACTACACAAATCTTCGATCGAGAACAATGTTTCCAATCTGGGGAAGGAAGTGATGGCCAAAATTCTCCCACAATAAAAAAACTGGGATTCAGATATACCCGTTGATATGGAATCACCTACACCCCTCACCCGACCACCAGGTCGCAAAGCAGCTAAGAGAAAAAAAAGATTGGCCGAAACATCAGAATACAATGAAATTGTCAAAGAAACCAAAACTTTTACATCTGTATACAAAGAAACACAAGACAGGAGGAATGCGTCCATGGAATTGAAGATTGCTATTAAAAAAGGAGAATGCGATCTTAAAGAATGGGCTGGGCAAGATCGCATTATGAGTATCGAACTCAATAGTTTACCAACTAATCAATGACAATATTTTATGTGTAGACAAAATGAAATTCTGCAAAAATGAGGTTATAATAGTGGGTAAACTTCATTAACCCCAATTTCTTATTTTAGCATTATCTAATGTAAGCACGCATTTTTATTTCGAATGTATCCTACCTTTTTTATTTTGAATGTACCCTGCAATATTCGGCATGTTTGTGTGTTTGTGAATATCGAAAAATGGAAAAACTAAGTATTGAAGGCATTGTGTTTACAATAAAATTCGACATCAATGCATAATTATACCTGAATCTACGATTTAAATATTACATCATAGTTCAAAGTAGCACATTAACTAAGATTTAAATTATTACTCAATATAAAGTAGTACATTATACGAGAATGGGAATACATAGTAATACATGCATAGTACAATGGCGAGAATTAAAATTAATTACACATCTCCATATTGTGATTATATATGCTCCACTAGATCTTGACGAAGTGCATGATATTTTTGTCTATCATGTAGAATCATATTGCGAAGGATTCGGGCACCTTGATCAATTGGTTCACCTCTGTTAGGTACGATCACAGTCGAGTCAGGAATTTGATCATAATCATAGTGAACAATCCCTTCATCACGTTTGTCCTCAATAATCATATTATGTAAGATGATACATGTTTTCATGATATATGAAAGACTATCTGCATCCCACAAACGCGCTGGACCCTTGATTATTGCAAATCATGATTGTAAGATTCCGAAAGCACGTTTTACATCTTTTCTGGCACCCTCCTGCATTTCCATGAATTTCTTTTTCTTTTGGGTATCCGTTGCGGTATAAGTTTTGACTATGGTTGCCAATAGGGGGTATATACCATCTGCTAAATAGTAGCCCATATTGTAATTGTGGTTGTTAATGACAAAATTTACCGGAGGTGCACAACCATCAAGAATCTCATTAAATAAATTAGAACGGTTAATCACATTTAGATCATTATTGCATTCTGACATTCCGAAGAATGAATGTGTAATACCGTGAATTTTTATTTAATGAGAATTGTTGATTTTTACGTGTTGTGCACGTACAAATTTTGTATGTATATTTTCTTACAAAATTATCTCTTATAACATGAACAAATAAACATTTTTTTTCTTTCTCTTTATTTTTCTAAAAGCCTATTTTAAAAGCCTAAGATTGTTTTTCTAATTTAAGCCCACCCAAATTAATTAAAAATTTTATTTTGACCCATGAGCCTAAATCCCACTATTTTTGAAGCCCACAAATTAATTAATCTTTTAATTGTCACAACTTGTCATGTAGATAAAATTAGTAGACAATTAATTAATTAATTTTGGTACAACTTAATAATGGGGGGTACTAGAAAGGGCACGTGCACACACACTAGAGTGTGCATTGCACACCCTCCTAGGGGTGGCCAGATTGTGGAGAGAGAGAGAGGGAGAGTGGGATGAAGTTGAAGGGTGGTTATGTGATCATGGAAGTTACTACAACTTCCCAATTCATCTTGGTCCTTAATCTCTAACTCCTTGATTACATCCTAGTCATCTATTCTCATCCTAAAAGTGTATAAATACCCCTATATTTTTTCTCATTAGTAAATTACACAATTCATTAAGAGAGAAAAGATAAGAGAGCAAAAGATTGAGAGGCATTAGTGAGCAAAAGATTAGAGTGTGCAAAATTGTGTGTGTTCCAACCTAGAGATGGTCGGCCAATCATCCAAGGAGTACAAGGAGGGCTCAGTTTCCATCAAGCTCAAGGAGGAGAAGGCAATTTGCAATACAATCTAGGAGGAGAAGGCTACTTTCTTGCATTCTAGGAGCTTTCATTTCGTTTTCTCCAATAGGTGGGTGTCTCTCATGCTTTTAAAATCTAGATACCATGCTAGGAATGATTTGATGAAATTGTTAAAGAACAACTAGTTGGAATTGGACTCATGTTTGCTTAATTAGAAATGAGATGGTAATTTAGAAAAATGATTGTTAAAATGGTTGCTAGTTGATTATTTGTGAATTGAAGTGTAAGAAACTATCATGATTGCCATGATAGATGTCTACAAATTATGCTATGTGAAGAAATTTATGATTATGAGACAAGGGATGAACTGAATGCTTCATGTGGAATTATTTGTTTAAATTAGAGTAAACTCTATTATAAGAAATAGGAGAATTTTGTGTTCTAAATTGATGTAGATGGTTAAATAATGAGAGCATGAAGAAATAAAGTATTTTTTTGTAGAAATTTATATTATAAATTTTGTGAAAATAAAATTGTTCTAAATGTCGAAATTATGGACATAGAACACCAAATAAGATCAAAATTGCATGTGTTATTGGTAAATAATGAATTTAAAAATACTAGTTTACCGTAATTATATATACATTAAAACCTGGAGAGTTTTGACTTAACAAGAGAAGAAAAAGAACTAAAAACATTTTGGGAATTTGAAAAACCTAGTAGCACAGTCGACCGACTATATTGAAACAGTCGACTGCCCTGACTATTTATTTCGAGTTCAAATCTTTGCGGAACAGTCGACTGACTACACTGTAATAGTTGACTACCCTGACTACTGGTTTTCGAGTTGTAAATCCTCATAGAACAGCCGACTGTCCATATTTTAACAGTCGACTGCCCTGAAGTTTCAAATAATATCTGGAATTTTGTGAGATAATTTTCTATAACCTGTGGCCTAGTATAAATAAGAATTTGAGGTTATTTTTGGCAAAAAAAAGAACTTATTAATTTATTAGTTTAAATTTTCTTTGAATAAAGAAAAATACATGCCTTGTTTAAAAGAGTTTTGAAATGAGTTTTGGCAAGGAAAGTGTGAATTTTTGATAAAATGACAGTACAGTAATTTCATGGGAAGAATGAATTATGAATGTGACAAGTTAGAAAAAAAACGAATTCTTTTGTTTATGAGTTTGTACTTGAAAGTGAAATTGAACGTTATGACGAATTATGAAAGATTTTATGAGCATGAATAAACAAATGCTATGAACATGAAAGAAAAATTATTGTTAATCATGAAAAAGACTTTATGACTGTGAAAACTCGATTTTGTGGTTGTGAATTGAAATTGAGAACTAGAGTGTAGTTAAGCCTCATACCGGCATTGAAAAGAGATATATTGAAATGAAATTTAACATGAAAAAACCAAGATTGGGTCATGTTGAATAGATGATTAAGACTGGTATAGTGGGAAGACTAACTCTAGAGAATTGATTTTGTTCATGATTCAAATAACTAAGGATTAGATACATAGTGAAGAGGTGATGAAAATAAGAGAAAAATACGAGTATGAGGGCCTTAGAGCTACGGTGTGAGAGTATTCACGGGCTGTCTTTACGATGCGTCGTGACATGACGTGGATATGTCTCCTAGAGTCCGTACCGCAGGCGACGCTCGTGGGGTGTTTGGTGACTGCGGGTGGTGTAATGTCCCATGACGGAGGCTGAATTATCCATAGGTTCTTCACGATGCGTCGTGACATGATGTGGGATTTCCCTCAAGGCTGTCTGGACATGAGCTCATAACTCATAGAATATCTAGGATACTTATAGTAGTTACAATAGTAGTTTAAGTCATGACAAGGGATTGAACCCTACAAGATAAAGAATGGTTAAGGGCTTGTCCTCAGACCTATGTAGTATGAGATGCATAAAATCTGAACAAGTGCACATTAGTGTCATCTAATATAAACAAATGCATTAAGGACTAAGTGCAGCGCACAACACGACCTCTATAGGATAGTCCCTTGTAGTTCTGTTTTGTGACTAAGCTTGTGTTTTGTTTAAGCATTTGGGAATCGTTATACTGTTTCGGTATAGAGAGGATAGCCATGTATAATATTTTGTCGGTTGTAAGCAATTGACGCGCCCACAGTTTTATACATGGTAAAGTGATTAGAAAGACTAAAGAATGCATGTTGATTAAAGAATGATCCAAGTGTTGTACATTTCAATTCATGTAATTTGTTGTAAATTGCTTCCGCTGTAAATATGTAATGTAAGTGTAAACTCTGATGTAACAAAAAAAAATTTCCTTATAAAATTGTACGAAAGAAGTGTAAGATCCTGTGGAACTTCGAATTCAGTTGTATTTGGAATTCGGAGTGTTACAGAATGCCAGAACCAAAGATCTTAAGAAGCAACTACTTCGAGAATAATAGTTTGTTCTCTAACATGTCCTGTGTACAGGCCATGCCATATTGCTGGACAATTTTTTCACTTCAAATGCATGCAATCTACACTACCCAACATGTCAGGGAAACCTCAAGTGTTGTTATCTTCGAGGAGTCTTTCTACATCAGCGGTGGGTAGTTTTCTCATATATTGCGTACCAAATAAAGTGACAATTGCAAAACAAAAACGACGTAGAGTTTTTAATACCATGGTTTCGCCGATTCGTACATATTCGTCAACGGCATCAACCACACCTCCATATGCCAAATAACGTAGTGTCGCTGTAATTTTCTGATGTGGAGTTAATCCAAGTTGTTTACATGTATCTTGTTGCTGAATAAAATACTGATCGTAACCCACAACAACATCCAATACCCGACAGAAGAGGTGTCGGTGCATACGAAAACGTCAACGGAAGATTGAATCCGGGTAAACTGGATTTTCGGAAAAGTAGTCTTTCCACATTCGTCTGTGACCTTCTTCTCTTTCGCAACGAATGTAACGACGATGAGTGATTTGTTCACTAGATTTAATTGCCTTGCCAATCCTTAGTAGACGATTGTTAATAATCCTAGTAACTACATCGTTGTACTCTACTGATTGATCAGAAGATGTTAAGGAAGAAGATGAATCTAAATTAGCCATGGTTAATAAGAAGATATAATTGCGGTGGGTTAAATTGGAGTTGAAGATGAAAAAATTTAGTCGACATGAATGTAGGCAAAAAGCCCACATTTTATTTTGAGAGCTTGAAGATGAAAGATCCTCATTGTCCCGTCTAATCTGAATATGATATATAAATTGGTAGGTTTGTAGCTAGGAGTTCATGAGTATAATAGTGGAGCTATAAAGGGTAAGCTAAGAGAGAATCATCCTGGTATCCAATGTGTAGCTAAAATCCAAAAAAACCAAACTGGCATGTGACATTAATACTTTGGCATTAATACCCTCATGCCATGTAAAAACAATAGGGGTACAATTTTTTCTACTCTTCATCATTATACTGTGTACCTGGCACAAAAGAAATAGACGTTGTAGACGTCGATGCTGCTGTGTCCTCTATAATCGGACGCATCGGTCTATGTCGGGAAGTAGATGGTCTGCTCGTCGATACAGATCGTCTAACATTTGGTACTTCAGTTGGAACTGATTCCCTCAAAACCATGTCCGAAAGTATGATTCGCCGCAATTGCACTTCGGGACTAGAATATTGTTGACAACGTCAGTATAACTCCCCCTGTCGAAAGATATACGACATAATTAAAAAAAGGAGAACATAATACAATATAAAATAATAACTTTCTAAATTTGAAAATTTACTAGGATTCTGGTAACTTACATATGGAAGTTGTCCGCACTATCAAATAGGAAATAGATATTAGGGTCTAAACTCTTGATAGTAGTACTGCCTGAAAAAGTGACACTTGAACGTAAGGTTGACCATGCATTAATGACATGTCTTCAGTGGGTTGTGTTGGGTACTCGGCTGGTAGCCAAAATGGAGGTGCAGCATGTGGCAACTGAGCCGAAGGATCCCTAATTGCTGCTGGCCCAATGAAATTGACATTTGCTACATGCGAGAGTGTTGGCATTATCGGACCAATTGAAACCTTTTCCTAATACTGATCGTAGCTGCTCTGCTCTACATGAGTTATGAATTGAGAAGATTCGATAGGATCAAGAATATTGGTACTGGATGACATTACACGCATGAGAGGAGTTGAGTCTTTTGGGATAGTAACTATTCCAGTAAGTTGGCGAATACAACAATCATCAAGATACCATACACCCTGTACCAAATGTTTAGTTTAGCAGCTAACCGAACTGTTTAATAAAAGTAAATAATGTCGATAAAATAAAATATACATGGTCCCAATACGTAAAAATATGTCGATACCGTAAAATGAACTTAGTAAATTCAATTTCATATATGCCTTTAAAAGATGACCCATTATGGCTGCCAAATGATAGAGGATGAAGTACGCATCTCCAATTGATCACAGACCATCGATTGATTGTACATAATAGAATCAGATCGACCTGTATCCAAGAATTCTCGATTCCATCACAATATTTTCGGCCATTTTTCATAATTAGCCATGCGAGTCTCCATAGGGATGTTCCTATGTCTAACTGGAACACAGCAATTTGTTTAGTCGTAAGCCCAATATTGTAGAAAACAATTTCAAATATGTTACAAACAAACCAATTGAAATATTATGATGCCATTATTTGAATAAAATTAATATTAAATAGATTTAATATTACCTCTAGCACTTGTCACGAACCATTAAATGACTTGACTGTAAATCTGCTATATGTGTCCAAAGACAAATACAACAGTGCCAATGCATGACTACCCCAATCGTATTTGGCAACTAAATTAAGCTCTTCAAATGTGGCTTACCAACCACATCTGACTAACTCAGCACCATTAGGATAAAGAAATGCACCGAGGAAGTACATAAAGAAAGCTCGTGCAATCCTCATTGTTAGTGCAAAATCGGATTCAGCTGCTTCAATCAAAGTACTGGTAAAATAACGTTTGAAAAAAGAATAGCGTATACCTTGTGATTTCCAATCATCTTCAGTTATTTTCGGAAAGAAGCAAGTCTGAGTAATTTCAAAATTATAGGCCTCGTCGTTACAAGGAGGCAACTCACCGATACCGATAGAATTCTCCGTTAGCATGACCCAATCCAACGAAGTGAATCCCAACTCGCCACATGGTAGATGGAAAGTGTGGGTAGTGTCCCACCATCTCTCTACCAGTGCCTTGACACGCCGCATAGAAGAGTTTTTGTATTAATATTCATTAAACAGTGTCATCCTTCCTGCTCTACTAGTTGTTTAATTTGTGGGATACGTGAGCAGTACTTATTGTACATCTGGATTGGGCCCTTCCAATTTCTCCTGAATTTACAATAACCACCCTTAGTGTTAACAGTAATATATTTACAAATATGATTGGAATCGTCCACTACCCAATTCCAACTGGATTGATCAGTAATGTCGACATTTTTCTCTCCTTCAGCTTCGTTGCTTGAGTTGCCATGAACTGACCTCTGTTCCCGCTATGAATTTTACTGACCAATAAATCTTTTTATCGAAGACATTGACTAATATAGAGAAAATTAATACTTTCATAAAATTTTGGGATCGATGTGCTGATAAAAACTATCAGTGGGCAGATATTGAGATAGAGAGTGAGATGAGAGAAAGTTGAAGATTGCAAATGTTCGTTGAAAGGAACATGCTAAAATATATAGAACCAATTGTAGGGGCAAAATGGTCCAATTTGAATAAGAAAGGCCCAAAATCATAGATGAAATAACGGAAAAAGAAAAAAATAACTCCCTAAAATTGTCGGATGGAACTTAGAGTTCCGTCCGATGCTTTGAAAAAGTTGCCGCAAATCACGAACGGATCTTCGACTAGCGTCCGATGCAATTTTGGATTTTGTTTTTCTTCTCCGACGGTTCCTAAAGGTCCGTCTGATACTTAAATATCTTAAAATATTAAATTTATTATTTAAAAAATGAGCTGATAATTTTTTTTATAACGCAGGACGGATCTTAGAGTTTCGTCCGATCTTTTTATTATTATTTTAGATTGCTATATGATAGCTTTTCATTGCTGCTGCAGATGAGACTCCGCTGTATGTATAATATACATTTTGCTATTTTTTAGCAATGATGACTGTGGATGCTCTTCCAGGCTACATAATTCTTACGCTCTTGTGCTCGTGATGCCTTAACAAGCTATTATTTTGGACGATCATATCCTCCACAGTATTTTTTCGTAAGTAAGAGTGCAATGCATATCATGCATATATTTTAGCTGTTCATCCAAACTTAATTAAACTTGTGTTAGATTCATCCAGATACTAATGAACAACGGTTGAATTATACATTAGACTCTCAGGTAATGTTGTTTGGGACTAGATAACATGGCTTGAATATGCATCGGTCTTTATTAAAAATTATACATAGGGGCATGCAACTTCTGCTCCCATGCTTCATGCATTTAAAGCTCATCAAAGAGTCTAAAAAATAGTACCCACACTTGGAAGTAGTGGACACATTTATATGGATCCAGCTAGTAATTTAGTTGAGTTCAGAGTACGGCACAATGAACAAATAATTCCTGCTCTGCTGTACGGCCCCCTATATCATGCTGGTTAAGTGTGCCCCAGCAGGGAGCACGGTTTTTAACGAACCATGCCAGTGTGGGCCCAATTAAGATACAAGTATGGGCTAGATGCACGTGAACGAGGCCCACTTCTTTCAGAGATCACAAGTATTCCTAAATTCCGAAGTTCCAGTTATGGAGGGTGAGCTGGACATAGGGGTGGAAGTGGACAGTAGAGCTGCTATCGGGTCCTCCACTGTCTGAATTCGGATCTGGTACCTTACGGATCTAAAAATTGAATCCGGATCCGAACATGCGAGAATTGGGTCCGAGTCCGGACTCAGGTCCTAATTAAAAAAATCTGTCCGTCGGATCTGATAGCAGAGAATAAATATTTGCACTTAAATATTTTTGTACCCGATACCCTACGGTTTCAACAAATTTTGCACTTAAGTACATGAATAAATATTATATTTATACATATATCTTTAACAATTACTATTTATATGTATATCCCTATAACTATTATTCAAATTTCATTTTTTTAGGGTATTTTTTAACAAGTCCGGGTCCGGGTCTGGGTCGGTTCTAATTTGAGCCGACCCGGACCAGGACCCGGACCCGGACTCGGACTCGGAAGTCCATCGGATCTTGTTTTAGGACTCGGACCGGACCCGTATAGATCAGGTCGGTTCCGGTCCAATGCCGGGTCTGGGTCGGGTCCGGGTCGGTCCGGGTATCAGGTAAATGTGACAGTGCTAGTGGACAGTGCTGGATCGTGCATAGCAACATGTGCTATATATTTTAGCAATGAGAGTGCTATATATCTATAATATGTATTTTATAATATGTGCTATATATCTATAATAGCAACTCTGCCCAAACCCTACTCAGAGCATCCACAACCATGTGCTATTTATCTATAATATGTATTTTATAGCAATGAGAGTGCTGCATTCAACCCCATCGCCGACATTTATGGAGCTGCCTCCCCTGATGGTCACAGGTATCGCGATAACGCCATCCCCCTCAACTCTGACCGGGACAGCCGCAACTCCACCGCCCGTGTGGCGAAAGGAGAAGGTGAATCTTCATTTTTTCCCCTCTTTTTGGTGAGAGAGTGAGATGTTGCTATTCACTTTTTTCATTTGGTGTGTCTGTGGGTAGGTGAGAAATTGTCTGAGAAAGTACGAACATGAGAAGGTATCCTCCTCACGACTCACTCTTTGGCTGTGATTTTGATTGGGGTGAGTTAGTATGTTGTTTGCGAGTTTCGACTGCCATAACCATCGCGACAACACCACCCCTCTCATCACCGACCCCAACATCTGCAATTCCACCACCCGTCGTACTGAGAGGTGAAGGTGATTCTTCAACAGTTGTCGTTTGGTTCGAGTTTTTGGTTGTGAGAGGGAGAGAAAGAGAGAATGAGGGGATGTTGCTCTTCACTACTCTCTTTTGGTGTGTGTCTGTGTGTGTGACAAAGTTCCTGAGAGAGCACGTACGTGAGAGGCGAAGGTATCCTCCTTACGACTTTGTCTTTAGTTGTGGTTTCGTGGGATGTGTGAGAGTGTTGTTTGCGTATTTGTGGGGCGAGAGGAGGAGAAGGATGGGGTCGGTGGATGTCAAATATCCTGCTTGAGTAGCTTCAGGTGGGTGTGCGCTTGCTGTGGAAGTGGGGCACGAAGCTAAATTGACGCACTGACAACTTTGATGGGCCGAGCATTGTGTTGGGCCCAAGATGGAGTCCATTATAGTTATAGAGGAGATGCATCGGTTGGACCTCTTCGATAGTGTTGAAGACTATCGGTTTGTCGGCCCATCCTACAGGGCTTGTTGGAGGGATCTCTTGTTGTCTTTATGGGTCATGTTGCTTCATGTTTTATTTCTTACTCGTAGTTTGTACTTTGACCCAGTTCTGGGTTTGTTTTGTTAATATTTAATTAATGAAATAAGGTGCCATATTCCATCTTTTTCTTCAAAAAAAGCAATGAGAGCGTTGCAGTCTGTGAATCACCCTTAGGGGGATGAATAGGGTGATCGTGCGGAATTAAAAAAATTAAAAAAATAAAGTAAAGTAAAGTAAATGCAAGAGAGACAAGAAAAGCAAACACAGATGACGCAGCGATATAACATGGTTCGACCCCCAGATCTACGTCCACACCACCTACTTGTAGCAATTCTCCGCCACAAGCGTTCCACTATACTCAAAACACTTAGTACAGTGATTCTCGGATTCAGGCCGAGAGACCTAGTACACCCACAAGACTTCTAATCCAAGTCCCGTCAATCTTACCGAAGTGGAAAAGAAAAGAAAAGAAAACTCAAGATCGCTTAAGATCTTAACTAAAGAATACAACCAATTTAACGCTCATACTCGGATTGATTATCAAAAGAATAGTTCAAAGTATTTTTCTCAGTAGCAATAGGTAGAGAAGACATAGTGGATTCGTTCTCTTAAGTAGAAGAGTAAGTGTATCGATCAAAAATAGAAACGATACATTCCTAAAAAGGTATACAGCCTAAGTTGCGGTCGACCGGTAAAAGTGTGCGGTCGACCGTTCAGCTCTGTGGCGTAGCTAGAGAGATGAAAGGTCGACTGCTTTCTTAATCAACTGAAGTTGCGGTCGACTGCAACAATCGACCGACATTAGGTACAGTCGACCGGTTATTGGCTATATAAATTGAATCCGCTTTGTTTTCTTACCATAAACTAACCAGTCTTTAATCAATCGTTTACAATAAATATCTCACGAAAATATTACTAAAAATCCAGTCTTGATAGATTGCTTGGAGACAAATTAATTGAGAACTCCTTTTGAATAACTTCCTATTTTGCCCGTATATGCAATCTTCTTTTATTACTTTCCTTATTTGTATATTTGTGAATCTCTCATGAATCTCTTTTTGGTGTTAATTGATCTTGAAAATCTGACACACTAAATTCAAACTTATTAGTACAAGTTAGCACATTTTGTGCACACCAAACTAAGGGTCAACAATCTCCCCCTTTTAGTGTGAACAAAACGTGCTTGAATGTTTGAAACTTAAAACAAAGCATATAAAATACTCTGTAATACAGATTTTTATAAATAGAGAGTAAATACTCTCCCTGAATACAACACCACGTGTAATACAGAACTTAAAGAACAAATATATGGGAGGGAAGAGAGATGAGAGTATTAATTCATGAAATGATTTGAAAAATGTTGTGAAAATCGTTTGAAAACATTCTAAAAACATTCTCCCTCTTTTTGGAACACACGAAAAGGGGATGGATATACAAGACATAAATAAAATAATTCTTGGAAAGTTCATAAAACCAATCATCAATTGAAATAATGAAGCGTCACATTCGAGGATAGTACAATGAATACAAATTAAAAAAAATATGGAAGAGAATCTTCTTACATGATACCGTTGATAACGAGACTCTTTGATATACAGTGAGAGCTCTACATAATATCATAGATTGGAGATTCTTCCCAATACACATGAAAGCAACAAGGAAATCAAGAAATTGAGAGAGGAATCATTGATTTTATAGAGTTTTGAAAAACAAGACCAAAGAGAGAGCCGGTCGACCTTACGGTCGACCGCAAAACATGATTTTGCAAAAACTATCCAGAGAGCATATCGGTCGACCGCACGGTTTACCGCCACCTGTGGTTTTTCGAAAGAAAATTTTCAGAGAGCAAACCGGTCGACTGCATGGTCGACTGCAAAACCAACAGGGGCCACAGAGGGCGAGCCGGTCGATCGTACAGTCGACCGTAATAGACAGAATTTTAAGAAACAGTAAGTAGTCAAAAACCCGAGACTGATCCGATTGACCGTACGGTCGATCGACTCACACAAAATAACTTTTAGAGTGAAAAATCAATAACATTTAATGCCCCTCTCAAGAAGTAAAAACGAATTTCGTCTAGAGATTTTGTAAAAATATCTGCAAGATGTGAATCAGTAGAAATATACTCAAGTAAAATATCTCCTTTTGTAAAGTGATTTTTAATAAAATGATATCTAATATCAATGTGTTTTGTGTAACTGTGTTGGTCAGAATTTTTAGTCATGTGTACAGTGCTAGTGTTGTCACATTTTATAAGGATGTGGTCAAAGAATACCTTATAATCCTCGAGAGTGTGTTTCATCCATAATACCTGTGCACAACACGATCCCGCCGCAATGTATTCAGCTTCGGCAGTCGAAAGAGTAACGAAATTTTGCTTCTTGGGCGGCCATGAAACAAGGCAGTCGCCCAAGAAGTGACATGTACCACTAGTGCTCTTCCTATCGGTTAAGCTGCCAGCATAATCTGCATCGGAGTATCCTACAAGAGAGAAATTTCTATTTTTCGGGTACCAAAGACCAGTATTTGGTGTGCCTTTAAGATATTGAATGATACGCTTAACGACAACCAAATGTGATTCTTTGGGATACGATTGAAAACGTGCATATAAACAGACACTAAACATAATATCATGACGCGATGCAGTAATATAAAGAAAACTACCAATCATACCTCTGTAAGTAGAATTATCAATGTTATTACCAGTTTCGTCTTTAGATAGCTTAGTGGTAGTGGCCATTGGAGTTTTGTAGGCATTTGCATTTTCAAGTCCAAATTTCTTGACAAGCTCTTTGGCGTACTTAGATTGATTTCTGAATATTCTATCCTTTCTTAGTTGTATTTGAAATCCAAGGAAATAGGTTAGTTCGCCCACATACTCATTTCGAACTCATCCTGCATTTGCTTTGAAAACTCCTTGCAAAGATTTTCATTAGTAGACCCAAATATGATATCATCAACATAAATTTGTACAATCAAAATTTCTTTAAAAACATGCATTATAAAAAGTGTGGTGTCTGACTTTTCTTTTAGAAAAACCTATGGGAAGAAGAAACGAGCTCAGCCATTTATACCAAGTACGAGGGGCTTGC
Organism: Hemerocallis citrina; assembly: GCA_017893485.1. NCBI lineage: Eukaryota > Viridiplantae > Streptophyta > Magnoliopsida > Asparagales > Asphodelaceae > Hemerocallis > Hemerocallis citrina. The sequence goes on along the minus strand of CM030364.1, from coordinate 83,540,685 downwards.
TTCAAACCATAAAGAGCTTTATCAAGCCGAAAAACGTGGTTTGGGTGTGTGGGATCAGTGAATCCCGGTGGTTGTACCATATAAACTTCTTTAAAAATAAAACCATTTAAAGCACTTTTGACATCCATTTGAAATAGTGTGAAATCCATGTATGCAGCAAAAACAAGCAAAATACGAATAGCTTCTAGCCTAACAACTGGTGCAAAAGTTTTCTCAAAATCCACACCCTCTTGTTGATTATAACCTTGAGCAAGACGGGCCTTATTCCTAGTTATTGAACCGGATTAGTCTAGCTTGCTCCTAAACACTCACTTAGTAACAAGGATGGTCCTATTGTGAGGTCGAAGAACAAGTCTCCATACTTGATTCTGTTCAAATTGATTAAGTTCTTCTTGCATGGCAATGATCCACTCATTGTCTTGCAAGGCCTCCTTAATGTTCTTAGGTTCAAGTATGAAAATGAAAACGGTAAAACACATAAAATTATGAGCTTAAGCGTGAGTAGTTACCCCTTTAGACATATAACTCCGTATAAGAGATGGAGGATGCCTGGTAAGAGATGGAGGATGCCTGGACATGATTTTCCATGCGGGAAGTTTCTCACTTGTGGGATCTTGATGTTGTGCATTTTCATCTTCCATGGCATCATTTTGTTCTGTATGTATCTCATCAATTTGGTTTTTAGGTTCAACTTTGTCTTGAAGCACCATTTGATTTTGATCAATTTCTTGTGGTCCTTCTTCAATATGAACTTGTTTCTTTTCAATACGAACCCCTGCCTCATCATCATCAACAACATGTAATATTTGTTTGGAGTAGGGGTTAGTTTCATCAAAAACAACATCAATAGATTCTTGAGTAATGCATCTTCTTTTGTTAAATACATGATATGTTTTGCTATTAAGAGAGTATCCTAGGAAAATGCCTTCATCACTTTACGATCAAACTTTCCCAAATTATCAAGAGTATTAAAAATGAATACTTTGCATCCGAAGACACGAAAGTAGTTTAGGTTGGGAGTTTTGCCATAATATAGTTCAAAAGGGGTTTCTCAAGATACTTTCTGATGATTACTTGATTTATGGTATGGCATGCTGTATTGACAGCCTCTGCCCAAAATGACTTAGGTAAATCTTTTTCACTAAGTATTGTACGAGCCATTTCTTGAAGAGATCGATTCTTCCTTTCAACAACCCCATTTTGTTGGGGAGTGCGATGACATGCGAATTCATGTTTTATTCCATTTTTGTCACAAAATAATGTGAAGAGTTCGTTTTGAAATTCCTCACCATGATCACTATGAATAGTAACAATGGTGAGGCTTTTCCCATTTTCCACTCTATGACAGAATTTTTGAAATATATGTATTGTCTCATCTTTTTGTGACAAGAAGAAAACCCAAGTAAATATGCTATAGTCATCAACAATAACAAATGCATATCGTGCACCACCATTACTACGTATTCGTGATGGATCAAAAAGATCCATGTGCAAAAGTTCAAGAGGTCTAGAAGTTGATACCATTTTCTTTGGTCTGTGAAAACTTTTTGTTTGCTTATCAAATTGGCATGACTCATATGGTTTGTCCTTTTCGAACTAAATTTTAGGGATTCCTCTCATAAGCTCTTTGCTTACAAGTTTGTTGAGGTTGTCCATGTGCGTGTGACCAAGCCTGCGATGTCATAGCCATCCATCCTTATTCCGTGTGACAAAGCATCTCATACTTTCCTATGCTAATTCATTTGAGTTTATAACATATACATTATTGCATCTGTTAGCAAGAAGTAAACAATCTTTATTGTTATCTAATACAGTGCATGTGTTTTTATCAAAGTGACAATATACCCTTTATCACATAGTTGACTAATACTAATTAAGTTGTGCTTTAGACCTCTTACCAGGAGGACATCCTCAATGGAGCATGAGGAACCAAAGCCAATTTTACCTTTACTAATGGTTTGACCAGTACTATTGTCTCCAAAGATGAAGTCCTTCCCCTTTTTCCTTGATAGTGATGAAAAGTATCTGCTGTCACCAGTCATGTGATTTGAACAACCACTATCAAGGTACCACCGATCTTTAGTCTTGATACGTTGGGGTACCTATACCAAGATTAGTAGGCTGTAGGCATAACTTTGCGTACCCAAGTTTGGTTTGAACCTGCATTTGTATCCTTTCTCACCCACACAAGATTAGTATTTCCTTTCAGTGAACAGTTATAAGAAATATGTCCTAGTCTACAGCAAAAACTACATGTGATTCGACTATGCCTTGGGTCATGCACACTTGTATGATTTACTTTTGTTTTGTGATTGTGTTGATTTTTATACAAGTGTGTATGACATGATGATTTTTGATGAGGTATTGGCTCTTCGTAACCAAGCCCTCTATTATCATGATAGGATCTTGAATCCTTTGTAATAAAGTAACTGGTCCCTTCATGCTTTTCAATAATTTTTTCGAGCTCAATTACCTTTTTACACAGTCTCTTTCTAGTAATCTCATCGTCTTTTCAGTTCCAACGAAGAGTATCTAGTGTGGCATCAAGAATCCTATTTTGATTAAGGGCTTCATTACAATTTTCCACTACTTCATCAAATTTCTTTTTACATTCGTCTAAGTCATTTGTGAGCTTGGCAATATAGAAAGATTTCTCCTGAATCTCTTTTAAGTGATCATCATACTTTGCTAGCGATTCACAAATTTGTTGTTTCAATATCTCATTTTCTTCTAGCAAAATATCATGATATCTTTGACATGACTCAAGTTTTTCAAAAATTAGGGCATTCTTATTTTTTAGTGTGTCATTTTTTTGTTTTGCAGGCATCATATATCTCATTAGAATTTTGTTTATATTGTCTAAGTTCACGACTTAGATTCTTGGCATAGTCTTTCAAATCATTACATATGTCTACGAGTTCATCATAAGTTGGTTGTTCGATTAACTCTTCTTGAGAAGGTGATTGCACCTCACCACTCCCAAGAGCCAGGAAGCCAACGTCTCCGTGATCTTGCTCTTCCTCACTTGAGTCCGAGTCTAGCCAAGTTGCCTTTAGCGCCTTCTTCTTCTGTCTTGGATTTGAGCGATAATATTCCCTGTTCCTGTCTTGTTGACTGGGGCAGTTTGCACGGATGTGTCCAGGCTTCTTGCACTTATAGCATACGTCTTCTTTCTCCTTTTTCCTTTCTTCTTGATACCTGCCATATTTCTTGTTTTTGAGATACTTACGAAATTGTCTTGTTAATAGAGCAATGTCCTCGTCTGACTCCTCATGTTCTGAATCAGCTTTTGATGGTCGGGCCCTTTCTTCTTTTAGTGCAATAGTTCCCTCCTCAGTCTTCGGTTCGAACCCGATGTTCTGCCTGTATCGTTTTGTCTGCAACATTTCCATCTCGTACGTTTTTAGCTTTCCTTGAAATGTATAGTAATCTCTTCTCTTCTCTTCAAGAGTTTTCCTCATTGCCGCGGCATTGATGTCCCACTCTGGCGTGAGAAAGCTTATGAGCTTTTTGACTTTTCGGTCATCATCAAGCCCCTTACCCAAGTTCTCAAGCTCGTGGGCAATTATATCGAAACGGGCGAGAATTTGGTCAACATTTTCACCTGGAAACATGCAGAACACATCAAATTTATAAAAACACAAATTCACTTTAGCTTTTACCTCGGAGGCGGTTCCTTCATGCCGCTTTGGCAAGTTGTTCCAGATCTCGTAGGCTGTTTTGCAGTTACGCCCACATCGCATTAGCTCTTCATTATTCAACCATGCATAAAGAGCTGTCATGGCTTTGGAATTTGCTGTTTTGAGGGACAACTCTACCGGTGTGAATGCCTTCTTTCCATCGCTAACTGGGATTTCTATTTTGTTGATGCATACATTCCATACCTCTTCTCCGAGCATCTGTAAAAAATGAGACATACGAACTTTCCAGATGTCATAGCATTTTCCATCAAAAAATGGTGATCGTGTAAAACTTGTCCCATTGGAAATGAAAGGCTCCGATGTGTACAAGTTTTGGAGAGGAGGGATTTCGGCCATTGGACCTTTCGCTTAAGCTTTTAAGCTTTTTATAAGCACCTCGCTCTGATAACACTGTGAATCACCCTTAGGGGGGGTGAATAGGGTGATCGTGCAAAATTAAAAAAAATTAAAAAAATAAAGTAAAGTAAAGTATCGTAAATGCAAGAGAGATAAGAAAAGCAAACACAGATGACGCAGCGATATAACGTGGTTCGACCCCCAGGTCTACGTCCACACCACCTAATTGTAGCAATTCTCCGCCACAAGCATTCCACTATAATCAAAACCCTTAATACAGTGATTCTCGAATTCAGGTCCAGAGACCTATTACACCCACAGGACTTCTAATCCAAGTCCCATCAATCTCGCTGAAGTGGAAAAGAAAAGAAAAGAAAACTCAAGATCGCTTAAGATCTTAACTAAAGAATACAACCAATTTAACGCTCACACTCGGATTGATTATCAAAAGATTAGTTCAAAGTATTTTTCTCAGTAGCAATAGGTAGAGAAGACATAGTGGATTCGTTCTCTTAAGTAGAAGAGCAAGTGTATCGATCAAAAATAGAAACGATACATTCCTAAAAAGGTATACAGCCTAAGTTGTGGTCGACCGGTAAAAGTGTGCAGTCGACCGTTCAGCTCTGTGGCGTAGCTAGAGATATGAAAGGTCGACTGCTTTCTTAATCAACTGAAGTTGCAGTCGACTGCAACGTTCGACCGGCATTAGGTACGGTCGACCGGTTATTGTCTATATAAATTGAATCCACTTTGTTTTCTTACCATAAACTAATTATTTTTTAATCAATCGTTTACAATAAATATCTCACGAAAATATTACTAAAAATCCAGTCTTGATAGATTGCTTGGAGACCAATTAATTGAGAACTCCTTTTGAATAACTTCCTCTTTTGCCCGTATATGCAATCTTCTTTTATTACTTTCCTTGTTTGTATATTTGTGAATCTCTCATGAATCTATTTTTGGTGTTAATCTCTCATGAATCTCTTTTTGGTGTTAATTGATCCTGAAAATCTGACACACTAAATTCAAAGTTATTAGTACAAGTTAGCACGTTTTTTGAACACCAAACTAAGGGTCAACACATTCGAGTGCTATTCTTCCATATTTTAGCTTTTTCGCTACAGGAGAATGCTATATTTGAGAGAAGATATAGAAATATGCATATTATAGTGAACGAAACATGATGTTTCATCCTAAATATTTTATAATATTTTAATCCATCGGACGAAAAATCATGTTTCATCATAAATATTTTGTAACACCCCACAAAATTGAGTAATGACAATTTTGCCCTCGTGTGTTATACACGTGTATTTTGTACCGTTACGAATAATATTTGTAATATATTTTTATATAAATTTCATACATATTTTATATTCTGATTATTTATATGTTTTCCGTTATCTCAAAATTCATTTTTATCCTATTTTTAGCCAACTCGAATATTAATTTTAATTTTTGTGTTTTTACGTATATTTCACGTGCTTTCAATATACGTGTCGATAATGTAAATTTCACCTTTACGCAAAATATCCGTAACATTATCAAAATAAATATTTTCGTATGTTATATTTCGAGTATTTATAAATATTTCCCCGTTACAAATCTATTTCATATTTTGAATTTTTTTTATAAGCATCGAACGTAAATTTTTATTCTGCATTTTTATTTCTAAAATTTTCTATGATGTTATGCAATCTTTTCTTCTCATTTTAATTGTTACAAATGTATCATTTATTTTCTAATTAAAACCCGTAGGCCTAAAGCCTATTTAAAGCCCACTAAGTAAATTAACTAAAAAGAGAGGCCCATAATTTTTTTCTACACTTTAAATATACAGTTTTTAATCCTACACACTTGTCATGTAACAAACACACACAAATGGAATAATAACAAATAATTAAAAAAATGAGAATTGTGTGCACGTGGGGTGCACGTGCACATGTGTGCACATCAAGGGTCAAGGGGATGAACAGATGGGGGCTTGTGGTAGTAAATGGTGAGTGGATATTTATTTTGGATAATGGGTATTTAATTTGGGTAGTGGGTATCTCTTCATTCACCCAAATGCCCTATAAATACCACCTTTTCATGAATATTGCACCAAAAATCAAAGGAAACAGAAGAGAAGAAAAGAAAGCTAGAAAAGAGAGAAGAGGTTTTGGTGTTGGCAAATTGGTAGGAGGAGAAGGCATGCTTTGGTTGGAGCTTGGAGCAACTTCCTAATCATTTCAATTTCAATTTTTCATCATAAGGTGGGTGTTTCTTCTTTCTTTCTTAAATATAGTAGTATGCATGTATAGGAAAGATTGATGCATAAAATTGATATTTCATGTGAGTTCTATTTAATTTTGTGATGCTATGTGATGATGTTATTTAGAATGTTTATAAAAATGAAATATAAAAAAAAATGCTTGCTAGTTGAAAGATTTTCATGTAGATAAGTTGGAAGAGTTGTTGTGGTGTTATTGGGTGCATAGTAATACATCATGTTTGGATTAAAAGAATTGGGGATAAATTTATACACAAGTTGTTGATTTATGCAAAGAAAGTTGTTGTTTTAAATATTAGTTGCACTTCAAAAAATTATGTGTAATAAACTAGATGAAATGTAGAGCTAAACATTTTATGGGAACATCTCGTATATGTCAGGAACATCTCTTGAAAATTTTATAATTTTTGGATGTCGTTTACTATCTTAATAATATCCAAACTTAGGACTGGTTGTTAGTTGACTAGTTGCTGGAAATGTGTACTGATTTCGGATTTTGATCATTTCAACATTTTAGATGAAGTAATTTGAGAAAAGTCAAAATTAGTAACTTGAAGTACACTTGTTAACCTTTCTTTAAATTCTAAGAAATCAAATTTACACAAAGAATTGAATTTATAATGAATTTTACAAGACTGAACAAGTGACAATATTTCAATATTTCAACCCTACTATAGATTTCGAAGAATTCAGCGTTATAGATACAATATTTTGGAGAAACTTATAACTAAGAAATTTTACTAGACTTCTATACCTTTATTTTGATCTAAAAAACACAAACTTTCATTAAGTATATAATTTTCTATGATATTTACAAGTAGCATGAACTGCAGTATTCTGGTTTTGAACTTACTGTTTTGCAAATGAATTTAGACGAAGTAATTGAGGATGATTCTAGGTAATTTTATCTACAAAGATATAGTAGACTCTTTTATGAAACTAATGAATCTATCTTTTGAATAGAAATGAGATTTATAGTTGAAATATAGATGAATATGAAAAGGGTTTACTTAATCGAAGAAACTTATAGCTAATTAAAGTGAATTGTTGGTTGTGTGATCAACCAAAAAGTATTTACTTCATAGTTGGTAAATAAGAATGAATGAAAGGATTTGAATGAAATATGAATACATGAAATTAAGAACATGAGTTATAAGGGTATGAGAAACCAAAGTTGTTGAACATGACAAGATGTGGAATCTAGAGGCTTAGTGAGACCCAGGTACCGACAAGTGTGGAAAATGAATAATTAATTTGAGAAGTGGCCAATATAGGCTGTCATTCTTGATATTTTTGTGTAAGACCGATAGGAGGGTAAGCTAGCTCTAGGTGATATTATTTATTAATGTTTAAACTTAAGAATAGGCACTATGGGGAGATGTAATAATACTTGGACAAACGTAAGTGGGGAGCGTCTATATAGTCGGGCGGTGGATTCTGGGACTGTGGTTGCTTTGGAGCGAGGCTGTAACTCCTGTTTCCCCGTATTTATATTTTTATACTGTATTTTGCCCCATTTTACTCTTTTATCTAATTGAGATTCTGTATTTTGTTTCAGATTGAATAAAACCATTAAATTATTTTCGACTCAATTTTTGGTCTTTTTATCTAATTCAATTGTATGTACTATTTGTGTCGTTATTCATCAAGAAATGGCTATCTCTTCTCATTCATCTATTTATTCCCCGTTTTAGTGCAATTTGACCAATTCTCCAGTTGAATCCTATTCGAAACGGATACCCTAAAGCCCGTTAACCCGAAACCCACACTATATAAACCCTATCTCCTAACCTTAACCCTAACCCTTACCCCATTTATTGTTGTGACCTAAATCACCCTGCCGCTCAAATCCTTCTCCTTCCTTCGCTCTTCTCGCTCGCCAACCCATTTCCCATCTCCTTCTTCCTTCGATCATTGCCTCTCCGATCGCACCGACCATAGACCCTGTTCAATAATCAATAAGTGGAACGCATTAGCTGTCCGCCCTCCGGTTGGGCAGTAAGGGTCGGAGAAGGGCAATCACTCGTTCTTAAAACCCGCATTCTTAAGACCAAAGAGTCGGGCGGAAAAAGGGGAGAGCTCTCTGTTCCTGGTTCTCCCTCACCATCACCTACGACCATCCGTTCCCTCGTCAACCCCACAACACCACCGCACCACCCAAACTCCATCGAACCCAAACTCCCGTCGTCTTCAACCTCCCGAACCCAATCCAACTCACCTCCAACAACCACTGCACCATCTCCTCACCCCCTCATCCTCCTCGACCTCCGTCCCCACCGCTAACACCCCTGAACCACCTCAGGCTCCTCCTCTGCTCGCTCCTCTGTTCGAACCCAAGGAACAGAGCAGCGCCGTCGCGTCACCACAGTCGCTTCCCGACCATCCGCCACCTCACGTCACCGCCGCTAGCGTCGCAAGCTGCCACGTTACGTCGCAGTCGTCGCGCGAGATGCCGTCGCCATCTTTTCTCTCGATCCCTGTTTCGATGAAGAAAAGAAGGAAGAAGAGCGGCTGTTTGGGCGGGATGCGATCTTAACCTTTGGATCGCGTCAAGATCCGTGCTATCAGGGTCGATCTGATCGCTGTTCCGTGTTCGGCCACCGCAGATCCCCCGCTCGCTGTTCGCTGTTCTGGCCAGATCCGCTGCGTAGGAGCGATCCCATTGGCTGCGCTCGCTGTTTGGTGTTCTGGGCACAGCGAATCCTGGTGTGCTGTTTGCTGTTCGGCCGATCCGGTGTGGGGGAATTTTCACTCTACTGTCGATCTTCGCACGTGCTTCACACTTGCTTTTGGGAGACTTCTTCTGGGATTTTTTCGATCCAATTTCCTTCCACAAGTGGATCTAATCGTCGTCATTTAAGGCAAGTATCCCTTGTACAATTTATTTGTTCTAGTACAAGCATCCCTTGAAAAATACTACAAATAGTTAAAATTGTGACTCCTCCTTGACTATCGTTGTTGATCAATATTAAACCTCCAAAATTTTATGATTCTAGGAGTCACAAAAATTTCATTGTGTTAAATTATAATTACTTGGACTCTTTTATCCCTGAACATATGGACACATGAATTAAGGAGCCCTAGATTTGTAGACACATGTTATATTTTGTATTTGATGATCTTGCAACCATTTGACTTGAAAAACAATTATTACTTGCTGTTTTGACCACCACTATCCTGTATTTATATCACACAATAACTTAAACGCCTAATGACAAATTTCCATGTAATCTATACTAGTAAGTTATTCCCACATGTTGCTGTCCTGAATCTTCTTTTACTATTTCGAGCCATTTAGCATTAGAATCTGGACCTGAGTCCTGAATAGAAAATGTAGATCCGGATGTCTAGATGTCGATAGCCTCTAAAAGTTTCGAATTCGGAGTTACCGTCTAGGAGTTATTGCAGTTTTACTGCATCTGTGTCAGTAGACGCCGATTCGCGAAACTGCTGCACACCTTTACTTTGCGAATTAATTTAACTATGTTAACAGCAAGTGTTGGACTTGAAATTTTATATGCGGTTGCTGGACACCCTATAAGATATTCCCAAATTTTCTTAGAATTAATTTACAACATTTCACACACTTGTATGCTTGCTTGATAAAAATTAATAAATGTAACAAGCCGGGGTTTAAGGGAAAGACTATATTAGTGGACAATATAGGTAAGTGTACTCGGAAGGGGGCCCATGTTTCCCAAATACTTGGTTCATGAACTTTTTATATCTTGTTCGATTCATGGAGACAGTTACTTGGCTCATGAACTTGTTTGATTCATGAACGTATTGTGCGGTTCTTGAACTTGTTAGTGGATTCGCGAACTTGCTTTGTGAACTTATTATGTATTTTCCGATTCATGAACCATGGCTTGCTTGATACTTGATACCTGAGTACGTCGCCCAATAGACTCCGTTACTAGGTCTAAACGAAATTGTTTTGACTGTAGCAACCATGTAGTAAAAAGATGGATGCATGAAGTGCTACCTAGATAGTAATCACCACAAGACTTGAACATGAAACTTGAACTCGACATATGTTTACTCGATACTTGATCACATGATACATGAAGCTCGAACTTGATACATGTTTACTCGAAGCTTGATGACTTGTTACATGAGACTTGATACTTGAATAATAACACTTGACATTTATAACTTGATACTTGTGACCTGACCACTTGACACTAGACTTGGCGCTTGTTACATGATACTAGATTTGAGACTTGTTACTTGATGTTAGATACCCCTACAGGTTCACTTGTCGTGTGTTTTGCCATTAGCAATTGTTATCCAGCCCGTTTACTAAGATGTCCCTCTTGCTAGCTAGTTCTTTATTTTTCCATTACTTGTTGTATTCCTGTTACATTCTTGATTCCAATTCTTGTTCCCCATTACTTGTACTCGCTTTTACTATTTGTGGCCCTTACTTGCCCTAAGGACATTTTCTCTTGTTTTTCCTACTTTTTCCTTTTTATATTATTAAGCAGACATTGGAGACGTGCTACCTGCTGGAATCGGTGAGCAGACATTCTAGGCCTTACTTGGGAAAAGCTTTCTTTAATCATTTCATTTTGTATTTGAGTTTTTTCATTTGATGTTATTTAAGACTTGTAACGGGCTGATGTTCCCGAGTTTTACCTTTGATCCAGACTTGAAAACTATGTGGACATTATTATTTGTTTTCAATTGTTTTTTGTTGCTTAATAAATTATTCATGCATGCCTGGTCATATATAAATCTGGTTATATTCTTGTTATGATGCTGAGTCGATCCTACAGCTTATGGATGATGTTAAAATCATTCGCTGGGCTTCGTCACGCGCTCGTATTCCATATTTTTGGGAAGCGGGGCGTGACAGAGACGAGGCTCAATTAAATTCGGGATTATGATTGATCGGGCGGTGGATTCCGGGATCATGATTAGTCAGGCGGGTTGGAAGCAGATCTCCAATATATTCCGGGGCTAGAGCAGTAATTGCGGGATGTTCGCACGACAAGGATTTTCGTATAAGCTTGACGGTGGACTCTAGGGCTGGAATCCGTACTCGTGGAGTGTCTAAACTTTCATTTTTTTACCGAGTAATTTTTCATGGGGAGGGATTAAACCCTATGATGTGGAGTACGTAGGTGTTTGCCCTCGGACCTATGTAGAATGGGATGCATAGAATCCGAACAAGTATGCATTAGTATATCGTAGTATAAAGCTGCATTAGGCATCTAAGGCATATCATACACTGATATATTTAGGATAGTCACTCTTTTACACTTTATTTATCCATTCAAGTTTGTAGTTGCTAAAGTAAAAGATTTCATTATATTACGGCATAGAGAGGATCGCCGTCTATAACATTGCGTCGGTTGTAAGCAACTGACGTGCTTACATATTTTTCAGTGCAGGACTCGGATTGGCAAGGACTTAAAGGCGATTGATGATAAATATTATATTCATGAATAAACCTGTTGATGTTAGAGTTGTATTTCATGTTGTATTTTGTTTAGCTTCCGCTTTGTACTCTGTAATATACAATGTGCATAATAAAAAGTTTTTAATTTCCTTGTAAAATTATACGAAATGAAGTAAAAGATCCTGTTGTGCTACGAATTACGTGTAAATGAAATACGGGGCATTACAGAGTGGTATCAGAGTCAACTTCAATAAGTAGTAAAAAATTACAAGGACGACACATTAAGGTAGACATTAGAAGTGTGAGTTCAGTTTGTAGAGATTTAAATGTAAGATAATTTATATTTGTATTGCTCTATACACTGATGTCTTCTCTTTCCTTTCCCTATTAGATGGCTGGAGTCAAGAATGATGAAGTTTTGGAACTTGCATTCATGATACCCCCACGTATACAATTGCTGTGATATTGTATGTGAGCATGTCTTTCCCTTGGTGTCAAGAGTAGCGCAGCAGAAGCGTGGTGAGTTTGAACCTACATTCATGATACATTATACTTTTATTTTCTTCATGTATTTTTCCTCATAGTACTTATCTTCTTTAACATTTAATATTTTTCAAATAATTCACTTAGATATTTATTAATTTATTTACAACCCTTAATTTTAATCTTTAAAGTTTGACTTACTCGTTTTCTTTCTGATGTTTCTTTTATGCGCTTTCATGTTACCTATGACTCTTACATATTCTATTAAGTTTTGAACTACTACTTATTAAATTAAGACTATAATTTTCCTTGTTACTATTTCTATTAGATTTTTGAATTTTAATTTTGTATGTTTACTGTTGCCGCTGAATCTGGTGTTGGGCTAATAGATAGAATTTGTGGGTTTGCAGGAACTCGAACGGGCTGAATTTGACCCCTTCCCTTGTTGATAGGTTGACTCCTTGGTGCTCCCGTGGACCTGTACAAACGTTCGAAATACCGGGATGGATCCCGACGACGAACCCTCTGACGCTCTTGTCAATACTCAGAAAATAAAAGAAAAGAGCTTAGCTAGATAAAGATTGATCACCTTGTAACGGTAGGAGGTAGGGGGTATTTATAGTCGCCGTGGGGATCTGTTTCGGGATAAGAACGAATCCCTACTTCTCGGTGTGACTGTATAAAAGTGGTTGAAACCACCTCCAGTAGATAAGGACGAGGCAGGATTTCCTCATATCCTGTTTAACTGGTCCTTAACGGGTTGGGACCCGTTATCAGTTGAACAGATCCGTTCACGGGTTATCAGGTCCTAGAGAAGAGACCCGGTTCCCAATTCGGATCCGTCTATAGGTGAAACTACCATCTTGATCCTGTAACTTTAAGATTCGTGCCCAATCTGAATGGTTTGTTGGATCATGTAGGCAAGGCAACAAACACTAGAGGGGGGGAGGGGGGTGAATAGTGTTTATAAGAAATTAAAATGCGGAATAGAGATTTTTCTTCTGTACAGTCGACTTAAGGGATACACCAGTCGACTGTATTAACAAAATGAAAATTAATTTAAATAAGTCTGTGAAGTCGACTTAACATGCAAATAACCTTCAGAGAGTACGAGTCTGACCAGTCGACTTATCTGAGTACTCAGTCGACTGTCCAGACAAGTTTTACAGTAAAAACACAAACTGAGAAAATAGAAATGCAAGTAGAGAGATACAACCACAGAGTGCACACGATGTATCCTGGTTCGGTCCTTCCGACCTACATCCAGTCCCCAAGCAACCCACTTGAGATTTCCACTATTCTTGAAAAAGTTTACAAGAATACCCTTTGGCGTTCAGACAACAACCTTGTCCAACCCGTAGTCCTTTCTCTCAACCAGAAAAAGCAACCCACTCTTCCACCAAGAGTGACAAACCTGACTCTACACCCTAGATTCCTACTCTCTAACCGAGAGGAAAAGAAAACAATAAAAATTGTTTACAATCAACCTATAGCCTTGTTTGCGATTGTGATATAGTACGTGGCTAAAATGGTTGACTTCTATATCCAGTCCAGAACGAAATCAAATGTTATACTGGACTGAAGACAGAGAACCAAGTCTTAGTGAATTGAAAGCTTTTATCTCTTGAAAGTATAAAACTTAAGATTTCAAAATTGCTTGGAGTATTGTATCATTCACAGTGGATTCTAATCTCTATTTATAGAGTTAGATACACTGGACGTTGGGAAACAGTTGTTCCAACTGTCAACCAACGAAAATAAAAAGATTTGAATTTGAAAAAGCGATTTTAAAACAGAAAACTGTCAAAAGCACTTGAACAGTCGACTGGATTGCCATAATGAGTTGACTGGTCAGAGTTTGAATAAGATTAGACAGTTTTGTACAGACTCAGTCGACTGGAACAAGTAGTAGTCGACTGGTACTCAACAGCTAATCTAGTTCAAGCTGTTTTGACCTTTGGATTTGAAAACACACAACTATAAAAAGTTTATATGTGAGTGTATGTGTGTGACAAGGCTGTACATCATTCTAAGACTCAATAAAGAAAAATATTACATTTGTTTACAAGACACATAAATAAATGACATTGAAACATTTGTCTTGATTTGAGTCTTGAGTCTTGAGTCTTGAGTGAAGCCATTATCTTTATCCTGAGCTATGCTTGTTCATTGGTTCAGCTTTAGAGAAATGAGGCCTTTGTGTATCTTCTGATACAACCTGCAATTATATTCAGTATAGCATAGATACATGTTGCAGTGTGTTGTAATCATCAAAATCAAGAATCAACATTCTCCCCCTTTTTTATGATGACAACACAATAGCTGATAATAAAAGAAAGTAATACAAGCATTGATATGCTCCCCCTATCAAAAGCACATAATGCATACATAATGCATAAATCATCACAAAACTGAACATCAAAAATCATAGTTGAAAAAGTATATCAGTCGACTTAACACAAGAAATCAGTCGACTTGAAAACAAAACAGAACTAAAAAACGATACACAAATATGAAGTTTTTAATATGTAATATGAGGTTTTCTCCCCCTTTGTCATCAACAAAATGACACAAGTGGGAAGAACCAAATCAATGAGACAATATGGTAAGAGAATAAGTAACAACTGAAATAACTTAATAACTGAGTCTTTACATAAATAACGGAGTTTTACAAAATACCAAAATAAGAAAATGCAGCAAGGAAAATACATAGCAAAAAAATAAAATAAAATCATCAGTCGTCATCTTCGTCGTCGTCATCTTCGACATCTTGAGACGGAGGTGGAAATTGAGAGGTGAACAGATGGGTCAGATGGGAAATTTGGGATTCAAGGATATCTTGACGATCCATGAGGTAGTTAACGGCATTATAGAGACTGCGTGGATCATCAAAATCAGCATGGGGGCGAGAAGAGCTAGAGGCTGAAGATGGTCTAGCAGAAGTGGCTAAAGGAACTTGGCTGTGGGGAGAAGTCCTAGTGGTTGAGCTAGGTGGAGGATCAAGAAGCTTCATGCGTGCTAAACTTGCATGATCGAAACATTCATAGTGATTAACAACATTTGTCTCGAAGTCGTGATTAATATCATAAGCACAGAAAACACGAGTAAGGAGAGCACCAAAGGGTAGAAAGTGGGAATGTGATTTGTGAATTCTAGGAAAAATGACACGACCCCAATTAACATTGATTTTACCAAAAATTGCATAGATTGCTTGTTGCAATTCCATGGAATACTGATCATAACTCCCTGTTTTAGGGATAATATTATAGGACAGTATCCGAGCAACAAGTTTTGCAATAGGTGTAATTGATTTATTAGACATAGGGGGTCCATGGTTGGGCAAAAAGATTTTAGACATGATAGATGCATCATCCATTATGATCTCTCCTAAATCAAGTCCTTCATCATCGATACCCATAATTAGATTAATTCGTTCGGATGTGAGTTTAATCTTCTTATTTTTCACAGAAGAATAAATGATAACTTCTCCACCATCCAATTGAACTACTCTCATATTGGTATAGAAGAGATAAATGAGTTGAGGAAAATAATGTGGTTGATTTTCTAAGGATAAAAAATCATAAAGGCTACAGTTTTGAAAGAGAGAGACAAGGTTAAACCTATCAAGATCATTGAAATTGACAAATCTACCAGGAAAAATAAGAATGGTACAAATAATATACCATTTCTCCAGGAGATGAGGACTTCTAAGATATTGAGAATAGTCCTTAGAGGTAGAACTATCATCTACATGAGAGGTTTTGGATCTTTTCGGTGCCATGAAAAAATGAAGGGGAAGAGATTATACCAACAAAGAATAGGGAATCAAACAGCAAAAGGGAGTTGGAAAACAGCAGCTCCTTCAGTCGACTTCTCGATCTTGCTCTTTCTCTTCAGGGTTTCAGATCTGGGAAAAGTGAAGTGGGTAAAAGTGAAAGTGAAAAGATGGAGGCAGTGAAGTAGGGTTTTCAACAGATGTGAACGACTGGGATTGAATGGAAATGAGATCAACGGCTCAAAAAGTAGTCAAGGGCGAGTCAAAGGATAAGAAGTTTTCTAAAAAACTGTGTGACAATTCGAAGTTGAAGACATACTGATTCGCGACAGTCGACTGGTATTAAGGTACAGTCGACTTAGTCGAGAGAGAGAAAAAATATAATTATTACAACTGATCAGTCGACTTGTTGAAATCTCAGTCGACTGTTCAGAGAAGAAAATAAGTATATAAAAAATACGGGCATGTCGACTGAACAGCATATACAAGTCGACATAAAAAAATATTTTCAACCAATATCAAGAAAATCACATATCCCTAGTTCTCTTCTTAAAGTAATAAAAGTGTCTTCTTTAAGGGGTTTTGTAAAGATATCGGCTACTTGTTTATTAGTAGAGATAAAGTGTAAAGATATGTCTCCTTTTAAAACATGATCACGTAGAAAATGATGTCGAATATCAATATATTTCGTACGTGAATGTTGAACCGGATTTTTAGATAAGTTAATTGCACTGGTATTATCACACATTATTGAAGGTTTTTCAAAAGATATACCATAATCTAATAGGTTTGCTTCATCCACAAAATATGTGCACATGCCAAACTTGCAGCGATATATTCAGCTTCTGTAGTAGATAGGGATACCGAATTTTGCTTTTTACTGCACCAAGAAACTAGTGAATGTCCTAAAAAGTGACATGTCCCACTAGTGCTCTTGCGATCAGTTTTACTACCAGCAAAATCAGCATCACTGCACGACAAAAGTTGGAAATTATCGGTACGTGGATAAAATAAACCATAATCAGATGTGCCTTTAATATATCTTAAAATTCGAGATTCTTTAGGACTAGACTGATATCTAGCACGCAAACATATGCTGAACATAATATCTGGTCTACTAGCAGTTATATATAAGAGTGAGTCAATCATACCTCGATAGAGTTTCTGATCGACACTCTTACCTAATATATCTTTGTCAAGGGTAGTGGTAGTAGCCATAGGTGTGGATTTACTACTTGTGCTATCCATGTTAAACCGTTTGAGTAATTCCTTTGCATATTTTTCTTGATTAATAAATATGCCATTTGAAGACTGTTTAATTTGTAGTCCAAGGAAATAATTGAGTTCACCCATGTGACTCATCTCAAACTCGTTTTTCATGGTGTTAGCAAACTCTTGACATAGATTATTATTAGTAGAACCAAAAATTATATCATCAACATATATTTGTATGATTAAAATATCATTCTTAATTCTCTTAATAAACAAAGTAGTATCTACTTTACCTATCTCAGAACCTGTTTCTAAAAGAAAAGTTTTCAATCGATCATACCAAGCACGTGGTGCTTGTTTAAGACCGTATAAAGCCTTTTTCAATTTAAAAACATGGTTTGGGAATTGTTCATGTTCAAAACTTGGTGGTTGTTTAACATAAACATTCTCTTTTATAAACCCATTAAGAAAAGCATTTTTAACATCCATTTGATAAAGTATAAAATTCATAAAACAAGCAAAACATAATAAAATACGAATTGATTCTAATCTAGCAACAGGAGCATATGTTCCATCAAAATCTATGCCTTCTTCTTGATTATATCCTTGAGCAACTAGTCTAGCTTTGTTCCTAACAACTTGTCCTGATTCATCTAATTTATTTTTGAATACCCATTTGGTACCAATAATAGTATGATCAGGAGGTCGTGGAACTAAATCCCATACATCATTCCTTATGAATTGGTTTAATTCATCTTGCATGGCATTCATCCAAAATTCGTTCTCACATGCTTCTTGTATATTTTTTGGTTCAAAATCCGACAAGAAGGCTGTGTGAGATATCATATTAATATGTGATCTTGTCTGAACACCATGAGAGATGTCACTAATTATTAAGTCATGAGGATGATCTCTAACTTCAACAAAAGATTTTGGTAAAATTGGAGATATCACAATAGGATCAGTCTACTTGACAAGTGTCTCAGTCGACTGGTTTACATCAGTCGATTTGACGTCTTGATCGGTCGAATTATCCGCGAGACTAGTTTGTTCTAAAGATGTAATTACTTTATTTAAAGGTGATGAATCAGTTTCATCATCTTTAATTAAATTTGATGAAGACAGCGATTCATCAAATGTAACATGGATTCTTCAATAGTCATTGTTGACTTGTTGAAGATTCTATATGCTTTACTCCTATTTGAGTATCCTATAAAGATACCCTCATTAGATCTAGGATCAAATTTTTCTAAATTATCTTTAGTGTTCAGAATAAAAAACTTACAACCAAATATCTTAAAGTAAGAGACTTTAGGAATTTTGTTAAAAAATAACTCATAACAAGTCTTCTTTAGCTTAGGTCTTATCAAGATCCTGTTTAAAACATAACAGGCAGTAGCAACAGCTTCAGCCCAAAAATACTTAGGTAAATTGCTTTCAACAAGCATGGTACGTGCACATTCTTGCAAAGTCCTATTTTTCCTTTCAACCACTCCATTTTGTGGTGAAGCCCTAGGAAATGCAAATGAATGTGTTATACCATTCTTGTTGCAATATTCTGTAAACGTTTCATTTTCAAATTCTCCACCATGATCACTTCTAATAGTGACTATGGTTAGAGATATTTGGTTTTGAATTCGTTTACAAAAATTTGCAAATTCATCAAAAGCATCATTTTTATGTTTTAAGAAGAATGTCCAAGTGAATCGTGAAAAATCATCTACTAAAACAAATACATATCTACTTTTATTTAAAGCAACTCTAGTAGGGCCAAATAAATCCATATGAATTAATTCGAGCAGCCTACTAGTAGAAATTACTTCTTTTGTTTTAAAAGTAGATTTGATTTGTTTCCCTAGTTGACATGCATCACATAACTTATCCTTTTTAAAGGATAGTCTTAGCAGTCCTTTCACTAGGTTATACTTAGATACTTTAGAGAGATTTTTCATATTCACATGACCAAATCGTCTATGCCAAAGTCAAGAGTCATTATTAGAAGCTATTAAACAGAAATTATTTGAAAACTCATTTGTATTCAAACATAATTCATAAATATTGTTTTTTGCGAAAACCTTGAAAAATAATGTTTTGCATAGTGGAATCATAAATTAAGCAAGCATCTTTTTCAAACACAATTTTATAACCTTTATCACAGAGTTGACTAATACTTAACAGATTATGTTTAAGTCCACTAACTAATAAAATATTTTTTATAGAAGGGTTAGTGTTTTTACCAACCATGCCGATTCCTATCACTTTTCCTTTATTGTTATCACCAAAAGTAACTGTTCCTCCATTGATGCTTTGTATGGTGGATAAGAGGTTGGCATGACCAGTCATATGCTTAGAACATCCACTGTCAAGTATCCAACGATCTTTCTTTGGTACCTATAAAATTTTCAATGTGAATGTGGTACCCTTTTCGTTGGGTCCAAAACATATTAGTTTGTGGGAAACCAAACCCATAATGAGTTTGATCTTCCTCCATAAGCAGGAATAAAATTAACAGAATTACATACATTTAACGTATATGAGTTGATATAAGCAGTTCTATCATTCAAACTCAAATTGACTGGAACCCATACAAGTTTGCTCTGTCCAGTCGACTTTATAACATCCTTCAGTCGACTTCTACTGTATGTCAGTCGACTGGATGAAAAAGTAAGTCGACTTACATGAGGTTTTGGTCTTGTTGAATAAGACTCAGTACCTATGGACAGGCGACTGGTGGATGGAAACAGTCGACTTGGCTGAACTTTAGATTTGCCTTTATCAATAAAACTTTCAAGCTTAGGCTTTTCAAAGAACTCATACAGTTTATGTTTAACACTAGAAATAGATTCAGGTTTATTTATACTAGTGCTTTTAGAAGAAAGATCCTTTGCAAGAGATTTTTTAAAACTAAGTCCAAACTTTTGACTAGATTTTACTTGATTTTGAAGAACATCGTTTAAATTCTCTTTTCCTTTATTGAACTTAGATACGTTCTTTGGTATCTCTACATAATTCTTCTTTAGAGATTCAAGATCCATATCTAAACTTGAAATATGAGAATTTAACGATTTTGCTTCTTTATCAAGGTTAAGATTCTCTTGAGAAAGTATTTGATTAACTTTCTCTAGGTTCTGAACTCTAATCTTTTCTTTTTTCAATTCTTGCAAAATTTCATTGAATGCATCAAGTAAATCATCTGAATCATAATCATTACTTACTTGATTCTGTGATGCCATGAAACACATGTTTGCAACTTTGTTGGTTTCATCAATTTCTTCTTCTGAAGAAGAATCGCTGTCATCCCAAGTTGCTTGATATGCCTTTTTATTTTTGGGGAACTTGTTCTTAGTGTACTTGTCCTTTTTGAAGTTGGATGTCTTTCCCTTAGATTTTGTATTTTCTAGTGGACAATCCTTCTTCATATGGCCTGTTTTGTTACACCTGAAACAAGTTGGAGGATCATTAGAATCTTTAAACTTCGAATTGAACTTACCTTTCCTTAGAAATTTTTTGAATCTCCTTGTGAACATAGCAATCTCCTTCTCATCTTCTTCTTCATCTTCGGAGTCTGTCATGGCTTTGAATGCTAATGATTTCTTTTTTGACTGTTGTGATTCAGTATCCTTCTCCCGTTCTTCAATTTGAACCTCATAAGCCATTAGATTTTCCACATGATTCTCAAGAGAAAGTTATGATAAATCATTGGCCTCTTCTATTGCAGTGGTCTTCTTTTCCCATTTAGGAGTAAGTGCACGAAGAACTTTTCTCACCATCTCTGCTTGAGTGTATATCTTTCCAAGTGCCACAAGTGAGTTTGTAATGTCAGTAAATCTGGTGATCATCTCGGACACACTTTCATTTTCCTTCATGCGGAACATTTCAAACCTGTGAACAAGAACAGATATTTTAGATTCTTTCACTTTGTTTGTTCCTTCATGAGTTACCTCGAGTGTGTGCCAGATTTGATGTGCGATTGTTGAATTTGACACACGGTTGAACTCCTCCTTTGTAAGAGCACAAAATAATGCATTCATTGCTTTTGCATTATTCATTGTTTGGTTCTTCATGTCATCATTCCATTGTGCATATGGAATAGTGGGAGCAGTGTATTCTGTTTCAATCTTGTTCCATATTTCATAATTGATGGATTGAAGGTAGATCTTCATTCTGCACTTCCAATAATTGTAATTTGTTCCATCGAAGAGAGGTGGCCTTTGTGTAGATTGGCCTTCATGGTACTGATTTGCATTTGAAGAAGTTGCCATATCCCTTAACCTTGCTCTGATACCAAGTGTTGGATCCTGTAGGCAAGGCAACAAACACTAGAGGGGGGGTGAATAGTGTTTATAAGAAATTAAAATGCGGAATAGAGATTTTTCTTCTGTACAGTCGACTTAAGGGATACACCAGTTGACTGTATTAACAAAATGAAAATTAATTTAAATAAGTCTGTGAAGTCGACTTAGAGTTGAAACAGTTGACTTAACATGCAAATAACCTTCAGAGAGTACGAGTCTGACCAGTCGACTTATCTGAGTACTCAGTCGACTGTTCAGACAAGTTTCACAGTAAAAACACAAACTGAGAAAATAGAAATGCAAGTAGAGATATACAACCACAGAGTGCATACGATGTATCCTGGTTCGGTCCTTTCGACCTACATCCAGTCCCCAAGCAACCCACTTGAGATTTCCACTATTCTTGAAAAAGTTTACAAGAATACCCTTCGGCGTTCAGACAACAACCTTGTCCAACTCGTAGTCCTTTCTCTCAACCAGAGAAAGCAACCCACTCTTCCACCAAGAGTGACAAACCTGACTCTACACCCTAGAGTCCTACTCTCCAACCGAGAGAAAAAGAAAACAATAAAAATTGTTTACAATCAACCTATAGCCTTGTTTGCGATTGTGATATAGTACGTGGCTAAAATGGTTGACTTCTATATCTAGTCCAGAACGAAATCAAATATTATACTGGACTGAAGACAGAGAACCAAGTCTTAGTGAATTGAAAGCTTTTATCTCTTGAAAGTATAAAACTTAAGATTTCAAAATTGCTAGGAGTATTGTATCATTCACAGTGGATTCTAATCTCTATTTATAGAGTTAGATACACTGGACGTTGGGAAACGTTGTTCCAACTGTCAACCAACGGAAATAAAAAGATTTGAATTTGAAAAAGCGATTTTAAAACAGAAAACTGTCAAAAGAACTTGAAGAGTCGACTGAATTGCCATAATGAGTCGACTGGTCAGAGTTTGAATAAGATTAGGCAGTTTTGTACAGACTCAGTCGACTGAAACAAGTAGCAGTCGACTGGTACTCAACAGCTAATCTAGTTCAAGCTGTTTTGACCTTTGGATTTGAAAACACACAACTATAAAAAGTTTATATGTGAGTGTATGTGTGTGACAAGGCTGTACATCATTCTAAGACTCAATAAAGAAAAATATTACATTTGTTTACAAGACACATAAATAAATGACATTGAAACATTTGTCTTGATTTGAGTCTTGAGTCTTGAGTCTTGAGTGAAGCCATTGTCTTTAACCTGAGCTATGCTTGTTCATTGGTTCAGCTTTAGAGAAATGAGGCCTTTGTGTATCTTCTGATACAACCTGCAATTATATTCAGTATAGCACAGATACATGTTGCAGTGTGTTGTAATCATCATAATCAAGAATCAACATGGTTCCGATTTAACCCCATTTTTAGCCATATCATGAGCCCCCCACTCCCAAAGACTGTGTGTTACAGCCTTTGGAGGGTAGTTTTGTTGTCTTATTGGCGTATAGGGTTTTATCGGAGTTCTTAAAAGGTGTTCGAATCTTATTCGAGGAGTAGCGGTGCTTTTCTGAGCTGGTAGCATGCCCAAGAATGTTTCTAGGCTTTTCTTAATTTTTTGGAGATTTTTCCTAAATTTATATTATTTTTTCGAATCATTTATTCAATTTTGCAAAGTGACGATCTGTTTTTCGGGAGCAATAATTAATTATTCTAACTAATAATTATTTATCTAGGGGCTCAAAAATATTTTCCTGAATATATAATTATTTTTAGAATTTTTAATTCATTTTCCTGAATTTTTAATCATTTTTTGCAATTTTTAAATATATAATTCGAATTAATAAAAAAATAGATTTTATCACTGTATTAATGACGTGGCACGATCTGAGGCGTCCATCAGTAATCAACGTGAAATTCTGAACGATCTGACGGTAGAGCGGTACTGCGCGACGTGGCTGAATCTGGAGCCTTAATCAAGCAACGGTGAGTATTTCTGGGCGATCGGACGGCTAGGAGAAGAGAGACTTTCCCCGTTTTCAGTTCAAAAATATGCCTGTTCGGCTAATTGGGCGAACGGTGTGGCAAATGCGCCGAACAGTACGTCGAACGTGGCGAACGGTGCGTCGAACGCGGCGAACGGTATGCTGAGTTTGGCGAACGGTGGGTAGACGTTGACTGGTCAACGCAATTTTAGGTGTTTTCAGCTCGGAAACACGTCTGTTCGACATCTGCGTGAGCTTGGCAAGCGAAGTAGCGAGAAAGAAGCTCTTTGGTTGAAATCACACATAACGCACTTAAATGAGATCGTAAGAATCCGTAAATAAACAATGTGAATGTGTGTATGAGTGTAGTTATGCATCAGTAGCCATTCAAGAATTTATTGTATATAGATGAAGTATATGTATGTATATATCTAAGATATATATGTAGAAAAGTCTCTTTACTGAGTTGAGATATATGCAGGATGTAGTAGATTAGCTATATACAGGTTGTAGTAGAAAGTAGATTCTTTAGTCAATAGAAGTATGTATATGCATATATATGATATATCTATAGAATCCTCTTTACTGATTGAAGTGGAAGAATATGCGGGTGTAGAAATGAAAGCATATGCAGGTTAGAGAAATTAATCAAATGCAAGTTATGGAATTTAATCATATGTAGCTTATAGAAAATAGGACATATGCAGTAAGTGTATAATGTAAAAATGCCTTCATTGTACACACAAAGAGACTACCAAAACCCATCACTTACAAATACTACTTAACAGACAAACTGGATGTGTATAGATGGATTTGCTCATGTGTGCACCTACACAACAGATGCAACAGCAATCTGCAGCTAGATGCCTTGGTACTAAGATCATTTACTAGTTAATTAGGGGTACAGGACTGATTTTCTTGATGGTAATTAAAGTATATTAGGATCTTCAAAAGGTATCAGTGTTACTCTAATATGACTTAATTATATATGTATATAAATACTCATATAGGCTCACACAGTAACCTGCTACTTCAGTGCCCTATACTGAGTCTAAAACCCTCTTTATGAAACAAGCAGTGCATTTATATATATATATATATATATATATATATATATATATATATATATATATATATATATATATTAGATCAAAATGCAATGGACAACTCACACTCCATTCAGTCAGTCCAATACTTCAACCAAAACCAATTCTATTAGCTTCTTTACTACGTATCAGTTTTGAAACAAGGACAACTCAACCTGCACAAGAGGTCTTCAACTTTAAAAACCTGATTTTTCTCTCAAAGTTCATTATGTGTGATTGCCAATTCAAGCTCAATTAGTTCTACCATCACAGTCCTCATTTTGCTAAAAATCAATAAAACATGCACATACACAGATTCCGAAAGGAAAAACTCTTCCTTCACTTTAGCTTGTTTCTTTTAAATCCAATAACTTGATGTATGCATACCTCCAATCATCTATATCAGTTTATCTATGATTATAAAAAATTATAATGACATTTCAACCAATTTTAGGCATCAACTGTGTGTGTAAGCATATATCAACAGTAACATGTCCCCTTTGTACAACTTGTTTGTTTTTTGTGAAATAACATCACACAATCCATTGTATATAGTCAAAACAGCAACAAATAATTGAAAACATCATACTCATGATCTCTATTAGGTTTCTTAACAATCTCAAGTCATTAAAATTAGGGTTTTAATCCTCAAGCATAGGTTTCATGAAAGAATCAATTTTTAAGTCATCTACATTTCAAACTTCATCATATCAACATACAATCCCCTAAAATACTTTCTAATCAACAAATCATCACATACAACATGCTTAGAACAAAAAGAAAACAAAAACATGTCACTCACCTTGTTGAAGAAATCAAACAAAGTTAATAAAGAACAAGAAAAATCCTTCCTTCGCAAGAAATCCAAGATCTTCTCTTTAAAACTCCAAGAAATAATAATAATAAAATCCTTTGTGTTGTATAGCAAAAGACGGCTGCACTCCACCGTTTAAATAGGTCGGAATATATGTTTTTAGGCTTTGTAAACAAATTTGTAAAATACCTCTTTTAAATATATCGTTATATATATAAATCCTTATACTTGGAAACTAAATAAAAACAACTTAATTGAGTTTTAAAAGTAAAAAATAACCATCCTATAACTAGCCGGCACTGTTTGAGAAACCCAGAAAATGATTTTGCATTTTCGTCCTTCTAAATGGCAATTTTGCAAAAAGATCATCTTTTATCAAAACTTGCAAAATAAACGAAATTCATCTAAACAAAAAGTAAGCTTTTTAACCCTGAGTTGACTAGGCATCAAGCCCATCCCAAAAATCTAAAAATCTGGAGTTTTTACTCCAAGTGGTAATTTTGCACAAAAGTTCATCTTTTTGTAATATTTGCAAATAGGTCCAATAAATATCAGAAAAAATCCAGAAAATTCACAAATAATATCTAATAATAAATAATAATTTTACAAAAAATAATTTTTGACTTTGAACTTCCCAAGAAAACATTTGCACCTGTTTTGCAGGTGTAAAAAGATAAATTTTCAGGAAAATATTTATTAAATCACCAAAAATCATTTTAAATGCATTTATTAATTTTAAAAACATTATTTAAAAAATCTGGGGTATTACAGATCGGCTCCGGGCTATCTTCCTCGATACTTGGTCTGAGGAGGACCTCTTGATGTGAATATTTGCAAGTGTACAAAATAGCAACAAGTAGTATAGTTAAGTGAAAAGAGTGTTGAACCCACAGGGACTAATTATTTTATTGAGTACCGATATTACTAGATTAACTACTATTTGGAAAATCGAAATTAAATAAAGAAAACAACTAAATTTAACTAATCTAAAGAACTAACTAAATTAATTAAGTGGGCAAAATCTGAAAATTGTTATTTATTAATTGCAAAATAAAATCTAGGGCTTTTGATTTCACATAGTTTATCCCACAAAATTTACAATTCCATATGAATAAAAAGATTATTTTTCCAAGTTGTAGACCAAAATCTCCAAATTATTAAGTGCTTTCTCTCGAACAACACCAAAAATATCTCCAACTAACAGTTTGTCATAGTTCATGCACAAATTTAATTAATTGAAGACTCATTAAGTTCTGTGGATTTTTTAACGGTCACATCAATCGCTGTAAATCATCTCTAATTTTGCTCAATCAATGCTGTTCAATTTTTATTAATCACAAATTACTTCACGGTCTCTCCATGATCCAATAGATCATACAAATGTCTGTCCACCAATTGCACGCATTAAGAATAGAAATTAAACACACAACCTTTAAAAAATAGAAAAATAATACAGAATTAAAATTGTGTTCTCAAAACTAGGCTATATCGAACCCCTAGAAAAGTAAAATTAGTTCATAATAAATTTATTGCAACAAATAAATATTGTCTTGGATTGCATTATAAAAAATTAGAGAAAGAAAAGAGATACAAAAAGGGACTGCTTTTTAAAAGAAGTTGCAAACGAAACAGCCTCGAAAAGCGAGCCCAAACAAGTCCTCTCTCCTCTCTTCTTTGAATTTCGTTCTGTCTCGATCACTGAGCCACAGAATACGCGTGCCACGTCAGATGGGACCTGCACGTCAGCAGGTTCTGTCACGTCGTCAGGTGCCACGTCAGCTCGCTGCCCTGGCCCACGTGCCCTCTCTCCTACTCTGTCTCTTCCACGCCACGTCACTGTCTTAAAGCTCGAGCACCAGGTCAGCGCAGTTGACCTGCTTCGCCTCTATCGTCATAGTTTTTCTTTTTATTTTATTTTTTACTTTTTTATTGAAGTAGTCGTCGCTGTGTCTTCGTTAAGCGCTACCCATCTTCTCTTATTTTATTCTTGTATTTATAGGCATAGGAGACATAGGAATTAGAGCTTAATTTTGCAGAAAAACCCCTATTCTTCATTTATTTATTTCCTTGTATGATTTGCTCTTTATTTCTTGCTCTTTTTGTCTTCTTTTTCTTTTTCTTCCAATACGTGCTGCACACACAAAATAAAATCAGAAATTAGGATTTTAAAAATAAAATAAAAATAAAATTAATTAGTTTAAAATTAATTAAACTAACTAAAAATCATATTAGCTAATTTAAACCTTTTAAATTTTGTTTATTCTTTTTACACTATTGACAATTAAAATTGTATTTAGCTTTTCATATTGTAAAAATTAAAATTCAACAAATCAATAAAAATAAATCAATCATTCTTCTTGTTTTGTTTGTTGATTTTTAACGAAAATATTCACTTTTTGCATCAAAAATCTTATTTCTTCAAAAATACTTAATTAATTAAAATATACGAAAATAAGATGAATTATTAACAAGACAAACGAATACAAGCTATTTTTATGGGTAAATGAGTACAAATATTTATGTAAAAATTATACACATCAAATATCCCCAAACTCAAGATTTTGCTTGTCCTCGAGCAAAAAGTAAAACCACGAATAAGAGAAAAAATCATCAATAATAGCTTAACTCATCACACTAAGAGATCTCATTATGCAAGCATCAAAATTTCAATTAAAACTGTAAACAATAGCAAATAAAGTAAAATCAAGCATACTCACTTTCTCTAGTGCAATTATTTATTCATAATTCCACACCAAATCATATTTGTCATGCAATTAATGTAATTATAGTATGTAACGACTTCATTTGTGATTTTCCCTTCTCACTACTACAAACCGAATAGTAAACTAGAGTTTTTATTTTTATTTTATTTTATTTTATTTTATTTTTTATTTTTTTGTCTCTTCTCTAAGTTGTCACTTGCCTTTTTATTTTATTTTATTTTATTTTATTTTTTTATTTTTTGTCTCTTCTCTAAGTTGTCACTTGCCTTTTTATGCGAATGCAAACATTTGTGATGAATTCACCCGGTTACTCAACAAGTCGCAAACTTAAGAGTGCTTTGCATACTCATATTTCAAGTTGCCGTTTGATGTAAAAGTAAACATTGGTGATGAATACCTAGTTACTAAGAAACTCAAAACATTGGAGTAGATTGAATTTATTCATAATATATATATATATATATATATATATATATATATATATATATATTCATTATTACTCTATTTACTTGAACTCTATTTAGGACTAGATCAAAGGGGATAATCACAAGAAAAAGTATCATATTTTTCTTTCTTTTATGTATAATCACATGACTCATACGATTTTGTAAGGAATTTTGAAATTCAATAATCCTAAAGTAAATAAGTATGCTTACTCTTGCTTTATAAGAAATTGACTATCCTAAAAAAAATATTTCAATTCTTAGCACAATAAATAACTCAAAAGTGTAATGATGAGCCTAATTGAAATCCATTTTATTTTGTTTTGTTTTAGGAAAATAAATAATAAATTTGTAAACCTTTCCCCCAAACTTGAATATCACATTTTCCTCAATGGGAAAGGAAAAAGAAAAACAAAAAGAATGCAAAAAGTTCATAATTTCTCCCCTGATTCGTCTTAAAATTTCTGCACGCGCGACGTTCAGTGTTTCAGCGATATCTGGAGCTATAGGTGTCCAAATGGGCTGATTTGTTTTTGCTGAAAAGATAAGACAGTTTTCTACAATTTCTCTTTGAATCACTTTTCTAGATTCTGACTCCATATTGCTAAAAAACAGCAATCAATGTAAGTGTATAAAACAGCTCCGCCCGGCGACTTTCAAACTCGTGCAATCCTACAAAATAAAATCAAAAATTAAAATTATAATAAACTAAAAGAAAAATCAAATCTAAATGCAGTAAAAGAAAATATGGGTTGCCTCCCAAGAAGGGCTAAGTTTTAAGTCTTCAGCCAGACATGGAGGTGAGATGGTTATGTAACGCCAAGATCCAACAACATACGAGCCTCTTTTCCAATTCTTCTCTTCAAGTGGGGATTAGGTTTTTTCTGTGCATCCGTCAAGCTTGATGGTAGCGGCTCGAATTTCAGTCGTTTCTTTCATGAAGATGGAGTCTTTGATATCCCCACCTCCTTGAATGTCAGCTGAGAAAATGGATGAATAGACGGCGCACCATCCAAATACATAACATATTTCAAATTATTTTCTTTCTCAGTTTCAAAAGTTGCTGAATTTGTTGGACATACTTTTATAGGTGACCATTCAATTTGAGCACTATGTCCCTCTCCCTCAATTAAATCCGTTTTACTTACTTGAAAACACGACTGTTCTTTAGGAAGAAACTTTATGGAATTAAAAACATCATACGTTACTTGCTCATGCAGAATTTGTTCCTCCACAATTTGCTCGATCTCACTTTTCTTTTCAACCACATTTTGTTCGACATTTTCGATTTGTGGCAGCTTAATTGTTGTCCCACTTCTAAGTATTATTGCTTTGACATGCTCTTTGAGATTGACCACTGTGTTGCTTGGTAAGTTTCCTGCTGTTCTCTCTGTAAGAATATTTGAAAGCCGACCAATTTGCTCGTCAAGATTGTGAATTGAAGCCGTATTATTTTGTATTGCCAAATCTGTCTTCTGCATGTATTGTTCTTTCTTTTGCATGTAGTGCATAAATATATCTTCAAGTGTCGGCTTCTTTTCTTGTTGTGAAAAATTTTGAGGTGGTCTAATTGCTTCTCCTTGATTGGTGATCCATAGACAATTGGGATGGTTTCTCCATCCTGGATTGTATGTGTTTTCATAATGATTGTTTTGCATTTGAAAGTTTGACACAAAATTTTCATGTTCGACATTTGATGGAGCAAAAGGTTTCCCCACTGACAATATGTACTTGAGTGATTTTCTGCACAAAGATAACAAATCATATTAAATTGAATTGCATTAAAATTTGTATTACCTAATTGTTTAGATAAAATATCAATTTTTGCATTTAAAGTAGAAATAGGATCAAGTTCAAAAACTCCAGCCACTTTTCTAGGCATTGTTCTCTCTGAAGACCACTGGTAATTATTTGATGTCATCTCCTCTAAAAGTTCATAGGCTGCTTCATGAGTTTTGCTCATAACTGCAGCACCAGCTGCTGCATCAACCATAGATCGATGTGTAATTCCCAAACCATTATAGAATATTTGAATTTGCAGCCATTTCGGTAGTTCATGATGAGGACACTTTCTCAATAACTCTTTTTACCTCTCCCATGCATCATACAAAGACTCGGTCTCAAATTGAATGAATGTGGCAATATCATTCCTTAGTTTTGTTGTCTTTGCTGGCGGAAAATACTTAGCCAAATTTTTTTGTGCAAGTCCCTCCCAAGTAGTAATACTACCGGGTGGTAGATAATGTAGCCAAGCCTTCGCCTTATTTCGTAGTGAAAAAGGAAACAGTCTTAATCTGATTGCATCATCTGATACTCCGTTATGCTTGAAAGTGTCACAAATTTCTCGAAAGTTTGCAATGTGAACATAAGGATTCTCGTGCGGTAGTCTCCAAAATTGAACAGTCTGTTGAATTATTTGAATAATCGCCGGCTTAATCTCAAAATCGTTAGCTTTAATAACCGGCCTCATTATGCTTGATGTTACTCCATTAATTGAGGGCATAGCATGGTCTCTCAAAGCCTTGTTCTCATAGTTCGCCATGATATGTACTTGTATGTCCTGAGATATAGGTATTAAAAAAAAATTAGAAAAGCTAAAACTAAAATAAAAAAAAAAATGAAAATAAAAGTAAGTCAAAAGAAAATAAAGAGGTAAAATAATAATAAAACAACAATACAATACAAAAAAAATCTAAACTAGTAATAATCTAGCAATTTTCAATATCAATAAAAGAATAACTAGTCCCCGACAACGGCACCAAAAACTTGATGTCAATATTTGCAAGTGTACAAAATCGCAATAAGTAGTATAGTTAAGTGAAAAGAGTGTCGAACTCACAGGGACTAATTATTTTATTGAGTACCGATATTACTAGATTAACTACTATTTGGAAAATCGAAATTTAATAAAGAAAACAACTAAATTTAACTAATCTAAAGAACTAACTAAATTAATTAAGTGGGCAAAATCTGAAAATTATTATTTATTAATTGCAAAATAAAATCTGGGGCTTTTGATTTCACATAGTTTATCCCACACAATTTACTATTCCATGTGAATAAAAAGATTATTTTCCAAATTGTAGACCAAAATCCCCAAATTATTCAATGCATTCTCGCGAACAACACCAAAAATATCTCCAACTAACAGTTTGTCATAGTTCTTGCACAAATTTAATTAATTGAAGACTCATTAAGTTCTGTGAATTTTTTAACGATCACATCAATCACGGTAAATCATCTCTAATTTCGCTCAATCAATGCTGTTCAATTTTTATTAATCACAAATTACCTCCCGGTCTCTCCATGATCCAATAGATCATATAAATGTCTGTCCACCAATTGCATGCATTAAGAATAAAAATTAAACACACAACCTTAAAAAATAGAAAAATAATAAGGAATTAAAATTGTGTTCTCAAAACTAGGCTACATCGAACCCCTAGAAAAGTAAAATTAGTTCATAATAAATTTATTGCACCTAATAAATATTGTCTTGGATTGCATTATAAAAAATTAGAGAAAGAAAAGAGATACAAAAAGGGACTCCTTTTTAAAAGAAGTTGCAAACGGAACAGCCTTGAAAAGCGAGCCCAAACAAGTCCTCTCTCCTCTCTTCTTTGAATTCCGTTCTGCCTCGATCACTGAGCCACAGAAAATGCGTGCCGCGTCAGATGGGACCCGCACGTCAGCTGGTTCGGTCACGTCGTCAGGTGCCACGTCAGCTCGCTGCCCTGACCCACATGCCCTCTCTCCTACTCTGTCTCTTCCATGCCATGTCACTGTCTTGAAGCTCGAGCACTAGGTCAGCGCAGGTGACCTGCTCCGCCTCTGTCATCTTGGATTTTCTTTTTATTTTATTTTTTATTTTTTTTATTGAAGTAGTCCTCGCTGTGTGTCTTCGTTAAGCGCTACCCTTCTTCTTTTATTTTGCTCTTGTATTTATAGGCATAGGAGACATAGGAATTAGGGTTTAATTTTGTAGAAAGACCCCTATTCTTCATTTATTTATTTTCTTGTATGATTTGCTCTTTATTTCTTGCTCCTTTTGTCTTCTCTTTCTTTTTCTTCCAACACGTGCTACACACACAAAATAAAATCAGAAATTAGGATTTTAAAACTAAAATAAAAATAAAATTAATTAGTTTAAAATTAATTAAACTAACTAAAAATCATATTAGCTCATTTAAACCCTTTTAAATTTTATTTATTCTTTTTACACTCTATTGACAATTAAAATTGTATTTAGCTTTTCATATTGTAAAAATTAAAATTCAACAAATCAATAAAAATAAATCAATCATTCTTCTTGTTTTGTTTGTTGATTTTTAACGAAAATATTCATTTTTTGCATCAAAAATCTTATTTCTTCAAAAATACTTAATTAATTGAAATATACGGAAATAAGATGAATTATTAACAAGATAAACGAATACAAGCTATTTTTATGGGTAAATGAGTACAAATATTTATGTAAAATTATACACATTACCTCTATCAAGACGGTCCATTCTAAACCTTGGACGGACGAGGAGGCGAGCATAGAGAGAGCATCCTCCTGTGTGTTTTCCTCTCGAGGAACCCACTGGAGTTGAACATCTTCGAATAAGGCTAGTAGCTCCTTAACCTTCGCCAGGTACTTTGCCATGCGCTCGTCCCTTACCTCGTATTCCCCTGACACTTGGTTTACGACCAACTACGAATCATTGAAGACTCTGATGCGCTTGGCTCCTGCCTTGCGAGCCATACAGAGTCCCGCTACGAAGGCCTCATGCTCTACTTCATTGTTTGATGCCGGGAAGTTTAAGCGAAGGGAATATTGGAGGATGAAAGTGTCTGGGCCGGTCAAGATGATGCCAGCCCCACTTCCGTCGGCGCAAGAAGATCCATCCACATAAACGGTCCAGACCAGGGGTTCGGTAGTCGACTCACAGGGGTCGGGGATAGTGCTGTCCACAATGAATTCTGCCAGAGCTTGGGTCTTGATGGTTGTTCTGGGTAGGTAGCTGATGTCATGTTGGCTTAGCTCGATGGACCACTTCATAAGGTGCCCGGAGGTCTCGGGCTTGTGGAGAACTTGTTTGAGCGGCTGGTCGGTAAAAACGACCACCGAATGAGACTGGAAGTAGGGGCGGAGCTTTTGGGCAGGCCATGACCAAGGAGAGAGACATCTTCTCCAGCTTCGGGTAACGGAGTTCAGTGTCTCGGAGGACCTTACTCACATAGTACATGGGCCTCTGCATTCTATCCTCTTCCCTTATAAGGACGGCACTGAGGGTCTGCTCTGAAGCGACAAGGTATAGGTACAGGACCTCCCTGGGCCTCGGCTTACTCAAGAGTGGGGGGTTGGCTAAGTACGGCTTGAACTGGTCGAAGGACTCTTGCTGCGCTTGCCCCCACTCGAAGCCTTTAGCCCCCCTGAGGGCCTTGAAGAATGGGAATCACTTCTCCCCGGATTTGGATAGGAAACGCCCAATTGCCGCGAGGCGCCTAGTGAGCCTCTGTACATCTTTAACACTGGAGGGGGAGCCATTTTGAGAATGGCCAGGATCTTGGGGATGGCCTCTATGCCCCTGTAGCTGACCATGAACCCTAAGAACTTGCCGGATGAGACTCCGAACACACAGTTGTTTGGATTCAGCCTCATATTGTGCCTCTTGAGCACCCCAAAGGCTTCCTGGAGGTTGAAAACATGCTCCGACCCTCGGATGCTCTTGACCAACATGTCGTCTACATAGACTTTCATGTTCCGGCCAATCTAGTCCTGGAAAACCCTCTTCACGAGGCGGTGATAAGTAGCTCCCGTATTCTTCAAGCCGAACGGCATGATCCGATTATAATACAGGCCCTGATCCGTCACAAACAAGGTATTCGGGATGTCGGGAGGGAACATTCGGATCTGGTTGTACCCCGAGAAGGCATCTATGAAGCTGAAGAGCTCATGCCCGGAGGTCGCATCGATCAGAGCATCGATGCTTGGAAGAGGAAATGGGTCCTTCGGGCACGCCTTGTTGAGGTCAGTGAAATCAATGCATATCCTTTAGCTCCCGTTAGCTTTCTTGACCATCATCACATTGGATAGCCACTCAGGATAATTCACCTCCTAGATAAATCAGGCGTTGAAGAGCTTTTCGACATCTTCTTTAATCGCCTGTTGACGCTCAGGAGCGAACTTACGTCGTTTCTGCTGAACAGGCTTGACTCCCGGGGCAATGCTGAGGTGGTGCATTAAGAGCTCCCCCGAGATCCCAGGCATATCGGCTACCGTCCAGGTGAAGAGATCGTGGTTCTCCCTTATGCACTGGGAGATGTCTTCTTTGATGGAGGGGGAAAGAGCCTTGCTAACCCAAAACATTTTGCTGGTGTCTTC
This sequence comes from Hemerocallis citrina, assembly GCA_017893485.1. NCBI lineage: Eukaryota > Viridiplantae > Streptophyta > Magnoliopsida > Asparagales > Asphodelaceae > Hemerocallis > Hemerocallis citrina. The sequence continues at coordinate 83,505,799 of CM030364.1, read as the reverse complement.
CTCCGAGAAGGCCACTTCTTCTAGTTCGTCCTATGGCTCGGAGATGATCTGGCTACTCTCTGGTGGGAGCTCGAGGGCTTCTAGGGAGAGGACCGGGCCTCCCATTGAGGTCATATAGCACTTGCGAGCCGCCTCCTGACTTCCTCTCACTTCTTCCACCCCTACGGGAGTGGGGAACTTCATCTTCATGTGATAAGCGGAAAGGATGTCCTGGAGTGCAGCAAGGCCTGGTCGACCCAGGATCACATTGTAGGCGGATTTCACATCCACCACCATGAAGTCCATCGAATCTATACGGGTGATCGGGGTTTTGCCAACGGTGATGTCGAGGGTTATAACTCCCTCGATCGTCACTGGCACCCTGGTGAATCCATGAAGGGTGTAGCCAGCTGGCTTAAGCCGGTCCCTTGAAAGCTGAAGGCCCTTGAATGCCTCCAAGAAGAGGATGTTGACCGAGCTACCATTGTCCACCAAGACCCGACGTACATCAAAGTTGGCCATTCGGAGGTTAATGACGAGGGCATCGCAGTGGGGCATGCAGATGCCCTCCAAGTCTCTGTCAGAGAACGTGGCTGGAACTCCGAGGCCCTTGGGGGGAGGATGGCTCTACACGGAGTTGACTTCCCTAACGAAGGCTTTTTGGGAGGAGTTAGAATCTCCCCCCTATTAGGGATCCATGTATAAGGTGTAAGATGGCCTCTGCTTCGGCATCTGGGGCCTCCACATGCTGTTCTGTTCGCCTGTTAGCCCCCTGGGCGATGGAGGTGGATTGGCTCTGTCCCTTCTTACGAACCAAGCGAGCTACCCCCTCTAGATGAGGGCCTCGATCTCGTCCGTTAGGGCCCTACAGTCGTCTGTGTCGTGCCCATTGTCTCGGTGGAAGCGGCACCACTTATCCTGGTTTCTCTTCTTCCCGGGGGTGTTCATCTTTGGAGGTGGCAGCAGGATACCTTAGTTCCCAGTCTTCATCAGGATGGTGGAGACGCTTGCATTGAGCTGAGTGAACTTTTCAAAGTAGGGGAGAGGGCACCGCTGACCTCCGTTATCCTTTTGAAGTTTCTTAGCTCATTCTTCCTCAGCATTCTCCTGTTTGTTCCCGGAAGACGACCCCACCAGAGTGGGGCGATTGAGAGCCTCTTCATCTCGGATGTACTTCTTGCTCCTGAGGAGGAGCTCGGAGAAGTCCCGAGGAGGCTTCTTGGCCAGGGACACCCTGAGGTCGGGGTTGATGACATTGGATTGGAAAGAAGTCGAAGCTACTGACTGATCCAGGGAGGCGATGGACCTGGCTTCTGCGGTAAACCGCTTGACACAATCCCTCAGCCGTTCACCCTTCCTTTGGTTGAGGAAGAGCAGTGAGGTGCTCGTCTTCTCGAAGCGGTGACTACTCACGAAATGTGTGAGGAAGAGGCCTTCGAACTGGTCGAAGGAGAAGATGGATGCCGGTGCAAGTCGGGAATACCACTCCCGAGTTGGCCCTTTGAGTGTCACCGGGAAGGTCTTATAGAGGAGGGCATCGGAAGCATGATGGATCATCATTAGAGTTTTGAAACTCTCAATGTGATCTGCAGGGTCCGACTCCCCGGTATAAGTCTCGAAGTGTGGACGTTGGATGTTGTCCGGGACAGGGGCCTCCATGATAGTACGGGAGAATGGGAGCCTGCTTGGGCGGAGGTTCCTCGCCCGTTGCTTTTCGTCTCTGTCCAGCTGGCCGAGGTGCCTCTCCATCTTGTTGAGATGGCGGTAGACCGAGTCCTCCCTTCGGTCGTACCTCGCTGAGCCCCGAGACTCGTCCTCATGTAGAGGAGGGCTGGGGCTGCGGCGGTGATGGCTTTGAGTAGGTCGTGGACTGATAGAATGATGGGGATGGCTCGGAGCAGGCTGAGGGCTGAGAGAGCGACGACTATGGCTCGGAGCCGGCCACGGACTTCGAGAGTGGCAACGATGATCAGGAGAGGGGCGTTGGGCATTGATAGGGGCGGTGTTGAGTGCCCGGAGGACCGCCTCCTGGAATTGTTGGAATTTTGCCCTCGTGACGGGGGCCTCCTGCTCCCGTTCGGCTCGATGTGTAGGACAGCCAGCCGGGGAGAGGCTTCTTCTCGAGCGATGCTAGGGTGACTCTCTCCGCCTCCGTGGAGAGTTGGACCCTCTGCGGTATGTTCAGCGGGGTGATCGGTCCCTCTGGTGCTCTCGGCGAGGGTTCGCATATTGGGTCCGCCTCTCATCCAAGCAGATCCGAAGGTCGGGCTCGGGCTCGTTCTGCCGGTTGTTGAGGATATCTCGCAGATCCTTCGGTGTTGGAGGACTATGGGAGGCCATGGAATTTGTGGAGGCATTATGGATGGAGACCTGAACTTGGTGCAGAGGATGCTTCTGGCGGCTTCCCCAAGAGGGCTCCCCAACAGTCGCTTGGGGCCCTAGAAGCTGCTGAATAGATTGAGGATTCAGGTGTTCGAGTTGTAGGGCCGGTTGGATGGGCAGAGGGAGACCCTCCGGTGGAGGAGGAGGAATAGTGGAGGTCGTTCTACGGTTGGAGGTCACGGACTTCCTCTTGGGAGGCATTACTAGGAATAGCCTTGGCCGAAGGAGGTGATAAATCCGATAATGTCCACATTTTGGATGCAATATCTGAATGCAATTAGATAGTTAAACTCTCTATATGTGGTAATTTACTATTCTTTTCTCTTTTCCATAGGAAACAGCCTAAAAGCAACTAAACGAAGCAGATTCAAGATTTACTCAAGACTGTGAGGATGATACACTGGAATGAAGAGCCTAAGTTGCATCAAAGCATTTGATAGAAGCTGCAGAATACAGTCGACTGGTCCCTCAATCACAGTCGACTGAACAGAGGAGGTTGAGTTTTTGAAGCTTCGCAGTACAGTCGACTTACTCCAAAAGACAGTCGACTTGACTGACTGGATTTGAATCTCCAGAGTTCGCGGCACAGTCGACTTACTCTAACACCAGTTGACTGAACTGGCATTCAGCGGGAACTAGAGATAAGATTAGTTGAGATTCACCCTCATCCAAATCCGCAAATAAATCAGATTGAGTGGTAAAAATCCAGGTTAGCAGCAAATAACAACTTTCCAACAAATCAAGTTAGAGATTGGGTTTGGCAAGTATTAAGATCGACTCAATCCATATCCGATGCATGAAGAGATAGGAATCTGGAACTTGAGATCTGTAGATGAGGGCGAAAGAAACTATAAAAAGGCTGGAATACACAATTTAGATCATCTCTCGATATCTGGATAGTGAGAATCGGATCGGAAGAGGAGAGAAGGAATCAACAAAGGAAGATCAAGTACAATCAAACAAGGAGGAGACCGAGCATCACTGGAGGAAGAGATCAAGTCGACTTAGAAGCAGATCAAGTTGACTTCAAGACTGAACATCATATAACTCAGTGTTACTTCTTTTCTCTCTAGCTTTTGTTCTTATTGTTAGAGTCATGAATTCTAAGTTTTTATTCAATAAAAGTTGTATTATGTGCAACTAATTTCATTGTTGGGCTGATTGAAACCGTAGTTAGGTAATGTTTATAATCTTCTAAAACACTACTTTTATCACTTATTGATCAAACCTGGTTGTCTTGATCAAATTTATAATATGAATAAACTTTTGTTAGAAAGTTCACAGGATCAGTCGACTGACATCTAACGACAGTCGACTGATCTGAAGAACCTTACGTTATTAAGTTTGCTTATTATAAAACTAACTCTGTTATATGAGTATAGAGATGATCCATATCTTATGCTCATAACTAGTAACACAAGAATCATTTAGATTCTTGGTTTAATCAACTTGGAGGATCTAGATTTGATACCAACTTCTAGAGCTTTGAGTGTTTGTTAATTTCCATCGTTCCTATGCTTTCCTCAAGTGCAACTTAGTAGATACCATGCTAAATACTTAAGGAGAGAAACGAATTAGAGTAGATACCATACCTAATTCTTTGCCTAGGGAAATCTTAACTTTAAGGAGTAGATACCATGCCCTTAAATAAACAAACATGAGTGATCAGAGTAGTGTAGAAGTTAATTTAGCATTCGTGACTATAGGTGGAAATCAAGCCCAACTATTTAATAGATATTTGTGATTCAATTTGAGAACTACTTGATCTAGATCCTATTTCCTTTCAAAGTAGATTTTTAGAATAAAACTTTATGATTTGTAATTCTGTTTTATTGATTAGTAAGTTATTTACTACAATCTCTGTGGGATCGACCCTTACTCTTCACTACGCTTCTATAAACGATTCGTACACTTGCGAGGTTTTAATTTGTGTCTAGTTTATCTGTTTATTTATATAGCTGAGACTGCACAACAAGTTTTTGGCGCCGTTGCCGGGGATTCTTTAGTACTTTAACTTGCAAATCAATAAAAATCTTTTTCTTTTTTTCTTTTTTTTTTATTATTAATTGAAAATATTTTATTTTAGGTTACATGACTTTGGTGTATGCACGGGAGACGATCACTTCATCCCGAGCTACTACCTATTAACCAAGAGAATGAGCACACTCTGCATAGACAGAGTCAGATCAGTCGACTGTCATCCGGGTGCAAGTCGACTGTACAGCGAACCATTTCACAAGCAACAATGGATGAGGAAGTACCAAATCGAGTACCAATGCAAGACAAATTCACTCTGAAGAATATTGAGCAACCTTCTTGCATAGCTTATCAATCTAATTTCACAGGGAATATGCACCTATCACCTCAATTACTCAGCATGGTTCTCCACTTTAGTGGCAAACTAGATGAGGAGCCTCATCTCCATTTGCAAGATTTCTTTGATCTTTGCAGAACACAAAGCGTCCAAGGACTTACTCCTGAACAAATCAGGTTAATTTTGTTTCCATTTTTATTAAAACTTAATGCTAAAGTGTGGTATAATTCTTTCGAACTAGGATCAATTTAATCATGGGAGCAATTGGCAACAAAGTTCTTGAAGGAATTTTTTCCAGCTCAGAAAACCAAACAGCTAAAAAGGGAAATTCAACTCTTCCAACAAAAAGATGGCAATTTGTTCTTCGAGGCATGTAAGGACTTTAAGAACAAACTTCTTAAGTGTCCTACGCACAACATGCCTAAGGATGATCAGGTACAAGCATTTTATGAGGATTTAAATGACACTAACAAAGCAATTGTAGATTCAGCTTGCAATGGAATCTTGATGAGGAAGAGTGGTGAGGAGGCCATTGAGCTATTCGAAGAACTTAGCGAGAACTCACAACAATTCTCAACAAGGGGAAGGGGCCTTTCGAAAAAACAGGGAGTTTACGAAATTTCTAGTAATAATAACATGCAATTAGAAATGGTAACCATGAACAAAAAAATTGAAATGCTTGTCAATGCAATTTCGACGTTGGGTGGTGTAAAAAACCAAACAAAAGAAATTTGTGCAATTTGTTCTCAATCTGATCATACAACTGATACATGTCCAATGTCTTCATTCACAGATCAGGAGCACGCAAACTACGTCGGACAGGGAGTGTTTCCACCAAAGAACCACCCCTTCTCGAACACGTACAACCCAGGGTGGAGAACACGTACAATTTTGTCATGGAACAATAATCAAAACATTCAAGGCACTCAAATCGCACAAGGGCAAGTGCGAAACTTTCAGATTGGAAATGGGTTTGATCGGCCAGTTCAAGAACAGAAGAAGTTGTATTTCGAATCCACCGTTCTTCAATTGCTCCAACAGCAACATCAAACAAACAACCAACAAGGGCAGGCCATTCAGAACTTGGAGACCCAAATTGGTCAAATTACTAAGGAGTTAAGTAAAAGAAAGGCAGGAGAACTTCCATCACAAACTATACCAAACCCTAGAGGACAAGAACAGCTCAAATCAGTGACAACCCTAAGAAGTGGTAAGATAATCGACAACAACGTTGGAACAAACACGAACGAATCAGACACACAGCCAGCAAAATCTTTGGGTTCCAACAAGGTAAGTGACAAAGAAAGGGTAGTATTGCCACCGTTCCCTCAAAGGTTAGTCAAGCAAAAGACAGAACAACATTTACATGATATCTTTGAAACTCTCAGGAAGGTAGAAATCAATATTCCCCTACTTGATGCTATTAAACAAATTCCTTCTTATGCCAAATTTTTGAAAGAATAATGTACTCACAAGAGAACGTTTCAGGTTAGGGAGGATGTGGCTCTAACAGAAGAAGTGAGTGCAGTATTGTTGAGGAAACTACCTCCTAAGTTGAAGGATCCAGGCAGTTTTACCATCCCTTGTAGGGTTGGTGAACATTTCTTTGAAAAGGCACCGTTAGATTTGGGGGCAAGCATCAATCTTCTTCCATACCCTGTTTACGAAAAGCTAGGATTGGGGGAACTCAAACCAACATCCATCACCTTGCAGTTGGCTGATCGCAGCATCAGGAGACCTAGAGGTATTTTGGAAGATGTCTTAGTTCAGGTAAATGATTTCATTTTGCCTGCAGATTTTGTTGTTTTGGATATGGAGGACTCTTCAATGCCATCTTCTTTGCCTATCATCTTAGGTAGTCCCTTTATGAATACTGCTGATATAAAAATTTGTGTTAAAAAGGACAATATAAGTATGAAAATAAATGGTGAAAAGATTGAGTTTAAAATGTTTGATGCACTAAAATTACCACACGATGATCATGAATGTTATAATGTTGATGTGGTTCACGAGATTGTCGACCAAACATTTCAGGTACATAGCATCGGTCCACTACAGGCCACAATCACACAGTCTCTAACACTATCTCATGTTGAACAGGAATATGATGATTGGAGGATTACAGAGACAGTACACTACCTTGAAACTCCAAAATCATATTCAGGTAAGTTTGCACCTATGTTTGAAAATCTTGTGACTAATAACACTTTTGTTTCTTCTGTTACCAGGACAGCAGACGTGGAACTAAAGCCGCTACCTGAACACTTGAAGTATGCATATTTGGGTGAAAACCAGACGTTACCTGTGATAGTCGCTGCAAACTTGAGTGTGCAGGAAGAAGAGAAGCTGCTGAGAGTATTGCGAGAACACAAGGGTGCATTAGGGTGGACCATTGCAGACATCAAGGGAATAAGTCCATCCAAGTGCATGCATAAAATACTTCTTGAAGACAATGCAAAACCTAGTAGGGAAGCACAAAGAAGGCTTAATCCACACATGAAGGAAGTGGTAAGAACAGAGGTCCTTAAGCTACTGGATGTTGGCATCATTTACCCTATCTCAGATAGCAAATGGGTGAGTTCTATACATGTAGTGCCTAAGAAAAGTGGAGTCACAGTTGTAAAGAATGATGAGAATGAGCTTATCCCTATAAGGATGACCACAGGTTGGAGGGTATGCATTGACTACAGGAAGCTGAACAACGAAACCAGGAAAGATCATTTCCCTCTTCCTTTTATTGATCAAATGTTAGAAAGATTAGCAGGATATAGTCATTATTGTTTTTTAGATGGTTATAGTGGCTATAATCAAATTGCTATTTCTCCAGAAGATCAAGAAAAAATAATTTTTACATGCCCTTTTGGTACTTTTGCATACAGGAGGATGCCTTTTGGATTGTGTAACGCACCAGCTACATTTCAGAGATGCATGATGAGTATATTTTCAGACATGGTGGGGAGGTTTTTCGAGGTATTTATGGATGATTTCAGTGTTTTTGGATCTTGTTTCGATGAATGCCTTAACCATTTGCAGCTCGTGCTCAAAAGATGTGAAGAATGCAATTTAGTGCTCAATTAGGAAAAGTGCCATTTTATGGTACAACAAGGCATTGTCCTAGAACATGTGGTGTCCAAAAAAGGCATCGAGGTGGATAAGGCAAAAATTGACATCATATCGAAGCTACCCCCTCCTACTACAGTCAAGGGTGTAAGGAGTTTTCTTGGACATGCAGGGTTCTATAGAAGATTTATAAAAGATTTTTCCAAAATCTCCAGACCCCTTTGTGGATTGTTAGCTAAAGATGTTGAGTTGCATGGACAGAAGAGTGCACAAATGCTTTCGTTACATTGAAAAATCTTCTCATTTCTGCACCCATCATCATGGCACTAGATTGGAACCATCCTTTCGAGCTTATGTGTGATGCAAGTGATTATGCTTTGGGAGCTATTTTAGGTCAGAGGATAAATAAGGTACCCCATGCTATTTACTATGCTTCTTGAACTTTAAATGATACACAGCTTAATTATTCCACTACAGAAAAAGAAATGTTAGCTGTCATTTTTGCTGTAGAGAAGTTTAGATCATATTTGATTGGATCTAAAGTCATTGTTTTCACTGACCATGCTGCTTTGAGATATTTGTTTGCAAAAAAGGATGCTAATCCTAGGTTGATCAGATGGGTGATGTTGCTTCAAGAGTTCGATCTTGAAATTAGAGACAAGAAGGGGAGTGACAATGTCGTTGCAGATCACTTGTCCAGGTTACTGCATGATAAAGAAAGAATTGTGCCCCCACTGAATGAAAACTTCCCAGATGAACACTTATTTGAAATCTATATAATAAATTACAATGAAAGCTATCAGGTGGCTCACATTCAATCTCCTTCAAAATCAATGGCCCAGATCTAACCTCACAAAACATATTTTTCCGCTCAAAATTTCAAATCCCACAATTTCAAACCACCTCCCCCTTTCTCTCTTTCTTAATTCTCACAGTCTCTCTCTCTCCGACTCCCATCTCTCTCTCTCTCTTACCATATCCCTCTCTCTTCCCGCTCTCTCTCTCTCCCCCCCCTCTCTCTATATCTCCAGCCACCAAAACCCCCTTCACCTCCAAACGCTGCCGACGCTACCTCCCCAGTCGATCCCGATGCTCTCTCTATATCTCTTTCTTAAAACCCAAGTCGATTCCAAATTCCCAATCCCGATCTCCATCTCCATCCTTTCTTATCTCGAACCTTCTTCATCCATGGCCGCCACCCCCTTCAGATGAAGGGTTCCAACTCCGATCGCAATGCGAAGAAGCGTTCGACTGGTGATCGACTGGTGTGTTCATTAATTTTTGAAACATTCATCAAGAACAAAGAGGGATTTTCGTTCTAGATTTCAATCTTCCTCTTCCACCATAGTTTGGGAATCACGACTGGGGATGCTCTAAGCAACCACAAATCTAATTAACCATAAATCCAAGCCCTTAAAACCAACTTTCTCTCGATCTCCAACTTCAAATGCAAAATGAAAGAGCCGAGCTTTCACTTCGTTCGATTCGCTCTTCCCCAATCTCCCTCTCATCCTCTCCAAATTAGGGTTTCCATTTCGACCTCTCAAATGCCTGTTCAAAGTAAGTTCAGTGCTTCCAAATCACTAGGGTTTTAGGAATTTTGTTTGAGATGGCCAGGGTTTCAGTATTTATCGGATGAATTTTGGGTTTTTTTCTCTTTTTTAAAACACCATATTTATCGTACATTTTGTCTTGAAATTGATGTAATTATTTGTGTGGACTTCTATTTCTATTATACTTACATTTGATGTATTGTAATTCTTTGTGTAGTTCCACACTTTCTTATAAGACTGTAATTTTGGATGGCACCAGTGATCGCAGAGCTTTTGCTGCAGGATTACGATTTACTAGGTACCTCTTTTGCCAATATATGTCAAAGTTCATCATATGCTAGATTTATATGTATCATGCTTTGTGTTAAGGATCTTCTATTGGCCATGGTAACCGACACAATTCGCAATCTTTCAATTTACAATGATATAAAGTTTCATTACACAAACAGGGTCAAAATGAGAAAAGACAATGAAAATTTTGTGACCACACTTTGCCAACTCTCCGAAAATCTTTTGTTAGTGGTATGGTGATTTGAGAAAATGGCTGACTGAAGAAGTGATGGGATTGGAACTTGGAAGAAGATGATAGATTTCATTTAGTAAGTACATTTAAACAAGATTTTAAGTGTCGAGTTCTTCTGTTGTGTCAGCTTGGCATTTTTCATGTTGGATTTCGGCAAAATTTTGGGGATATTTGATAAATGTCCGAGTGTAGTGTTGGATTAAATTATATTTCCTAGAGTGACTTAAGCAATACTGCTTACAATGCAAATTTGTGGTCGCTGGTGCGCAAACATAATGAAAGATGCAAGATGGTATATCAGTATTAGAATTTAAACACAAACATGTAAAACTATGCAAATGAAACATATTTACCTGATATTGGTATTGGGTAATTTTGGGCAATATTTCGAACTCGAAATTTTAAGCGAAGAACCTTCAGTGTTATGGTAGAAACTCGAATACTATGTATGAACAGTTTAATGCTATATATTCAAACCTTTATTTTTTTTACAATGTATAGAAAATAGATTATTTAGTATAAAGTCTCCACTACTTAGTTTAGACAGTTAACAACTTAAATATATGTATGACAAATATAGAAGTTTTATTCCTAAGCATAGAAACGTTAATATAATAAAGAATATAAATTAATGGATGTGCTCACATTTCTTGAAAAATAGCTAGGTTTTTGGAGAATTGGATTAGTCAATATTGAAAATTTTAAGGGCAATAACACTAAAAAACTGAAACAATTTAACGAATACTTGTTAAAGAGGTATAGTGAATGACTTTTGATCTTAGCATATATATAATGTATAAATTTATATGCAGTTCACACAACTAAATAAATCCAAATAAATTTATATGCAGTTCTAAATACGTGCCGTAGGAGGTGGATTGGGGGTTTTTGCCTGTAAGATATTTGCTGATTTTTGATGGATTGGGGGTTATGTAGGAGGTGGGTTGGGGGTTAATTTTGGTGTTGGTTTGATTTGGATTTGGTTTTGGATTTAGTTGTTAATAGATAGATGGTGTTAATGCAGTTACCTGAGTTGATTGAGCTTTTTGACCAAAATGACACTTTTTTTTATCAATTTCAAGTACAAAATTATTTTCGATGTATAGAACGAGACAATCACAGCTCATACACAAAAAAAGATCACAATGAATGCTCTAGAATTTGCCTTTTAAGGTTAAGAGAAAGTTGTATGTTTTCTCAAGATAGTGAAAGCTCTTCTTATGAGAACAAAAGATTAATGAAGTATTTAACTATTTATAGAGTATGAAATATTTTAGCCAAATCAATGTGCCTTTGAGGGGTCCATTTGGATTCTCCGAGAGGATTTCAAACGAGACTCCAAAAATAAGAAAATGTTTTGAAAAAATATTTGAGTAGAGAATCTAGAATATCTTTTCAAAACACATTTACTATGAAGCGCTAAATAAAAAGATCCAATAATTAAATGAATATGAACTCAGAATTCTTGGATTACTTATTGCATTCATTTACACAAGAAGAAAATTGAGAACTAGAAACATCCAAAAAAGAACAGTTGTTAGTACAACTAAAAATACACCTCACATTACATAATTCAGCCACACTAAATTAAACCCTTGCTTATTTTCTTTATTCAGAGAGAATCTATTTATGCCAACTTCATTAGATGAGTTATTCCAACACAACACAGTTTTGAATTGATGATAAAGAAGAAGACAAAATCATGAATAATAATTGGACAGAAAGTATAGTGTGCATATGAAAAAAAAATCTAGAGGAAGTAAGACAAGCTATAATCCATGTTTTAAATTAGTAAGGAGTAGCATGGACCAGACCTCACATGGGATGCAAAAGTCACATGAGAGGTATAAAATGCATGTGAACAAAATAGTGAGACCAGAACAACTATCTCTTTACTTGAACGTAAGCCCATCTTTTCTCTTCTCATTTTACGATATGTAGATTGAAAAAAGAAGTATGGTTTCCACGAATATGCACGGCTCTATCTAACTCCTGAAGTGTTTAATAAGTGTTTAATACAGTTAGTCCATATTTTTGTTTTTCTTAAAATAGTTGGGGTGAAGTCAATAAAACTTTAATTGAGACCTAAAATTAATATACCGTTAATTTATTGAAATTTGACAAATTTACTGAGACATAATGCATGTATTATGCAATATTTGAGAAATGTGACATTAACCGAGTAGAGGTACATGTACATTGTTTCTTCAAAATTGGTGGAGTGGAATAGACATTGTGGATTTTGGGTTGAGATTAGATTATTAGGTGTGTGTTGAATTATATACCAAGGTTGAGGTTGAATTCAGTGTGGTGCTTGCGTACTTTTGTATTTAGCATGAGTCCGATATAATGTCTTTATAAAAATTCTAGAAGCAGAGAGGTGCGAGATTTTTGGTTTCAATTGAAGTTGTCTTCTGATTCTTTTTAAGCCTCTCTTATGTTCTTGATCTTCTTTTTTATTATGTGCACTTAAATACCAACATTATGGTGTTAAATTGTTTACTAACATGAGCTGATTTTACCTTGAAAGCAAACTTGGCCTCCTCGATGTTATTTTCTTTGTAAAAGTATTGACTTTAATCACATATGAGATAAAAATTGCTCATCATTAAAATCGTTAGTTAATCTCAAACAATTTTTTTATAGGTAGAAGGTAGCAACAACAGCAATGCAAGATTGAACGAACAAGTTGAAGAAGCAAGCCGGCAATTGAGGTATGCATACACTTTTCAGTAATTAATGAATTGTACAAGTTCATCATAGATATGTTAAATGAAACATAAAGTATTTCTCTATTTCAGAAAGTTGAAGGGTGAGGATCTTCAAGGATTAACACTAGAAGAGCTGCAGAACCTTTGAAAGGACTCTTGATATTGGATTAAGGTGTGTTTTAGAAAGGAAGGCATGTTGTATGACCAACACCTACACTATCTTATTAAGGCGTGTTTTAAAAAGGAAGTGTTCGATCAAATTCTGCTTATCAAATTTGCATGATTAGGTTTAATGGTGATATATAGATAAACAATCAGGAAAATATTTCTTTGTTTTTTGATTAAAAGTAATATTTATACAGCAAAATATAATTAAAACTGTAAAGAAGGATGTTTCTTTTGAGATTATAAACAGAGACTTCACAAACCACCAACTATTATTGTTGTGATCTACCATCAACCAATCCATACAATGTTAGATGCAACCGTGCGGCTACTTAAACTGATAATCTGAACATGCGAGCACACCGTACGTTTTTCCTTAAGCTCTCAGTCTTTACAAATTACTTCCAGTGGCATAAATTTAAAGTTTGAGGACACAGTATCTGGCTAATTAGACAGATTAAATGATTCTATTAGTGAACAGTTTAAGATACTATATATTTTGTATTCTATGATACATTCCAGCTAAATCATGTCAGCAATACTAGCTGCTGATGAGTGTATATTCTTTTGCAAACACTGACAAGACTAACAAGTAACAACATATCAAATTAACCAAATTCTATTGACATAATGTGTCAATCTTTCACAAATCATGCATCCATACTGATGTTCGTAGCATAATTAAATTTGAAAGTATTCCATGTATTAAGTACTTCCTTATGTAGGTCAATTTTGACACACCCTGCTTCCTGATCTCTCAGGGACAAAAGGTAGTTAGAAGTACCCACTTTAAGGTAGAAATAATACAAAGAAATATGAGGATCCTCGGTTAAGAAACAAGGAACTGTTCCAAAAAATAGTCCAGTTGTATGATCTTGAAAATCTTTGTCTGCAAATGACACAACTCCAACTCTCCCCATCCCATTGTACTATTAAATACCCATATCCATTTTGATGATCTTTGATGATCTTGATATTAGAGAATTGTACTATTGAATACCCATATCCACTTTTAGGAATAATTAGTGTTATGACCTAATTAATAATAGTATATAGGGCAGGCCATACGTGGTAGGAGAAGAGAAGCCAGATAGGATTACTAATGCTTCCCTCTGTTAAATTATGACAATATAATATTAGAGAGGGAAAGCTGGGATCCATTTTCAAAATTTCAGCAATATTCCCCCCCCCCCCCTCCTCTCTTAGTTGGATTTATAATTATTTGACTCATTTTGTTGTATAGGATAAAATAGATAAAGAGGCCAGGGATTGAATGATGATAGCTTCATATATATAATTAAGGATTGGAATAAGGTTGTTTTCTTATTTGAACAAGTATAACACAATAGCACAACTTCAATGGATTTCCATTAGGAGCTATAAACAACAATTATAATGTTCATTCTATCATTCCAACATGGCAAAAACACAGATTTCTGACTATAATGCATAATCATTTCCTTTTCTTTTTTGCTAACCTTACCCTACATTATTTGATAATCAGAATCACATGTGTTTAATTGGTCCATCAAATGAAAGGCTATGTTTGATTTTGGTTCAGATTCAAAGGTTAGTTTCAACCTACTTAGCAAATGTCTTTCAGTATGAGTTCTAATTCTGAGGATAAAGTACTGACTTCAAAGTCCAAGTGTATGTGATACATATTACTCTTCAAGATCATCATTCTTACAAAAACTAACGAATAGTAGTCATATCGTTCCTACTTTTCCAACATCAATTAAATTATTCATGACACAAAATTGAACCGAGAGAATTATCAGTACTAAAATTCAATTAGATGCATTATGTCATTTTCTATGTACAAATACAAATCTTTAAATAGAGAAATGGTACATGATACAACTAAGTAAACAAGGAAGGCGGCATGTTCAGATATTTAACAAAATATCATTACAAATTTTGAGGCATAGGCTATCTGTGCATTTACTGCACAGAACATTTACAACATTACCAAATCACAGATTGACCAGATGCTACTGTAGAGAATTGTATAAAAGAATCAGTACCACTGATATACCAATTATAACTGGCAAAGCAGTCACCAAGTAAATTGCACTGTAACCCTGCACACAATTCACACAGTGATATTTCATCGGAATCAGATATTCTGCATATATAAGATGTTTTTGCCAGAACAAAATGAGATGATTTAGACAAATCATTGGTGTAAAGATATTGATGGATGGGAAAAGGAAAAAAATAAGTAATTGGTAAAAGAGAACTTTACCACAGCATGGGGAACTTCCATCTCATCATCGTCATCTTCGTCTTCAAAATCAACTGCTGAATCCCAGTCAATATTTAGTCTCTTTGCAGCTTCTAGGGGATCAATTCCAGTGTCAGTAGCTGATTTTCGGGGTTTACCCTTTGGTGCTGCAAGCTGAGTAGGTATTATTTGAGGAGCATTAATACCTAAAAGTTTAATTCATACCTACACAAATAACAACAACAACAAATAAACAATAATAACAATAAGCCCCATTCAATCCTTAGATACAGTTGTGTTGGTAATTACCACCTTGGCTCTGAAGCTTTGTTTGATCAAAGTGAAGAAATGCAAATAACAAGTAAGGTGTTACTGCCAAAAATTGAATAAGAACAACTTTAATTGAATCAAGGGTGAATATGTGAGGATCTCTTTACAGGTGAGAGTAACAGAGTGGTCAATGTTTAACATTTAAAAAAAAACACTATTTCATAAAGAATAAACTACGAGAGCCATTTCAGGTTTGCTCAAAAATCATTCAACCACCTTCAATTAAAAAGTCCACTATAAGGCCACGGTTCCTGAACTGTTACTTCCAAGCAATATAACAACTGATCTGAAGATAATAGTTATATAGATATATTAGATATATGAGCACTGGCAATGTACAGGTCACAAGCAGGGCCGGCCCTGAGTTCCTGGGGCCCAAGGCGAAAGGCCCAAATAATTATTTTTGGGGCTCCTATTTACAATTTTTTTTCGCGCAAAATACATGCTTATATTTACAAGGCGAATAGAAATTTGGGGCCCCTAAAATTGCAAAAAAAATCGAGGGCCTGAGGCGGCCGCCTGACCTGCCTGAAGGTGGGGGCCGGCCCTGGTCAAAAGATAAATAATCACACCATACAGACATGCTTTAAGAATTATTTACGGTTATTATGATAACTAGGTTATGAGCATGTTCACAGGCAAAGAGGGTTTACAGCCAATCACAGACCTCCCTTTTGGAGTAACAATAGTAAGAATTTTACAAAAAGTAGCTGTTTTCTATAATCACCATTAACACCAGATCAGAAGAAGGGTTGAAAAGTCTAGCAAGACAATTCAAGAGTGAGTTATCTGCAATATCCTTTACCTCAGATTACATTAAGATTCATGTTGGTCATTTTTTTATTCGCAATAGGAACATTTATGATTTATAACAGAGGTATACAGATACTAACAAACTAATGAAAGGAAGGAGTAAAATCAATATTTTTGTGCTCATGTTTAATGTTAAGTCAAGCACTTAAAGTACATGTAATATAGATTAAGAGTGTTGCAGAGAAAACTCCACTTCTGAAGAGAGTAACACGATTAGACCTCGGACTATAAAATAATTATACACTCCTTACAAGAATATTATAGAAAGGAACAAAAATATACCTTAAGATCAGGCCACTCCATCATCTCAGCAAGCAACTTAAGCACTAGACAATCTTTTGGAATATTGCCTTCATTCACCTACCAAATATACAGATGAACAAATTAAGCATGTTTTGGAGTATACATGATTTAATGTTTTGAACTAAAGTTTCCTGGCATTCTCTGTTAAGTTCAACTGCATGTCACTGATATTTCATTAGGAATGTCAAAAAGAAATAGGAAGGTTCTATGGCAATCAAAAATGATAATTTGAAGAATAATACTAAGATTTCAGCTACTTCACATGCAGAGCTCCAATTAGTAAATTGTTAAAATTTTAGAGATTTCATCCAATCCTACATGCTTAGCCAGACAGCTAGCAACAAGTACGTAACTTCAAGACAAACACAGATCTTTCCATTCACAAGACACCAGTATCTTTAGTTCAAACATCTTACCTCTCAATATTGAAAAAAGGGAAAGAACATAAAGAAAAAAGTGAAGATACCCTTAATAGAGCTGACTGAATGTGTTTTTTTACCTTTTTTTGAAGAAGGTTCCAAAAAGCTGACTCATTTTGTATTATTTCATGCAAAGGTTTTTGTTTGCTGTTTGTTGTTAGTTATTGTTTGTTGTTTGTTGTTAGTTAGTTTTAAAACTCTCATTGTTTTGATTGATTATTGTAAACTCTTACTATTTGTTTCGAAACTCTTACTGTTTTTTTAGGTACACTGTTTGGTTCCATTTTTGAAGACTTGAAGCATTGTATTTTTCTACAACACAGTAATTTTTTTTGGTCATTTGGTTGGTTGGTGTATATTTTGGTGAAGGTTGTAATAGTTGTAATATTTAGCAATTTGGGAGATTATGTAAGTATCTGTATATAATGATGATATAATATAATTATGTTAATACCCGTACCCGCAATTTTGTGGAGTATTGGGTTCTGTGTTTGGTTTTTTAAAGGTTTTTTGAAGGTTTTTCAAAAAATTCATTACATTTTCAAACGAATTTTGGGTTTTTATTTTGTATCTTGCATTATATTCTGATTTTCCCCCAGAGCCTTATATATACGATGCCTGTGTGATGTTGCTTGGTTTCGCCTGGGGAGGATTGATATTTATTGCCTATGATGTCATATTTTTAATTGTTAGCAGAATTCCGTAAGGAATTTCTATAAAAGGGCTAATATTTTAGGGGAGGTTCTGTCAAAATTTTTATTAAATTTTCTAAAATTTATTATGTTTTCAAACGATATCTTGGTTTTTATTTTGTATCTTAGTCATATGAAGATTTTTTCTTCCTAGAGCCCTATATATATAATGTCTGTGTGATGTTGCTTGGATTGGCCTGGGGAGGATTTATATTTTTTGACTGTGATGATAAATTTTTAATTGTTAGCAGAATTCCGTAAGGAATTACTGTAAAATGGCTAATATTTCAAGGGAGGTTCTGTCGAAATTTTCAGAAAATTTCCTAAAATCTTTTATGATTCCAAACTATATCTTGGTCTTTTAGTTTATATCTTTAGTCATATGAAGTTTTTTTTTTCTAGAGCCTAATATATATGATGTCTGTGCAATGTGGTTTGGATTGGGCTGGGGAGGATTCAATTTGACTGTCTATGATGTTAATTTATTAATTTTGAGCAGAATTCCATAAGGAATTGCTCTCAAAGGAATAATATTTCATGAGCGATTCCATCGAAATTTTTACTACAATCCTACCTGTAAAATTTTAAATAATATTGTCGAAATATTTACTAAACAATTTAATTAATTGATCATTCTTTGCGATAACGTGCCGTAGGAAACATTTTAAAGACGTCGTATCAGAAAACTATTAGGAAGCAATATAATTTCAGAGGAGGTCTGTATAGAGTAGTTGATTGTATTAGAAAGGTGGGTGTATTTGTTTACACTCACCTTTTTTGTACCTCTTTAACAATTATTCGTTAAAATGTTTTAGTTTTTTTAGAAATTTATATGCAGTTCACCCAATCAAATAACTCTAACTAAATTTACATGCAGTCCCGAATACGTGCCGTAGGCACGTGCCCCGGGCATACCTAGTAAATATACAACTTCCATGGTTTGCAGATATTGTCAATTATCTCACTGCTCATGTTTTTCCTTCAGGTATAACAAGTCAAGAAAGAAAGAGGTTGGTGGCCATGTGCAAGCACTATTATTGGGATGATCCTTACTTGTTCAAATTCAGCCCTGATCAAATTGTAAGAAGATGTGTGTCAGAAGAAGAGCAAATGAGTATTCTGCAACATTGCCACCAATATGCATGTGGAGGGCACTTTGGGACAAAAAGAACAGTACTTAAGGTATGACAATCTGGTTTTTATTGGCCTAATATATTCAAAGATGCTTTTTCTTTTTGCAGGACTTGTGATAGATGCCAGAGGACAGGCAACATCTCTTCCAGAAATCAAATGCCATTGAAAAACATTCAAGTAATCGAGCTTTTTGATGTATGGAGAATCGACTTCATGGGTCCTTTTCCTAACTCACTTGGTTATTTATATATTCTTGTGGGTGTGGATTATGTGTCTAAATGGGTCGAAACTGTCCCCTCAAAAACTAATGATCACAAAGTTGTTGTCAAGTTTTTATAGGATAACATCTTCACCAGGTTCGGTACACCAAGAGCGATAATTAGTGATGGAGGTAGCCACTACAATAATTTTCCATTTGCTGCTTTGATGAAGAAGTATGGGATTACACATAGAGTGGGTACTCCATACCATCCTCAAACCAGTGGGCAAGTGGAGAATAGCAACAGAGAGATCAAGAGCATTCTGGAAAAAATAGTAAATACAAGCAGAAGGGATTGGTCGCTACGCTTGAATGATGCATTATGGGCCTACAGAACTTCATACAAGACGCCTATTGGCATGTCATCTTCCAGTGGAATTGGAACACAAAGCGTATTGGGCTATTAAAAAGTTCAATTTTGATATGAAGCAAGCAGGTGACAAAAGAAGATTGCAGCTGAATGAGCTCGAAGAATTGAGGCATGATGCATATGAGAATGCGAAGTTGTACAAAGAAAGGATCAAGATACACCATGACAAACAGCTGGCAAGGAAGGAGTTTCATGAGGGACAGAAGGTATTAATATACAACTCGTGATTACGACTCTTTCCGAGCAAGCTGATGTCAAGATGATATGGTCCGTACATTGTTACAATGGTCTTTCCACATGGAACGTTGGAGGTTCATAGCAAAGAGAAAAATCAAACATTCAAGGTGAACGGGCATAGGGCGAAACCTTATATTGAGATGAGTTTTGAGCCGCGAGAGAAAGATATAAATCTTCAAACCATTCAATACATTGCATAAACTCGTCAAGTCTAGCTGAAGACAAGAAACGCAGCGCTTATTGGGAGGCAACCCAATTGTCAGGGAAGTCCTTACACTTTTCTTTGTATTCATTTCTCTTTATTTATTTATTCATCTCTTTATTCATTTTCTTTCCTTCAAACTAGATGGTGACACATGCCTATTTTAAGTTTTTGTTTCAAACATTGAGGACAATGTTCCATCTAAGTTTAGGGGTAGTTATTCACATTTAGAGTCTTTTGAGCAGTTAAAAAAAAAATTGTTAAAGACTTTTCTAACAACAATGATGAGAACATGAGCTCAGTTACTATAGGTAGAGAGTGGAGAACAAGTATTAATTGTGGTCTTTATCTTTAGAAATGTTAATAACTTATCATATGGATCATACTTGAAATTTTTATTCATTTGGCCATGTCAATTCGACGAATTTTGAAAGAGAATAGCAAGTTCAACTGTGAGTAAACTTAAATACACAAATTGTGAGTTTTGAGCCTTATATATTTTTTTTGAGAGAGTCATACACTTGAAGATCTCAATTGACTGCATTCTTGAGATGAACTAGAACTTGTTCTGGCTACTTTTCGAAACTTATTTTGGTTTTTGCATGAAAACTTGGAAATGATTAAGGCACCTAAGAATCTATTACCAAAGACAAATAGCCTACCCAACATCAATTATCCACTAGTTGCCCCTTTGAAGCCTATAAAAGCTTTCTTTTTGTAAGACACATCATCCTTAACCATGCCTAGATGAATAGGTTACCTTACCTATATCTAATGAGTTAGTAGAGCAAAAATTGTAAAAGAGATGTGGTATGTCAAGGTAAAGGGGATGAAAATATTAAGAAAAGTTGGAGGATTTGTCATAAAAAAATTAAGAGTACTCATAAAAATTGCTGAGTCATGGTGGTTGAAAGGTGTTGGTAGAAATAAAGTATAGGCCTGTGATATATGGCCTCGTACTTCTTTCACACACACACACAAAAAAAAAAAAAAAAAAAAAAAAACACTCTTGGAACACAACAAGTTGCTCTACTAATTCTTTAGAAATTTTGTATTCCTTTTTCCCTCCATTGTTTAAACCCTCACCCATGGCCCCATTACAACCTATATAAGACCTTTTGATCCCAGTAGTGTGCAAAATCAATGGTGTGAAGATGTAGTAGCAAGATCAAGCATATGGTTTCATCCAAGTAATGAATATTTGTCACAAGTTCTAATTTGAAATTCCCATGTTAATGAGAGCTATATTTTTTGGGAGTGTATGCCATGGTGAGATTTTGGAGTTGAAATATAGTTGAGCTTGCTAAACTTAATCATGATTATGTTGCAGAGGCATTGGCCACCCTACTTATTGATATTCAAGTTGAGTATTCTTGTGAATAAGTGATTAACATTTGAATTAAAACTTTTTAGACCTATCCTAATGCTTGTTCCAACCTTGACACTAACAGTAGCAAGTTCTCTGGGGTAAATGTTGGGAGGGTCAAGATGTTCAAGCGATGCTTGTAGTTTTATTTTGCTTGAGGACAAGCAAAAGCTAAGTTTGGGGGTATTTGATAAATCCGATAATGTCCACATTTTGGATGCAATATCTGAATGCAATTAGATAGTTAAACTCTCTATATGTGGTAATTTACTATTCTTTTCTCTTTTCCATAGGAAACAGCCTAAAAGCAACTAAACGAAGCAGATTCAAGATTTACTCAAGACTGTGAGGATGATACACTGGAATGAAGAGCCTAAGTTGCATCAAAGCATTTGATAGAAGCTGCAGAATACAGTCGACTGGTCCCTCAATCACAGTCGACTGAACAGAGGAGGTTGAGTTTTTGAAGCTTCGCAGTACAGTCGACTTACTCCAAAAGACAGTCGACTTGACTGACTGGATTTGAATCTCCAGAGTTCGCGGCACAGTCGACTTACTCTAACACCAGTTGACTGAACTGGCATTCAGCGGGAACTAGAGATAAGATCAGTTGAGATTCACCCTCATCCAAATCCGCAAATAAATCAGATTGAGTGGTAAAAATCCAGGTTAGCTGCAAATAACAACTTTCCAACAAATCAAGTTAGAGATTGGGTTTGGCAAGTATTAAGATCGACTCAATCCATATCCGATGCGTGAAGAGATAGGAATCTGGAACTTGAGATCTGTAGATGAGGGCGAAAGAAACTATAAAAAGGCTGGAATACACAGTTTAGATCATCTCTCGATATCTGGATAGTGAGAATCGGATCGGAAGAGGAGAGAAGGAATCAACAAAGGAAGATCAAGTACAATCAAACAAGGAGGAGACCGAGCATCACTGGAGGAAGAGATCAAGTCGACTTAGAAGCAGATCAAGTTGACTTCAAGACTGAACATCATATAACTCAGTGTTACTTCTTTTCTCTCTAGCTTTTGTTCTTATTGTTAGAGTCATGAATTCTAAGTTTTTATTCAATAAAAGTTGTATTATGTGCAACTAATTTCATTGTTGGGCTGATTGAAACCGTAGTTAGGTAATGTTTATAATCTTCTAAAACACTACTTTTATCACTTATTGATCAAACCTGGTTGTCTTGATCAAATTTATAATATGAATAAACTTTTGTTAGAAAGTTCACAGGATCAGTCGACTGACATCTAACGACAGTCGACTGATCTGAAGAACCTTACGTTACTAAGTTTGCTTATTATAAAACTAACTCTGTTATATGAGTATAGAGATGATCCATATCTTATGCTCATAACTAGTAACACAAGAATCATTTAGATTCTTGGTTTAATCAACTTGGAGGATCTAGATTTGATACCAACTTCTAGAGCTTTGAGTGTTTGTTAATTTCCATCGTTCCTATGCTTTCCTCAAGTGCAACTTAGTAGATACCATGCTAAATACTTAAGGAGAGAAACAAATTAGAGTAGATACCATACCTAATTCTTTGCCTAGGGAAATCTTAACTTTAAGGAGTAGATACCATGCCCTTAAATAAACAAACATGAGTGATCAGAGTAGTGTAGAAGTTAATTTAGCATTCGTGACTATAGGTGGAAATCAAGCCCAACTATTTAATAGATATTTGTGATTCAATTTGAGAACTACTTGATCTAGATCCTATTTCCTTTCAAAGTAGATTTTTAAAATAATTCTTTATGATTTGTATTTCTGTTTTATTGATTAGTAAGTTATTTACTACAATCTCTGTGGGATCGACCCTTGCTCTTCACTACGCTTCTATAAACGATTCGTACACTTGCGAGGTTTCAATTTGTGTCTAGTTTATCTGTTTATTTAGATAGCTGAGACTGCACAACAGGAGGAAGGTTGGATTGCTAATCGAGAGTTTCCCACAGACGGTGCCAATCTATTGCTGTTGATCTGGTATGGGGGCAATAGATAGAATTTGTAGGTTCGCAGGAACTTGAACGGGCTGAATCTGACCCCTTTCCTTATTGATCGGTTGACTCCTTGGTGTTCCTGTGGACCTGTACAAACATTCGTCCCGGCGACGAACCCTCCGACGCTCTTGTCAATACTCAGAAAAGAAAAAGAAAGAGTTTAGCTAGACAAAGAATGATCACCTTGTAACGGTAGGAGGTAGGGGGTATTTATAGTCACCGTGGGGATCTGTTTCGGGATAAGAACGAATCCCTACTTCCCAGTGTGACTGGATAGAAGTGGTTGAAACCACCTCCAGTAGGTAAGGACGAGCCCGGATTTTCTCATATCCTGTTGAACTGGTCCTTAACGGGTTGGGACCCATTCTCAGTTGAACAGATCCGTTCACGAGTTATCGGGTCCTAGAGGAGAGACCCAGTTCCTAATTCAGATCCTCCTGTAGGTGAAACTACCATCTTGACCCTGTAACTTTAAGATTCGTGTCCAATCTGAATGGTTCCGATTTAACCTCATTTTTAGCCATATCATTTACATTCACTTTACAGATCTTTGATATCACGATACTATAATTTTCCACTATTATACATCGTCTTATTCATTTCAGTATATATATTTTTTTAACAAGATTGTAATGTTTTACTTATATAGTTATGATATACTTCCACACATTATAAATCATCTTCCTACTATTTTTGTGATATAGCTTATATTCGATATTTAAAATTTATCATTTATTTATTTTATCGTTGTAATTTTCTACTCTTACTATCTCAACTTTTACTTCTATTTTCATATCACCAATTTCAAAAACATAACTTCAATTTTCATACTTTATTAAACACCCAATATCCAAGTACATACGGAAGATTACATCTTCTCATCTTCCGTTTTGGTGCAACTTGATGTGGAGAGGGTAAATCTGCAAGTAGACATCAATGGAGGCAAACTGTAAATGGATGTCCGGGAGGCAAGGTCTTCAACCGAATGTCCAGAAGGCAAACTGCAATCGGATGTCCGGGAGGCAAGTTCTTCAACCGAATGTCATAGAGGCAATTCTTCAACTTGAAAAGCTTGCAGTTGGACACCAACGAGGCGAACCCATAAAAAAAATAGATTTTTTTCTACTTTTATAACCCCCACTTTTATTTATTTTTTTACGTGGTATATATAATTATTGTATTAATTTACATATTGTTATACAGAATTATTTTATATTGTCTATACGTTTAACTAAATTTCATGCTCATATATTTTTTCAAACCCTTTTTTCTTGAATTACTAGTTCAATTTTTATCTCGTAATATATGGTACTAGTTAAGTTTGTGATTTTAATCATTCTCCCGCATATTTCTTTGATAGATTTTGATTATTAATAATTTATTAAAGTATCTATCGACTATGTTTCCCTTTATTCTTTCCAATTGCTTCATTTTCCAAACTATTTCACGATTAATGACCTAATTTATATTTTCCTTTTGTCTAATACTTTATCTAATATTATTTTTGTATGAAAATTTATTTCAACCTAAACTATCTTTTCTGGTCACGTTTTTTTTCTTATGTTATTTTTATAGTTTTCTTGTTCCGTTCTTATACTCATAGTTTTCTTAAATAAGTTTACCTTGTTTTCCATGTTACATGCTACATATCTTTCTTGGTATTGACAGTTTTCTATATCCAATAATGATATTTTTTTCTTGGTGTGTACGAAATACAACTTTTACTCTAGTAAGTTTTGAGGACAGAATTGTTCTAAGGGGGGAGAGTGTAACACTTCGCAAAATTGGGTGATGACAATTTTTTTCTCGTGTGTTACGCACTTGTATTTTGTATCGTTACGAGTAATATTCATAATGTATTTTTATATAAATGTCATACGTATTTTATATTCTGATTATTTATATGTTTTCCGTTATCACAAAATTCATTTTTATCCTATTTTTAGCCAACTCGAATATTTTTCAATCTTTGTGTTTTTCCGTACATTGCACGTGCTTTCAATACACGTGTCGATTATGTAAATTTCACCGTTATGTGAAATATCTGTAACATTATTAAAATAATTATTTTCGTATGTTATATTCCAAGTATTTATAAACATTTTCCCGTTAATCAAATATATTTCATATTTTAAATATTTGTTTTTTTAGAAGCATCGCACGTAAATTTTTATGTGCATTTTTATTTCTAAAATTTTATAAGATGTCATGCACACTTTTCTTCACATTTTAGTTGTTACAAGTGTATTATTTATTTTCTAATTAAAACTCATAGGCCTAAAGTCCATTTTAAAGCCCACTAAGTAAATTAATTAAAAAAAGAGGCCCATGATTTTATTCAACACTTTAAATGTACACTTTTTAATTATACACACTTGTCATGTAACAAACACATACAAATTGACTAATCACAAATAATTAAAAAAATGAGAATTGTGTGCATATGAGGTGCACGTGCACGTGTGTGCACATCAAGGGTCAAGGAGATGAAGAGATGAGGGTTTGTGATAGTAAATGGTGAGTGGGTATTTATTTTGTATAATGAGTATTTAATTTGGGTATTGGGTGTCTTTTCATTCACCCAAATACCCTATAAATACCACATCTTACTTCATGAACATTGCACCAAAAATCAAAGAAAACAAAAGAGAAGAAAAGAAAGAGACAAAAGAGAGAAGGAGCCTTTGGTGTTGGCAAATTGATAGGAAGAGAAGGCTTGCTTTGGTTGGAGGTTGGAGCAACTTCCTAATAATTCCAATTTCAATATTTGTATCATAAGGTGCGTCTTTCTTCTTTTTTTTTCTAAAATATAGTAGTATGCATGTGTAGGAAAGATTAATGCATTAAATTGATATTTTATGTGAGTTCTAGTTAATTTTATGCTGCTATGTGATGATATTATTTAGAATGTTTATAAAAATGAAATATGAAAATAAATGCATGCTAGTTGAAAGATTGTCATGTAGATAAGTTAGAAGAGTTTTTGTGGTGTTATTAGGTGCATAGTAATACACCATGTTTAGATTAAATGAATTGGGGATAAATTCATACACAAATTGTTGATTTATGCAAAGAAAGTTGTTGTTTTAAATATTAGTTGCACTTCAGAAAATCATGTATAATAAACAAGATGAAATCTAGAGCTAAACAATTTATGGGAACATCTCGTATATCTCACGAACATCTCTTTAAAATTTTGTAATTTTTGGATGTCGTTTATTATTTTAATAAAATCCCAACTTTGAACTAGTTGGCAGTGGACTAGTTGCTGAAAATCTGTACACATTTCGGATTTTGATCATTTCAACATTTTAGATAAAGTAATTTGAGAAAAGTCAAAACTAATAACTTGAAGTAGACTTGTTAACCTTTCTTTAAAGTCTAAGAAATCAAATTTTCACAAAGAACTGAATTTATAATGAATTTTACAAGACTGAACAAGTGGCAGTATTTCAATATTTCGACTATACTGTAGATTCGAAGAATTCAGGGTTATAGATACAATATTTTGGAGTAACTTATAACTAAGAAATTGTAGTATACATGTATACCTTTATTTTGATCTAAAGAACACAAAGTTTCATTAAGTATATAATTTTCTATGATATTTACTAGTAGCATGAACTGCGGTTTTCTAGTTTTGAACATACTGTTTTGCAAATGAATTTAGACGAAGTAATTGAGGATCATTCTAGGTGATTTTAACTACAAAGATATAATAGACTCTTGAATGAAACTAATGAATCTATCTTTTGAATAGATCTGAGATTTATAATTGAAATATAGATGAACATGAAAAGAGTTTTCATAATTGAAAAAACTTATAGCTTATTAAAGTGAATTGTTGGTTGTGTGATCAACTAAGAAATATTTATTTCATAGTTGGTAAATAAGAATGAATGAAAGAATTTGAATGAAATATGAATACATGAAATTGAGAAAATGAGTTATAAGGGTATGAGAACCCAAAGTTGTTGAATATGAAAAGATGTGGAATCTAGAGGCTTAGTGAGACCCAGGTACCGGTAAGTGTTGAAAATGAATAATTAATTTGAGAAGTGGAAAATATGGGTTATCGTTCTTGGTATTTTTTTGTAAGACCGGTAGGAGGGTAAGCTAGCTCTAGGTGGTATTATTTATTAATGTTTAAACTTAAGAATATGCACTAAGGGGAGATGTAATAGAACTTGGGCAAACGTAAGTAGGCACGTCTATATAGTTGGGCGGTGGAAACCTGGGACTATTGACCCAGTCGGACGGTGGATTCCGGCACTGTGGTTGCTTGCATAGCGAGACGAGCCTCAACTAAATATGGGATTATGATTGATCGGGCGGTGGATTCCGGGATCATGATTAGTCGGGCGGGTAGGAGGCAGATCTCCAATATATTCCGGGGCTAGAGCGGCACTTGCGGGATGTTCGCACGACGAGGATTTTCGTATAAGCTTGATAGTGGACTCCAGGACTGGAATCCTTACTCGTGGAGGGTCTAAACCTTGATTTTGTTACCTAGTTGTTTATGGCGATGGATTAAACCCTATGATGTAGAGTACGTAGGTGCTTGCCCTCGGACCTATGCAGAATGTGATGCATAGAATCCGAACTAGAATGCATTTGTATATCGTAGTGTGAAGTTGCATTAGGCATCTAAGGCATATCATACACTGACATGTTTAGGATAGTCACTATTTTACACTTTATTTATGCATTCAAGTTTGTGGTTGCTAAAGTAAGAGATTTCGTTATATTACGACATAGAGAGGATCGCCGCCTATAACATTGCGTCGGTTGTAAGCAACTGACGTGCTCACAAAATTTTTCAGTGCAGGACTCGGATTGGCAAGGACTTAAAGGCGATTGATGATAAAGATTATATTCATGATTAAACCTGCTGATGTTAGAGGTTTATTTCATGTTGTATTTTATTTAACTTCCGATGTGTACTTTGTAATAAACAATGTGTATAATAAAAAGTTTTTAATTTTCTTGTAAAATTTTAAGAAATGAAGTAAAAGATCCTGTTGTGCTACGAATTACATGTAAATAGAATTCGGAGCGTTATATATTTTATAATATTTTTAATCCATCGAATGAAATTAGATTTTTTTTAAAATTAAAAAAATCCCGCAAATCCTAAAAGAGCACGGATGGAGGTCTTTGTCGTGAAATTTTGACAAGTTTTGGATTCTATGGGTTTGATTACATATGATTTTCTATGGGATATTTGATTTGGAACCGTTGGATTACGTTAAACTAACAAAAAAAATTCGTGTCCATGGAAATGGATGACTTTTTTGAAAAATATTTGAAATTTTCTGGGATTCTATGGGTTAGAGAGTATATTATTTTCTATAGGATATTTGATTGGGACCGTTGGATTACCTAAACTAACAACTAAATTTAAAAAAAAAAACCCAAAAATCCCGGACGAGTTTTACTCATTTAAAAAATATAAAAAATTAAAAACTTTTCGTGTGGTCAGTTCAAATTTTCTCCAACTTTGCTATATTTTGCCATTTCGCTAATGCAACAAAACAACGAAATGCTATTTCTATTTATCTATATATGCATTTATAGCATGCACGATTGTGGATGCTCTTACAGTCAACAGATATGCAATTAGGTTCATGCTCTAGTCTAGATAGATAATTCCATGCACTAGTACTATTGGGACTGGGCTGACCCATGTGCTTTACGTGCCGAAAACCCTAAAACATTAGGAAGTTTCCTTGCTTATATGACATTATGAGCTTCATTGTCTCTTTTCAGTAAATAATATTTTATAATATAACTTTATAACTGATAATAAAAAATATTTTAATAAATTAATACATTCAAAATAAAACGACATTCATGTCTCTAGTGAAAAGAAAAGTAAATAAGGAAATAAAAGGAAAGAAGGTAAAAAATAAAGAAAATAGAAGTGAAATGGATATGAATGGAGAAACCGATGAAATTAGTGTGTGAACTGAAGAAGATGATATATGTATATTATTTTGTGAATTGTCCACATATGAAGAATAAATTTATGGTTTTGTATCACAACTAATGAACATATGAACATAAGACTCTTCATATCCCTTAGAAGACATAAAACTTAATGTTTAATTGATATTATCTCTTCATATTACTTGTTTTTCATATTGCCACACTCTCTTCTATCCTTATATATAAATATTTGCATGTGTAAAGTAGCACATGCACTTCTGGTTTAAATGGATCATGTTGTGAGCTGCCCGCTGGTCGTGCCAATGCATACCCATGCCTAGCCCAAATTCAATCATACCTCAATTTAGAAGCCCAAGCCTGACCAATTTTCAAACAGTACATGCCCATGTACCATAAAAGATGGTCCACGTGCTTCGTGCCGATCCAGGTCCACTTCCACCCCTAGCTGGAATATGGTAGAATTTCTTTTCTTTTTCTTTTTTGTGTTTGCCTTCTTAAATTTTAACTAGCATTGTACTCGTGCGATTCACAAATGGTTAAATAATAATAAATATTATTAACTTGTCGCAACAACAACATGCATCTAAATTATTTTTAAAAAAATATAAATGATGTTTTAGATCTCAACCTATTTAAATAGCCAAATTTACTTAAATCTAACAAAATTTAAAGACCATATGATGCTAATTTTCGACATATATAAGAAAAGTAGAGAATGGGATTTAAACATTCATAATAAGGTAAAGATATTATTCCGCTATTATATATTTTTTATCTTTTAGCTAAAATCAAAGCCTTTGTCTTTAACTAAATAAGTAGAGACACTATTAAAAGCAAAAGATGAAAGAAAAAAAAGAAAAAAATAAATAAACCAAGAATAATTGTACCATCTTGATAAAAACTTAACCAGTTAACTATAACTCCAAGAAGCTAAAATGGATGAATAAAAAGAGAAAATGATTTGATGTAGTTTGGAAATTATATATCTTATCGTAAATTAATATATTTAAAGCTTCGTAATTTTTTCAAAATATGAGCAATATCATAAATGAATAGAAATAATTGAATGACGTTTTTTTTTCATTTCCCTAAACTTAAGAATGGATAAAGATAGGGAAAGTTGTAGTAGATTGATGACGGTAAAATTCACAGCAAATCGGGGCCACACGATTGAGGTACAAATCTCGAAGCCTCTAGGGACAAAACAATAATTTTGCAGTGCATACAAGTATGTATGAAGAACATGGGCCGCTTCCAGGCCCATCAACCAAAAACAAACATACAAGCAAGGAGTAATCTGCACCCCAAGAAGAGGAGTCCTGGTTAGTTCAAATCTCATGACCAAATACTACATCCAAAAGAGAGTCATCAACTAACCTTAACTTTTAACCAAGCGAATAAGTAGTTTAAACACAAAAGATGCTCTTTTGTAACTAACTCCTAGGAATATAAATATCTCCCTCCCTTTCATAACCAGACAATCATTATTTTGCCAAAAAAAAAACTACACTATTTTTCTGATTTCTGACTTGAGCGTCAGAGAGTCTTTCATCGGAGAATACTCCGGTGTTCAGACTTCATGAAGGTCTGCTGGAGTGATGTTGGCTGTTCAATTCAGATCCAAGAATTCATAATAGTCAGAAAATCAGATTAAAAAGCGGTTAACGGTGATTAATTCCGATCAAAGTAAATGTTAGATCTTGATAGTTTCCATTAAATAATTCACATTATCTTGGTCACCTCTCGAGCGACCTTCTCTTTTCACAGCGAGTTCGGACCTCAAATCTTCGAGAGATGCTCCCTAAAATTTTCCTCCCGAATGACTCTTTCTTACAGCTCGGCAATGCACTTCTTCATCTTGCTCCCCTCCTGGGCAACCTTCTTCTTCCATAGTGAATTCGTAGCTCAACTCATCCCTAAAGCTGCTCCTTAAACTTGCCTCCAGCAAAACTCTCCCCTTGAGCCTGGCGATGCTCTTCCTCTCAGTTGCCTCCCTAACGACCTTCTCCTTCCACAGCAAGGTAGGAGCTCGACTCTAACAGAGTTGTTTCCTAACCTCGCCTCCCAAATGACTCTTACCTAGAGCCTGGCGATGCTCTTCCTCCCGGGCTCCTCCCAAGTAGCTTTCTCTTTTCACAGTGAGTTTGGATCTCGACTCATCTAGAGTTTCTCCCTAAACTCACCTCCCGAACGGCTCTTTCCTAGAGCTTGGCAATGCTCTTCTTCATTTTGGTTGCCTCCTGAGCGGCCTTTTCCTTTCACAGCGAGTTCGGAGTTCGACTTATCTAGAGCTGCTCTCTAAAATTGCCTCCTAAACGTCTTTTCCCTTGAGCTTGGCAATGCTCTTCTTCGTCTTGCTCGCTTCTCGAGGGCCTTCTTCTTCCACAGCAAGTTCGGAGCTCGACTCATCTAGAGATGCTCCCTAAATTCGCTTACCGAACTCTTTTCTAGAGCCTGGCGATGCTCTTCCTCTCGGTCTCCTCTTGAGTAGTCTTTTTCTTCCACATTCAGAGCTCGACTCATCCTTAGAGCTGCTCCCTAATCTCGCCTCCCGAATGACTCTTCCTAAGAGCTTGGCAAAGATCCTCTACCTAAGCTTCCCAATGGAGAAACTGCTCTAGCTCTCAGAGGCAAAATTAGATGAAAAAAGCCCACCGAACAGACCCCCTCCCAGGATCACGTTCTGGGGAGAGCATGCATTGACCAAAATGAAGAAAACAATGGTTTCTAGCCATTGGATCCCTCCAAAATGTGCACCCACCATGATGAAGGAATCTGATATGTTCAAAGAATGTGCACGAGATGCAAACCGGGAAGACCCCCTCCCTGGTGGTATGTACCAATGAGGAGTGGCACCGGCCCATTCAGCGCTTAAGAGAAGGCATGGGCCACCAAATCTCCTCGAAAAGCATACGCGACCAATAAAAGGTACGATCACTCCAAAAAGCACACCCAAGTTAAATAGGATATGATGCAGTACCTCTATAAGCAACGTAGATGGCCCAGTGGTTGAGTCACTCACCTCCCAAACCCAAGGACGGGGGTTTGATATCGAACAAACCCCCTCCCCGGTGCCAAATTTCTTTTTGACACCAAAAAGGAGCATCCAAAATAAATAAAAAATATAATTAAAAAATAATATATATGTATATATATACATGGTGCCTCAGCGCCACGTGGCAAGCCACATCAGCATCAAAGAGGGAGCCGCGTTGGTGCCACTGGGGTTGGCAACTGAGCTAAGCGGGCCACTCCAGGCCGCAGCCCCGCCGGGCTACAGCCCGCCGGGCTACAACCCGTCAGGCTACCATTAGGACCCGGTCGGGCCGGATCGGTCCCAGTGGAGTTGAACTCCGACCCTGACAGGCCCCCAACCTGCAATCCTTGGTCCCGGGCTGAGTCAGGCCTGGCCAAAAATTGATTAATTTTTTTTGTTTTGTTTTTTATAAATTTTTTTAACTTGTAACTTTTTAAATTTTTTACTTGTAATTTTTTAAACTTTTTTTTAGCCTTTCCCTCTCTCAGTTAAGAACAAAATCAACAGATAAAATTGATAAAAAGTAAATCATATTGCAGGAAATTTTGATGTACAAGAATTATATAAAAAATTTGTATATTTTTTTCTCAATTGTTTAAGTCCAGAATTATTCCTTACAATGATAAAAATAAAAATATAATAATAATACATACATAGTTACAAAATTACAGTACGGGGGGTGTATCTAGAGCTCGAGATAACATAGAGTAAGATTGAAGAGAGGGCATTGAACTACTGTCGATCACCTCAACTTAACCTAAACCTTAAAACTTATTGCCCTAAATTCCCTAGTGAGGTTCAACTTCGTCTTCTGGGTGTTTCTTCCATTGGGTGATGTGTCCTGTAGTATTTCTTGAGTCATGTCATCTGCTTTCATCCAATCTTCACTGCACATAAGTGTCTCCAAAGTCTCCTGCTTCAAGCAAACCCTTGCATCGCTAAATATCCTGTCACCTAGAGAAAAAGCATTTTCCAATGCTATTGTGTACACATGGAGGTTAGCAGATCTTTTGCCATGTAAGAAAGAATAGGACATGAACCTTCATTGTGTTTCCACCATGTTAGTATATCAATCTTCTGTTCACATGACAGTGAATCTTATAAATTATACTAATGTAATTCATTTGGTGCATTAGTCCTAGGTTTTTTAGATTGAATGCTACTCAATAAATTAACAGCTGTATCCATTACCTCTAGAAGAAGATGATGATGCACTTGTATGTTGTGTTTTAGAAGTAGATGCAAAAGTTCAATTATAAATATCATATAAATTATTTACTACGAGCTCAAATTTAACTATAAATGCATTATGATCATAAGAATTATAATCCACCATACTATAAACAACTCAATCAAATTCTTTGTACCTTCTTACTTGATACGTTGATCCATTACATTGATAGCACAATACAACATAGGAAAAGGATAAAAATATTTCAAAAATTTAGTGGAGTGGAAGAAACAATATCTCCAATGTAAGAATCATGCTTCCGTTCTTGAAAAATAGACATCAGACTATCTATTGAAAGAAAAATACCACTAGAAGTGAAATCATAAGATTTTGAAAATTGCACGGTTGAGTTCTTAAAAGGTTGCAACAATTTTAACAAACTTTCGGAAAAAAGCTAAGAGTAATCATTCATTTGAATGTTTTCCATGTTTTTGGCAATACAAAATTCATTTATAATTGAGTTGTATTTAGTAACAACAACAAGTAGGTTGTAAGTAGAATTCTAACAGTTTTTAACATCTTAAGAGAGTTTTATAAAGTGTACTCCCTTAAGATTACACCATTCTTTGAATGGTTGAAGAGTATGACCACTCAAATCTATGAAATGGACACAATTTCTTATTGCAATAGTATATGATTCGACTATCTTTAATCCATCTTGCACACACAAGTTAAAGATATCACATGCACATCTAACATTAAATATTTCAGGCAATGGAGGAGCAAACTCTTGAATTAATGTGGAAATTTCCCTATTATTGTTAGAGGTGTTGCTGCTAATTTCGGTGTGAGAGTAAACAGATGATATGTGAATTCTTCTAGAAATAATAAAAGCAAACATGCTGGCTTCTTACCGGTGTTTACCGTTCTTGACGTTGTTTCTGACTTGCAAAAAGTTCGGAAAACCGGGATTGTTCCCGGCGATGAACCCTCTGATGCTTTCAGTAATCAAGAAGATTATGAAAGAGCTTTTGTGGAGAAAATACTTATTACCTTTTTTATGGTGGGGGTGGAGGGGTATTTATAGTCGCATCTGGAAACAGTTTTGAGATAATCATTTATTTCTACTTCTCGGTGTTCTTGAATAAGAAATAGAGTTTAAATTGTTTCATGATAAGAGATTTGGTTTAAACCGCTTCTTAAAGATAATTATGAATTTAAATAACTCTTTAAATGATCTGGGTTAATTTAGATAACTCTTTAAATAATTTTTTTGGGTTATTGGGCTTGGAAAAGACTCAGTTCCCATATTTGGACCCGTTTGTAGTGGAAATTACCATTTTACTCCTGAGAGCTTCGAGATTCACACCCGATTTGAACAGTCCCGGTTTGGTTCTATTTTTAGCCATATCACAAGCCCTCCACTCCCGAAGACTGAGTTTCATAGCCTTCGAGGAGTAGTTCGCCCGTTTTTATTGGCTCATAGAATTTATCGGCGTTCTCGAGGACGTCTAGAGCTCGCTTGGAGTGTAACAATGCTTTCCTGAGTTTGTAAAATAGTCAGAATCATTTTTAGAAATTTTTTGGATTTTTTGTGATTTTTTAATCATTTTTTGAATGTTTATTCAATTATCGAATTTAAATAATTATTTTTTCAAAATTTTTAATTAAATACTCTAATTTAATAATTATATTTTTGGAATTTTAAAATTATTTTAGAATTTTTAATTAATTTTTTTCATTTTTAATCTTTTTTTCAAATTTTTAAATAATTAACTTGATTTAATAATTAATTATTAAATTAATTTAAAATAAAATTACCTTGATGACGTGGCAAAATCTGGATCGTTGATCGTGACTGGCCCAAATATCATCAAGATCGTACGATCCGAAGAGGTGGAAGCGACACGTGTCCATTGATCATTGACCGTTGACCTTGACCAATTTGCGTGATTTCACGATCGGGGGCATGTTTGCTCGGAGCATGCAACCGAACGTTGAAGGTGGTTCAGTTGGATGACACGTGTCCCGTTGAACGTTGAACGTTGACTAGTCAATAATTTTTGCGTGATTTCACAATCGGGAGCACGTTTGCACGGAGTTTGCCACTGAACGTGTGACACCCCGCAAAATTGGAAATGAGAATTTTGCTCTTCGTGTGTTACGTACGTATATTTTGTATCGTTACGGGTGGTATTTTTTATATGTTTCAATTATTTATTTTTAGGACATGTTCAAATTCGTTTTATAAAATGGAAACTCATTTTTCTCCTATTTTGATTAAAATATTTTATACGTGTGGTGCACGAGTTTTCTACGTACATGTTGATTACAATATTGAAGGTGTATATTAAATATATTTTTTCTTATATTGTATTTCGATTATCTATAAATATTTTTCGTTGATAAGATTGGTTTCATATTTGAACATTTATTTTACGTGCAATGCACGTGCCATTTCATCTCATCGTTCATTCAAAAAAAAAAAATTGGTATGCATAAGTTATCTCTTCATTTTATCTTATTTAGTTGTCTACTTCTTATTTAGAACCCATAGGCCTAATAGAAGACTCTAAGCCCATTAAAATAAATTAAATAAATAAAAATTTAACCAAGGCCACAAGGGAAGCCCACTAAGATAAACTTACAATTAGTTGTACATATTCTTACACATGTCATGTAACAACTAGTTGATACACAAATATAAGTATGTAAATATTTTTAAAAAATGAGAAAGTGTGCACTTGTGCACTACACGTGCTCGTGCATGCACAAGAGAACCATTGGCCAGCCTTGCATTTGGGTAGTGGGGAGAGTAGAGAGAGTGGGAGAGTGGGGAGAGTGGGTAGTTACTTGGAGTTGTGAGATTAAATCCTAGTCATTCATTTCTTTCTCCTATAAATACACCCCCCCTCCCCCCAGTGTTTGTCATTTGCACCAAAATAAGAATCAAAAGAGAGAAGAAAAGAAAGAGAGAGAGTTTTGTCTTGCAATTCTTGGAGGCTTGGAGTTGTTCTTGCTAGGAGGAGAAGGGCCAGGCGATTGTGTTGGAGCTAGCAGCTTTCTAGGAATTATGTTTCTACATTACAATCTTCATTAAGGTGGGTGTTTCTTAAATTCTTTCTAATTTTAGTAGTATGATGCATGCTAGTTGATATATGGTTTAGTTGTTAAATTTTGATTGATATGTTGAATGTTGATATATGGTTTAGTTGTTATTTTAATTATGTCATGATGTGTTGAAATGATATTGTGATTCAAATAAATGACTAGAACTTTTTTTAAATTAGAAAGAGAAAAAGAAAGTACCATCTAATAAATTGTTGGAATGAAAAATTGATGCATATTAGAATGTTCACATAATCGTCAACATAATGCAACTTTTATGAAAGAGCTTTAAAAATCTATTATGGTGAAGAAATATATAGAAATAGTCTCACTAGTGCATGTTTTATTGGTATAAAGAATTCTTATAAAGGTGTTTTGAAGAGAGACAATATTTTGTTTGAAATTTGATAATATGAGTACTAATACAATTTGGGAGAAAAGCTTTTATTATATTATCGAAAATAAGAATTTTTTTAAGTTTAAATATATGCTACTATAATGTATTTTTTTTAAAGAGAACGTGCTGGAAAGAACTATATTTTTGAATGGTACAAATTAATTGGGAAATCGAAATTGTTAAAGAAAGTGCTATAAACAGATCAGTAGAATAAAGAAATTTTAACCCCGAATCGTAACAGAGAATGGGTTTGGGAATACTGGTTCTCGGTGTGGGTTTAGAGCACTGTGAACAGTGTTCATGGTCTTGGGTTCGAGTCTTGAAGAGGCTCTGTTTTATTAAATTTTGATTTTTCCAAAATATAGTACAACACATACATAAAGTATTTAAGTGAACTTCTATCGCTAGCCTCCCAAAGACTTTCTGGTCTTCGGGTGCGAATTAGGGCGGTTACATGGCGGGGTCACGGGTTCGAACCCTGGCTGGGCCTTTTAATATATTTTTGAGTTTTTTTTAGATATTTTGAGTTCCCATGAGCACAAAAATTTGGAAAAAATTCTATTATTTCTCTAACAATATGTAGACTTTATAAAAAATATTCCCACAATATTTTAATATATTTTGTGAGAATTGAAAGTGGGTTCATATTAAAACAATGGGATGAAGAACTTGATAATTCTTCTTAAAATGTGACTCTTGTATAATTAAAGAAAGATGAAAGTTTGAATGCAATTAAAATCCTCTTGACGAGATGTTATAGTAATTGATTGAGAATATTTGAATTGCACACAATTCTATAAGTGATTAAATTGATAACGAAAGTTGAAGTGAGTTACTTCATGTTATGAGATTATAAAGAAATGTTTTCTATGAGAAAGAGATTGTGAATAAATAAATTGAAATATTATTTTGAGATTGAATCTAAAATATTGTTGATCACTAGAACGAGATAGTTGTTGGAATCTAGAACCTAGGCTAGACCCAGAAACCGGCAGTTGTTATTAATATGAATTTGAGAGCTAACCAGTATCGGTTGAGCACCTCTTGAGAAGTAGCCAGTTGGGGCTGACTGTCTCTTGTATTGGTTTAAGTCCGATAGGGTAAGCTAACTCTAAGTTGTGATGATTTCTTCTAAAACAAACTAAAAATTAAGGACCGGCACTAAGGGGTGACGGATGATGTATGGGCAAACATGGGTATAAGGGCCTCAGTTGGTCTGCGGTGTAAGATTGTTTCTCCGGAATTATCGAGGTGTGATTGGGAGTGTCCCCAGCTCATCTACAGTGTGGGATTTATCTTTGGAATTATCAGGATTGAGGCGATGCCTATGGAGTGTTTTAGGACTATGTAGGCGCCATAGCTTGCGGGGTGAGATAGGTTCCCCAGAATTATTGAGGTCTGATTGGGAGTGTCCCCAGCTCATCTGCGGTGTGGGATTCATCTCCGAAATTATCGGAGCATGAGCCTAATACTCCCAGAACATCTAAACCTTATCTTAGTCACCATTGTAGTAATTCATGGCGAGGGATCTAACCCTTTAATGTGGAGAACGTAGGTTCTTGCCCTCAGACCTATGTAGTATAGGATGCATAGACTCCGAATAAGTATGCATTAGTGTCATCATAGCGTAGACACCTACATTAGGCATTAAGTCATTGCATACACTAACATGTTTAGGTTAGTCTCTTTTTTATACTCTGTTTACATTCAAGTTTGTGGTTGTTAAAGTATTAAAGAATCGTTATATTTTCGGCATAACGAGGATGGCCGTGTATAATATTGTGTCGGTTGTAAGCAACTGACGTGCCCACAGTTTCATATGCAGGACTTGGAATTTACAAGAAGATACAAAGATGAATTTGATGCTGATGATTACTTAAATGCTAAAGTTGTTACAATTGTATATATATCATGTTGAAATTCATTTATTTTTCGCTGCGTGTTGTTGTAAAAGAATATGTTGCAATAAATGTTTCAAAATTTCTTGTAAAATTGTACGATGTGAAGTGTAGATCCTGTTGAGCCACTAACTACCATATTTTGGTATTCGGGGCGTTACAGAACGTTGAAGGTGGTTTGGCAGGGCGACACGTGTCACGTTGACCATTGACCATTGACCAGTCAACAATTTTTGCTTGATTTTACGATCGGGGGCACGTTTGCTCGGAGCCTGCCACCAAAAGTTGAAGGTGAGTTGGCTGGGTGACACGTGTCCCGTTGACCGTTGACGAGTCAACGATTTTTGCATGATTTCACGATCGAAAGCACGTTTGCTCAGAGCCTGCCACCGAATGTTGAAGTTGGTTTGGATGGGCGACACGTGTCCCATTGACCATGACCTGTCAATGGTTTTCAGGTGATTTCACGAACGGGGGCACGTTTGCTCGGAGCCTGCCACCGAACATTGAAGGTGGTTCGGCTGGGCGACACATGTCCCGTTGACCGCTGACCATTGACCGTTGACCAGTCAACGATTTTTTCATGATTTCACGATCGGGGGCAGGTTTGCTTGGAGCCTGCCACTGAATGTTGAAGTTGGTTTGGCTGCGCAACATGTTTCCCATTGACCATGACCAGCAATGGTTTTTACATGATTTCACGATCGGGGGCACGTTTGCTCGGAGCCTTCCATCAAACGTTGAAGGTGGTTTAGCTGGGCGACACGGGTCCCGTTAACCGTTGACCAGTCAATGGTATTTGTGTGATTTTACGATCGGGGGCACGTTTGCTCGAAGCCTACCACCAGATGTTAAAGGTGGTTTGGCTGAGCGACACGTGTCCTGTTGACTATTGATTGTTGACCAGTCAATGAATTTTGAGTAATTTCATGATCGGGGCACGTTTGCTCGAAGCCTGCCACCAAACGTTGAAGGTGGTTTGCCTGGGAACACATGTCTCGTTGACCGTTGATCGTTGATCAGTCAATGATTTTTGCGTTATTTCACTATCGGGGCCACGTTTACTCAGAGCTTGCCACCGGACGTTGAAGATGGTTCGGCTGGGCGACACGTGTCGCTTTGACTACTGACCATTGACTAGGCAATGATTTTTGTGTGATTTCACGATCGGGGCCACGTTTGCTCGGAGCCTGCCACCGACTTTGAAGGTGGTTCGGCTGGCGACACGTGTCTCGTCGACTGTTGACAATTGACCAGTTAACCGATTTTTGCATGACATCATGATTGGGGGCACATTTGCTCAGAGACTGCCACCGAACGTTGAAGGTGATTCGGCTGGGCGACACATGTCCCGTTGACCGTTGACCATTAACTAGTCAACAATTTTTTGCGTGCACGTTTGCTCGGAGGCTGCCACCGGATGTTGATGATGGTCCGGCTTGGCGACACGTGTTCCATTGACTGTTGACCATTGACCATTCAATGATTTTTGAGTGATTTCACGATCGGGGGCACGTTTGCTCGGAGCCTGCCACCGGACGTTGAAGGTGGTTCGACTGGGCGACACGTGTCACATTGACTGTTGACCATTGATCGTTGACCAGTCAACGATTTTCCCGCCTGTTCGAGTTTTTGTCGCTTGGTCTTCGTGGTCGTTTGGGCTTCTTAGTTTTGTGGGCCTCTTCTACCGTTTGGGGCCCAAGAAGCTTAAACGACGCCTCTTGTCCATATAAAACTCCAACCCCTTCCTCTATTCCTTCACTTTCTTTTTTCATCTCTTTAGAAAGAATTTGCTTCTCCCGGGCAGCTCTATTAGCGGTTGTGGCTAGGCGTTGCACTTTCCGACAATCTTTTCCAACCGTAATTATCACATCAAGGTAAAAATATATATATTTTTGTTTATATATATATATATATATATATATATATATATGTTATCAAAGATGTCTAGGGTGTTTTCGGGGGACGAGACCTCCCCTTCTGGCCATTGTGGAGATCGGCAACTAATTCTCTTCCCGAGGTTGGATAAGGGGAAGGAGGTGATGGAGTTAGTGACCATAGAGACAGTTGTACAGAGAACAAGGGAAGTAGGGTAGTCAGGTAGGCTTGCGAGCCCTTGACGAACCTTGGCGGAGTTTGGGACTATTCGGCCGATCTTTTGTCAAGAGTGGTTTATGGAATGGCTCCTTCATACGAGGAGAACCGACCACTCGAGCACTCCGAGGTTGACGACATGTTGTCGATACTTTCGGAGGATGATTTAGGTCGTATTCGAGAGTGCTTCATGATTC
Organism: Hemerocallis citrina; assembly: GCA_017893485.1. Taxonomy (NCBI): domain Eukaryota; kingdom Viridiplantae; phylum Streptophyta; class Magnoliopsida; order Asparagales; family Asphodelaceae; genus Hemerocallis; species Hemerocallis citrina. The sequence goes on along the minus strand of CM030364.1, from coordinate 83,464,893 downwards.
CAAGGGAGTTCGACCTTCTCCTTCTGGGACCGAGTGTATGAGCTTGTTCGTCGACCTCCCCCGACACTTGCTTCTTCCCGTTCGACGCCATTCTCGCAGGTCTTCATATCCCTCTACCGCCATTCGTGACCGAGGTTCTAAAGTGGTACTCCCTTAGTCCGATTCAGTATATGCCGAACATGTGGAGGTATGTCAATGGCTTCATTCTGCAGTGCCAAGCATTGGGGATTGAGCCTCGACTAAGTGTTCTCAGAAGGCTTTACCATATTCAATGGGGTGTGAAGCTGATTAATAATCCTGACTCTATCAAATTTTGAAGAGAAAAATTCTTCCTTATTCGTAGTCACGAATTGTGGGCGTTCCCCACACGGTGGAGAGACGAGGTGCCGAGGAGGGCGAAGGCTGAACCGGTTTTGAGTCCCGAGGAGGATGGGATGGTTATGAAACTTCTAAGCCAGCCTCCCCTAGGTTGGAAAGATGTAACCGATGAGTTTCTCTTCGGCGGGGGGGGGGGGGGGGGGGGGGGGGGGGGGGGAGGTTAGTCCGATCAACCCTAGTATGCGTCTTTGATTAATTTTTTTTTGTAGATATCTTATCTTCTTTTACTTCATATTTTATCCATTTTTGACTCGTCTTTCAGGAGCTATTGGCATGGATTTTAAGGCAATGATTTCCAACTGATCGGGGTAGAGCGGCAAAGCACCCGAGGATAAGAAGAGAAAGAGAGTGACTGCGAAGCTTACACTACAAAGGTTCCTAGAGGTTCTGCACTTCTCCGGGAGTAATCCTGGAGCCTCCCCCTTCCGCTTCTCCTGCCCCATCCTTCGGGGGATTCACACTCAGTCTAGCTCTTACACTAGAAGCTCCTTCCCTGATCGCAATGTCGAAAGCAGTTCTTACGAAGGAGCATAAAAAGTTGTTCGTCCCTGATTGGCGTGTTATGTATCACGATGGGTTCCTCGAGGACTCTGCCACTTGCATGAAAATGGTCCATCACCTCTCAATTCTGAAGGATAGAGCTTCCATGACCATAGGGTTGGTGGACGAAGATGCCCTGGAGATAGCAAGGGCCAACATGGTAGTAAGATCTCAGTTACTTTGTCTTGGCACTTGGCTTTTCATGAATTACTAGAGTTGATTTTTCCCTTTGTAACTTTGCACATTTTCACTCTTGTAGATTACTTTCCACTTCAGCAATCTATTGACGCGGGTTACGGAGCAAGAGAAAGAGCTGAAGGCAGTGAGCGACCGTAACCGAGCTGAGCGGGCGAAGACGCTAAGGCATTAAAGGAGCCGATGCGCTTGTCAGAGTCGCAGGCATCACAAATTGCCTGGTTGGAGTCGGCCTTGGTGAAGGCCAACGGCCAGGCCGCCCAAGAAAAGGACAGGGCAGACCGAGGGATGGCTCTTTTAGCCGAGGAGAGGGAGAAAGCCGCAAAAGATAAGGAGGATACGATGAAGGCTGCTAGGGATGAAACCAAGGATCATCTGGCCTCGAACATGGTGCAGTCGTATGCCAGGGCTCTTCGGCATGTCGAGTTGTGCATCACGGGGTTCGATCGCTCGGGATACTCCCTGTACGATCTCGTTCGTGAGGACGAAGAGAAAGAGGGAGGGAGGAAGGGGAGGATGAGGAGGAGGAGGAGGAGGAGGAGGAGATTAGTAGTGGACCCTAAATCCGCTTCAGTAGTTGTTGAGGCGGCGACTGAGGAGAGTGTTCGCCGCGAGTCTACTCCTCTCGTGGATCAGTCGGCCGAGGTGGGCCCTTGACACCTCTACTAGTTGGGTTTTTGTTTTTTTTTTAGATGGATGCCTAATAGCGAACTGGCCACTGCTTTATTGTAGCTTCGCACTACAATGAATATTTCCTTGAGTTGTTCACATCTCGTATGGCATTAGAGTTTCTTGTGTTTATGTGCATCTTGTAGCTTTAACGATTTCCATTAAAGTGATTTACCCCACTTTTCTTTGGTCAGCAGGTTGTTGCATGCCACATACGTACTCTTCAAGACGTCAGGGCATCTCAGCTTCGTACAAAACTCCATATTACTGAATTGGGTCTTGTTCATTCTTGGGAGAGGCTTTCAAAAGCAGAGGCGGAACTTAGCCACCTGAGAAGAATGTTGTCCTAACGGGATATAGAAGTAAGGCTTAAGGATGAGGTCTCGGGAGAGGTGCCCCTCTAGGTGTAGAAGATCATCCTTTAGGGGAAGCGACTACTAGAGGTCATCGAGGGTCAAACTCCTTCGTCGCTCCTTACTTGCGGCTACCACTGAGAGAGACGAGTTGAGGAATGTAGTGCTCGAGAGGAGCTTATAGGTGGCTCATCTTAGGAGAATAGTCCTCGAGTTTTCTGTTGGGAGCGTGCCTCGTCTGAAATTTAAAGTGAGGGATGATTCTCTTAGAGAGGGGATGGTTGAACTAGAAATGGAAATTCATCGGCTGAAACTTCTTGTTTGTGGGAGGAGCATGCTCAGGGAATATCGTTTCATGAGTTGGCCCTACATTTGCTTGAAGTACCACAAAATCTAGGGGATGCTCATAGCGAAGTGGTTGGTTCATCTAGTGGGGCGTCAGTTGGAGGAGCGGCAAGAACAGTAGGCCCCGAAGGTACGACCCGGCTTACGGGTCTGGAGATCCTCTCTGGGGGCTCAGGAGAACAGGATAGCGCCCGTATGGCAGTTGGAAACCGTAGGCCATGTGTATCCCTTAAGAGGAGCATCCATCTTCCTAAAATAAGTTAGGGTGGCGTTGAGTGAGATTTTTGTAATCTTGTAGAGGCTTGTGTCTCAATAAAACTTGTAACCGGATTCTTCTCATGGAATAAGATTCTCTAAGTTTTCAAGCGATGTTTCTGTGAATCGCATTTTTCTGAACTTGTGCCACCCTTGTACAGTGTGTTCCTGCTTACAAATTTCAACAGTTGTGGGAGCAATTCCAAATGGTGAGCTACTTTGCAATTGCTTATTTGCAAGCGGCTAAAGTAGCATCGAACCAAGTGTTGGACTCCGAATTTGTCGTTTAAGAGTTTCAACAGACGTGGGAGCAATTTCGAATGGTGAGTTACTTCGCACTTGCTTGTTTTGCAAGTGGCTAAAGTGGTGTCGAACCAAGTGTTGGACTCGGAACTTGTCGTTTAAGAATTTCAACAGTTGTGGGAGCAATTCTGAATGGTGAGATACTTCGCATTTTCTCGTTTGCAAGTGGCTAAAGTGGCGTCGAACCAAGTGTTGGACTCCGAACTTATTGTTTTGTGTTTGTGGTCGTCGTGACGTGGAAATATGAGCCTTAGGCAGGAACAATAATCGAAACAAAAAAATAACTTAAGTTTTTATTAAAGAGAAACTAGGAGGAATATGTGCCTTAGGCAGGAACAATATTTGAAACAGAAAAATAACCTACGTTTTTTATTAAAGAGAAACTAGGCGGCTGCTTCTAAGTTGTGAGCCTTTATTACATGATTTGGCTATGTCGTAAGCATCGACCTTATTGGAATAAAGCAATTACAAAATGGAGAAGCTAGCTTTCTTAGTACTTCATCAAGTGCTCGGCATTCCAGGTTCTTGGCACCCTATTGCCTCCTGGGTCTTCAGGTTGATATGCCCCAGGGCAGATAACTTTGGAGATCCTATATGGCCCTTCCCAATTTGGAGCTAGTTTTCCTTTCTTGCAGAGGAAGGAGATTTCTAACTTTCCAAGAGCTAGGTTAAGGTTTGTGGGGCGGACCTTCTTGTTATAGGACTGCTCGACTCTGCGCTGGTAGATCTGTTGGCGAATGCATGCTTTTTCTCGGATCTCATCAATGACGTCGAGGTTGCTCCGGAGGTAGTTGGAATTCTATTCTTTACCGAAGGTGGGTAAGTGAGGAGAGGGCAGGCGAATTTCTAGAGGAATGAGGGCTTCAGATTCATATGTCAATTTGAAGGGGGATTCTCCTGTTGGGGTTCACTTGGTGGTGCGATAGCTCCAGAGACATTGGGAAGCTGTTCAACCCACATTCCCTTCGCAGATTTGGCGAGTCTCTTCGTGAGGCTAGTGAGAATTTGCAGGTTGGCGTTCTCTGCTTGGCCATTGGACAGCAGATGGGATATCGATGAGAATCATTGTTGGGTGCCTAGGTCCATACAGAAGTTGCGGAAGGTCACCCCTGTGAATTGAGTCCTGTTGTTAGTCACCAGGATCCGGGGGATGCCGAGCCGACACACAATGTTCTTCCAAAAGAATTGCTGGACCCTACTTTCTGTGATAATGCCAAGGGCTAAGCTTGTTAGTCACCAGGATTCATTTGGAAAAGTAATCGATTGCCACAATAAGGAATTTCTTTCTGACAGGCGCCTGAGAGAAATGCCCGAGTAAGTCTATCCCCCACATGGAGAAGGTAATCGGACTGGAAAAGGAAGAGAGCTCGGTTTGAGGCGTCTGCTGGATGGATGTGAACCTTTGACAGCGAGCGCATTGTCGAACATGTTGTTGGGAGTCGCTTAAAAACGTGTGCTAAAAGTAACCATGATTCAGAATTTTGTGAGCGAGAGATCTTGCTCCCATATGGGCACCCCTAACCCCTTCATGAACCTCCCTGAGGGCGTACTGGGCCTCTTCACGGGGGAGACATTGCAAGTTGGATCTGCCGTCCACGTGGGTGTAGGAGAGCTTGTACATGACTCCCTCAATGAGCGTATACCACTCGGCTCTTGCTGTAACGTTTTAGCTTCTTTCTGGTCCGGGGGAAGGGTTCGTTTTTTGAGAAATTCGAGCCGGGGCTTCATCTAGTTCCTCTCGTGTGCTGGGGGAGGTATTAGCATGAACTTGAGACTCTCCTCTTCAATACTGGGCCTCAGGAGGACCTCAATCAAGACGGTGCGCTTAAGTCCTTATATGGAAGAGAAAGCCAACTTTGATAGGGCATCTGCTTGACCGTTTTCTTCCCAAGGGATAAAGATGACTTCTGCTTCTTCGATGTTGGTCAGTAGCTCCTTGACCTTAGCTAGATACTTAACCATGCAGTTGTCTCTGGCCTAGTATTCTCCTGAGACTTAGTTTACCACCAACTGGGAGTCGCTAAATATCTTGATGCGTAGTGCTAGCTTTGCAGGCCAGGCATAGACCGACGATGAGTGCTTCGTATTCTGCTTCATTATTAGATGCTTGAAAGTTGATACGAAGTGAAAACTGGAGAATGAAGTCGTATGGACCAGCTAGGATGCCCCCCGCTCCGCTCCACTCAACACATGATGATCCATCGACATAGACACTCTAGAATGGGGGCTTTTTACCTTCCTCACAAGGATCAGGGATAATGCTTTCCACAATGAATTTCGCTAGGGCTTGAGCCTTAATGTCTAGCTTATTTCATGCTGGCTTAGCTCGATGGACCACTTCATGAGACGCCCCGAGCTCTCTGGCCTGTGCAACACTTGCTTGAGAGGTTGGTAGATAAGAACGACCATTGAGTGGGCTTGGAAGTACGTGCGGAGCTTGCAAGCATCCATGATCAGGTGCGTAGGCAATCTTCTCTATCTTTGAATAGCGGAGTTCAGCATCCCAGAGGACTTTACTCACATAGTAGATTGGCCTCTGGACCTTATCTTCTTACCTTACCAGAACGACCCTGAGAGTTTGGTCTGATGTGGCGAGGTAGAGGTAGAGGACTTCTCCCGACTTGGGCTTGCTCAGGAGTAGGGGATTAACTAGGTACGCCTTGAGCTAGTTGAAGGACTCCTACTCTGATTGTCCCCACTCAAAGCCTTTCGCTCCTCTTAGGGCTTTTAAGAAAGGGGGACACTTCTCCCCTGATTTGGAAAGGAAACGCCCTATGGCGGCGAGACGCCCTGTTAGTCATTGAACTTCTTTAATGCTGAATGGGGGAGCCATCTTCAATATATCTTGGATCTTCTCTGAAATGGCTTCTATGCCCCACTGACTGACCATAAACCCCAGGAATTTGCCTGAAGACACCCCAAAGGCACATTTAGACGGGTTCAGCCTAATGTTGTGCTTCTGCAAGACATAAAATGCTTTGTGAAGGTCGTTCACATGGTCTTGCTTATTGAGGCTCTTCACTAACATATCGTACACATAAAGTTCCATATTCCTTCCGATCTTTTCCTTGAAGACCTTGTTGATGAGGCGCTGATAAGTTTTCCCGGCGTTCTTTAACCCGAAGGGCATGATGCAGTAACAATAAAGACCTTGATCTGTTGTGAAAGAGTTCTTTCAAATATTGGGGGGGGGGCATTTTGATCTGATTACCAGGAGAAAGCATCCATAAAGCTTAAGAGCTCTTGACTGGAAGTGGCGTCAATCAGAGCATCGATGCTAAGGAGGGAAACGGGTCCTTTGGACACGCCTTGTTCAAGTGTGTGAAGTCAATTCAAATTCTCCACTATCCGTTAGCCTTTTTTACCATTACAACATTGGAAAGCCACTCAGGATAATTGATCTCTTGGATGAACCGGGCCGTTAGAAGTATATATACTTCCTCTTTAATGGCTTGTTGTCGGCCCGGGGCAAATTTGAGACGCTTCTGTTGGACGGGCTTAGCTTCAGGGGCTATGCTGATGTGATGCATGAGTAATTCTTCTGATATACCAGACATATCGGTAGCAGTCCATGCGAACAGGTCTTGGTTCCCCCTAATGCATTGAACGATGTCTGCTATGACTTGGTGGGGAAGGACTTTGCTTACTTGGAATGTTCTGGTCGGGCCTACTTCCTAAAAAGTAAATTCTTCTAATTCACCTACTGGCTGGGAGACGGCTTGGTTTCCCCCTTAGGGGAGCTCTAGGGTTTGTAGAGTGAGGACCGGACCCCCCATCGAAGCCATGTAGCATTTTCGAGCAGTCTCCTGACTTTCCCTGACTTCTCCTACCCTGCTGAGGTTGGGAATTTCATCTTCATGTGGAAAGCTGAGGGTATGGCGGGAAGCACAGCAAAGCCGGGTCGGCCAAGGATGGCATTGCAACCTTTACATCGACGAACATGAAATCCATTGGCTCTATTCGTGCTGTCGGGGCTTTGCTAGTGGTTACGTCAAGAGTGATGACTCCCTCGATGGTCACTGGTACCCCAGAGAATCTGTGGAGGGTGTAGCCGGCTAGTTTGAGACAATCTCGAGAGAGCTTAAGGCCTTGGAAGGCTTCCAGGAAGATGATATTGACGGAGCTGCCATTGTCAACTAGGATTCGGCGCACTTTGTGGTTAACCATGTCAAGACTAATGACGAGGGCATCACAATGGGGCGTTTGGACGCTCTCTAGGTCTTTCTCTGAGAATGTCACGAGGAATCCGAAGCTCTTGGGTGGAGGGAGGTTCTGTACCGAATTAACTTCTCGGATGAAGGCTTTTCGGGAGGAGTTCGACTCTCCCCCGATTGGGCCTCCGTGGATGAGGTGGAGGATTGCTTCAGTTTCTAAGTCGTGGGACTCAGCAGGTCTTTTAGCTCGCTTATTGGCTCCCCGAGGTGGATGAGGATCAATCCTGTCCTTTCTGACAAACTTGGCCAGTCGCCCTCTCTGAATGAGGGCTTCGTTCTCCTCCTTAAGGTCCCGACAGTCATCTATTTCGTGGCCGTGGCCCTTGTGAAATTGACACCACTTATCTTTGTTCCTTTTCTTGCCAGGGGTATTCATCTTCGAGGGAGGTTGGAGCAATCCTTCCTTGCTGACTTCCATAAGGATAGCTGAGACACTAGCATTGAGAGATGTGAACTTTTCAAAATGAGGAGGAGGGCAGCGCTGGCAGTTGTTACCTTTCTACAGTTTTTTGGGGCCTTCTTCATCCACATCCTTCCGTTTGTTCCCAGATGGGGGCTTCTTCTGATCCTGGCGAAGCAAGGCCTCTTCAACCCGGATGTACTTCTCACTCTTTAGCAGGAGCACCAAGAAGTCCCGTGTAGCGCCCCAAATTCCCATACTGGAAATCTGAGACCCTGCACCAGGAGTCGAACTTCAAAATAGCCACAATCACAGAAAATACAGGAAAATTTAAAACTTTTATTCCATATAAATGTTACATTTACAAGTGTTACAATATCCCAATAAGAATTACAAGATTTACAACAAATCACTGCAATTAGATGCAACAAATCACATGCCTGATTCTAATGCAAACAAGACTTTGGAGAACGAATGCATCCCATACTACATATGCCCCCAAATCTAGCCATCTTTCTCCACAGTTTAGGGATTCAAACCCTCGTCATGCATCCTACTCTTGTACTCAACCTGTTCCCAATAGATTATCCATGCCCAAGGAGGTTGCAGTTGGTCGGTCGAGTTCTGCCACTGTAGTGCCCAAGTGGTTGTCGCATTTTCCACTCAGTACCCGCGCATTGACCTCACTCAGAAATCCACGTTAAATTCGATAGCAAGACCGTGTACCTACCCAGTACAAAATGACGTCAATGATATGTATAAAGTAAACCACGTGCATAGGAACATGACAGACTAGAGGGTCAAATCCTCCTATTCGATAGGAGTCCCTCTCCCGTTCCTTACCCCGACAATCTTTGGAAATTAACAGATCGAGATACGAGACTGTGAACTCAATCATGAGAACCGAATACATATCCTCACGACAGGAAAGTACAATACCCGACTATGGTCTGCTAGTACTAATCCAATTACAAAACCCCCTAATATACCATTCTAATCACAGCCATACTCTAATCACTCGGGTGAAAATATAATTGCATCCAAAATTCTGCTTATTGACCTCTGACCCTGGCGATACCAGTTCGGCACGCCACTCCCCCGGGCTTGGAATTGTCTAGCACCATGGCCTGCATTCAACCCTAACCGGGCAATGAATTTATGTGTTCATCCCTACCCGGGCAATGAACTTATGTGTTTAGCCTTAACCGGGCAATGAGCTTAATTTGACGGCATGGCTTAGACGTCCTACACCTCAGTGGAAGTTCATAACTTTGGGTCGATAGAAGTAGGGCATCACCCTACCCTAGTGACTGACTCGAGTCACCAAATCCACCATGATAGTCAAACTAAACCAGCAATAGATACCAAATGTCGCCAAATAGCGAGTCATCTACTCTAATGGTACACAGGGGAAAGGTCCTCTCAACACTTAGTCAAAACGAAATACTAAGCATCTAAGGTGTTTCTGCCCAAAACCTAAAAAGATCATAACTCCCACAATACAACTCAGATTTGGGTGTTAAACCCAATCTGGAAAGGTAAAGACCTAGGCTACAACTTCCCAGTTGATCTTAACCTCAGATTTTATCATCTAGGTCCTCAAAATGGCCTCTCAAGCATCAACTTGTGTATTTCCCGTACACTGGCTGCACCTTACCAGTAGCCTAAAATACTGCTAACTCATTAGAATGCTACCAATCTAGGTTCTATGGAAAGGTGTGGGTGTCCTCTGCAATTCCCTAGTTGATCACCAGTCCAATTTATGCAATTTGATCACCCTAAAACACACATTACTCTCAGGTGTACACTAAGTCTTGCTCAAAGAGAGCACTCAGCTCAAATCCTGGTCTCTGTCCAGTCTTGTAAAAATCATATCAAATCATCCACTCACAGGGATCAACTCAAACAGGGCTTGTTAGAAAGCTCTAGATGTCTACTACAATTCTCTTAGGGAACTCTTCCTCATAATTTGCTCTTACAAAGCCTCAATTGTGTTATCTCATCAAGGTGTCTATTCTGACTGAAATCAGCACAACACATGCTATAAAAATCATCATAAATCATATACTCATCCAATAGTCACCAAATTTACAGTAAAGAAACTAGATATCATAATGAACAACATGAAAAAGGGTTCATGTCCAAATTCCAAGTATACACTAAGTTTTTCATGTTCCAAACAAGCATAAAGATCATATTGTTCTTCAGCCACAGTTCTAGCTACTGTTGATAGACTAATTTTGAACATGCATGTAACTTCATCTAATTATTTTCTTAATTTTTCTGTAGAGTCTAGGTACATATGAAAAATCATGATAATAATTTCAGAATAATATCATGTGCCAATTAATTATGAGAAATTCTTCAATCTCAGATATCACAGTAAATAAATTCTGCTTCTGCCTTACGGCTTTGTTCCAAAAACGGATTATATCAAAATACCAACCAACCTCAGAAAAATCCGAAATAATTCATGAATCATCTAGACATGTAAGTGAACAACCAATAATAATTTTATCTTCAAACTTCATGTGGTTTGTTCTCGGGAAATTCTATAAAATGACATGCAGATCAAGATTTCAGGTTCTAGTTTCAGATTCAACTTCCAATCTCTTAAACAATCATTCTAAACTCCTACAACTACACATGCATGCAAGAATCAACATGAAATAACAAGAAAGGTTTAGAGAAACTCCCCACCCGGAATTGATTAGGGAGTAGATGATGGTCTTGAGCCTTACTTCTCCATGAGTCCACTCCAACAGAGCTCTTCTTCAATCCTTATTCTTTTTCTCCTTCTCTTTCTTTCTTGGGTTTGTGTTCTGAAAATTTCAGAACTTGGGAGGAGAAATGAGAGGGTTTAATGGGAAAAGAGTAAGGAAAGAGAGGGGAAAAGGGGGGGGGGGGGGGAATTTAGGGTGGTAGGGGGTAGGGTAGACTAGGGTGGTTTTGTGAGAAAACCATGTCTAGCTCATGGTTTGAGCATATAATGGTTGGCTGAACTTTTTAGCTCTTTTTTGAGTTCTTGGATGAGAGATGAGAGGTACGATCGAGTGTACGCAAGGTATACCCATTGTAGTATCATACAATGATATATTGCATATGTACTATACCCAAAACTAGTGTATATACTAGTATCGGTCCTCCTCATTCTCGTGCAACGTATAGAACGCAACCATCCTCATGAACCGCCCTGCAAACCTAACCACACACCAACAACAGTAAAATCAATGAAAACATTGCAATCAAATGCACGCATACAAACAATACACACACACACACACACACACACACACACACACACTAGGTTTGCCCGTTGACACGTGCCTACGGCACGTCTTCAGAATGGTGCACCTTGTTTGATCATAGAGAATAGTTTTGGAGGTCCAGCAAATTAATTGAAGTAGCAAACATATTATATGAAAAATTTTTGGGAGTCCAGCAAAAAACATATTATATGATTTTTTTGATTTTTTTGAATTATTTTTAAAGTTTTTAAATTTTAAATTTTTTTAGTTATTTAGTTTTTTTAATTTTTAAAATTTTCATTTTCTTAATTTTTTAAATAGAAGAGGGGGGGAGGGAGGGAGAGAGAGAGAGAGAGAGAGAAAATAATTAAATAAATATAGGAGTTGTTTTGGGTGGGGGATTTAAATTTGAGTTTTGGGGGGAAACTTTTGGGAGGAAAAATATGTTTTGTGAGGTTAGATCTGGGCCTTTGATTTTTGGGGAGATTGAAGGAGAGCCACTTGATAGCTTTCTTTGTGTTTTATTATATACTAGATTTTCCCGTGGGCACGTGCCTACAGCACGTCTTTGGAACGATACAACACACGAAAAGCCCTGTAAACAGTAAAACAAAAATTATGTAGTTCAAGTTTGAATAGAATGACAATAATTAGTTGTAAATAAAAATCCATGTTTCTATTAGTATATGTTGAAAAATAATTTTAACTTCTTAGACTTTAATGGTAGAAAATGATGAAATTTAACTGTTGAAGAGATATTTGCTATGTTCAATATACATGTGCAATAAAAAAAACATAAAAAGTCTAAAAATTTTACAAACCTAAAATCTTAAAATCTAAATTTCTAAGTAAATAAAGGAAAAAATTGGAGAGAGAGAGAGAGAAAGAGAGAAATATGAAAAAGTGAAGAGAGAAGAGAGAGATAGTAATAAAGTAATGAGTTTTTTAGTTTTGGGGGGAAATTTTTGATTTTGGGATTTGAAATTTTGGGAGGAAAAATGTGTTTTGTGAGGTTGGATCTGGGCCTTTGATTTTGGGGGGATTGAATGTGAGCCACTTGATAGCTTTCTTTGTGTTTTATTATATATACTAGGTATGCCCGTGGCATGTGCCTACGGCACGTATTCGGGACTGTATGTAAATTTAGTTAGAGTTATTTGATTGGGTGAACTGCATATAAATTTCTAAAAAAATTAAAATATTTTAACGAATAATTGTTAAAGAGGTACAAAAAAGGTGGGTGTAAACAAATACACCTACCTTTCTAATACAATCAACTACTCTATACAGGCCTCCTCTGAAATTATATTGCTTCCTAATAGTTTTCTAATACGATGTCTTTAAAAGGTTTCATACGGCACATTATTGCGACGTCTTAACTTTCTTTAAAATGTTTAGTAAATATTTCGACAGTATTATTTAAAATTTTACAGGCAGGATTGTAGTAAAAATTTCGATAGAATCTCTCATGAAATATTATTCCTTTGAGAGCAATTCCTTAACATCATAGACAGTCAAATTGAATCCTCCCTAGCCCAATCCAAACCACATTACACAGACATAATATATATTAGGCTATGGGGAAAAAAATCTTCATAATACTAAAGATATAGTTTGGAGTCATAATAGATTTTAGGAAATTTTCTGAAAATTTCGACAGAACCTCCCTTAAAATATTAGCCATTTTACAGCAATTCCTTACGGAATTTTGCTCACAATTAAAAATTTATCATCACAGCCAAAAAATATAAATCCTCCCCAGGCCAATCCAAGCAACATCACACAGACATTATATATATAGGGCTCTGGGAAGAAAAAATCTTCATATGACTAAGATACAAAATAAAAACCAAGATATCGTTTGAAAACATAATAGATTTTATTAGTAAAAATTTTGACAGAACCTCCCCTAAAATATTAGCCCTTTTACAGAAATTCCTTACGGAATTCTGCTAACAATTAAATATATGACATCACAGGCAATAAATATCAATCCTCCCCAGGCAAAACCGAGCAACATCACACAGGCATCATAAATATAAGGCTCTGGGGGAAAAATCAGAATATAATGCAAGATACAAAATAAAAACTAAAAATTCGTTTGAAAATGTAATGAATTTTTTGAAAAGCCTTCGAAAAACCTTTAAAAAACCAAACACAGAACCCAATACTCCACAAAATTTCGGGTACGAGTATTAACATAACTATATTATATCATCATTATATACAATTACTTACATCATCTCCCAAAATGCTAAATATTACAATTATTACAACTATTACATCCTCCACCATACTAAACACCAACCAATTGAATGAAAAAAAAAATTACATGGTTGTAGGAGAACACAATGGTTGAAGTCTTCAAAAATAGGACCAAACAGTGAGCCTAAAAAAACAGTTAGAGTTTTGAATCAAATAGTAAAAGTTTACAATAAACAATTAAAACAATAGTAATAGTTTTGAAACCATTACCTTTCAAACAGAATAATGGCTTCAACCAAACATGTTTCTCATCACCCTACAAAAAGTTAAACTGTCAATATGTACATGACGGTTTTGAGTGTGGACGACAATCTGGGAAAAAAAAAAGAAGCATTAAATTAGCAGCAATTAACGGTTAACATAGGGTGTAGTTGTAGTAAATATAAATTTACCTTATTGCAACCCCAATTCATCAATGTAGTTGCATTTATAAATTTGAGGTCCATGTCAGCTGCTTCCCAGTTCTATTAAAGTTCAAAAGTAAAACAACAATGAAAATAAGTTTTGGTAAGGTAAATCTATCATATATAAATGGATTTTTTTATTTTGTCGTCTTGTTTCATTAAAGAAAAAATAATAAGTTAATTTATTTGAAGAGTTTGCTGGCTCATTATTGATTTAATGTTTGCCATCAAATAATAGAAAGGGTGATACTTGTTTTTGCTAAAATAATTGTTTGTTATTGTAACTCCAATTGCTATATAGTTGAAAATTTAGCATCGTCTTGTAGAAAAATAAAGAGAGATTCAATATATATATGCTTGTGTTTAAGATAACCATAGTTTTATTTAATATCCATCTCTATGAAATAAGTAAAGAAGTTAATCTGTTACATATAAGTAGTGTAACTGTGAAGTGTGAATTGAAAAAAAGATGATCACACTAAAGGCTTGATAGTGTAATTGTAAAGTGTGAATTGATAAAAACAGATGATCACACTAAAGGCCTGATAAAATACTAATTGTTATTCATATTTCAAGAATTTGTTTAATAACTACTAATGTATATACTTTTCTTTTAAGATCATTATTATACATCATCTCCCAAAATAATAACTGTTAAGATCATTGTTGCCATGCATACTGAAATTTATAGTTAATAAGATTATCTGTATACTTGAGAGGACACAATTTTATAAAATATGGGCCAGGTCTAGTTAGTGGGTTTAAACTAAACCACTAAAAAATTACAGCCCAAACTCACCTCAACTATCATAAAATTCATACAGTTGACTAAATTAATTGTACCATTATCTTTATCCTTGCTCAACCCCATCGCTAAATCTCTGCCTTTCTCTCTCAGGCCTGCTTCACATATCACTCTCTTCGTTCTTGTAATTTCCTTTTAAACCTCCAACAACACCAGCCTATGGTTCTCTAATTTCCATGAAGCTCATCACCACTGAGCAACATCTATCAGTCCTCTCTCCACCTCCAATCAATAAGTTCTCTTCAACCTTCATTAATCATCCTTTTCAGCTTTTCCTCTATCCCGGTCTCATAGCATCTAACAATGGCATCCACATGCCTTCACTGGTCCTCACAATTGGTATGGTACAGAGGTGGCTCAGCTGACATCAATCAAAACTTCATTCAAGTTTGATTTAGAAGTTTTTTTGTTATCATCATTGTTGTTAAGGATGTTTAATTGGTTGAAGAAAGGTGAGTAACAATATTAGTAGCTTGACATTCATCCATCCTTAACTTTCTATTTTTAGTTCATCATACAATGTATCTTTCTAGTTAATTATGCTTGAATACCCTTTTTTGTCATTTAAATATGCTTCCAAATATTCTAGACTATCCCCCCCCCCCCTCTCATCCTCTTCCTCTTCCTCTCTCTCCTTAATTACTTCATCTTCTACTAAAAAATTGTATATACACAATATATCAAATCTAAAATATAGGGTTGTGCTGTTTCAGATTTATCCCAGCTGAAGCGTTTGAATCTTAATCTCCAGCCTCTCGCTTCACTACGCTTTTACTACTTTACATTACAATCTACAATTTCGTCAAATTGGTGTGCATTTGAATTGTCCCGTTTTTTGGATGTTTCCTTAATTTAGATTACAGAACAGACTCAGGTTATATTTTCTAGATAGTAAACCAAAAGGTTTGATGGAAGAAAGAAATTATTGGTCTGCCCAATACCATATGAAGAAAAAAATTGTTACTATGCTAACAGCTTCATTATAATCTTCTTGTGCTTGCTATACTATCGTTCTACCAAGGTGGTGGAAAAACAAAGAATATAATATCATTTAAAATGAAATTTAGACACTGTATACTTGAGAGGATGTGCTGAGAGTATGGTAGTGGTAGCTCATGCACAGTTTGGTAGATGCATTTCTTAATTCTATTTAGGAAAATTTTAATAGTTTGTGGATCATCCATAATACTATCAAATAGTTATAATAAATATTGGTGACTTGAGTTTATGGAGATCACCTAACTGAATAGAAAGTTTTATTCAAGTAAGGTTCATTAGTTAGCGTATGAAAATTTTGTATGGCTGATTGACGCATGGTGCACCCTTCAAGTCTCGCTACTTGTGAATCAATCATATGGCTGAACATGGAGAACAACTAACTAAAGACATTCTGAAAAAGTTAAGATTAAAAAAGCAAACATTATTTACCTAACAGCGTCAGAAGTTTGAGAGGTTCTTTGCAGGCCAATATTTGGTAGTACTGAAGTAGTTTGTCCATCATACGTATGTTTCTGTGGTACATTAGAAGGAACAGTTGTTCGAGGTAAACATTCGTCAGTTGCGTCTAATACTCGTGTAGAGCACATTTCAAGTTTCTCTCGTTCTCGTCGTCTACGTTGGGCCAACGTAGCTTTCGATATAACATGAACATTATGAGCCTAAATTTGTGAAAATGAATCGTTATAAATGACTGTTTAAGAGGAGAACCACTTACTTATTTGAGAATGTATTAATTTTCACAGTGTGAGGATAAATAAAAGAAGCAGTGTGAGGAAAGATAAAGAAAAAGCATTGTAGATAAAGCAAGATAAAGAAGCAAGATAAGCATATACCGCACTGGACATTTCATTTTCTTTTCCCTTTCCCTTGCCAGAATAACTTGTTTCCTTTCTCTACATTGGGTGGTTAAAAAGTAGGAATTAATAAAAAAATCAATAATGAGCAAAAGACCAACCAAGTAATAAGGGGTGAAGCTTACCTTGCGAAGAGATATTAGATTAAGCTCGCGTTCATCTCGAATGGTAACCCCGACATTTTTTTGTCGAAGGAATTGCACCTGCAATAGAAAAATATCAATTATGAATGTAAGTGGACAATTAATTAATGTGCTAAGAACACAATGAAAAGCTTAACTTACTGTTTTTTCCAAGTCAACATCAACCTGTAAGGTATTAAAGTAAACATTAAAATGAGAGGAACTTATTGTTATAATATCAAGAGTTGTAGATTTTTTTTAAAAAAAGAAGATACTTACATGGCGATATATAGTGATGTCATCTATTGCTGTTCTTCAATTTGGGCAATTGACCCGTATATAAAGGAGGGGAAATATATGATGATTAACTTTGACGTTCTAATTATTTTAACAAACCAATCAAGAAAACGTATTAACTACTATTAACTACTATGATCTATCTTCTTTGATGATTATAAATTATTTTAAAAAACGTATTAACTACTATGAGATATGGTGTTTAGTCAAGTGATCAATAAAGATGAACAGGATGTAGAATGACTAAGCACAGTTTTTTGGGAGAATCTCACTAAATTCCAAGATTCCATATCTGAAGATTCTAACGATTTTTTCTTTCAAATTGATTGTGTTTTGGGTTAAACATAGCAGTTTTGATGTGCTTGTGGTATAATAGAATTGCCTTCAATTTTTTTTAAAAAACTGACTTTTTTTATTATCCCTCAATCAAGATTGAAACCTTTTTCATGGGTTTTGTTTATTTCTGTGTTTTGTGATTATGTTGAATTTTGGGGGGTTGAGATTTGGGCACTTTTTTATTTATTTATAAACTAACCTTAGGTTGTATCAAGTTTTTTTCAAAATATACTCTAAAGTTGGTTGATTCAGTTTTCTCTTATGAATTGTTTTTCGAATTTGTCTGATGGAGTAATGGGTAGTATTAGAATTCTTGTTTAGTAGATAATTATGTACTCAAATTGGAAATAGATCTTATTCTCGAAGCTTTTTTATCCTCCCGTATTATTCTCTGTTATAATAAATTAATTATGTTAATATTAGTTGGTTTAAATTTCTTTTCTTTAAAGTATGCTAATTGTGATCATTTATCTTTTGCAGCTAATTAAATCTTTTCATGATAACTGTGTATATTGCTGGTAAATGGAAATGAATTTCAGTTGGTGCTTTCGGACCGCCCTAGTTGATTATGTTGTTTTCTATAGATGATATTAGTTGTAGTTGGCACTTGAAGGTTGGATTAGAAGCATGTCTATAATGTTCTTGGTGATGCCCAATCACTCATGCCATGAGAGTACAACTTTCCTCAATTTAGTACTTCCTTTCCTCTCATCTGACTACGTCCAAGTTAGTAAAAGACACTGCATAGCTGGTGTGGAGGTTCATGTTAGAAGTTTGTTCGTCGTCCAGTGAAAGGAAGCAGAAGTAGTGTTCTACAAATCCAACAATGGGGAAGTAAGTTAATTGTGGTAATTTAATCCTCTGATATCTGGAATTTGTGTAGGTCAGGCTAATTTGTGTAGGTATAGACTTCTAAAGGAAATTGGAGACGGAACATGCGGGAATGTCTATAGGGCAGTAAATGTGGAAACAAATGAGATAGTAAGTATTTGCTACTTAGAAGACAGGGTTTTGTGTAATATCTGGTTTATGCTTGGCTTCTTTTCGCTGGTTTCTTAGGCGTAACAGATTTGAGTGCTTAGTTACTTTATTTAATAAGAAACTGGCATAGTAAATCATTTTGTGACCACTCTTCTTTAGAAAAAACTGGTTATGGATTAGTATTTGTACTGATATCAGGTTGCTGTCAAGAAAATGAAGAGAAAGTTCTACTATTGGGAAGAGTGTGAATCTAAGAGAAGTTAAGGTCTGCTACTCTGTTTCTTCATTTTTGTGTCCCTTGATTTAATTGTTTTTTCAAGTGAGAAAGTCTAATGAACCTCTTTTTTGCAATGTCTTCGTAAATTAAACCATCTAAATATTGTCAAGTTGAAAGAGATTGTTAGCGAGAACCATGAGCTTTTCTTCATTTTCGAGCACATGGTGAGGGCATTGATGTCCTACTCTTATCTATATTTCATATATATCAATCTTAATATGGTAATTTTGGTTGGTGCTAAACAGAATTTTAAAAATCTATGAGCTTGACCAAGAATGACAACAAATATTTGACCCCATCTCTTTCGCATTGGCTTATTCTATAGGCTCTGCTGTTTGTGTATATATGGGCTTTCTTCATATTACTTGAATTCATCTATTTTATAGAGCAAGCAGTATGATATATTGATATTATAACCAGTCTCCCATGATTGGGGTTTGTCTTGTCCGGTTCAAGAGTATTTATGACCAATTTCCTTTTAATCATATCCTCTAGTAAGTCATGATGTGGCGTATAGAAAGTGCTCTGTGGTGTCCACTTAAAAGGTTGGAAGAAATATTCTATATACAATTGAAGAATTGATTGGAACTAATGAACACAATGACTGATATTTTCACAATTGATTAAGTACAGTGTTCATAATTTGACAAAATTTCAGTGAGACTTGGAGCATTTTGGTAATGTAATACTACAAACTGAATATTGGAAAATTCTTGATTTCCTTGTAAAATTAGTATAGTTGTAATTTAGCTGTGCTTGACAATCTTTTTTAGAAATTTATCTGTAGTTATTGGCAAAGAAATTCTAACATTCGCAGTTTTGATATGGTACTACAAAGAATATTCTGTTTATTTTCAAGTTAGCTCAACTATTTCCATATCTGAAGATGAACAGGTTATGTAACAAATCTAACCCCTGCTCCTATGTAATAAACAAACCTAGAATAAACGCTATGCATTCTATGTTTGATCTTCATATTGTTTACTTAAATTAGGCAAAAATCGCCACCCATTCTGAACCCTACTTGCCACATCCACAACTCTACTTGACGAAGCGATAGGAGCTGAAGTCATTGAAAATTTGGAACCATCCTCAGAAACACGATAAGCTTCCACACCTACAACACTAAGCCCATTGCCTACACCTACAACACTACAAACTCTACAGTGCAAACTCTTCGAAATCAATAATCTCACAGCAGTACAAACTCTTCCCTTTATCAATGCTCGCTATACTACTACTCCATCCCCTAACAATCTCCGAACCAACAACACTAAGCCCACTGTCTACACCTACAGAATTATCCAGCATTTCCAATATCGAAATCAATAAAATTCCCCTTAATCCCTCCCAAACCACCCACATTGACTTCCTTCAATACCCAAATATCACAATACAAACATATGTGCTTTTAATCTAAGAAATTTTCAATACCCAAACATATGTGCTTTTAAAGATACCCAAATCTCTCTAACAAAAACAGCACAGTCTTGTCTACAATACCCAAATCTGTCAATACACAAATCTCTCTCAATACCCAAATTAGTCAATCTTTTTCAATACCCAAAACAACACTATTCTTCTAATCGATGGTTGGATTTTGTAATCTGTCAACACACAAATATTCAAATTTCTCTCAATACACAAACTTCCTTCAATACCCAATTCTTCTAATCTGTCAACACCCAAATCTCTCTCAATACCCAAATATCACAACAAAACAGCACTATCTCAATCAACACACAAATATCCAAATCTCTCTCAATACACAAACTTCCTTCAATACCCAATTCTTCTAATCTGTCAGTACCCAAATGTCTCTCAATACCCAAAACAGCACTATCTCAATCAATACCCCAAGCAAAAAAACAGCACAATCGATGGTTGGATTTTGTATACCTTCTTCTAATCGATGGTTGGATTTTGTAATCTATCAACACACAAATATCCAAATTTCTCTCAATACACAAACTTCCTTCAATACCCAATTCTTCTAATCTATCAATACCCAAATTTCTCTCAATACCCAAATATCACAACAAAACAGCACTATCTCAATCCACACAAATATCCAAATCTCTCTCAATACACAAACTTCCTTCAATACCCAATTCTTCTAATCTATCAATACCCAAATCGTTCTCTCGGTGGCTGCAAACAGAGATTGGCCGATACATCAACTGGATGTTAAGAATGCAGCTTTCCTTCATGGGGAGTTCTCAGAAGAAGTGTATATGACAGGACAGCGCCTCCCGATTTTGTAGCTCAGGGGGAGGAAATGTTTGCCACTTGAAGAAAGCAATTGTTGGGCTCAAGCTGTCCCACTGACTAAGAAGGGGCGCATGCTTTGACAAATTCAGCAAAGCCTTACTGGACATAGGATTCAAAAGAAGTTACGCCGACCACACTCTGTTTGTAAAGACGAACGAAAATGGTAAAATTAGTCTTCGTCTTTATGTTGACGACATCATCCTTACGGGGGATAATAGGGAGTCCATCGTTGGGCTGAAGAACCATCTAAACAAGGTCTTTGATCTTAAAGACCTAGGTACTATGAAGTCTTTCTTGGGAATAGAGGTAGCTCGTTCCAAGTCTGGTATATTCATTTCCAAGATAAAGTACACCATGGATCTCTTACGAGAGACCGGGAAGTTGGGAGCAAGGCCTATATCCAGCTCGATTGAGCCAAATCCTTTACGTAATAGGGCTGTGTTCGGATGATGGTGAACCGCTTGATGATCCGAGAATGTATCAAAGACTGGTTGGAAAGCGAAACTCTCTCACTATCACTCGTCCAGATCTAGCATATGCCGTCAGTGTGGTCAGCTAGTTCACGCAGGCCCCTCGCACCTATCATCTTTATGCCGTGTATAGGATCTTGAGTTGAGATACCTCAAGACTTGTCCAGCGCGAGAGATTATCTACTCTCAGAATGGGCACCTTCGCGTATCCACCTATTCTGATCTTATTACGAGAAAGGGCCTATTATGTAAAGGCTGGTTCACAATCAGCATTCTACATCTGGTTATTGCACTATAGTAGAAGGTCACTTAGTTACCTGGAAAAGTAAGAAACATCCGATAGTACCTTAATTAAGGGGTGGCCCGGTCAAGTCAAGCGCTGAAGCTGAGTATAGAGCTATGGCTCACGCCGCATGTGAACTAATGTGGCTCAAGAATCTCCTAACTGGGATTGGAGTAAAGGTGCAAATGCCTATGGAAATTCTGAGTGAGAATCAGGCGGCCATCCATATATCCTCTAATCCAGTCTTTCATGAGCGCACAAAGCATATTTCAGTGGCCCTATCTTTAATGCACTTAATTCGGGAAAAGTCTCAGGCCGGACTAGACTTCTCCTTAAAAAGATTGTCATAATATCATTATACCACTAATATCCGTAAGGGTCCCCCCTAAGGAAGACCTAAACAGCCAATCAAGCCCCTTGAACCAGGGGGATCTATTGCACTAGAACGAGAACAAGAAGCCAAGCCTCTCGTGATCAAATAGTCAATACCCAAAACAGCACTATCTCAATCAATGGTGAAACAGCACAATCCATAAAACAGCACAATCTCAAACAGCACTATGTCAATACCCAAACAGCACTATACCCAAAACAGCACTATCTCAAAAAAACAGCACAATCGATGGTTACCTGAGATGGTGAAATCGACCGGGTGAAATCGATGGTGAAATCGACTGGAGGTGAGAGCAGAGGGTGATTCTTCTAATCGACTGGAGGCTGAAATCGACTGGAGGCTGAAATCGACTGGATGGTGAAATCAACTGGAGGTGAAATCGACTGGAGGTGGGGGCGCTGAAGAGGAAGCAGAGGTGGTGGGGGCACTGAAGAGGCGCCGGAGGTGGCCGACGGAGAGAGAGGTGATGGTCGCTGATGGATGAGAGCGGAAGGGAGGAGGAGGTGGTTAGGATTAGGAGGTGGGGGGGCGCTGAAGACGGCCCAATGGTGGGGGTTGCTGAAGAGGCGATGGAGCGGAGGTGGGGGGTGCTGAGGAGGCGACAGAGCGGAGGTTGGGGAGAGAGAGGAAGACTGAGAGAGAGCGGGGAGATAGAGAGAGGGAGACAGTGAGAGAGAGAGTGGGCGGGAGAAAGAGAGAGAGAACGGGGAGAAAGAGAGAGAACGGGGAGTTTTTTGGGGAAAGAGAGAGAGAGTGTGTGTGTGTGTGTTTTTTGAATTTGTGGAGTTTGAAATTTGGGCGGGAAAATATGTTTTGTGAGAGTAGATCTGGTCCATTGATTTTGGGATAGATTGAATGTGAGCCACTTGATAGCTTTCTTTGTGTTTTATTATATATATATATATGTATGTATGTATGTATTGTACAATCTGGTGTATTACATTACTCCCTCCTTAGAATCGTTTTGTCCCCAAAACGTTCGTAGTGGGAGAAAAGAAAAAGACAGAAAACATCTAAAACAAATCCGGATACAAAGCCTTCATACGGCTCTCCGGCTCCCACGTGGCTTCTTCCACGAGCTGGTTCTTCTAGAGAACCTTGACCATCGAAATGACCTTGTTTCTCAATACCTTGTCCTGATGATCAAGTATCCTGATAAGTTGTTCCCTGTATGAAAGATTAATCTGCAAATCTATCGGAACCTCTGGCAACTGATGGCTTGAATAAGGCACATACTTCCGTAGCATAGAGACGTGGAACACGTCATGCACTTGAGATAACTCGGCTGGTAGCTCCAACTTGTAAGCAATCCTGCCAATCCTCTTCAGAATCTTGTATGGTCCAATGTAACTCGGAGCTAACTTCCCGCCCTTTCAGAATCGGATAACTCCTTTTATCGGCGACACCTTGAGAAATACGGAGTCACCTTCCTCAAATTCCAACTCTCTTCAGCGGTTCTCTGCATAGCTCTTCTGCCTGCTTTGTGCTCCTTATAGCCTCTTCTGAATAAGCTCGATCTGTTCCGATGTTTGCTGTACGATTTCTGGCCCATACATCTGCTGCTTTCCTACCTCAAACTAACAAACTGGAGTTCTGCATCTTCTGCCATACAAAGCTTCATACGGGGCCATGCCAATGCTCGCTTGATAGCTGTTATTGTAAGCAAACTCTACCAAGGCTAGGTATTTGTCCCAACTTCCTCCGAAGTCTAAAATTCATGCCCTCAACATGTCTTCAAGAATCCTGTTGACACTCTCTGTTTGTCCATTAGTCTGTGGGTGAAAAGCTGCGCTGAAGTCTGTTCTAGTTCCCAATGCTGACTGTAGACTTTTCTAGAATTGAGATGTAAATCTTGCATCTCGGTCAGATACTATTGACACTGGCACTCCATGTAGCTTCACTATGTTCTCAATGTAGATCTCTGCCAGCTTCTCGACTGACCAGACCGTATCTACTGAGAGAAAATGTGATGACTTGTCAATCGATCCACAATCACCCATATTGAGTTATTTCCTTTAGGGATCCTATGTAATCCAGTGATAAAATCTATACTGATGTTCTCCCATTTCGATTCTGGAATGGGTAGATGCTGTAGCAATCCTCCTGGTTTCTGATTATTGGCCTTAACCTGTTAGCACATCGAACATTTGGCCACGAATTCTGCTATGTCTCGCTTCATCCCTGACCACCAATAGTACTACTTTATATCACGATACATCTTGGTTCTTTCGTGGTGAATTGTAAGTAATGTGGAGTGAGCTTCCTTCATGATGTCTTCCCTCAACTCCTTGTCCCTTGGGACACACAATCTGCTACCCAACCATAGTGAACCTTCTCTTATACTGAATTCTGGCAATTTTCCTTCGTGCACTTGCTTCTTCATGTCTTCCATCTCTAGGTCTTCGGTCTGAGCCTTCTTCATCTGCTCATTCAAGCTTGGTCGTAACACCAACTGTACCAAGACTGCACTTAAGTGCTGAGTAACTACTTCAATGCCTTCCTGTCTAATCTCCTCATCTAGTTCCTTCCAGGTAGCTACCAATGTAGCCACACTTCTCTTCCTGCTGAGCGCATCCGCTACTACGTTGGCCTTCCCTGGATGATATATAATTTCAGGCCTGATGTCTTCGAGTACTTCCAACCATCTCCTCTGCCTCAAATTAAGGTCCTTCTGCTGGTAGATATACTTCAAGCTCTTATGGTCAGTGTATGTTTCCACCTTTGCTCCATAGATATAATGTTTCCATGATTTCAAAGCGAAGATTATGACTGTAAGTTCCAAATCATGAGTCGATTAATTCTTCTCATATAGTTGTAGCTGCCTTGAACCATAAGCTATGACCTTGCCCTCCTACATCAGCACACATCCGAACCCTAAATACGACGCATCACTGTAGATGACGTAGTTCTTGCCCTCCTGAGGTAAAATCAATATTGGTGTAGAGATCAAACGGTTCTTCAGTTTCTGGAAACTCTCTTCACACTTCTCTGTCCAGACGAAACTTTGGTTCTTCTTGGTCAAAGCTGTAAGAGGTACAGCTATCCTTGCATAATTCTGGATAAACTTCCGGTAATACCCAGTCATACCCAGAAAACTCCTTACTTCTTTCACCGTCCTTGGCTGTGGCCATCCCTTGACTGCTTCTATCTTTTGAGGATCTGTTGCCACTCCCTCCTTAGAAAGGATATGGCCTGGGAATGTAACTTCCAATTTCCAAAACTCACACTTGGATAATTTGGCATACAACTGATGCTCTTGTAGCTTGCTCAGGATTGCTGTCAGATGTTCAGTATGATCCTTTTCTGTCCTTGAATACATCAAAATGTCGTTGATGAAGACCACGACAAATGAGTCAATAAACGGACGTAGAATTCTGTTCATCAAGTCCATGAAGATTGCTAGAGCATTAGTCACTCAAAACGGCATTACCAAGAACACATAGTGTCCATGGCAAGTCCAAAAAGTTGTCTTAGGTACATCCTCTTCCTTGACTCGCACTTGATGATATCCAGACCGTAGATCAATCTTGGAAAATACTGCTGCTCCCTGAAGCTGATCGAACAAATCGTCGATCCTGGGAATTGGGTACTTGTTCCGAATAGTGACCTTATTCAGTTTTCGATAATCAATACACATTTTGGATGACCCGTCCTTCTTCTTAACAAGCAATACTGGTGCTCCCTAAGGGGATGCACTTGGTCTGATAAATCCCTTCTGCAAGAATTCTTCAATCTGTCTCTTGACCTCATTCTGCTCTACTGGTGCCATTCTATAGGGTGCTTTGGATACTGGAGCGCTACCTGGATGAACTGTGATGCTAAACTCGACATCCCGGTGTGGGAAAATTCCAGGTAAATCCTCCAAGAATACGAGTGGAAAATTTCTCACCACTGGTATCTTGTTCACCTTTTCAGGTACCCGTACCTCACTAGCAGCTACAATAATCATTGCCTTCGATCTCTTCTCCCCGTGGAATACAAGTTCCATTCCTTCGGCTGAGATGACTACCTCCTTATCCTTGCAGTTGATGCTTGCCTTGTGCCTCGACATCCAATCCATCCCAATAATGACATCTGTTTCGGCAAAACCCAACTCCAACAAATCGATACTTATGGTTTCTCCGCTAATCTGGAGTTTACATCCCATGTAGCACAGATCTGTAGTAAGGGTTGTCCCCGATGGCGTAGCCACCATCAAAGCTAAATCTGGAATTGCCTTTTGTGTGCATCTTAATTTTCGCGAAAAAGATTTTGACACAAAAGAATGAGTTGATCCACTATCAAACAAGACTGTAGCCAATATTCCATTTATATGTATATGTCCAGTAATTACCCTTCCATGTTCTTCAGCATCCTTCTTGGTCAAGGCGAACACCCTTCCTTGACGCATAGGCTTCTTCCCTTTGTCGGTTGTTCCCGACCCTGCCCTGTGGCTGTTCCTTGAAATTTGGGGACAATTTGACTTGATATGCCCTTCTAGTCCACACTGGAAACATTTCAGTGCATTCTTCCTGGGGCATCGAATCATAAAGTGTCCCTGCTCTCCACAGTGAAAACAACTTTTGGGCTTGAATTCCCCTGTCTTGGCACTGATTTTCTTGAACTTTGATGCTGAGGTGGATTTCTTCCCTTTGTTCCAAAACTCTGTCCTTCCTTGATTCTGATTCATGTCTACCTCTGTCCCCAGAGCTCTTCTCACCAGTTTGTCGAATCGGCGAATGCCCAACGAAACCATCCTCGACCTCAGTCCAGGCCTATGCCCTTGCTCAAACCTCTAGACCTTTTTTGCTTCTTCCTGGACCATCTCCGGCGCATACCTCGATAACTGAGAAAATTTCGTCTCATATTTTCTGACAGACATATTTCCTTGCTTCAAGTTGTGGAATTCCATTGCTTTCTCTTCCCACACATCCAAGGGAAAATAGTGCTGTTGGAATTTCTCAAGGAAATCTTCCCAAGTGATCTGTCCTTCTCCAAGACCACGCTTTGTAATACCCTGATTTTTCATTTAATGAAAAAAATTATTTATTTTGCACGTAGTGTGCACGTGCAATATTTTGGTTAATATTTTCATCAAGATGAGTAAAGATATTTTAATATGTGCTTTTAATTATTTTATACAAAAGCCTTATTTTAAATGGATGAAAAGCCTTTTTCTTTTAAAAAGCCCAAAATGTAATTCATTTATTTTATTATAATAATTATTTTGGCCCACAAACTAAAGCCCATGGATTAATCTATTTTTATACAACTTGTCATGTAGAATACAATTTAAAAGTCTATTTTATTTTTTTCAAAAATAAGATGTACAATTTTGGGCCTAGTTGCATGCACGTGCACTACACGTACACGTGCAATATGCATTTTCTCCAAGCATGGCCGGGAATGCTTCTTTGGAGGGAAACTCAAATTTTGAGTGGAGTCATGGAGTGATGGTTA
Source organism: Hemerocallis citrina (assembly GCA_017893485.1). Taxonomy (NCBI): domain Eukaryota; kingdom Viridiplantae; phylum Streptophyta; class Magnoliopsida; order Asparagales; family Asphodelaceae; genus Hemerocallis; species Hemerocallis citrina. Next base: position 83,437,796 of record CM030364.1, on the reverse strand, counting down.
TTGGATCATGGGTAGTTTGTGTAACTCCTCATTAAATCTCCACCATTTGTTCCTAACTCCTACTTCAATCCTAGCCATCTATTTCCCTTGATTTTTAGTATAAATACTCCCCCCCCCCCCCTGGCTAGTTATCCTTGTGCCTATTAATCTTTCCAAACCTATAGTCTAAGTTGCTTTATCTAGTAGTATTTTTGTGAGTTAAAAGATTGAGTGTGTGTGGGCTTGTTCTTGCAACAAGAAGAAGAAGGAGAGGCCGGCTATTCTAAGGAGGGAGCTTTCGGTTTTGGGTGTGTGCTTGGAGGTTCGTGTGCGCGCATCTAGGAGGAGGAGCCATTCGTTGCAAGGACATCCGTCTAGGAATTGTTATTTGTGTTTGTCTCTCCACACAAGGTGGGTAAAATTTTCATGTTTCTAATTAGGAATGCATGCTAGATTAAATTGAATGAACGAAGCATGAAAATGATTGATAAGAGTACACATTTAATTGGAAAATGACCTATTGATTGATTGATATATGGATGTGCAATTGTAGGTGGTTCTATTAGTAATGACATTGTAAAAAGACTGCAAATGGCATGTACAGTCGACCGTCAAGTGGACAAGTCGACTGGTACGAGGCAGGTGTTTTCTCATGATTTCTAAATTATAATCCTTATTATGACTAAAGATTTAGTTGTGTATGTGTATGCAAACTGAAGTGCTAGAACGATTGCTAAATCAATATCCTCCATGCAGTATATAATTTAGAAAATGTGAATGGATGAAACAGACTAGTGATGATTAGAAAACTGGTAATGTGAATAGTCGACTGGCTTATTGAAATGAAGTATGTACAATCCAGAGTTCCATGAAACGATGTATTTTAATGTGATGTTCTAGTGTGTTAAATTGAGATTAGTATTCATCTCTGCAAGTAAATGATGAGTAAATGAAAGTGCATGCCGAGCATTTCTTTGGAGAAAAGAAACACTAGTTATGTGAAATTTATATTTAATTGAAACCACGTTGTGATGTTAGTAAACAGATAAGAAATTACATGTTATGTTGGCACGAATATAATGTAATATGTGAATTGAAGAACGGAAGGAAAGATGGTTCCTTAATTTGGAATTTAACCTGTTCAGTCGACCGAATGCTTGTAGCAGTCGACTGTACTGAACATGGATAGTGTATAGTTGAATCACCCAGTACAGACGACTGATTGGAATGACAGTCGACTGTTAAGCGGATAACATTTTAGATGTGGAAAACTGCGGAACAGCCGACTGGCCATGTGCAGCAGTCGACTCTTCCGAGCGTTATTGATGAACTGTATTTGACTGGATAAGTCGACTAGAGGAGCTCCAAGTCGACTGTCCAGAGTGCTTTTGGTATATCAGAAATCTTATATTTTGTTGTGGTAAAGATTGTGAATCTTATGGTCGATATTGGTAAACTCTATTTGCCTTTGCATGAATTTACATGAAGTGAATCATTTATTTTGAATTGTGGGAATTAAATGAATATGAAAGCTATGACATGAAAAAGAAAATCTGTTGAGATTATGAAATGAACTCATGAGTTGGAAATGCTCAGATTTTTAGTAATTGTGAACTGGAATTGAAACGAAAGGGTAGCTAAGTCTCCCCCAGCATTTGGAAAGAAATAAAATGAGATATTGAAATGAAAGACCAAGGTTGGTCTTGTTTGAAATGAATGAATATGTCCGGTTTAGTGGAGAGGCTAACTCTAGAGCTTTGATTTTGTTCATGATTCTAATAAAAACTAAGGATTAGTACATAGTGGAGACGTGATGAAAGTAGGAGAAAAATATGAGTATGAGGGCCATCGGACTGGCGGTGTGAGAGTGATCCACAGGCTTCCTGCTTGATGCGTCAAGACATGGCGTGGGCACTACTCTAGAATTATCGTCCCGGTGGCGATGCTTGTGGGGTTTTTGGTGACTGCAAGAGGATCATGTGCCATGAAGTGAGGCTGAATTACCACAGGCTGTCTTCACGATGTGTCATGACATGACGTGGGATTCCCCTCCAAAATTTTCTGTACACGAGTTTGTACTCATAGATCATCTAAGATACCTACCGTAGTTACAGTAGTAGATTAAGGCATGGCGAGGGATTGAACCCTACAAAGATGAAGAACGAATAAGAGACTTGCCCTCGGACCTATGTAGTATGGGATGCATAGAATCCGAACAAGTGCGCATTAGTGTCATCTAATATAAATAATTGCATTAAGGACTAAGTGCACAATCACAACACGAAATCAATAGGGTAGTCCCTTTAGTTTGAAATATGACAAGTTTGTGTTTGCTAAATATGGAAAATAAGTTATACTATTTCCGGCATAGAGAGGATGGCCGTGTATAATGATCATCGGTTGAATAAACTGATGTACCCACAGTCTTATATGCAGGTAAATGGCTTGATACAGATTAAAGAGGAACAAATGCTTAAAGATTACTCAATGTTGTTGTACATTTGTTTCATTGTTGTAAATTTTACTTCCGCTGTGCAATGTAAAGTGTAATATTGATGTAAACTCTGATGTAAAGAAAAAAGTTTAAATTTCCTTGTAAAATTGTACTAAAGGAAGCGAAAAGATCCTGTAGAACATCTCGAATTCAGTGTATTTTGGGATTCGGGGCGTTACACGCTTCACGGACTGCCACCAAACTCCGGCGTCCTTCTCCAGCAAGATTGTGGCTAGACGTACCTTGCTATCTTCGGGAGTCATTAGCAGCTGTGGGATCGGCCTGTCCCTCGAAGACTGGCAGTTTCATCCTCCTAAATGATTCCACCATCTTCACCAAATCAGTATTAACAACAACTCCTGGTGCTCTTTGTGGCGGTGCTTGGTTTCTGCTAGTCTCCACAAATGCTCTAATCATCTGATATACTTGAGCGAATTCTTCCCTTACATCAAGGCCAGCACCGTTGGCTCCACTACCTTCGGCTTCAGTCTGGTCACTCCGGTTGCTTCTAGTTCTTCCTGCCATCTGAAAGCTAATACCGACATCATTACATAACAATAGTAATGCAAAACCCATAACACACCAGCATTGGTCAAAACATACTAGTTCCATTCACTTCAAAAAGGGTTTTACGATGATTTGCCATCATACAATCACATCATTATCCTATGGGTTCATATTACACCCATCAAAACAATAGCATGTTAGCCTAGTTATTCAGAAAGGTTGTCATCTATACACATCAAAAAGAGTCCTTTAACACTAAGGGAGGTCACTGTTCTCTTGCCCCTGGCGAGCCGCTAACCTTAGAACTATCCCTAGCAGTCATCCGGTCTAACAAATCTTGCATGTCGCAGACCTGAGTCCTCAGTGCCAGATATCTGCTCTGTAGCTGACCCAACCTCTCCTCGTACCGGTGCTTCAGAAGTACTACCATCGTCTTCCATTTCCTCTTGGCCCTTTCCAGCTTGGCCACTCTCCTCTCATTGGTTATCAACACCTGTGCGAGGTTCTCGAAGTGATCCTCTAGCTGCCCCATGGCTTCATTTGTAGATAGCCATCTCCTGGGAAAACATGGTGATAGTTTGCACTATGGCCGTGGGTTGTAGGGGTGGAGGTGGAATGGGGGTGTAGGACCATGTCCATCGGTCCACCCATTCGAGCGTCCATTGTCCAAGCTCGGCATCTGCAAGAGAAAATATGGGAATCAGTTCAGATACAGAAAAAATTATAAACCATAAGTTGTAAAAGCAACATTATGAATTATAAACATCAACTATCTGCTAAACCCAACTCTCGCAACGCATCCAAGTCTAATTTTCCTGCTGTGCTGGACTAATATTTGAAGTCTACTCTGATACCAATTTCTGTAGCGCCCTAAATTTCCATACTGGAAATCTGAGACCCTACTCCAGGAGTCGAACTTCAAAATAGCCACAACCACAGAAAATACAGGAAAATTTAAAACTTTTATTCCATATAAATGTTACATTTACAAGTGTTACAATATCCCAATAAGAATTATAAGATTTACAACAATATAATAACACTTGCATATGTCCCTTGGATGCCTGGACCAACTCGAGCTCTGCAATACCTGTAAATCAGCTCCGGATACCTACAAGGTGGGGAACGTCAGTACTTCGACTGATGCAAAGCTGATAATAACATCGATTCTCTAAATTACAATCACAACCATAATTTATGCAAAAAAAAAAGTGATGTGCCAAACAAGGGTTTAATGGATTCCGGTTCTAGTGCAGTGGTATGCCATGATCCTACCAAACCCTCGCCATGCATCCTACTCTTATACTCAACCTGTTCCCAATAGATTATCCGTGCCCAAGGAGGTTGCAGTTGGTTGGTCTAGTTCCACCACTGCAGTGCCCAAGTGGTTGTCGTGTTTTCCACTCAGTACCCGCATACGGACCTCACTCAAAAATCTACGTTAAATTCGGTAGCAAAACCGTGTACCTACCCAGTACAAAATGACGTCAATGATATGTATAAAGAAAACCACGTGCATAGGAACATGACGGACTCGAGGGTCAAATCCCCCTATCCGACAGGAGTCCCCCTCTCGTTCCTTACCTCGACATTCTTTGGAAATCAACAGATCGAAAGATGAGACCGTGAACTCAATCATGAGAACTGAAAGTGTATCCCTACGACAGGAAAGTAAAACACCCGACTATGGTCTGCTAGTACAAATACAATTACAAAACCCCTAATACACTATTCTAATCCCAACCTTACTCTAATCACTTGGGTGAAAATATAATTGCCTCCAAAATTCTGCTTATCTACCTCTGACCCTAGCGATACCAGTTCGGCACGCTACTCCCCCGGGCTTGGAATTGTCCAGCACCATGGTCTGCATTCATCCCTAACCGGGCAATGATTTTATGTGTTCACCCCTACCCGGGCAATGAACTTATGTGTTTAGACCTAACCGGGTAATGAGCTTAATTTACGGCATGGCTTGGATGTCCTACGCCTCGGTGGAAGTTCATAACTTAGGGTCGACAGAAGTAGGCCATCACCCTACCCTAGTGACTGACTCGAGTCACAAAATCCACCATGAGAGTCAAACAAAACCAGCAATAGATACCAAACGTTTCCAAATAGCGAGTCATCAACTCTAATGGTACACAGGGGAAAGGTCCTGTCAACACTTAGTCAAAACCGAAGACTAAGCATCTACGGTGTTTCTGCCCAAAACATAAAAAGATCATAACTCCCATAATACAACTCAGATTTGGGTGTCCAAATCCAATTTGGAAAAGTAAAGACCTAGGCTACAACTTTCCAGTTGATCTTAACCTCAGATTTTATCATCTAGGTCCTCAAAATGGCCTCTCAAGCCTCAGCCTATGTATTTTCCGTACACTGGATGCACCTTACCGGTAGCCTAAAACACTGCTCACTCATCAGAATGCTACCAATCTAGGTTCTATGGAAAGGTGTGGGTGTCCTTTACAATTCCCTAGTTGATCACCAGTCCAATTTATGCAACTTGATTACCCTAAAACACACATTACTCTCAGGTGTACACTAAGTCTTGCTCAAATAGAGCACTCAGCTCAAATCATGATCTCTATCTAGTCTTGTAAAAATCATATCAAATCATCCACTCACAGGAATCACCTCAAACAGGGCTTGTTAGAAAGCTCTAGATGTTTACTAAAATTCTCTAAGGGAACTCTTCCTCAAACTTTGCTCTTACAGAGCCTCAATTGTGTCATCTCATCAAGGTGTCTGTTCTGACTGGATTCTGCCTAATACATGCTATAAAAATAATCATAAATCATATACTCATCCAATAGTCACCAAATTTACAGTAAGGAAACTAGATACCATAATGAACAACATGCAAAAGGGTTCATATCCAAATTCCAAGTATACAATGAGTTCTTCATGTTCCAAACAAGAATAAAGATCATACTGTTCTTCAGTCATAGTTCTAGCTACTATTGATAGACTAATTTTGAACATGCATATAACTTCATCCAATTATTTTCTTGATTTTTCTGTAGAGTCTAGATACATATAAGAAATCATGGTTAAAATTTTAGAATAAGACCATGTGCTAATTAATTAATTAAGTATGAGAAATCCTTCAATCTCAGTTATCATAGTAAACAAATTCTGCTTCTGCCTTACGGCTCTGTTCCAAAAATGGATTTTATTAAAACACCAAAAAACCTCAAAAAAATCTGAAATAATTTATGAATCATCTAGACATATAAGGGAACAATATGTAATAATTTAATCATCAAATTCCATGTGGTTTGTTCTCGGGAAATTCTATAAAATAACATACAGATCAAGATTTCAAGTTCTAGTTTCAGATTTAACTTCCAATCTCTTAAACAATCATTCTAAACTCCTACTACTACACATGCATTCAAGAATCAACAAGAAATAACAAGAAAGGTTTAGAGAAACTTCCCATCCTGAATTGGTTAGAGAGTAGATGATGGTCATGAGCTTTACTTCTCTAAGAATCCACTCCAAGAATGCTCTTCTTCAATCCTTATTCTTTTTCTCCTTCTCTTTCTTTGTTGGGTTTCTGTTCTGAAAATTTCAGAACTTGAGAGGAGAAATGAGAGGGTTTTAATATGAAAAGAGTGAGGAAATAGTGGGGAGGGGGCGGGGGTTTTAGGGTGGTAGGGGGTAGGGTAGACTAGGGTGGTTCTGTAAGAAAACCATGTCTAACTCATGGTTTGAGGGTATAATGGTTGGCTGAACTTTTTAGCTCTTATTTGAGTTCATGGATGAGAGATGAGAGGTTCGATCGAGTGTACGCAAGGTATACCGATTGTAGTATCATACAATGATATATTGCATATGTACGGTACCCAAAACTAGTGTATATACTAGTATCAGTCCTCTTCATTCTCGTGCATCGTTTAGAATGCAGCCATCCTCATGAACCACCCCGTAAACCTAACCGCACACCAACAACAGTAAAATCAAACAAAACACTACAAACATATGCACTCATACAGACAATATATATATATATATATATATATATATATTGTACAATCCGAGGTATTACATCCCGAGGAGGCTTCTTAGCGAGGGATGCCTTCAGATCAGCATGGTTGATGTTGTGTCGGATTGCTGCAGAAGACACTGATTGGTCAAGAGAGGCAATAGACCGAGCTTCGATAGTAAAACATCGAACATAGTCTCTTAGGTGTTCGCCTTTTCTTTGACTGTGGGCTAGCAAAGATGCGCTCGTTTTCTTAGCTCGTCGGCTGCTAAAGAAGTGGGTGAGGAAGAGCTCCTTAAACTGGTCAAACGAGAAGATAGAGGCTCGGGACAAATAGGAGTACCATACTCTTGCTGGTCCCTTCAACACGGCTGGGAAAGTCTTGCAGAGGAGTGCATCCGAGGCTTGATGGATCGTCATTAGAGTTTTAAAACTCTCGATACGATCGGCCGGGTCAGACTACCCATTGTAGCATTCAAAGTGGGGTGGCTTAAAGGTTTCGGGGACCGGAACATCCACGATGGCCCTGGAGAAGGGGGGTCTGCTTGGGTGGAAATTATTAGTCTGTTGTTCTTTTACGAGGTTGATTTTGTTCAAAAGCCTTCCCATCTCCTGGAGGTGGCGATGGACTGAGTCTTCCCTTTGGTCAAATATGATCGACCCTCGAGACTCTCCTGCATGAGGGGTGGCATGGGGAGGGCTCGGTGCATGTAAGTCATGGCCGGGAGCGATGTTAAGGGCTCGCAAGATGTCCTCCTTGAAGTTTTGGAATTCTGCCTGGTTGACGGGTGCCCCTCCGTCCTAGCGAACTCTTGGTGCTGATTTGTTCATTGGGGTGAGGCTCCTTCGCTGACGACGAGGAGGGGACCCTCTCCGAGTCCTAGGGGAGGGAGACCTTTTGGGTCTCGACCTTTGGGGAGAACGTTCCCTCTGGCTTCTCTGGTGCTCTGGATGAGGGACCTCATCGCGGGCTTGCCTATCATTCAAGCGAGTTCAAAGGGTGAATCCTTATTGACTGTTGACGATGACCTGACAGAGGTCTCTTGAATCATGAGGACTATGCGAGGCTGCCGAGTCAGTGGAAGGACTGGATCGAGACATGGCCATGGAGAGGGGGTTGTTTTTTACGGCTTCCACGGGAGCCCCCTGACACAACCCCTTAGACATGGGGCGAGCCTGTTGAGGAGGTGGATGTTCAGGTTAAGACTGCAGAACTTGTTGATCTTGTTGAGGAGGAACGTCCTCAAGTGGAGGTGGAGGAGAAAGAGAGGTGGCTCTTCGGCCGGCCGCCGCCGCCTTTCCTTTTCTCTTCGGAGGCATGGCTGGAAACTACTTTCACCGGTGAAATATGGTCGGATTACTTTTTTTTGTTTTCCAATTTGTTGTTGTTAATTTTGGTGTGGGAGCAAACAGATGATATGTGAATTGTTCTAGAAATAATAAAAACTAACCTGCTGACTTCTTACCGGTGTTGACCATTTCTTGATGCTGCCGCTGACCTGCAAAAAGTTAGAAACACTAGGATTTTTCCCAGCGACAAACCCTCCGATGCTCAAGTCAGTAATCAAGAAGATTATGAAAGAGCTTTTGTGGAGAAAATACTGATTACCTTATTTTTGGCGGGGGTAGAGGGGTATTTATAGTCGTCTCTGGAAACAGTTCTGAGATAATATTTTTTCTCTACTTCCCGGTGTTCTTGGATAAGAAACAGAGTTTAAATCGTTTCATGATAAGAGATTTGGTTTAAACCACCTCTTAAAGATAATTATAAATTTAAATAACTCTTTAAGTATTTGGGTATATTTATAATGGGTCGTCACCCTAACCCAGTAAGACAGACTTTTTTTTTGGGTTATTGGGCTTGGAAAAGACCCAGTTTCCATATTCGGACCCGTTTGTAGTGGAATTTACCGTTTTAGCCGTGAGAGCTTCGAGATTTGCACTCGATTCGAACGACCCCGATTTGGTTCTATTTTCAGCCATATCAGGAGGCCTAATCAAAACTAATAGATTTTTTTTAATCATGAATATGGTAATTAGTGCTTATTTGTATTATATGTGATGCAATAACCGCACCATTATGTTGATACATCAAAAATCTAGATAACATAATCATCTTTTGAAGGATCCAATCACTATCGATCCAATGATATGTTACAAACAACATTGGAACATCATTACATCCTTTTCAACCATCGGTGGTTAATAAAACCTTACAAGTTAAAGCATAACAAGTAGCAATTAAAAATCTGTAAGATCCCATAGATTTTATAACAATCGGACTTTACGGTGTTTCTAGGAATTCGTTTGTAATGAGGGGTTAGAGCAGTTTAGTTAAAGGTCTCGAGGTTTCTACTGTCAGAATAGGAAAACGGTAACTCATCCTTAATAAGGAGTCTAGCTATATTTTCCTACGAACGAGATCATGATCAAAGCTATAGCTATCTACATGATCATAGCTATAGCTATCTACATGACCGGTCTTAGGGTTGATCTTTTGTTGGGTTAGATGGTCTTATAATAGACTCAAGTGTGATCACTCCAAGTGTCACTTAAGTGTACCCGTACGGGCACCCGTTTTCCACTTGTAAATGGTTCGACACATGTTACATACATTTAGACCCTATTTTTGGATTGGACTGAGATAAATGTATAATATTGGTGGGATTCAGAAATATTAGTGGGATTCAGAAGTTACTCCTCTATGTTTTTGGGAAGAAGAGGCTTCCGGTTGCTCGATGTCTTGAGTTTGGGTTTCTTCATCCTCTATGTTTTTGGGAAGAAGAGGCTTCCGGTTGCTCGATGTCTTGAGTTTGGGTTTCTTCAACTAGAATTCCATTAATATGTATATGTGTGTGTGTGTGTGTGTGTGTGTGTGTGTGTGTGTGGAAACTCAGGATTATTATCAAAATCTCTCACAATATCGGTTCAACTTGTGGAACATAAGGAGTGTGTGATGTGTTGGTTAATTCTTCTCCACTTCGACTACGGTTGCTACGTGATCATGATGATGTCATTAGTGATTAGTGTATGAATATTATAAAATTGAATAATTGATATGAGAAAAAATTATAAGAAATTGACAAGCTATATATTAATAACTAAAAAATATTAATTTAATTATAAAAATAATACTTCATTTCAAGAATTGCAAGAGTAGATATCTAGTTTGAGAGTTAAGACTTGAGAGATTTGAGATTTGAAATTTGAAAAGGCTTCCTGAATCCTTCTTCACTTGATCACTTCCTTCTTCCACATACTGCAAGAGAAGATCACTGTATTGAGACTTGCGACTGGAGACTTGAGACTTGATTTGAAATGATTTGTTGGAAACTTGAGAAATGTTTCGAATGAATTGAAAGAATATTGTAAGTTTTGGTGTGAAGAAAATTGTACGGAAGGGAGTGCTATTTATAGAATCATAATTCTCAAATTTCCTATTTAACCCTAAAAAACTAGCCATTTTGTAACCATTATGGGGGGTAATTGTGTAATTTAAGATTAAAAAAGAAAAACTAATAAATCCAAATCCAACGGTCAGCTCGCCAGGCCCAATGTCACATCCCCAAATTTTCACCCATTTTTTTAGAATAATCACTACAAGGAATTTGCCATATACCAACGGACACCTATAGTAACGGATCACTAAAACCGTGGGTATAGGTATTATATACCTACAGACATATAGTAAACTGTCGGTATAGATATCCTATAGCTTTAGAGCTTTTAATCCGTAACTATAAGTTTTACTAACGGGATAAAATACTGGGTATATTCCATAATTTATTTTCCCCTCAATTCTCAAATCTCCCAATTTATTCACTCTCTCTCTCACTCATCTCTCTCTCTCTCTCACACCCCCAAATCCCCGACCCGTGGTTAGCGTCGTCGTCATTCATCCACATTGCCGTTGTCGCCCCCCCTCCTACCATTGTCGTTGCTCGTCCATCGCCACCGACGCCGCTGTCATCCTTTCAACCGTCGCCGTCTTCCTCTGTCGCCACCCACCGTCGTCGCCCACCTCTCACCAAACCCTATCTCTAAATCCCCCTCCTCCTACTGCCGTGCCCCCCCTTCCCACCATCATGCCCCCCTCCTCACCGCCGTGCTGCCCCCAGCCACATCTAAAAACCTACCTTGATCTCTCTATCTCTCTCTTTTGATCTCGAATCATCGACCCGCCCCCTGCCATCGTCTTGCCGCCACTTCTCCATCATCGTCCCTCTCCCGTTGTCTTCGTTTCTCTCAGGTTCGCATTCTTGATTTTAACTAGAAATTGTAAATTTGGGGCCTTGGCTATTGAGAAAGAGTGCGTCACAAACATAATATTTCTTATTCCAAACCTTGATGTTTGAATTAGTTGTAGTTGTCAATGATTATAGTTGATGGACTTGTAAATTTAAAGTGGGAGTATGACATTATTTAGATATACAAAATGATGTGGAAACCCTCTCGATATTTTTGATGAGAGCATGATATTTTAGACATTCTAGGAGGTCCATACCGAAGTGTCATATGGAGCATGATATTTTTGAAGATACCAGATTTTGCTTGTATATTGATGTTTGTGGTAATTTGTTATCTCAGTTACCTTGAATCATATAATAGTTCTTATTTCGTATATAATCCTTCAGCAGTATTATATAATTGTGCTATATATGAATGGTTGTGGTGACTGCAGCTGAGATTTTGTATATGGATACATAAATTTACTTGATAATTTGTGAATCTTTGTAGATCCAAGAGCTTGTTGAGGCTATAGTGTTGCCAATGACCCACAAAGACAGGTTGAAGAAATTAGGTATCCGACCACCTAAAGGAGTGCTTTTGTATGGACCTCCTGGAACTAGGAAGACATTGATGGATCATGCATGTGCAGCACAAACAAATGCAACTTTCTTGAAGTTAGCAGGACCACAACTTTTTCAGGTTTATAATTTAATTTATCAAGCTTTTAAGTCTTAATCCTTTTTCCAATGTTCTTATTTGTACTTTAACTTGATTCTATGTTGATGTAAGATGCTTTCATATATCTTTTGAACAATTTTGAAATTACTTGGCGGTGATTTGGTATCTCTTTTAATCTTTTTTATCTACATATTCAATTCGTTGATGGCAAATTTATTCAGATACAACTTCTTTGGATATTTTGTTGCAAGATAATATTGGGTAAGGGAAGGAGTTAGCATGCTTTAGATGTATGGAGGAAATACATAGGTGTTAAGCCATTAAAGATGGTATTTGGGTGGAGGCGGGCATTTCTTTCTAACCTTCGACTACATAAACATTTTATCTTAATCCTGTGGGTTTCTCAAACCTCATTAAGCACCATGTCTCAATTCACAACTAACTTTTTTCACAATGTGCTTTATTCTACTAATCCCCTAATCGTCGCGGATGATGGATTGGATATTGAAAACACTTCTAGGTATTGTGTAGCTTTCAATCCGAGCTACTGGCTATCCCTCTGAGTTTTGCCAAAGATGTGTTTCATGCAAATGTTAATAAAATCACTCTGCAGTTTGTACATGTTAAAAAGTTTTGATTGTAATGGAATGTGGTACTAGAAGTTAACGAAATCATTCTCATGTATCACATGTTTATGGGTTTCTGAGAATTTTCTAAAGATCTTTTAAATGATGAGTAACTTCCAGTCAGCGTGCTCTGGAGCCAATTTTGGAAACATGAGGACATGGTTAGACTCGTGGTTGCATGGTTGAAATATTTTTCCATTACAATATGTTGATACTTGAGACTACATTGTATTATTATTGTTGGTTTTTCTGCCTTATTTGGTTTTGTATTTCTACTAATTTTAAATCAGTTTGAAACAGGTGTCCAGATATACTGGTCATCTGTCGCTAAGGTTTTAGTAAGTCAATGCTAGTTTTTACCTGTCATCAAAGTCAGTTGAAGCTAATTTATGATACATACTAATCAGACAATGATTTCACAAAAAATAATAATAGTAATTATTGTTGTTATTTTTATTTTTTTTCATAGTTTCTGTGTTCTGCACGTCTGTCCTTTATTTCTTCTGAAAGATCCTCTGTTCACCGATGTTCAAGTTTGTTCTGTAGAGAGAGCATTCATTGAGTAAGTTAATGGTGTTACTTCTTATGAAAAAGACGGCATATAGCCAATAAACTACTCATTACCTCATTCTCATTACATATATAATATAATTCACCAATTTCTAATGAACCAGTTTGTAAGTAATTGAGTTAGGAGAGAAGAAAGAAGACTAGTTAATATTGTTAGCTTACTTGACACCGAAAGATCTAATACTATAATGTGCATTGTTAGGGTTGCGATGGGTCTTTACTCTTAGACGACACTGCAAACTTCACAGGAGAGAAGACTGCAAATCCAAACAATAATTCAGTTCGAGGGTTTGATGTCATCGACAAGATCAAGACTGCAGTCGAGAGTGCATGCACAGGGGCTGTTTCGTGTGCTGACATCTTGGCCGTGACTGCAAGGGACTCCGTAGTCATTGTAAGTGAAACTACTGAACTAAATTAGTAGTCAACAATTATCGGAATGAATGAAAATTTATTCTACTTGTTTAAATTAATGTTTTGAAATAATAATTTGCAGCTTGGAGGTCCAACTTGGAATGTTAAATTGGGGAGAAGAGATGCAAGGACTGCAAGCCTAAGTGGAGCTAACAACAACATTCCTCCTCCAACTTCCAGCCTCAGCAACCTCATCTCCAAATTCTCAGCTCAGGGTCTCTCAACTAAGGACATGATTGCACTTTCTGGTATACACTTTTAAATAATATAGAAAATACTATGTAAATATGTTCTATAAGGGACCCTTATATATATATATATATATATATATATATGCCTATCATATTTATATATGAAGTTCTCGAAGAGGGCAAGTCATATAGGATCCTAGCTAAACCCAGCTTGCACGCTTGCAGCTGAAGTATTAAAGCTAGCTAAACCCGACCGCATATTTGTAGGTGGTTTGCCATACTACTTCACAGATGCCCAGATAAAAGAGCTAGTGGAATCCTTTGGGTATGTATGAGAAGTTACTTGCAGCTCCTCAGTCAGCAATTTAGTTAATAATCATTCGATTGTTTATGTTTGTCATATTTTTCAGAAACCTTTTTTTTTTCTTTAACCTTCATTTGTTGAGCAAAAGGCCCGAGTTAAATAAGGTTGTTGTATTTGGTACTAAAATTGCACACTGGTAAATGATTATGAATTTCAAATGTGTGGCATAGGAATCTGCCCATCTTTCTCTAAAAGAAAAGATGATTCTTTTTCAATTTCAGAAAGAGTCCATACTTGGTTTTCATTATCCATTATAATCCTGATTTGGTAAAATTGCTTTGTTGCAAACCTCTTAGTGGGTTTGATCTTGTTAAAGATAGAGATACAGGGAACTCAAAAGGTTATGGCTTTTGGGTCTATCAGGTTTGTCCACTAAATGACTGATGATATGCTTCCCAGAGTTCCTTCCCTCTCTCCTTCTCTTGTTCCTGTGTTAATTAATGAGTAAAAGCCCAATAAGAGGCCCTCCAAATAAAATCCTACATTTATTTTTCTACACCTGCCTTGTAACAATCATCTAGGGTATAACTAAAAATAATTATTAACCAAATAAAAAGTGTGCATGTGTAAAACACGTGCACGTGTTTGTGTGTATGGATGAAGTGGCGTGGGGAATGTTGAGGCGTGACCATGTCGTGGAGGAAGTGGAGAGTAAGAGTAGGGGGTGGTTTATTTAACTACCTAATTACCTTATAAATAAACCCCCAATGCTTAATCACACTCACATAATCCAAATCAATTTTATTAAGTTAACAGTGAGTGAGAACTATGAGAACGAAGTGCTGAGGCATGCTTGCTGACTTGGGATTTCAGTGGGGTGTTGGGTTGCTTTTGGGATTTTTTTTGAGTTTTGTGAAGAGAAATTGCTCTCTATTAGGTGGCTGTCTCTTCTTATTTTCTAAATAGTATAGAAATCATGCCTAAGTGTTATGGTTGATTTTTGTTAGTTTAATGTTTCCTAATTGTGAAATTTTGATGCATGTTGTGGTGACAAGATTGCCAGTTGTAGAAAACCATAGATTGCATTGTTTGTTGATGTGGAGTAAATGAATTGACTAGTAGAATAGAATTGAGAAATTTTAATTTAAGGCATAGTATAGTTGTTAGAAACAAATGAATAACTCGATTATTGCAGGAAATGTCGTGATTTTTTTTTAGAATTTGGCTAAAATATGTGTATGAAATGTAAACTAATAAAAAATAAAAATTAAAGAATCAATTTTGGGGGAAAAGAATAGTTGTAGTAGAACAAAAGAAATGTTGCATTAAGTTAGTAGAAAAAGATTAACTAGTTGCATTTTGTATTATAATTCATACAAGAGAAAGAAATGATTAATTTGAAAAAATTGAAGTAAACTTTCACTAATATGAATAAAGTTAGTAGGATTACAATTTTGGGAGTTTTAGTGATATAATATAGTGGTATTTTGAAGAAAAAGAGTTAATTTGAAAAATAATAATCAAGTTATAAGTTATATGTTTCAAAGAACAATGATTATGTACATAAAAAATTGGTTCAAATCCTCTTAAATACAATTAAAGTCAGTAGAGAAGGAATTATGGAGTCTAGAACTATTTCTATAAAAATAAAATTTTGGAAAAGAATGAAAATCAAATGTGATGAAAGTATAGAAAATAAGATTTTAATGGGAACCAAGTACATAATGAATTAAACCCTATAGTATTTGTGATCTAAGCTTTGGCTTAGTGGGTAGGCATTTGGTCGCCTTTCTGTTGGTGCAGGTTCGAGGACTGGGTCTGCCGTTTGTGAGAGAAAACCAATGTTCTAAAAGTTGTTAGGCGGTAGTCGGGCGGCCGATGGGTGCCTAGCGCCTATGCCTTGTAAGCGCAGCTTAAGCGGCTAGGCGCTAGGCAGTTTTATTTATATATTATATATTTATTTATTTATGTATATATTTTATTTATATATTTTATCATTTTGTTTGGTTTTGTTGTTACCAAATCTTACTCTTGATATTTCTCCTTGCAATTGCAGGATGAGCTTTACAAAATCAAATCGGTGTATTATTATTAGTCTTTTTCTTTTTTTATATAGTCTTATACTCATCTATTAGACTAGTATTAATCTATGACGAAGATCAGTCGTGGTGATTACCTGTTCGGCTGTTCAGTCCATGGAGCAAACAGTGGGGAAGTGGAAGGCTTGCGTCGGGGGATGGGGGAGGGTTGCGTCAGGAGAAGTTTGAGAGAGAAGAGGACGTAGTGTTGACGTCGGAGGTGAAACAAAGCGGGAGGTAGTGTGTGGTTGTGTTGACGAAAAGCTGAAGAGAGGAGAGAGTGGTTGTGTTGACATCGGTTGAAGTTGAAGCGAGCTGCGATGAGGGAGGTGGAGGAGGAGGTTTTGACCACTGAGTGACATAGTTAGTGAGAGCTACGATAGCGAGGAGGGAGGCGGAGGAGATTGTGTTGACGACTACGAGTAACGACTGTGAGGAGGGAGGCGGAGGAGGTCGAAATTGAAGCGCGTTGCGAACTGCGAGCCTCCAACTGCGAGAAGGGAGGCGGAGGAGGTGATTTGGGGGTTTTAGAGATGAGGAATAGGGGATTTAGAGAATAAAATTGATTTCGGGGGTTTTTTACGGGGCATTTAGAGGAGAAAGAGAAGTTTTAAGGGTTAGAGCGGGTCGGGTTGGAATAAGTTGGGTCCCTTTTTATTTTAATAATTAAGTCCTAAGCGGGTCCTAAACCGAATACGTGCCCCCTAGAACCATTAACCAATTTTCTTAAATGCCTAGCCCCTAGGCGAGGCGTTGGAGGGCCGCTTAGGCCGCTTTTTAGAACACTGGAGAAAACAGTTTTTTTTTTAAAATCAGATAAGGGGTGGCTTAAATACTTAAGAATTTTAACCCCATATTATATCAACTGAGCACTTGGCTGAAGTGGCTAGCCAGGGGTGCGCTGCCCCTAAGCTCGCCATGTGGTGCTCGAGGGGAGTCTGAGGTCTTGGGTTCGAGCCCTGCCGTGCTATTTTTTTTAATTTTTTTTGGTTCTTTGAGTTTAATTATTTAAATCCAGAAAAATTGTATAAATATTTTAAAATATTGTGGGAAAAGCTAAAAATATTTCTCACTATTTTATATATATATTTTTTGGAGATTTAAGAGTTATATTCTAGTGATAAGTGAGATTGGTATTTAAGAAGAAAGTATTAAATTAAGTTAATAATAGTTGATTTATGATAAAAAGAAAGTAATGAGTTTTGATAAATAGATTTCCAATGATGAGTCTCAAAGAGTTAAGAGTTTGTGTTAAATTCTTAGAAATTGTGTATTGAGAAAAATGAATCTAACAAGAGCTTTTGAAAATGGAAAGTTTGAGTTTGATAAATACAAGAATAAGATGAAAGAATTGAATAAAATGTGAATTGGAAATGTGAATTATAAGGGTATGAGTACCTATGATTATGGAACATGAAAGAATGTGATCTAGAGGCTTAGTGAGACACGGGTACCAGAAAATGTTGAAACAATTAATTGATTTGAGAATTGGCTATATGGGCTATCTCGGTATTTTGTGTAAGTCCGGTAGGAGGAAAAGCTAACTCTAAATGGTGTAACTTATTCATGTTTTAAACGTAAGGATTAGGCACTAGGAGAAGATGTAATAGATCTTGGGCAAACGTAAGTGGGGTGTCTCTGTATAGTCTGACGGTGGATTCCTGGACTATAGACCCAGTCAGACGGTGAATTTCTGGACTGTGGTTACTTGCAGGGTGAGACAATCCTCAATTAAATCCGAGACTATGATTGGTTTGACGGTGGATTCCAGGACCATGAATAATCGGGCAGATGGGAGGTATTTCACCATTATATATGTATACACCGGGGCTGAAGCGGCACTTACGGGATGTTCGCACGATGAGGACTTCCGAATAGCATGATGGTGGATTCCAGGGCTGGGGTTCATACTCGTGGGATGTCTAAAACTTGTTTCTGTTACCGAGTAGTTGTCATGGAGAGGCATTAAAACCTTTAATGTGAAGTACGTAGGTGCTTTCCTTCGGACCTATGTAGTATGAGATGCATAGAAACCGAACAAGTATGCATTAGTGTCATCTTAGCGTAAAACATCTGCATTAGGCATTAAGGCATTGCATACACCGACATGTTTAGGATAGTCACTTTTCACACTTTGTTTTACAATCAAGTTTGTGTATGCTAAAATAAGTCAGTATCTATATTATGGCATAGCGAGGATGGCCGTGTATAGTATTGCGTCAGTTGTATGTAACTGACGTGCCCATAGTATTGAATGCAGGCATTGGATTTGTAAGGAGATATAAAGGTGATTGATGCTAAAGATTACTTTCCGTTTTAAGTTGCTGATGTTTAATTGTACATTTATATCATGTTGTAATTCATTTAACTTTTCCGCTGCGTTGTTGTAAAAGAACTTGATGTAATAAAATTTCAAAATTCCTTGTAAAATTGTACGAAATGAAGTAAAGATCGTGTTTATGCTACGAATTACCGTATTTTGGAATTCGGGGCGTTACAGTGTGGTATCAGAGCCCAACTTCAATGAGTAGTACTAATTTACAAGGATGACACATTAGGGTGTGAGTTCAGCTTATAGAGATTTAAATGTAAGTAGTTTACATTTTTGTTGCTCTATGTGCTGATGTTTCTCCTCCTTTTCCCTATAAGATGGCTAATCATCATGACCCAGAGATTGAGGTAGAACGGTTCTGTTTCGACAAAGAAGAACCCATAGAAGAAGAAGACCCAGAAGAAATAGAGGAAGAACTACCAGAATCACGAGAGATTACTCCACCTCCACCTGATTCCTCAGATGAGTCCTTAAACGATGAACCAGTTCAAGGCGACCAAGATTGCATTGTAGCTTCTCTTCCGAGGGAATTGGGTACCCAGAAATGGAGGGTAGACCACTTTGAAGCACAGCGAGTGGAAGACAGGGAGCGCATCCAAGCACTAAGTTACCGAGTATGGGAACTTAAGAAGCTCTGACACCGAAATGCCCGACACTTCACCCAACTGGACAACAAAACTCGTTGGGGGAAAGCAGGAATGGCATCAAAAGTATGATGAGATGAAGAAAGAGATCAATGAACTACAAGGAGAGCTCAGAGAAGCCAAAAGGAACCGTAGGATCTAGGCTGTCTTTATGTTGAAGTTATGTAATGGATGTATGAGCAAGTTTATTTTCTGAATGTATAAAGTTTGATTTTGGAAATGAATAAAGTTTTGTTTAAAGAAGAATGTAAGTTGTGCTATTTATGGTGAATAATGAAAAGTTTTATGACCCGAAATGACTAGACGAAGGACCCCCAATGGCGAAGGACCAATGGTGAGAACAACGGACTCGACCTAGAAACAGAACTGGCTCGAGTATACCAAACCTTGAATGCCTTCGCCACAGATGTTGCCGGGAACACCAGGGCGGGACCAGTAGTACAAGTCCCTGAAGCGATCAGATTGGTGGAGTCGTTCAAAGGAATGAAGCCACCAGTGTTCGAGGGCCAGGCCAATCCAGATGCAGCAGACGACTGGATCAGGCAAATTGAAATAGTATTTGAAGTTCTGGAGACTCCCGAAGCAAGTAAAATGAAATTGGCCACCATCCAGTTGGAAAAAGATGCAGGGGTCTGGTGGCAATCAATGAAGAGGATCCTGGGAAATGTATAGATCACTTGGAAGGAATTTCTGGGAGAGTTCCGAAGCCATTACTTCCCTACGGATATGCAGGAAAAGAAGGCTATGGAATTCTTGGGATTGCAATAGGAAGGCATGTCAGTGCAAGAGTATGAGATGAAATTCAATCAGCTTTCCAGTTATGCGCCAGAGATGGTTATTGACAAAGCTAAGAAGGTGCGAAAGTTTGAACAGGGTTTGAGGCCAAGCCTGGGGTCCCGAATGATACCCTTAGGTATCCGAATGTTTGATAAGCTAGTATAGAGAGCCGCAACTACTGAGACTGACATGGAGCAGGACCATGTGGCACAGAAAAGGAAGAATACCTAGAACACTGGTAAGAGGCCCGCGCCGTCAAGCAATTTTAGGGGCAGCCCCCAGCTCAAAGGTTCAAACCTACCGGGGCCATTACAGTTGCCATAGCAGGAAGGCCAGGTACTTGTTATAAATGTGGAGAGACAGGCCACATAGCAACGGGATGTCCTAAGCAGCAGAAGGCCAAGACTTGTTTCCACTGTGGCAAGGAGGGGCATGTTCGACCTTTCTGCCCGCAACTGAACCCGAGGAATGCCAATAGGGACCCATCGAAGAAGAATGGGAAGCCATACTGACAAGGACGAGTGTTCTCCCTGACTGAAGCTGATGCAGATGATGCAGATAACGTCATCGCCGGTATGGAAGTAAATGAATAAGCCTACCATTTTTATTTCTAGTTTGTAATTGAGGAGTGTTATGTAATGAGAGTATTCATATGTAATAGGAGAACTTCTCATTAATGGAATAAAAGCAACAGTTTTATTTGATACTGGATCATCTCATACATTTGTGCCACCTTCATTTGCAAAACGATTGAGAGTTGAACCAAAAAAATTTCCTGGCAAAGTTCTAGCTGTAGCTACCCCATCAGGAGAAACGTTGACTACCAACCGATATTATGAAGGATGTGACCTTCAAATCGAAGGAAGAATCTTTGGGATCGACCTCATTGAGTTGGCAGTGTTGGGGTCGACATCATCATCGACATAGTCTGGATGTCGATCTATAGTGCCAATATCGAGTGCAAAAGTAAAGAAGTAATGGTGAAAGCTCCAGGAGGACCATCAGTTATATTCCAAGGGAAGAGAAAGTATCAGCAGTTGATTGCAGCTATGTCTAAGCAGAAGATTCCTGAAGAAAAGCATATTTCAGTAATCCGGAATATTCCAACAGTGTTTTTAGAGGATCTAACCGGACTTCCAGCTCATCGGGATGTAGAGTTCAGCATCTCTGTTCAGCCAGGAAGTGTGCCCATTTCTAAGGCACAGTACAGAATGGCTCCAGTAGAACAAGATGAGATCAAGAAGCAAGTTGAAGAGCTGTTGGGCAAAGGATTCATCAGGACGAGTGCGTGACCTTGGGGAGCACCAGTTCTTTTGGTAAAGAAGAAGGATGGATCGATGAGGATGTGCATCAATTACAGAGAATTGAATAAGGTGACAGTATGGAATAAGTATCTGATTCCACGAATCGATGATCTATTCGACCGTCTACAAGGAGCAGTGGTTTTTTCTAAGATAGATCTACGGTCGGGTTATCACCAAGTCCGAGTGAAAGAGGAGGATGTGCACAAGGCTGCGTTTAGAACTCGACATGGTCACTACGAGTTCATAGTCATGTCGTTTGGAGTGACAAATGCACCTGCTATCTTCATGGACAAGATGAACAGGGTCCTACGACCATTCATCGATTCTTTCGTCGTTGTTTTCATCGACGACATCTTGGTCTACTCCAAGACAGAAGAAGAGCATACTGAGCACCTAGCAGAGGTACTGAAGAAGTTATAGGAGCAGAAGTTATATGCGAAGTTGTCTAAGTGTGACTTCTGGAAAACCGAAGTCGCCTTCCTGGGGCACATTCTTTCTAAGGAGGGAGTGACCACCGATCCGCAGAAGATTGAGGCAGTGAAGGATTGGCCAAGACCAACTACACTGAAAGAAATTAGAAGCTTCTTGGGTTTAAGTAGTTGCTATCGGAGATTTATTCAGGGCTACGTGTAAACCCTACAAAAAAAAGCAAATAACTATTTTTGCATAGTATTCCATGCACAGTCAAGAGTTGCACACGATTATATATATTTCTAATAATTATCAGTTTTAATTAGGAAATTTTAGATATATGAGCTATTCTGAACCCGATAAAATAAACTTGGGATATCTTCTCAATTGAACTGTGGATTTGTCCCGATTGTTTTGACAAGACAACTTTCGGGAAAAAAATAATAATTTCTATAAAACATATATTTTTATAAATTTAAATTATTTATTCTTATTTATTTTAAACTAAATTGAATGCGGATTACATTTGTGCACAAGGGTCAGTGTTAGGGTTACTAGACCTAGGGTTCCTTGACCTAACCTAGGGTTAGGAACCCTAGCATCATGATAATCATGACTTGGATCTTGATGAAATCCAAGGGTGGAAACAATAAGCCATGTGTTGACTTCTTGAAAGAATGAGAACAATCTTGAAGCTTCTCATTGCTATGTGTTGGCCTTCATCTCAACCCTTCATCCCTTCACCCTTCCCACCCTCCACCTCATCACCTCACCCCACCCCCACCCACCTCAATTTCCGGCCCATTTCTCCCAAAACCCTAGCTCTCCATTTCTATAAAATCCCCCACTCCGTTCACTTATCATCTCTTCTTGTTTTGTATTGTTCAAAAAAAAAAAGAGAAGGAAAGAAAGGTGGAGCTTTTGAGTAGTAGAGAAGGAGAAGAGAAAAAGATTGCCAAGCTTCTGCACTTGGATTGTGGAAAAGCAAGTGATCAAAGGAGGAAGCAAGTAAAGCTAGTTGAAGATTCTCTTACAAAACAAGAAGTGGGTGATTCACTAAAACTCTAAATTTAGTTTCTTTTTGAATGTGAATTAGCATGTGGTAGTAGTTAAGAAAAGTTTTGTTATCATTGATGAATATTGACATGCTAAGAAAAAGATAGTTTTATTGTAAAGCAACTTTGTCATGATCCTTTGTTAAAGAACATGCTTGTAATGTATAACTTAAGAATTTCTAGTTCACAAACAGCTTGGAATTTGGGACTCAACTTTCTAGGACTTGTTTTCCTATGGTTCTAGAGCATACAGAATTTTTTCAGAATATTTGAAGTTCATTTAGTAATCCAAACACCCACTCAAATTTCGGACACAGAGCAGCTGAAAAGTGGCTGTTTGTGAAAACTTGATGTGTCTTTCCGAAATCATAACTCAATATTAGTGGGTTATTTTGAGCTGAAAATTTTTATGAATACTCATGTATGTGTCTAAAACCATAGTCTTAAATTTCATAATTTTCTAAGATTGTTTGATTCCTCAGAAAAATTCCTAAGTTACAACTGGTCTAGAAGACAGAGCTGATTGAGTTTGTCTGTCTTGAGACTGAATTTCATCTATACATAAATACTTGTGTGTGCATGATATGGCAATGAAATTTTTGTAGTATCTTATGGTATGTGTCTATATCTTGATTCTCAAATTTAGAATTTTTTGATGATAGTTGATGAATTTCCAAAGATAAATAGTATGAAGTGGTAAAGACCATGTTTGAAAAGCAGCTGAATTTTGATGCTATGTTTGAGGAGTCATAACTCTCTGTGTAGTATAAATCTAGATGCAATTTTTGGACACAGTGGAATGGTATATGTGTAGTATCAGAATCTCAAATTTCATGAGCTTTGGACTTAGGGTTGATTTGTTATTGAATTTAAAAGTAGACCAGGTTCAGCTTAGTTCAGATTGACTAGTATGTGAAGATGGGTAATTCTGGAGTCATGTTAAGAATTTGGAAGATTGATCAACTAGAGACTTGTAGTAGGAAGTCATAGCTTTACAAAAAAAAACGAATTATGAAATTCCAGTTTGTGGGTTGAAAGTTATGATTCTCCTAAGATTGGGGAAGATCCAGTCTAGGTTGAGACCTTGTTGTTAAATGAATAAATTTTTCCCTGAATGTGCACCTGATAGAAATTGGAGATTTTGAGGACTTTAATGGATGAATCTGAGGATGTGTTCAACTAGGAAGTTGTAGTAGACACTTCTACCTTTCTGTAGAACCTTGATTTGTGCCTTTCCGTTGAGCAAGTAGGTTTTTATGCCATTGGCAAGGTGCAGTCAGTGTACAGGAGGTACACAGGCTGGTTATTGATTGACCCTTTTAGAGGCATTAGATGGATAAATATGATGCGGTGGTCAACTGGATAGTTGTAGCCTAGACTCTTAGCTTCCCAAAATGGATAGTATCAAGCAATTCCGATTTGTATGTTGGATGTTATGAAGGTTACAAGTTCAGCAACCTGCTGTCTTGATTGACTTCAAGCATGCGTTAACTCAGGGGACTTGAGTTCTATAAAGAATTTGAAGGAAGTGTCAACTAAGGGATTGCAGTAGAGTCTGCTACCCTTCTAGAAACCCTGATTTTGTTGGATTCCGATGAGCGTAGCTTGAATCACAGCAACCGATGTTTGCTTGAACTACTTAATATTGATGATTGAAATAAAAATCTCTGCATACCGCAGTGTGGAGATTATGAGCTATTGAATTCTAAGATGTTTTGAGCATTTCGTTGGAACTTAGATAAGATTCCGGTGCTTAGTACTCGTGGTGGACACATGAGTGAGTTGAGAGAATAGCTGTCTGGTCGATTGTGTTTTGGTGTCTTGATGCCTGAGTCTGTCAATGGTCAGGTATTGGTGTTTGCATGTGTTTACCTTCATTCACAACCTTTATGCATCTTTTGGCACCGATGGACTACTCACTGAGAGTCACGGGCCGGGGCTATGGTCGAACACCTGTGAAGGTATTAGGAATCGGTGAACGTTGATTCACCATGATTAATTGCTATTTTTGACAGACTAGTCAGGCTCAACATTGTTTGATATGGCACCGTGTATGATTTGAGTGATAACGTGTTCTCAGTAAGCTGTATCTAATTAAGTTTTCTTACTGTTCGCTGGAAGACCGAATTTGTGTTAGGGGTGATTCCCTATAATCCGACTCATTCTAAGAGCTAGCACTAGGCGGTGATAACCAGGGTTGTCTCTTCCTGTCAAAGGGATACGGGCTGTGTCTTTTCAATGGTAAGACACTGGAGCCATATCCCGCTCTGTTAATTCCTGAGGTACCTTGATCAGAACGGGATGTTCCCTTGTTCTATGTTGGTGGACACGAACGGACCATGGTGGATCTTCTGCGCAATGAGTATGTTGTGGTATATCTGTAAGTTCGTCACGACTTTTAAGAAAGGTCCGATGCAACAATTATTAGTGACAAACGGAGTAGCTCCCAAAATTTTTATAACCTCCTCAATCATGTTGTACTTATCAGGAACAGGAAGTGTACTATAGTAGAGTGCATTGCATGACGAGGGTTCGAAACGCTGAAACTAGAGGAAACGGCTTGATCTGGAGCACATGTAGTATGGGATGCATGTGTATCCACTGTGTTCTGCGTTAGACTTCAGGTCATGGCATACACAAACACTAGGAAATTAGGTTGCACGTTTCTTTTCCATTCAAGATGATCCGTGGATATGTAAGTTGGAGATCGATGTTTTCTTATCAGCATTGCGTCGGTAAAATTACTGACGTGCCCACTCTATCAGGTGTTGGAAACCGGAATCAGGAACGCGAGCATCCAAAGAAGGAACGACGTACTTACCTACTATTCGAGCAAATGCAGGAATATCAGAGTCACGCGACAGAAGGCTCAAGTCGAGGGGCAAGTCCAGAGAAGTAGATCGACCACCCAGTGGCGGTTCGACAGTGACCAGTTAATTAACAATGTGGAAGACAGCTATTAGCTTCACAGGAGGAGTTTGATTATTGTACCAAATTGTAATGAGCTAATGTTATCAGTATTCCTTGTTCAATAACAAGATAATATTTGTAACTATTGATGTAATAACTCTGATGGCAATAAAAGTTTTTAAATTTCCGTGTTATTTAATGATTGAGATGTATTTGAAGGCAAAGATTCTGGTTGTGTCACGGATGTCCGAAAACGGGGATCCAGGGTGTTACAATTGGTATCAGAGCTAGCTTCAATTTGCAGTCTAACACAACAGGAAATTAAAACTTAAAATGCCTGTTAGAAGCAGGTTTATGATCAGATAATTTGAGTAATCGATATATATCTGTGATTCCTCTCTAACCAGAACTAAACTCGTTATGTTTTACAGAATGGTGTTAGAAGATATCTTCATCAGTAATGTGATAGTAGCAGTAGATGAACCAATGCCTACAAATGGACCAATAGCAGTGGAGGAAGAAATAAGGGAAGTTCCACAGCAGACTAAAAATGAAGAAGACTCACCTCCACCATCACCAGACTCAACCGCAGAACAGTAGATGACATCCATCTTATATCTAAGAATGAGGACGCTAAAGAAGTGCTGGGACAAGGCAATCCGCCAGGCCAAACAGCAGATCAACACTTACCGAGCACAGATTGTACGCCTAAAGAAAGAACAAGAGAAACTTCGATCTAATATGACACACTTCCAGAACCGTTGGTGGGGACTCTAGAAAAACATCAAGCCAAGAACTGCTGAGAAGATCATCAAGCCAAGGAGATCCGGGAAAGGAACCAAATGTTCTAAAGGAAAACGTTCCAAGAAGGCAATTACAACCAAGAAGTGTTACAACTGTGAAAACCAGAAGCTGAAGAAGACCAACGTCAGTACAGGAGCCTATTTTCTTTGCGGTGAGCAGGGACATTTTAAGTCACAATGCCCAAAGATAAATTTACATGTTTTAACTGCAGGAAGGTGGGGCATATCAGGCCAAATTGACCACAACTAGAAGGGGGATGTTCATCAAGCAAGTAGCATAACATCAGTAACAGAGTGTAATAATATGTGAACTGATTATGTTTTGGTTCATTTTGGAAATCGAAGTCTGGTATAATCTACCTTGTATTATGAATGTTCAACTCAATTATGAATGATATTATATTTTGGAAAACTTTTTTGATGTACTATTTCCTGGATGAATGACTTTTCCTTATAATTATGATACAACTGGATGTTAGAAGGGCGAGTTTGCAACCAAATATCTAGCAGATAACCTGTAGCCAAATATCAAGAAAGGCTCTGTAACCTGGTATTAGTCTAACAAGTCTGTAGCCAACCAACAAATAAGGGTGTGTCATAGCACATGAGTTGAGGAAGGAAAACCAAGCTACACCAACAACTCAATACCGAAACCAGAATTCACAAAATACTAAGGAAGGCACTGGTGGAAATCAGCAGAAACCATGCACCATCGCCAGGAAAGGATCATACCTAGACTCAAGCAAGGATTCGTCAACGACCCACTCAACCATTTTTTAGAAGCAGCGGAGTTCTCCAAGATCAGCTTATGATTAAGCAGCTGCCAGGAGTACGCCAAGGAGGAAATCTCACCCAGATAGGGGACAACCAAGCCAAACGTTCAGCAAAATCATCAAAGAGCAGCTAAAAAGCCGAAGTAGCAAACCGTGACCTCAACCTTTTCTAAGGAGGGAGTGGTCACCAACCAGCAGAAGTAGTAATCAAGGAGTGCATCAGCATCACTTGTGGATAAGGACAAGCAAGGTAATACAGCTTTTGTCTACTCCAGAGTAGAAGCAAAAGAATATCAGCATCAAATTCATGATGGATCTACCCAGAAGAATGAAGAACAAAAATTCAAATTAGTAGAAGACCAGTTTTTCGAGAATGTCACTCGAGGAACCGGAGATGGTTCAGGGAAATGTCTCATGAACCATAGATGTTTCTATTCCTGTTTTCCTCTATACTAAGCGTCGTTCTGAGGACAGAACGATTCTAAGGAAGGAGTAATGTAATACCCTGCAAAATAGCATATAACTATTTTTGCATAGTAATCTGTGCACAGTCTAGAGTTTTACACGATTATATATTTTTCTAATAATTATCAGTTTTAATTGGGAAATTTCAGACATATGAGCTATTCTGAACCCGATAAGATAAACTCAGGATATCTTATCAATTGAATTGTGGATTTGTCCCGATTGTTTTGACAAGACAATTTCCAGGAAAAATAATAATTACTACAAAAAAAATATTTTTATAAATTTAAATTATTTATTATTATATATATATTATTAATTATTTTAAACTAAATTGAATGTGCATTGCATTTGTGCACAAGGGTTAGGGTTAAGGTTACTAGACCTAGGGGTCCTTGACCTAACCTAAGGTTAGGAACCCTAGCATCATGATGATCATGACTTGGATCTTGATGAAATTCAAGGGTGGAAACAATAAGCCATGTGTTGACTTCTTGAAAGAATGAGAACACTCTTGAAGCTTCTCATTGCTATGTGTTGGCCTTCATCTCAACCCTTCATCCCTTCACCCATCCCACCCTCCATATACACCCTCAACCTCATCACCTCACCCCACCCCCACCCACCTCAATTTTCGGCCCATTTCTCCCAAAACCCTAGCTCTCCATTTCTTTAAAATCCCCCACTCCTTTCACTTCTCATCTCTTCTTGTTTTGTTTTGTTCAAAAAAAAAGAGAAGGAAAGAAAGGTGGAGCTTTTGAGTAGTGGAGAATGAGAAAAGAAAAAGATAGCCAAGATTCTACACTTGGATTGTGGAAGAGCAAGTGAGCAAAGGAGGAAGCATGCAAAGCTAGTTGGAGATTCTTTTATAAAACAAGAAGTAGGTGATTCTCTAAAACTCTAAATTTAGTTTCTTTTTGTATGTGAATTAGAATGTGGTAGTAGTTAAGAAAAGTTTTGTTTTGTTTTTGTTTTGTTTTTTGAAGGAAAATGTGGAGTATGGCCACCCTGTTTCATTAACAAGGAGTTAATAAAACAAACTCAGAGTATTGAGCCAAGTAAAAGAATCTACGAGGCAACAAAAGTACATAAATCCACCCCAAACATGGGGGGTGGGGGCAAAAAAGGTACAAACATGCATATATCCAATCAAACAAAATACATCTTAGCATCTACTCCCCCCAACAAAACCCTGGGGTGGTGGGGATCAATCAACATTAACATATCGGACAGGCAGGGTACCTCCCTCAGTCTAGCGTCGGCCCAATCTCGACATCATCATCATCATACTCCTCCACCTGGAAGACGCTCGCTATCCTCTCTCTAGGGCCTGCAGCAGCCACATTTGCCCAAAAAGAAATAAGATGCATAATATGAGTCAAATTACTAGAAATACTATTACATTTCCCACGAAAGTAATAATTATTCCTATCTAGCCAAAGACCATGGGTCGTAGCGGCGATTGCGATAAACCAAGCTTCTCTCATCGTACGTCTCTCCGTAGCGAACTTTGGTCCTACCCACAGATCCTCATACTTACTAGGGAACTCATTCATCCCCAGGGCACTAAATACCTCCACAAGGACTGCTTTGCTCTTGGGACATTCTAGAAAAAGATGGTCTCTAGTTTCAGGGACAGCATTGCAGAACCCACAGGTAGAGTCCAAATTCGGTTGGCATTTTGATATGTTCTCTCTTGTCAATATAGCGTCATTGAGCACCACCCAGAGAAAATATTTAACTTTCAGCAGGGTTTTCGCCTTCCACACTACTCCCGACCAACACAGGCTACATCCCCTAAAGTGAATGCGGTTATAAAGGGAGCGAACAGTGAAAGTGCCATTCTTTTCCATTCCCCCAAATTTCCTATCGGGACCCTGTAAGCATATAATACCAACACTGGCGATATAGGTCTGAAGTTCCATAAGCCTATGCTCGGAGCCTGGGTCAAGGGGATGTAGAAAGGTCGGTTTCCAGGAGCTTCTTCTCCGGGCTGTAGCCACCGTGCAGTGCAGTTATGATGCTTGGTCATACAAATCAAGGAACATAGCTCTCAGCGTGTGATCACCACACCACCTGTCTCACCAAAATCTAGTGAGTCTGCTATTCCCGATAGACGACGTCACACAGCTAATGAAGAGATCGTATACCTTGGCGATACCTCTCTAGAACCAGGAAACACGTGGGCCTATCCTGAAACCCAAGTTTATCGTCCCATTTCCATGCAGATATGTCTGAACGAAATGCTGCCATCCTTCTCCATTAGGGTGGAAGACTTTCCACCACCATTTTCCCAAGAGTGCAAGGTTCATATCCCGCAGATCAATAATACCTTAGACCTCCGTGTATCTTTTTCATGCAAGCTTTTTCCCATCTAATTAGGTGATATCCTCTTCTGTCAAGGCTAGCCCCCTTCCAAAGGAATCTTTTACGGGTACGGTCAATTCTTTGGATAACCCAGCGTGGCATTTCAAAGAAGGACATATAGTAGGTAGAAAGATTTGAAAGAACCACATTGATAAGCGTGACTCTTCCTCCCAAGGATAAAGCTTTACCTTTCCATCCAGCAAGGTGCTTTTCCACCCGGTCAATGATAGGTAACCAATCTGCCTTCTTAAGTTTCCCCGGTCTCAGTGGTAACCCCAAGTATTTAATGGAGAAACTCTCGATGGAGCAGTTGAGAATCGTGGCATGCTCTTGTGCCTCCTCTATAGTAATGGCAATGGGGATAAGAGCACATTTGTGGAAGTTGACCCTGAGACCAGACCAAGCTTCAAAACAATAAAGAATTACTTTGAAAGCGGTAGTTTCCTCGAGATTGCCATTTCCAAATAGGAGGGTATCATCTACATATAAGAGGATGGAGCACCCTTGGCGGTTGACTCCCCTAGCCACCGGCGATGTCCAGCCGGCCCTGCTGCAGTTAGCCATCATGGTACTCAACATGTCTGCCACTATGGTGAAGAGGAGGAGGAAGAGAGGATCGCCTTTTCTAAGGCCCCGTTTACACGAAAAAGGATGATCCGGGACCCCGTTCACTAAAATAGCAGTTCTGCTAGTGGTGAGGCATGTGTGGATCCATCCGATCCATCCAGTCCCAAATCCTCTTCCAGCCATTGTTTCTAGAAGATATTCACATTCAACCGAGTCGTAAGCTTTCTCAAAGTCCAATTTCAGGAGATAGTTCTTAGCATTTGACGTGTGGCAGTGATAGATAGTTTCTTTAGCCGTGGTCATACTATCCTGAATACACCATCCTTTAATGAACCCTGTCTGCTCATTACTGATGAGTCTGTCCATCATCTTTCCCAACCTATTGGCCAGGGTCTTGGTTATAATCTTAACTGAGTAGTTAAGGAGACTAATAGGGCGGAAATCTCCTACCCGCAGGTAGTCTTCTTTTTTAGGGATCAACACCACCTCAACAAAATTAATTCTACCTAACTTATGTTTATGATCATAGAGATTAGCGAACAACTTAATCAGATCGTCCTTGATTTCCTCCCAGAACACTTGGTAGAAAATGACAAGGAAACCGTCTGGACCTGGGGCTTTGTCCTTTCCGAGTTGCTGTACTGCCTCCCAAATTTCCTTTTCGGTAAAAGGAGATTCAAGGGATCGAAGCACGGGGTCAGGTTCGTTCATGGAACTTGCCAGAATTCGTGGTGGAGAGGGACTCTCAAATCCTCCTTCTGACCAAAGAGTCGCTTGAAGTGGGATTGGAACACTAACCTGATGTACTCATTCCCTTGTATCTCTCCAGACTCTGAGTGGAGCGAATGGATGAGATTAGATCTACGCCTGGCACTAGCAACACGGTGGAAGAATGTTGTATTCACATTTCCTTCTTTGAGCCACAAAATTCTGGATCGTTATTGCCATTTGAGTTCTTCAAGTCTCTAAAGTTGGTGAATGTCTTCTCGGAGCTGAAGTAACCTATTCCGCTCCTCCTATACCAGACTCCTAGTTTCCTTCGTCTTTTCTAGATCCTTAATACCTTCAAGGAGGGAATCTTTTGCTCTCCAGATCAGTGCAAATCTGGTCCGGTTCTATTTCTTGAGTTTGGCCCGTTGTCTTTTAATTTTTTCGCACCAGATTGCGGTTGCTTCAGTTCCTCTATTAGGGCGGGACCAATTCTCGTAAACCATGTGATGGAAACTGTGGATTTCCAACCACACTTTCTTAAATCTAAATTTGGGTGATTTCCTGGGGTGCACTTCTCTGGACGAGAGGATAATAGGGAAATGATCCGAGGTTGGTTTAGGGAGAGATTTGGCCCAGGTCAAAGGAAATTTAGCCTCCCAGTCCGCGGAGACAAAGATCCTATCAAGTTTAGCTAAAATGGACACCGCTTGCATATGACCAGGTGAATAGTCTATTAGTGATGGGAATGGCAACCAGTTCCAGGTTCGTGATAACCTCGTTAAACGTTTTCCTATCCACATCACTAGATCTTCTGCCCCTCTGTTCAGAGGCAAGCCTGGTGATGTTAAAATCACCCCCCACCACCGAGGGGTGCGGCCACCGAGCGTGAATTGCTCATAGTTCATTCCAGAATTTTGCCCTAGCTGTAGTAGTGTGCGGCCCACAAACCACCATAATAGACTGGGTCCATATGTCTGATTTACGTTGGAGCAGGACCGACAACAAGAATTGGCCGTGTAATTCATCTACGTAGACAAAAAACTCGGGATTGAAACCTAAGGCAATACCCCCAGAGACCCGAAAAGAAGGGAAAATTTTCCATTCTGAAATGCGATAGCCCCCCAGCCTACTTAGTCTAGAAATATGGGTAAGTTTGGTCTCCTGCAGACCAACAATGCTCACTTTCGATTTAGCGATGACATTCCTTACCATTTCTCGTTTGTCCCGCCTACCCAGGCCCCTAATGTTTTAGAAGAGAGCTTCCATTAACTACCGTTAGACGTGGGACCATGACTCGTTTTGGCAGACGAGTTCGAAATGAGATTAACTCTCTCGGTCTCCCACCATCTAATCCTGTTAAGGAGGAAAGTGTTCCTATCAGTATCGCTGACTGCTAGACCACAGGTTTTGGCTAAATTAAAAATCTCAGAATCAATCATGAAATTAAAAGAAGCTAGGAAGGAAGACGTACCTCCGTCGCTTGTCTTAACCGATTTAGCGGCTGCAGCAATCTCCAAATATTCGTCTAGGGACTCCTCAACAGCCCTCTTAGCGACTTTCTGAAGCCTAAAACCTGTACCGCCTTGAGTAGAGATAAGGGCCGACAGTTGCGAGGTAAGGAATGTGGAAGGTAAAAATTTGGGGGAGATACCAATTGGATCATCAGCCAGTCCCTCAGAATCAAAAGACTCCCCTTCCGAATACACATAATCATCTTCGAGGTTTAGCATGTCCTCACGATCGTCTTCGTCATTGTGGTTCCCTCCCTCGGAGACGGGTGCCCCATAATGCTCACCAAACACTTGAGGCGAGACGGGGCGAGAGATACAATTAGTTGGGTTTGTGTATATGGGCGTAAACAAATCAGTTGAATTATTTATCTCGCTTGACAACATGGGCCCCTCTTTGGGCCCATTTAAAGAGCTCACACATGGATATAAAATACTCCCCTCTGAATCTGCTACCACCACTTCATTGTTGAGCCCCTCTTTGAGAACACGATAACCTTCCTTGTCTTTGCGAGCCAGTGTATCTTCTTTTCTGACGCCTTTGCCAGATATTGTGCAACATGTCCCTTTTCGAGTGGTTGGTAGAGTGCTCGAAGCTTTGGGCATAGAAGATGAGGTGTTTGGTGTTGGAGCAGATGTTAGAATGGGGGATCTCGATGCTTTGTTGCTTTTATTCAGGCTTTTATCCTTTGGGTTTTTTTCCAGATTCTTCTTTCCCCTTTCCATGTACATCTTCCCCCAAACATGTTTTTATCTCTCTTGGTGCCAAATCCCTGTTTACGAGCACCCCTTTTCTATTCGTCTTCCCTAAAATGGCACCCTCCTATAGAAGCTCTCGTCCCAAAGCTTTCAGCTTTTTCCCTTTTGGAGTTCGACTTTGCATGTCGTTTCTCATAGGGCTCTTACCATTTCTAGCTCTTGTACTATCTGGCTCAACCTTCTGCTCCACTCGCCGCAGCTCACCACCAACTTCAAGACGTTGACTTCCTCTTTGAGCTTCCTTTTGGCCCCCCCCCTTCCTAGGGTTGGTTCTGAATCAGCCAAACTACCCAAATCTAGTAGTGGGTGCAGATCCACTGTCTATCATCCATCCAGATCGTTGGATCTGTTGGTCAGAGAAGGTTTTTTTGGTTCTGATCCCTCTGCTGCTTGGTCCTGCGCCCCTCCTTCCCTCTTGCAACTTTGATGAGTTCACAGTGCACACGCTCAACTTCATGAACCCCATCTAAGGTCAGGTCCCACTTTGGTGAGACCACCTGCTTGTAGGTACGACCGCCTCTGAGTGAAGGTGGAGGAGTGGGGGAAGTGATGGTCAGGAGCTCCGCCTCTGTCTCCGCTCGCTTACTCAAGCACGAAGCAAATGAGGTACGACTCCTCGGACGAGAAGACTTTTGCAAAATGCGGCATTAATGAGATGTCGGCACTCCTGATCAATATCCTAGTAGATACGATCTCCGAGCGGCGCACCGTCTTCTTGTCGATATCTTCGATTGTTCCAAAATCGGAGATGATTTCTTGCAGTGCATCCTTTTTCCAGAAGTGTAGCGGCACGTTATGAATCCAAATCCAGAACTTGTCGCCTTGGGGCAACTCATGTTATGGATCCGAATCTCGGTGACCATGCGAAAAATTCCATTTTAAAGTGTCCAAAGTCCACTGTGCCCAAGTCGGTGACTTCGACCATCTTCTCCGGCGATGGGAAAGACACCAGGAACTGAAGGTGGCACATCTTTTTCGCTACCCAGTCCCTGTGGGCCCTCATTGGCCACTTGGAGTTTAGTTCTTGGAGGAAATGGGTCTCCGATGGGCTCCCTGACCTAACTCTGGCAACGACACACCATTGCCGCAACCACTTTTCTTCGTTCTTAATTGTGTCCAGGCTATTTGCAAGTCGGATAAGGGTTGGGTTATCCACTGATCTGCCTCTGCTAACTGAGCGTTCGTCGTCGTTGTTAGAGTTTACGACGTTCGTGCAGGCATACGACATGTGTCCCCACTTCATGCATTTTATGCACCGGACCTCTTTCATGCAATCCTTCCGATAATGTCCCAAGTCCCCGCAGTTGAAGCATGGTACCGGTTTGCATTTTCCTTTTCTCTGCATCTTTCTGTTATATTAGGGGTGAGATACTGTGACTTTTTTTTTCTCTGTTTTTCTCTCTAGTTACTTCAGTCCAAATCTCCGTCGACTCCCCATTCGAAATCGGAGCCTCTTCCCCAAAGTCTCAAGGTTTGGACCCCCTTCCTGGGCCCACACAACCATGGATTTTAGCGGTATTTGGGCCTCCCCTTTTGATGGCGGGGGAGATTGAGGGGGGGGGGGGTTGTGAGATGATGAGGCTTGTGGAGGGTTGTGGTGATGTACGGGGGATCTTGTTGGGGGTGGAGTATAATGTGGAGGTTTGTGTTGGTGTGCGGGGGACCTTGTTGGAGGTGTAGTATGCTGTGATGTTCTTTGGTGTTTGTGGTGGTGATTGTACTCAGAAGTTGTGGTGTAGAGGTTGGTTTTTTGGGGATGAAGGTTCCAGTGTTGGTGATACGGTTGGTGGTGACGGCTCTGGTCGTGGTACCGCTGATCATTTCCCTCTCTGTGATGATGTCAATGGCCCTTTGGGGGGGTTCTTTTACGCTCGAAAGGGCCAGTAGGAGGACCCCCTCTATGGGCCCATCCTCTTGGTAGTGTTGTAGTGGGGCGATGATGAGCAAACTCTCGGCCAGATCATCGCTGATGCGCATTTATGTGTGCACGCACAGGGGTGACGAGGTTGTCTAAGCCTCCCTTCCTCCTCGTCGAGGGGGGTTTTCAGCATAGTTGGGTTTTGAGATAAAGGGGGGTGTTCAACACTAGGTGTTACAGTGAGGGGGGGGGGGGGAGGGGGTTGCAGCGGTTAGGGGTGTAGGTGTCGCCGGTGCAGGTAATTGTTGGTGGACCCTCTCTGTAGGACCACACCCACTGAGCTCAAGCTCTGTTAGTTCCATTGTTACTTTTCCAAACTTTAATACCAGCTAAAATTCTGATGAGTACTTTGGTTTTGTGATAGGTCTTGCCAAGACAGGGACGGAGGTTTAGAGTGTTGGGGTATAAAAGAAAGAAGGTCTGATGACGAAGGAGAAGAAGTTGCAGCTCAGGGAGAGGGGGGGAGGACAGGAGACGTTCTGGTGATGGGGATCGGAGGGGGGGGGGGAATTCATTGTAATATCATTCTTTTTAAGAAAAAGTTTGTTATCATTAATGAATATTGACATGCTAAGAAAAAGATAGTTGTATGGTAAAGCAACTTTGTCATGATCCTTTGTTTAAGAACATGCATGTAACGTGTAACTTAAGAATTTCTAGCTCACAAATGGCTCGGAGTTTGGGACTCAAATTTTTAGGACTTGTTGTGCTATGGATATAGAGCATACATGATTTTTTTTTCAGAATATTTGAAGTTCATTTAGTAACCCAAACACCCACTCAAATTTCGAACAGAAAGCAGCTGAAAAGCTACTGTTTGTGAAAACTTGATGTGTCCTTTTGAATCCATAACTCAATATTAGTGGATTATTTTGACCTGAAATTTTTTTTTGGATACTCTTGTATGTGTCTAAAACCATAGTCTTAAATTTCATAATTTTCTAAGATTTTTTTATGCCTCAAACAAATTCCAAGTTACAACTGGTCTAGAAGACAGAGCTGAGTCTGTCTGTCTTGAGACTGAATTTCATCTATTCATATATACTTGTGTGTGCATGATATGGCAATGAAATTTTTGCAGTAGCTTTTGGTATGTGTCTATATCTTTATTCTCAAATTTTAGAATTTTTTGATAAAATTTGATGAAGTTTCAAAGATAAATAGTATGAAGTGGTAAAGGACCAGTTTGAAAAGCAGCTGAATTTTTATGCTATGTTTGAGGAGTTATAACTCTCTGTGTATTATGAATCTAGATGCAATTTTCTGACACAATGGAATGGTATATGTTTAGTATTAGAATCTCAAATTTCATGAGCTTTGGACTTAGGGTTGATTTCTTATTAAATTTTAAAGTAGACCAGGTTCAGCTTAGTTTAGATTGACTAGTCTGTGAAGATGGGTATTTCTGGAGTTATGTGTTAAGAATTTGGAAGATTGATCAACTAGAGAGTTGTAGTAGGAAGTCATAGCTTTCCAAAAATTCTGGAATTATGTAATTCCAGTTTGTGGGTTGAAAGTTATGATTCTCCAAAGACTGTGGCAGATCTAGTCTAAGTTGAGACCTTGTTGTTAAATGAATAAATTTTTTCCTAAATGTGCACCTGATAGAAATTGGAGATTTTGAGGACTTTAATGAATGAATCTGATGATGTTTTCAACTAGGAAGTTGTAGTAGACACTCCTACCTTTCCATAGAACCTTGATTTGTGCCTTTCCGATGAGCGAGTAGGTTTTTATACCATCGGCAAGGTGCAGCCAGTGTACGGGAGGTACATGGGCTGATGATTGAGAGACCTTTTTAGAGCCATTAGATGGATGAATCTGATACGGTGGTCAACTGGAATGTTGTAGCCTAGACTCTTAGTTTCCCAGAATGGATAATATCAAGCAATTCCGAATTGTATGTTGGAAGTTATGAAGGTTACATGTTCAGCAACCTGCTATCTTGATCAACTTCAAGCATGCGTTAACTCAGGGGACTTGAGTTCGATAAGGAATTTGAGGGAAGTGTCAACTAGGGGATTGCAGTAGAGTCTCCTATCCTTCTAGAAAACCTTATTTTGTTGGATTCCGATGAGCGTAGCTTGAGTCGCAGCAACCAGTATTTGATTGAACTACTTAATATTGATGATTGAAATAGAAATTTTTGCATACCGCAGTGCGGCGATTATGAGCTATTGAGTTCTAAGATGTTTGGAGCATTTCATTGGAACTTAGACAAGATTCCTGTGCTTAGTACTCCTGGTGGACACATGAGCGAGTTGGGAGAATAGCTATATGGTCGATTGTGTTTTGGTATCTTGATGCCTGAGTCTATCAATGGTCAGGTAATGGTGTATGCATGTGTTTACCTTCATTCACAACCTTTATGCATCTTTTGGCGCTGATGGACTACTCGCTGAGCGTCACCGGCCGAGGCAGGTCGAACACCTGTGAAGGTATTAGGAATCGGTGAACATTGATTCACAGTGATTAATTGCTATTTTTGACAGACCAGTCAGGCTCAATATTGTTTGATATGGCACCGTGCATGGTCTGAGTGATAATGTGTTTTTAGTAAGTTGTATTTAATTAAGTTTCTTACTGTTCGGTGGAAGACTGAACTGTTGTTAGGGGTGATTCTCTATAATCCGACTCGTTCTAAGAGCCAGCACTAGGCAATGATAACTAGGGTTGTCTCTTCCTGTCAAAGGGATACGGGCTGTGTCTTTTCAGTGGTAAGACACTGGAGCCGTATCTCGCTCTGTTAATTTCTGAGGTACCTTGATAAGAACGGGATGTTCCCTTGTTCTATGTTGGTGGACACGAATGGACTATGGTGGATCTTCTGTGCAATGGGTATGCTGCGGTATATCTGTAAGTTCGTCACGACTTTTGAGAGAGGTCCGATGCAATAATTATTAGTGACAAACGGGGTTGCTCCCTGAATTTTTATAACCTCCTCAATTGTGTTGTACTTATCAGGAACAGGAAGTATACAATAGTATAGTGCTTTGCATGGCGAGGGTTCGAAACCCTGAAACTGGAAGAAACGACTTGATCTGGAGCATATGTAGTATGAGATGCATGTGTATCCAGAGTCTTTCTGACATTAGATTAAGTGCATCCATTCTGTAATCTGTGTTCTGCATCAGACATCAGGTCATGGCATACACAAATACTAGGAAATTAGGATGCATGTTTCTGTTCCATTCAAGATGATCTGTGGATATGTCAGCTGGAGATCGTTGTTTTCTTATCAGAATTGCGTTAGTAGAATTACTGAGGTGCCCACTCAATCAGGTGTTGGAAACCGAAATCGGGAACGAAGGCATCCAAAGAAGGAATGGCGTACTTACCTACTATTCGAGCAGGTGCAGAAATATCGGAGTCACGCAACAGAAGGCTCAAGCCGAGGGGCAAGTCCAGGGAAGTAGATCAACCACCTAGCGGAGGTTCGGCAGTGTCCAATCAATTACCAATTCGGAAGACAACTGTTAGCTTCACAGGAGGAGTCTGATTATTGTACAAAATTGTAATGAGCTACTGTAATTTGTATTCCTTGTTCAAGGACAATATAATATTTATAACTAATGATGTAATAACTTTGATATAATAAAAGTTTTTAAATTTTCGTGTTATTTACTGTGTCGAGATACATTTGAAGGAAAAAATTCTGGTTGTGTCACGATGTCCGGAAACGGGGATCCGGAGCGTTACACTATGCCTAGATAGCTGTGCCACTCACGGGGCTTACAATGAAGAACGTGAGTTTTAAATGGACGGAACAGTGCGAAGCTAGCTTTTAGGAGTTGAAGGAGAGGTTGACTACCGCTCCCATACTGGCTTTGCCAAGAGCAGGAGTAGACTATGATGTCCACAACGATGCTTCCCATCGCGAATTGGGCTGTGTGCTGATGCAAGATGGGAAGGTACTAGCTTATGGGTCGAGACAGCTGAGATCGCATAAGAAGAATTTCCCTACTCACGATCTGGAGTTGGCGGCAATCATGTTTGCACTAAAATAGTGGAGGCACTATGTGTACGGAGAAAAGGTCAACATGTATACGGATCACAAAAGTTTGAAATAAATCTACCAACAGAAGGACTTGAACTTGAGGCAACGAAGATGGTTGGAAGTATTGGAGGACATCCGTCCCGAAATAAAGTACCATCCGGGCAAGGCCAATGTAGTGGCTGATGCGCTCAGTCGGAAGAGCAGTTTGTCTCGCCTGATCACAACTCAGGAGAAGTTAGCCGAAGAACTTGATCGAACTGAAATTAAGGTTGTGTTGCAAGGATTGGGGGCTTACATAGCCCAGTTAAGACTTCAATCCACATTGAGGGAAAGAATTATCGACAGTCAGAAGACCGATCTAGAGATCCAAGGGATGATAGAGCAAGTTGGTAGAATATCAGGTGAAAGATGATGTATTGTGGTTTGGTGAGCAGTTGTGTGTGCCGAATCAAGCAGAACTGAAGGAAAGTATTCTACAGGAAGCACACGCGCACTCTGTTATCTGTACATCCAGGGAGTACCAAGATGTACAAGGACATCGAGCAGTGTTTCTGGTGGTCAGGGATGAAGCGGGATGTGGCTGAGTTTGCGCTAGATGTGCAGTCTGTCAGCAGGTCAAGGCTGAGAATCAGAAACCCGGGGGTTTGTTGTATCTGTTACCCATTTTGGAGTGGAAATGGGATAACACTAGCATGGACTTCATTACTGGATTGACCAGGTGTTCCAAAGGAAGCGATGCAGTTTGGGTGATTATGGACCAACTCTCTAATCGGCTCACTTTTTGGCGATGAACTCACATGGACTATGGAGAAACTAGGTGAGTTGTATGTAGGGGAGACCGTGAGGCTACATGGAGTTTCCTTATCTATTGTATCTGATCGAGATGCGCGATTCACCTCGCATTTCTGGAAAAGTCTTCAGGCAGCCTTGGGGATGAAGACCGATTTCAGTACTGCCTTCCATCCTTAAACTGATGGGAAGACTGAGAGGGTCAACTGGGTACTGGAAGACATGCTAAGGTGTTGTGTGTTGGACTTTGGTGGCAGTTGGGAGAGGCATTTGGCTCTAGTGGAACTTGCCTACAACAACAGTTTCGAGGAAAGTATCAGTATGGCACCGTATGAAGATCTATATGGAAGGTAGTGCAGAACACCGGTGTGTTGGTATGAAGTAGGAGAAAGAAAAATGTATGGGCCGAAGATTGTACAACAGATCTTAGAAAAGATCGAGTTGATCAGGAAGAGGTTAGTTGACGCACAGAGCAGGCAAAAAAGTTATGTTGACAACCGGATGAGAGATCTAGAATTCGAGGAAGGTGAATTTTTTTTTCTTGAAGGTGTCTCCAACCAAGGGAATGAGTCGGTTTGGAAGAGGAGGGAAATTAGCCCCGAGATACATAGGTCCTTATAAGATATTGAAGAGAATTGGGAAGACGGCTTATCGGTTAGAACTACCGGAAAAGTTAGGGCAAGTACACAATGTCTTCCATGTGTCTATGTTACGAGGCTATATTCCAGATCCGAGTCATCATTTTCCCGAAGTGCCAGAGGTTCTGCAGTGGATTTTAGCTACACTGAACGTCCAGTTGAGATTGTGGATCGGATACCAATGGTCAAAGTTTTATGGAGAAACCAACTGGTTGAGGAGGCCACCTGGGAATCAGAGGAGAGGATGTTGATAGATCACCTGAACTTTTTAACTAAATCTGTAAATTTTCCTTTCTTTTGTTTTCTCAATCTTTAAGTGTAGTTTCGAGGACGGAACTATTCTAAAGAAGGAGTATTGTAACATCCTGTAGTTACTTTTAAAATAAAATTACATTTTTATTTGTTGCACATGCAAATTTATCTCATTTTTGTTCTAAAAATTTTCTAAGTTATGCATAAGTTTTCTTTTATTTATTTTATCTCATTTTGTTGTCCTTTCTTAATTAAAGACGATAGGCTAAAAGTTGAATTTAAATCCATTAGAAATAGATAAAAATACTAAAAAAGCCCAATAAGAGGCCCACCAAATAAAATCCTACATTTATTTTCCTACACTTGTCTTCTAACAAACACCTAGGGTATAACAAAAAACAATTAATTAATAAAATAAAAAGTGTGCATGTGTACAACACGTGCACGTGTTTGTGTGTATGAATGAAGTGTCGTAGGGAACGTTGAGGCGTGACCAAGTCGTGGAGGAAGTGGAGAGTAAGAGTAGGGGGTGGTT
The DNA here is from genome assembly GCA_017893485.1 of Hemerocallis citrina. Lineage (NCBI taxonomy): Eukaryota > Viridiplantae > Streptophyta > Magnoliopsida > Asparagales > Asphodelaceae > Hemerocallis > Hemerocallis citrina. The sequence continues at coordinate 83,396,216 of CM030364.1, read as the reverse complement.
TATTTAACTACCTAATTACCTTATAAATAAACCCCCAATGCTTAATCACTCTCACATAATCCAAATCAATTTTATAAAGTTAACAGTGAGTGAGAACTGTGAGAACGAAGTGCTCGGGCTTGCTTGCTGACTGGGGATTTCGGTGGGGAGTTGGGTTGCTTTTGGGATCTTTTTGGAGTTTTGTGAAGGGAAATTGCTCTCTATTAGGTGGGTGTCTCTTCTTATTTTCTAAATAGTATAGAAATCATGCCTAGGTGTTATGGTTGATTTTTGTTAGTTTAATGTTTCCTAATTGTGAAATTTTGATGCATGTTGTGGTGACAAGATTGCTAGTTGTAGAAAACCATAGATTGCATTGTTTGTTGATGTGGAGTAACTGAATTAACTAGTATAGTAGAATTGAGAAATTTTAATTTAAGGCATATGTATAGTTGTTAGACACGAATGAATAACTCGATTATTGCATGAAATGTTGTGACTTTTTTTAGAATTTGGCTAAATTATGTGTATGAAATGTAAACTAATAAAAAATGAAAATTAGAGAATCAATTTTGGGGGGAAAGAATAGTTGTAGTAGAACAAAAGAAATGTTGTATTAAGTTAGTATTAGAAGATTAACTAGTTGCATTTTGTATTATAATTCATACAAAAGAAAGAAGGGATTAATTTGGAAAAATTGAAGTAAATTTTCATTAATATGAATAAAGTTAGTAGGATTACAATTTTGGGAGTTTTAGTGATATAAAACAGTGGTATTTTGAAGAAAAGAGTTAATTTGAAAGAAAAAAATCAAGTTATAAGTTATATGTTTCAAAGAACAATGATTATGTACATAAAAAATGGGTTTAAATCCTCTTAAATACAATTAAAGTCAGTAGAGAAGTAATTCTAGAGTCTAGAACTATTTTTATAAAAATAAATTTTTTGGAAAAGAGTGAAAATCAAGTGTTGAAAGTATAGAAAATAAGATTTTAATGGGAATCAAGGACTGATTATGTACTTAATGAATTAAACCAAGTAGTTGTATCTGAGCTTTGGCTCAGTGGGTAGGCATTTGGTTGCCTCTCTGTTAGTGCAGGTTCGAGGACTGGGTCAGCCGTTTGTGAGAGAAAACAATTTTTTAAAAAAAGTCAGATAAGGGGTGGCTTAGATACTTAAGAATTTTAACCCCATATTATATCAACTGAGCACTTGGCTCAAGTGGCTAGTGAGGGGTGCGCTGCGCCTAAGCACGCCATGTGGCGCTCGAGGGGAGTCTGAGGTCCCGGGTTCGAGCCCTGCCGTGCTTTTTTAATATTTTTTTGGTTCTTTGAGTTTTATTTAAATCCAGAAAAATTATATAAATATTTTTAAATATTGTGGGAACAACTTAAAATATTTCTCACTGTTTTTTTATATATTTTGGAGATTTAAGAGTTATATTCTAGTGATAATTGAGATTGGTATTTAAAAAGAAAGTATAAAATTAAGATAATAATAGTTAATTTGTGATAAAGAGAAAGTGATGAGTTTTGATAATCGATTTCCAATGATGAGTCTCAAAGAGTTGGTGTTAAATTCTTAGAAATTATGTATTGAGAAAAATGAATCTAATAAGAGCTTTTTGAAATGGAATTGAGTTTGATAAATACAAGAATAAGAAGAAAGAATTGAATAAAATGTGAATTGGAAATGTGAATTATAAGAGTATGAGTACCCATGATTATGGAACATGAAAGGATGTGATCTAGAGGCTTAGTGAGACCCAGGTACCGGCAAATGTTGAAAGAGTTAATTGATTTGAGAATTGGCTACATGGGCTATCACGGTATTTTGTTCAAGTCTGGTAGGAGGAAAAGCTAGCTCTAGGTGGTGTAACTTATTCATGTTTTAAACGTAAGGATTAGGCACTAGGAGAAGATGTAATAGATCTTGGGCAAACGTAAGTGGGGTGTCTCTGTATAGTCTGACAGTGGATTCCTGGACTAGAGACCCAGTCAGACGGTAGATTCCTGGACTGTGGTCGCTTGTGGGGTGACACGATCCTCAATTAAATCCGGGACTATGATTGGTTTGACGGTGGATTCCAGGACCATGAATTGTCGGGCGGATGGGAGGTAGTTCACATTTATATATGTATATACCGGGGCTGGAGTGGCACTTATGAGATGTTCGCACGATAAGGACTTTCGTATAGCTTGACGGTGGATTTCAGGGCTGGGGTCCGTACTCGTGGGATGTCTAAAAAAAATTTCTGTTACCGAGTAGTTGTCATGGCGAGGGATTAAACCCTTTAATGTGAAATACGTAGGTGCTTGCCCTCAGACCTAGCATTTTACTTATTTTCTTTCACGCCTGATATGTGTAGTATGGGATGTATAGAATCCGAACAAGTATGCATTAGTGTCATCTTAGCGTAAAACATCTGCATTAGGCATTAAGGCATTGCATACACCAACATGTTTAGGATAGTCACTTTTCACACTTTGTTTTATATTCGAGTTTGCGTATGCTAAAATAAGTGAGTTTCTATATAATGGCATAGCGAGGATGGCCGTGTATAGTATTACGTTAGTTGTATGTAACTGACGTGCCCACAGTATTCAATGTAGGCATCGGATTTGCAAGGAGATATAAAGATGATTGCTGCTAAAGATTACTTTCCATTTTAAGTTGTTGATGTTTAATTGTACATTTATATCATGTTTTAATTCATTTAATTTTTCCGCTGCGTTGTTGTAAAAGAACTTGATGTAATAAAATTTCAAAATTCCTTTTAAAATTGTACGAAATGAAGTAAAGATCCTGTTTATGCTATGAATTACCGTATTTTGGAATTCGGGGCGTTACAAAAAATGCTTAATTTCTCTAAAAATTCTCTGCAGTTGTTAGGTGAAAATATATTTTTTGTCATTTCGGCTACAGTAAATAGGCAAATATGCATATGGATATAGCTATATGCATAGTATAAGTGACGACGCGCCCCAAATATTTTATAATATTTTTATGCATCAGACAAAACATCATGTTTCATCCCAATTATTTTATAATAATTTTTTGGGATTAGACAAAACATGATGTTTCGTCCAACGAAATTCGATTTTTTTATAATTTAAAAACCAGAAGAGAAAAAAACACACTGATGTGAATTTTTGCAAGTATACAAAATCGCAACAAGTAGTATAGTTAAGTGAAAAGAGTGTCGAACCCACAAGGACTAATTATTTTATTGAATACCGAAATTACTAGATTAATTACTATTTGGAAAATCGAAATTTAATATAGAAAGCAACTAAATTAAATTAATATAAATAACTAACTAAATTAATGAAAAGAGATGAAATATGAATTTATATTGTTTATTAATTGCAAAATTAATTCTAGGGCTTTTGATTTCACCTAGTTTATCCCACACAATTTATAACTCCATGTGAATAAAGAATTTATTTTTCCAAGTTGTAGACCAAAATTCCCTAAGTATTCAATGCTTTCTCTCGAACAACACCAAAAATATCTCCAACTAATAGTTTGTCATAGTTCATGCACAAATTTAATTAATTGAAGACTCATTAAGTTCTGTGGATTTCTTAACAGTCACATTAATTGTGGTAAACCATCTCTAATTTCGCTCAATCAATGGTGTTTAATTCTACAATTCAAAATCACAAATTACCAGTTCGGTCTCTCCATGATTTAATAGATCATACAAACATCGGTCAACTAATTGTAAGCATTAAGATCAAAAATTAAACACACAACCATGGAAAAATAAAATAATAATATGGAATTAAAATTGTGTTTTCAAAACTAGGCTACATCGAAGTCCTAGAAAAATAAAATTTAGTTCATAATAATAATATTGCAACTAACAAATATTGTCTTAAATTGCATAATAAAAATTAGAGAAAGAAAAGAGATACAAAAAAAACTGATTTTATAAAAGAAATTGCAAACCGAAACCAGCAAACAACACTTCTCTTTCCCTCTCCTTCTCTGTCTCGTTCTCGAAATCCACCCCACCACGTCACACAGAGCCAAACGCTTTGTTTCGTCTCATCTCAGAATACGCGCCGAAGCACAGAGCATGCCACGTCACACAAACCCAAACGCCGACTGCACCTACTGTCCTTGTCTCTGCTGACGTCACGCCTGGGTCCCGACGCCACGTCAGCACCTGACCCCTCTTCCACTGCTTCGTCTTGGTTTCGGAGTGCACGCGTAGAAGGACACGTCAGTGCTGTCCTCGTTTGCGTGTGTGTCTAGAGCACAATGAAGTAGTGTCACGTCAAAGCGTCGCTATCGTCGTCTTTTTTTTGTTAATTTAATTTAATTTTATTTATTTAATAGGGGTTAGCCGTCGCTCTTCCCCTTCGTTAAGCGTGTTTTTGTAGCTTCTCCTTGAGTTGGATTTTGGGTTTATTTTTGCAGAAAAACCCCTCTTCTTCATTTATTTATTTCCTTGTATGATTTGCTCTTTATTTCTTGCTTCTTTTTCTTCTCTTTCTTTTTCTTAAAACACTTGCTGCACATAAACAAAATAAATCAGAAATTAGGATTAAAAATAAAAATAAAATTAACTAGTTTAAATTAATTAAACTAACTAATAATCATATTAGTTCAATTAAACCCTTTTTAAAATTGTTTATTGCACTTTCACCTCTATTGGCAATTTAAAATTTATATCGTGCTTTCCACACGGCCAAATTGTAAAATTTAAAATTTAAAATTCAACAAAACAATAAAAAATTAATAAATCAATATGTTTGTTTTGTTTTTTGATTTTTATCAAAAATATTCACCTTTTGCATCAAAAAATCTCATTCCTTCAAAAATAATTAATTAACTGAATTTTATGGAAATACGATAACTTATTAACATAATAGACGAATACAAGCGATTTTTATAGGTAAATGAGTATAAATAATTATATAAAAATTATACACATCACACACGGATGAAACATCATATTTCGACAAGTGGTTTTTTTTTCAAAATTTTGGGAATTTCTGGGATTCTATGGATTGGATTGTATATGATTTTCAATGGTTTATTGATTGAGACAATTGGGTTTTGTATGGATTATTAGTGACTCATATGATTTTCTATGGTCCAACAAAATTAGTTAAATAAGTTAGATAATTAGTTAGATAATTAGGTTTAGTTATATACCTAATCTCTAATTAGTGATTAAATGGGACAAGTTGCTGTACCAAGGTCACGGACAAAACATCATGTTTCATTCGTCGACTTTTGCTTTTTTTTTTTTAATTCTAAAAAATTAATATAAAATAAACTTTTTAAAAATATTTCAAAATTTGGATCGAAAGAAACATCATGTTTCGTCCGTTCATTTTTTTCTCAACTTTGCTATTTTGTTCCTTTTCATGACTGCAGAGAACCCACAAATTGCTATTTCTATTTATGCATTTATGCATTTTTTATCTTTGAAGGTTGTGGATGCTCTTAGGGGTGGTTTGGTTGGTTAAAAATAATTAAGAGATGGAGGAATACTGTAGCGAAAGCAATTTATTGGATTTGAATTCTAAAAATAGCTTTAGTTGGTTGTAAATTTACTGTAGCAGGATTAATTTTACATGAAAGATTAACTTTGTTTGATTTGTAAGAATACTGTAGCGAAAGTAATTTTAAACATTTTTTAAACTTTTGGTTTAACATGTAATTAATCTTAATTAATTATGATTTAATCTCATTTAATTAGGGCTTAATTAATTTCAAAGGGTGTCGGGTTTAATTAATTTAAGAAGGAGTCGGGTTTCTTAATCTTAATCTTAATTGCTTAGGATTAACCTTAATCTAATTCTTAATCTTAATATTAATTGTAATTTTAATCTTAATAACTTAGGATTAATCTTAATCTTAATATAAATTTTAATCTTAATCTTAATTACTTAGATAAACTAGGGCTTAATTAAAAAAAAAACTTTAATTACTGAAACACAAAGGAAGTGGCTGACTTTGTTTGAAATGGGGGACTTTTAGTCCTACATCGGCCAAGGAGAGGGGACAATTTGGGTTTCAATAGGATTTCTTAATGCAACAAAGAGGCAAAGCCACTTCAGAAGTGGAGAGGGATGTGAGAAATAAATGAATATAATAGTAGTGAACAGTGCAATGCAAGTGTTTTCGGAGCAAAAATTTCGCATTACTGTAGCTACAGTAATAAACGAAAGATAACTTCTAGAAAACGAAAGCACCGCTACAGTGATTTTCCTTTGACTTGTTTTCCTACAGTATTTTTACATGCATCCAAACCACCACTTAATGGGGAAATTGAATGCTTTAAGAAAGAGCCTCAGCACTAATATTATATATCAAAATCAATGTTAATGAGCATAGTTGGAGAACGTAATAGGATTGTCATTTAACATCTAAAATACTAGAAGAAAAATGTTGCCGCATATTTTGGTGTGGAAGCAAACAGATAGTGAGTTTATATTTGAAGGAAACTACTAAAGATTCGACCTTTGATCGTTGCCGTGAAAAGTGGTTAGAGCTCCTGAGAGTGGGTCTGGATCGTTGATTGAACACCGTGATCTGAATCCGACGGTTGCTGACGCGGCCGATGGACCTGCAAAAAGCCTGGAACACCGGGGGTTTCCCTGGCGACAGAACCTCCGACGCTCAAGTCAGAACTAGAGATAGAAAGAGAGTTTGAGAGAGAAATGGCCAATTACCTTCTGATTGAGGGGGGGTAATTTATAGGCATGAGAAACAGTCTAAGAGATCGAGGTGAATTCCTTATCTCCTGTTTCAATCCTCCCCTTAAGAGATAATCTCTCTTGTTTAGGGATAAGAGATTTAACTAACAACCTTCATGGGCTGGTCTCTCTTAGTGAGCCTAATCTGTCACTTTTCATGGGTTTGAAAGAGACCCATGTCTTGTTAGATGAGCCTGAAGAAGGCCTATACCTGTTAACAAGTCCTGTTATGATTAATCTGCTTGTAGAAGCTTTAGGATCATATCATGAAATCGTACGACCCTGATTCGCTGTGATTTTTACCATTAATTATCATAAGCCCCCCACTTTTGGGAGACAATTTTCTTGTCTTTTGAGAACTAGTTCATCTTATTTTTGAATTCTAGAATACAATCTTAGTTTTCAGAGTATATTGGAGATACCTGGAACCTATGAAGCATAAATACGGGTATGGGGTATGGGGTGTGGGTACGACACGACACGACACGGATACGGGGATATGTGATTTTACAAAATAGTCGGATACGGGTGCGTTAGTGAGTACGTTAAATGTAACATATTTTATATTCTATTTATAAATGAAAATATATCTAACTTTCAAAAAATGCAAATATTGGAACAATTTCATAGAACTATAAGAATACACTATAATTATGAACAATTTTGAAGAAATAAAATGATAGTCGAACTATCAAAACTTTGGGTATACTTGTTTTGTGTTTAAGAATAACTTGGAACAAAAAGTTTTAAAAATTACATAGGGCCCCAAACATTTATGTACATATAATTGTCTCCAAAAGTTGTAAAAGAGCATTAAAAGATTGACTGCTCTTTGGGTACGCACCCGAGAGTACCCAAGGCGTATCGGCACCCGATATGCACCTGACACGGGTGCGCCATCCATTTGGAAGTACCCGTGCTTCCTAGCCTGGAACTGATCAGAGGCTTCTGAAGGCATCAAATATTTTTTTCCTGGAATTTTCTATTTTTTTTTATTTTTTGGATTTTTAAATAATTTTCCCCCATTTAAAAATTACTTTTTAGAATTTTTACTCAATAAACCCAATTTTAAATTATTTTTCGAAAACTTTTATCAATTTTTTGAATTTAAACAATTAATTTTGAATTTTGAATTAAAATTTCAAAATTAAAATGAATTTAGGGGATTTTTTTATGAATAATCAAACCTTGGCGCACTTTTTGACGTGATCTACAATGTTGATCAGACACGGACTCGCCTGCTGAGTTGAATTAGAGGCTGAGATCTGATCACTGTAACTATTGGCAATGTGGCGTGATCTGGAGTGCTCATCAGCATGGTGCTCTCCTGCTAAGTGAGATCAGGTGGCGTTAAAGGAGAGAGGAGTGATGGAGATGGCATGGAGCAATCTCGTGCGTTGGTCTTGTTGGAGCGCAATTTTCGGAACGATCTTACGGTCAGTGACTGCTTTTGGAGCCCCCTAGCTCGACCGACGGTTTGGTCGAGTTATGGCCATTCAATCTTGGTCGAGCTATGGCTACTTGCCGGCATCAAGCTACCATGGCATCGAGATATGGAATTGGTCGTGCCGTCAAGCTACTATATCCTCGTTGGGCTATGGGTTTAGTCACCGACGAGCCATGGAGCTTTGAGCCACGGTCGAGCTATGGGCCTTGATCGAATTTGGTCGAGCTATAAGCTTTTGCATTCGTCGAGCTCTGCTATTCGATCGAGCTATGGCTCTCCGTGGTAGAGCTATGAGTCTTGATCTAATTTGGTTGAGCTATGAGCCCTTGACTTCGTCGAGCTCTTCTATTTGGCCGAGCTATGGGATGGTTGAGCTATGAGCCCTTGACTTCGTCGGGCTCTTCTATTTGGCCGAGCTATGGCTCTCCGTGGTCGAGCTATGGGTCTTGATCAAATTTTGTCGAGTTATGAGCCCTTGCCTTCGTCGTCGAAGGTGGAGCTTGTCGAAGGATTCAACCTTGGCGGTGGTTCAAGCTACGAAGTTTCGGAGAAGAGGGTTTTTAGATGAAGCAGCTTTGAAGAAGAAGAGGTTTTGAAGATGGCAGGTTAGGGTTTTCGGGTTTGGATTTTGTACCCATGTACCCGTTTAGCTTTAACAATATGTTCATCTCTTTACTTGAAGCATTGGGTTGTTGTTGTGTTGAGGAGCCAAGTTCGAAGTTATTTTTAGCTGGTTGTTGTGCTTGGACATTAGGGGGGTTTGTTGGCTTGATCACCCGAAAGTTTGGTTGATGTAGGGCTTTTTTTTGTCGGTGGTGATTTATGCGCCTACCAAGTATTTGATGAAATGTCTACCCCATTGCACCCACCAAGTGTCTGTTAATTTGTCTACCCTCATTGAACCATTCTCCCATTGACCGGGCATTGTGACGTTCACCCGCTTTGCCAATAGACTGTTCTACTATTGGGTACTATTTTTACTGATTTGGATGCAGTGTAATCCGACCATTGGATCTTGTGAGTGACTGATTTTGCCATGTAGCGATTTGATCTTGGAGATCCTATAAATAGGGGTGGATTTCACCAATCTTCCTCATTTACCTCATTCACTTTCTCTTTATAGAAGTTTTTTTAGAGCTTCTCTCTAAAAATATTGGTGGTTCATTGGGTAAGTGCAGGTGGTTCGTTTGGTGTTAGGTGGTGGTGCTAGTTGTAGCTGTAGATTTTGTGTCCCTATTGCTTCGACTAGGTAACCTTCTTCCGATCACTGTTCATTATGTCTAGTATTTTTTCGACCAATTCTTCTTCCTCCTCTATTAGTCTAGATGTAGACGACTAGCCGTTCACTAGAGGGGAGACATGGAGTGATATAGTCAGTCGTTCTACCGTGGCGGAGACAATCATTGATCCTGAGAAAGATAGGGGATGCGCGCTTAAGACCCCGTTGTTCTTAGTCCCCGAACTGATTAGGGAGTACCCAGTAGTTGATCGAAACTTCCTTAAGGGTGACATGGAGTGTAACTCCCGTTTTCGTTTATATGGAATCCTTCTGTGTTCTTGTATTTTGTTGTCTATAAGTTATTTTGTTCCCGATTGTACATATTTTATTCCTTCTTGCTCCGTATTCTTGTATTTCAATTACCGTGTAAAAACTTCTTTCATTGGAATTCATTCCCTTGTACACCTTATAACACCACGCAAATTTGGGTAATGACAATTTTGCCCTCGCATGTTACGCACGTGTATTTCGTACTGTTACGAATAATATTCGTAACGTAGTTTTTATATAAATGTCATACGTAATTTATATTCTGACTATTTACATGTTTTGTTTTATCTCAAAATTTATTTTATATCCTACTTTTGGGAAACTGAAATATTTATTTTAATTTTTTTGTTTTACGTGTATAGCAAGTGTTTTCAATACACGTGTCGATTACGTATATTTTCCGTTAAGTGAAATATCTGCAATATTATCAAAATAAATATTTTTCGTATATTATATTTCGAGTATTTATAAACACTTTTTGTTAATCAAATCTATTTCATATTTTGAATATTTGTTTTTATGCATGCATTGCATGGGAAAATTTTAAGCAATTTAGTCCATATAAATTTTCTAAGAGTTATGCATATCTATTCTCATTTTTATTTAAGTTATTTTGTAAGCCCTGTTTTCCCAACAGTGTATTTTTGTGTAATTTCTGTATTTTAAAAATTTTCTTAAATTATTTTTTCGCTCTTAAACTCTTTTTGTAAAAAAAAATAATAAATAAATTGTTTTTGGATCTCCTATTAAAATTTGTTTTTGATCAATAATTTTTGTTTGTAACAATTTCCCTGATTTTTTTTTGTAACACAATTCTTATTTTTATTATTATTACTCTTATTATTATTATTATTACTGTTATTATTAGTACTATCAATATTTTTATCATTTTTTCTATTTATCATTGTTATTTTGACTAGTTATTAAAAATCCTATTTGTTTATTTATTTATAAATATTTTTTCCCCTAAATCTCTTATTGGTTTTTAAAATCCTTATACCTATCTGTTTTAAACCCAATAACTATACTCTGTTTTAAATAAGCCCAACCCAGTTATTAACAACCCTCAAACCCATTATAACCCACCTAACTACCCATAACCCGTTTGCCAAACCCGTTAATACCCAACTCAGCCAACTCCCCAAACCCTAAACAATTCCTATATACCCATACATTAACCCCACTGCCTGTTCAACTTCCTACCAGCCGCCCTTCCTCCCGACCTTCTCATCTTCCTCAACCCTTCTCCTGGGTTCCCTCTCCCGTCCACTCTGCCCTGCCTCCTCTTCCTCGTCGCGAAGCCCCTGCAGCAGCCTACACCTGGTGTTGTCTTCCTACCGATGTCTCCTGCTCTCCCGACCCCCTCCCCCTTTTGCTCCGTCGTCATCTGCGGCCTCTCTGCGACGCGACAGTGCACCGCCTACATTGGCCTACCCTTCCGGTGCCGATACCAGTAGTGAGCCAGTCCAGCAGACCCCCCCGGCCTGTCCTCCACCACTGCAGCCACCTGCGACCACCACCACACCACCTTGAGCGCGCCGCCACCGTCGCTGTCCCGCCGTTGGAGTAGCCAGCGAAGCTTCCCTGCATTGCTTTCATCGAGCCACAGCCATCTTGGGTTATTGTTGATTTGTTGTGATCATGGGTTGTTCTTGGAGTTTTGTTTGAGTGCATTGTGGGCCATCCGATCATCTTCATCACATCTCATCTTGATCTCTTTGATTGTGGAGCGTCTGATCATCGATATGATCCGATCATCATCATCATCATCAAGATACTTGATCTCAACTATCGGATCTCCCTTGATCTTCACGATCGTGACCATCATCTTGATCTTGATCTTGATCTTCGATCTTAGCCGTCCGATTATGTTCGTGATCTTGTTCGTGATCATCTCATTCGTTGGTTTGTGTTCGGGTTTGGTTCGTGTGTTCATTCGATCCGTTTGTTGAGTTCGTGCTGGAACCGGTTCCCATTATTCTTGCTTCTTGTACCGTTTCCGTCATCGTCTCTCAGGCAAGTAACTTGTACTCAAATTCCTTTTGTATAATACAAGTCCTAAATACCACCTATAATGTAGTTGGGTTCTAGAGACAACTTGTGTATGTGTTATTCTTGATGGTTTTGTCTCTATAGTGTTATTTGACCATAGTTGACTCACGACACAAATTTGACATGAAACAACTTAGGATTTGACCGTTCTTGATTTTGATCATGTATGAAATATTTGTGAGAATTTGGGCATTTGTTGAGATCCATGTATTAGACTTGTTTTGGATATGTTAATTACCCTATTTCATGTTATTTGGACACTTGGTTTACTCTTTTGCTTCCGAATCTGACTATTTTGTGAGATGTTGTAAAGATTCCTGAACAGCTTATGGATGATAAAAATCCTTTGCTGGGCCAATGTTACGTGCTTGTATTCCGTATTTTTGGAAAGCGGGGCGTGACAAAGTTTTTAGTGGTATCAGAGCCCAGGTTTGGCTAATGTATTAGTTTTACTGATATACTAGACAAGCTTGGCTCGATCCGGGATCTGCTCAACATTTCACCAACCATGCATACATGAACGAATTATAATCAACATTGATCTAATACTAGTCTTATTCCATTCATTTGATCCCTTCTTGTTCGATTTCCTTGATTCCTTGTTTCTTTTGTCTCTTTCAGTCGTTCTCATTTGTTGATTCTTTATTGGGTATAGTTACGTTCTTTCCGTACCCATATTCCTTTGATTCTTTCATTCATCTTGAATTATTCTGCATATTATCTTTCTGCATTGTATTTTCCTCATCCTTGATCATCAATTCTTTTTCTCTTGCTTTTGATTCTATCTTAGGTGTTGTCCTTATTTGTTTTTCCCTGCTCATGTTCTTTTTGATTCTAGTGCAAGCAATCTCTTATTTTCTGCTTGCCTCGTTGATTCCCTCTTATTTCAGCTCGCGTACCATTCATTGCTTTCTGTGCCTTGCATTTATCCTCATTTATTGATTCAAGGTGCCCTATTCTCTTCAAATTCTGCTTGTGACCCCTCGTTCCTCATCCTTCATATTCAATTCTTTGACTTCTTATTTTATTTGTCCCTTGTAGTCGTCCTCCTTTGTTGAATCTTTATTGAGTGTAAAATTAATTCTTCTCCGCCTATATTTTCTTTATATATATATATATATATATATATATATATATATATATATATATATATATATATATATATATATATTCGAATATTTTGTGTATTTTGATTATTTTTTTGTTATATTTTGGATCTTCTATAAAATTATTTTCTAAAACGAAAATTTTGTTATTTCGAATAATTGTGTATTTTGATATCACAAATTTTAAAACGTAATTTCGTACTTAAATTGAGCAATCAATATCTAAGTACGCGTGGAAGATTGCATCATCTCTTTCATCGTTTTGTTGCAACTGGATGTCGAGATGGCAAACATGCAACTAGACATCAATATAGGCAATTACAACTGGATATCGGGGAGGCAAAATGTGCAACCGAATATCCAGATGGCAACCTGCAACCTGATGTCGTGGAGGCAAACCTGCAACTTGATGTTGAGAAGGCAAGTCTACAGATAGATATAAATGAGGCGAACCCACATCGAAGCATTTCTACTATAGTAACCCCTGTTTTTCCAAATCTGTATTTTCTGCGTATTGTCTGAGTTTGGGTTCTTTATAAAAAAATCTGTTTTCTTAAATTCATTTTTTTATTCAAAAATATTTTGTATCTCATGCTAAAATCCATTCTTTTTATTAATTGTATTTATTATTATTCAAACGATTTCTTTATACACAAACCCTATTAATGTCTTTATTAGTATTATTGTTATTACTATTACTATTATTATTATTGTATTTTTTTTCTGTTTTATTTTTGTTGTTAATATTGAATTATTTTCACAAAAAAATGATGAACCCCAAATTATTTTCTGTCTTTCATTATTATCCTTAGCAGTATTATTATTATTATTATTATTATTATTATTATTATTATTATTATTATTATTATTATTATTATTATTATTATTTTTACCAGTATGATTATGATGATTATTATTGTTATTATTATTTTTATTATTTTATTATTAATATGTGTTGATTTTTGAATTATTAATATTATTTTTATTAACACCCATTAGTTTTGACCTAATTATTTAAATTAAAGCCCTCATCTAAACCCCAATTTTATACTGGTGTCTCATTCTTTTCTTCCTGCTCGGACCGTCGCTTGGTGTCACGTTGTCTACAGCGACATGTCTGTAACTTGGGACGTCACCATCAGAGTGTCGCAGTGGAAGCGTGGTGGGCCCATAACCCACAAGTCCTAGGATCCTTTTGTTGCTTCTCCTCCCTTGTATTGTTTGTTTTTTTCCATTCCTTGCATTTGTCCGCATCCATTGACTCATTACTTGGTTCATCTTTTCCTTGTCCATCCTTTATTTCGATTCCAGCCCCATCTATTTCTTCATCTCTTTACTTTGTTATCTTGCAAGTCTTGTGTTGTTTCTTCTTCATTTTGATACCGGTTACTTCTTTCTTGTATTCCATTTTGCCATCTTGCACCCATTTATTATTTGATTCAATTCTTCCCGGTCATCTCTCTCTTTGATCCAGTTCTGCCTACTTCCTATCTTATTTTATTATCTTGTGTTGTTTCTCTCCTGTTGATACTGCTTATTCTCTTTCATGCATTCCATTTGACCCCATTGTTATCCATCTTCTTTCTTTTTATGGTTTTGTCACTGCTTTGTTCCTACCCTTAGCCCTCTTCTTTGTTACCCTTCCCTTGATTTTGCTTTTGCCTTGTCCTATGTACCGCCTAAGCAAATTTCGAGGACGAAATTTTGTTGTAAGGTGGGTAGGATTTGTAACCCCTGTTTTCCCAACAATTTATTTTTGTGTAATTTCTGTATATAAAAATTTTCACAAATTATTTTTTTGCTCTTAAACACTTTTTGTAAAAAAAAATTAAAAAATAAAAAATAAAAAATAAAAAATAGTTTTTGGATCACCTATTAAAATTTGTTTTCGATCAATAATTTTTGTTTGTAACTATTTCCCTAATTTTTTTTGTAACACAATTCTTATTTTTATTATTATTACTCTTATTATTATTATTACTGTTATTATTAGTACTATCAATATTTTTATCATTTTTTTCTATTTATCATTGTTATTTTGACTAGTTATTAAAAATCCTATTTATTTATTAATTTATATATATATTTTTTCCCCTAAATCTCTTATTGGTTTTTAAAATCCATATACCCATATGTTTTAAACCAATAACTATACCATGTTTTAAATAAACCCAACCCAGTTATTAACAACCCTCAAACCCATTATAACCCACATAACTACCCATAACCCGTTTGCCAAACCCGTTAATACCCTACTCAGCCAACTCCCCAAACCCTAAACAATTCTTATATCTACCCATACATTAACCCCACTTCCTATTCAACTTCCTACCAGCCGCCTTCTCTCCCGACCTTCTCATCTTCCTTAACCCTTCTCCCTGGTTCCCTCTCCCGTCCACTCCACCCTGCCTCCTCTTCTTCATCGCGAAGCCCCCACAGCAGCCTACTCCCGGTGCTGTCTCCCTACCGGCATCTCCTGCTCTCCCGCCCCCTCCCCCTTTTGCTCCATTGTCAGCAGCGGCCTCTCCGCGACGCAGCAGCGACGCGACAGCGCACCGCCTGCGCTGGCCTACCCTTTCGGTGTTGCGACCAGCAGCAAGCCAGTCCAGCAGACCCCCCCAACCTGTCCTCCACCACTGCAGCCACCTGCGGCCACCACCGCACCACCCTGAGCGCACCACTACCGTCGCTATCCTGCCGTCAGAGTAGCCAGCGCAGCTTCCCTGCATTACTTCCATCTAGCCGCAGCCATCATGGGTTGCTGTTGATTGGTTGTGATCATGGGTTGTTCTTGGAGTTTTGTTTGAGTGCATTGTGGGCCATCCGATCATCTTCATCACATCTCATCTTGATCTCTTTGATTGTGGACCGTCCAATCGTCGATATGATCCGATCATCATCATCATCATCAAGATACTTGATCTCGACTGTTGGATCTCCCTTGATCATCGCGATCGTGACCATCATCTTGATCTTGATCTTGATCTTCGATCTTAGCCATCCGATTATGTTCATGATCTTGTTCGTGATCATCTCGTTCGTTGGTTTGTGTTTGTGTTTGGTTCGTGTTTTCGTTCGATCCGTTGGTTGAGTTCTTGCCGGGATCCGTTCCCGTTATTCTTGCTCCTTGCACCGTTTTCGTCATCGTCTCTCAGGTAAGTAACTTGTACTCAAATTCCTTTTGTATGATACAAGTCCTAAATACCACCTATAATGTAGTTGGGTTCTAGAGACTACTCTTATGTGTGTTAGTCTTGATGGGTTTTATCTCTATAGTGTTATTTGTCCATAGTTGACTCACGACACAAATTTGACATGAAACAACTCAGGATTTGACCGTTCTTGATTTTGATCATGTATGAGATATTTGTGAGAATTTGGGCATTTGTTGAGATCCATGTGTTAGACTTGTTTTGGATATGTTAATTACCCTATTTCATGTTGTTTGGACACTTGGTTGACTCTTTTGCTTCTGACTCTGATTATTTTGTGAGATGTTGTAAAGATTCCTAAACAGCTTATGGATGATGAAAATATTCGCTGGGCCAATGTTAGGTGTTCGTATTCCGTATTTTTGGGAAGCGGGGCGTGACATGGTTTTTAGTGGTATCAGAGCCCAGGTTTGGCTAATGCATTAGTTTTACTGATATATTAGACAAGCTTGGCTCGATCAGGGATCTGCTCAACATTTCACCAACCATGCATACATGAAGAATTATAATCAACATTGATCTGATACTCATCTTATTCCATTCATTTGATCCCTTCTTGTTCGATTTCCTTGATTCCTTGTTTCTTCCGTCTCTTTTAGTCGTTCTCATTTGTTGATTCTTTATTGGGTATAGTTACGTTCTTTCTGTACCCATATTACTTTGATTCTTTCATTCATCTTGCATTATTCTTCATATTATCTTGCTGTATTGTGTTTTCCTCAACCTTGATCATCAATTCTTTTTCTCTTGCTTTTGATTCTATCTTAGGTGTTGTCCTTGTTTGTTTTTCCCTGCTCATGTTCTCTTTGATTCTGGTGCAACCAATCTCTTATTTTCTGCTTGTCTCGTTGATTCCCTCTTATTTCAGCTCGCGTACCATTCATTGCTTTCTGTGCCTTGCATTCATCCTCATTTATTGATTCATTTTGCCCTATTCTCTTCAAATTTTGCTTGTGCCCCCTCGTTCCTCTTCCTTCATATTCAATTCTTTGACTTCTTATTTTCTTTCGTCCCTTGTAGTCGTCCTCCTTTGTTGAATCTTTATTGAGTGTAAAATTCATTCTTCTCCGCCAATATTTTCTTTATATATACTAGTATTATACACGTGCGTTGCACGTGGGGAAAATGGGGAGGGGAATGAAAGGAAAAAAAATTTAGTATTGTACACGTGCGTTGCACGTGGGGAAAATGGGGAGGGGGAATGAAAAGGACAAAAAAAATACCAATACGTGCGCTGCACGTGTTGACAAAATGACACACATTTACAAATGACACTAAGCCCTTCTCCCATTATAATATTATATATATATATATATATATATATATATATATATATATATATATATATATATATTCGAATATTTTGTGTATTTCGATTATTTTTTTTGTTAAATTTTGGATCTCTATAAAATTGTTTTCTAAAATGAAAATTTTGTCATTTCGAATAATTGTGTATTTTGATATCACAAATTTCAAAACATAACTTCGTACTTAAATTGAGCAATCAATATCTAAGTACGCATGGAAGATTGCATCATCTCGTTCATCGTTTTGTTGCAACTGGATGTCGAGATGGCAAACATGCAACTAGATATCAATAGAGGCAAATTACAACTGGAAATCGGGGAGGCAAAATGTGCAACCGAATATCCAGATGGCTACCCGCAACCTGATGTCGTGGAGGCAAACCTGAAACTTGTTGTCGAGAAGGCAAGTCTACAGATGGATATAAATGAGGCGAACCCACATCGAAGAATTTCTGCTATAGTAACCCATGTTTTCCTAAATCTGTATTTTCTGTGTATTGTCTGAGTTTGGGTTCTTTATACAAAAAAATTCATTTTCTTAAATTCATTTTTTTATTCAAAAATATTTTGTATCTCATGCTAAAATCCGTTCTTTTTATTAATTGTATTTATTATTATTTCGAACGGTTTCCTTATATACAAACCCTATTAATGTCTTTATTAGTATTATTGTTATTAATATTACTATTATTATTATTTCAAACGATTTCTTTACTATTATTAATATACTCTTATTGGTTTTTCTTTTTATAAAACCCTATATGCTTTTGGATCCATTAACCCTATAAACCATTAATTCCTAACTCTAAACCCAACTATCCAAAAAGACCCAACCCGTAGCCTCATCTAACCTACCGCTGTATATATATATATATATACACTCCCTGTGTATATTATCCCAAACCCCCCTTCAACCCGATAACCATAACCTATCAAACCAGTTACCCAGCACACAATAACCATAATATCTATCACCCTATATATGCCATTGTGTATCACCTGTTCATCTACCTCGTATACTCAAAAACCCTAGCCGCCTATCTTCTCCAACCCCTTCACCCCGATACCTGCCACCTCTCCCGATCTCCTCTTCATCCCCCTTCCGACGATGCCTCTTCAACGACAGTCGACCTCAGCGCCATGAAACTGCAGTGCTGTCTCCACCCCATTCGACTGTAGCACGCACCAGACCGTGACTCCCTGTCGCGAACTCGTAGCAGCAGACAGCACTAGCAGTACCTCCACAGCGATGCAGCACTCCTCTGCCTGGCCCTGTGCTCCCTCCAATCGCGCCAACAGCGAGCCACAGATAGCACATCAACAGCAAGCAGCAACTTTGCTGTCGTCACCGTTCTTGCGTGCACACTCTCCTCTGCTGCCCTCGCGAGTGTTGTTTTGGTTGCGTATGATCTCGGGTTGTGTTCGTCGTTCGTCGTTCGTTCGTTGAGTTCATGCCTGAAAATTCGTTCCCGTTATGCTCGTTTTTGCACCGTTCTGTCTTCGACTATAAGGCACGTAACTTGTACACTTTTCTGTTGCATATACAAGTACTAAATACCGTCTGGAGTGTAGTTGTGTTTTAGAGACAATTCTTGTTCAAAACCCATGTTATATCTTATCTCTATGTATTGATCCGTCCGTAGTCGTCTCTAGTTACACATAGGACATTAATTTAGACTTAGATCTAATTGATCCCTGTTGCATTGTAATGCCCCGATTTTTTATTTAATAAAAAATTATTTATTTGCACGTAGTGTGCACGTGCAATATTTTTGGTAAATATTTTCATCATGATGAGTATAGATATTTAAATATGTGTCTTTGATTATTTTTCTATAAAGCCTTCTTTCAATTAGACAAAAAGCCTTTCCTTTTAAAAGCCCAAAGTTAATTTAATTCATTATTTTTATAATAAGTATTTTGGCCCATAAACTAAAGCCCATGAGTTAATTTACTTTTAATTACAACTTGTCATGTAGGATACAATTTAAAGTTTATTTTTATACAAAATTTAATGTACAATTTTTTGGACCTAGTTGCATGCACGTGTATTGCACGTACACGTGCAATGTGCACAAAGTGGGGTAGGCCGGATTGCTTCTTTTTGGAGGGAAGATCAAATTTTGAGTGGGGATCATGGTGTGGTGGTTACTTGATTATGGGTGGTTAGTATAACTCCTCCTTAAATCTAAGCCACTTGTTCCTAAAACCTACTTCAATCTTAGCCATCCATTCTCCTTCATTTTTAGTATAAATACCCCCCCCCTCCCCCATGGCTAGTTATTCTTGTGCTTATTAATTCTTCCAAACCTATAGTTCAATTACATTATCTAGTAGTTATTTTAGTGAGTTAAAAGATTGAGTTGTGTGTGGGAGTTGTGCTTGCATCAACTAGAAGAAGGAGAGGCCGGCTACCAAGGGAAGGAGTGCTCGGTTTTTGGTGTTCTTGGAGGCTCGAGTGCGCGCTTCTAGGAGGAGGATCGTTCGTGTGCAAGGACTTTTGTTTAGGAAGTTGCTAATTGTATTTGTCTCTCCATTTGAGGTGGGTAAATTTTCCTTATTTCTAAATAGGAATGCATGCTAGATTTAATTAGAAAAATGATGCATTAAAATGATTAATAAGAATGCACATTTAATTGGAAAAATGTTCCCTAATTAATTGATTTGTTGATATGCAAATTATATGTGTTTCTATTATTAAAATTCAAGTTGTGTGCGATATGAATATGGCTATGAATTGTGTAAAGAAACCTTCGTTAGTAGCATGAAAAATTATGTGCAAAGATTAGTATATTGACTATGTCACTTTATGTGCTAAATTGGAATGACGTTGTAACGAATGAATTGAGATGCAATTGTTATGTTTGGAAAATAAATAAGAGTAGAAAATTGGTATAGAGATTAATGAAATTATAATGTCGAAAAAGAATGTATTAGTGGTAGTATATCAAATTATTTAAATTTTATGGTAGAAATGTGTTAATTATTGGTAAAAAATATGTTTAATTATCTAAGAAAATTATTCTCATATACTGGAGGGTATTTCATGAGGGAAATGATTATTCTGGAATTTTTACAGTGTGTTAGTGAGAACAATGTGAAATGAAATTTTGATGAACGTCGAAATGTTCTAAATAACAGAGAGTATTGGTTAAATAAAATTCGAATTGTACTAGTGACAACCCGAGCCTATAGCTCGAGTGGTCGGATCGCTCTAAATCGCTACATTATATATGCGGGGCTTCTCTGAGGTTGAGGGATCGAATCCCGTTGACACCATTCTTTTATTTTCGAACATTTTTAAAAGAAACAGTTCGGCCGAGAGCATTTAATGCTCTCGCCACCTCTTCTAACGCGTGCCACACTTGGTCTAGTGGCTTGTGCCTTTGGTTGGGTTCTTAGGGGTCGCTGGTTCGATCCTTGGCCTTCGGCTGTTGTTTAAGTGTGGGAAAAACATTTTTTTGGGGTGTTTTTAATGATCAAAAATTGTGGAAAAATTATGATTATTATTTTAAAAATATGTGGAGTCTATGAAAAATAGTTTGAGAATTATTTGCATGAAGTGGTGTATGTTTAAAGAACAAAAGTATAATTTAGAACTATAAGTTCTACACTTGCATTTGTATAAAGTGGTATTTTACAAAAGATTTAGAATGGAATTTAGAAAAGAAATACGAATAAAAAGGAATTAGATGAAGTGATGTGAATTATTCTCATTGGAGAATGGAGTGACAAATTATGATGTGTAAATATTCATTTTTGATTGAATAACTTGTGATGTGATCTTTAATGTGAAAATAACATTTCATGAGTTACATGATGAATAGTTGAATTTAATGTATAATTATGGAATATTGAACAATTTAGAAATCATGATTGGAAAAGAAATATTTTTGAGTATGACAACTCAACATGTGAACTTATGAGTGGAAACACTCAACTTAGAAATTGTGAATGGGAATTGAAACAAAAGAGTAGCTAAGTCTCCCCCGGCATTTGGAAAGAAATGAAATAAAATTTGAAATGAAAGACCAAGGTTGGTCATGTTTGAATGAATGAATAAGTCCGGTTTAGTGGAGAGGCTAACTCTAGAGCTTTGATTTTGTTCATAATTCTGATAAAAACTAAGGATTAGTACATAGTGGAGACGTGATGAAAGTAGGAGAAAAACATGAGTAGAGGGCCATCGGATTGGCGGCGTGAGAGTATTTCATAGGCTATCTTCACGATGCGTCGTGACATGACGTGGATACCGCTCCAGAGTACCGTCCCGGTGGTGACGCTCGTGGGATGGTTGATGACTGCATGAGGATCGTGTGCCATGAAGGAGGCTGAATTGCCACAGGCTGTCTTCACGATGCGTCGTGACATGACGTGGGATTCCCCTTCAGCTTTTCTGTACACGTGCTTGTACTCATAGATCATCTAGAATACCTACCATAATTACAGTAGTAGATTAAGTCATGGCGAGGGATTGAACCCTACAAAATGAAGAACGATTAAGAGGCTTGCCCTCGGACCTATGTAGTATGGGATGCATAGAATCCGAACAAGTGTGCATTAGTGTCATGTAACATAAATAACTGCATTAAGGACTAAGTGCACAATCACAACACGACATCAATAGGATAGTCCCTTTAGTTTGATATGTGACAAGTTTGTGTTTGTTAAATATGGAAAATAAGTTATACTATTTCCGGCATAGAGAGGATGGCCGTGTATAATGTTCGTCGGTTGAATAAACTGACGTACCCACAGTTTTATATGTAGGTAAGTGACATGATAAAAATTAAAGAGGAACAGATGCTTAAAGATTATTCAAGTTGTTGTACATTTATTTAATTGTTGTAAATTTTACTTCCGCTGTGCAATGTAAAGTGTAAAATTTTATGTAAACTCTGATGTAAAGTGAAAAGTTCAAATTTTCTTATAAAATTGTACTAAATGAAGTGGAAAGATCCTGTAGAACATCTCGAATTCAGTGTATTTGGGATTCGGGGCGTTACATGCATATTTGAATGTTGGTTGTGATCCATTAGTTATTGTGTGAATCTTGCATGCTTGACGTGTTACTGGTAGAATATCCTGTTGTTGATCTATTAAATACCCCATACCATGTTGCTTGGACATCTAGCATACCCTATTTCACACTTTGTTATGATTTCGATGTGTTTCATATGATCTAGTTAATTTTATGCATGAAGAATAATTTGGTCTTTGTTGTTACCCCATTTTTGTTTAGTATTTTAAACCGTATTAAAATCAGTATATGTGAATATCAATTATAGAGAATTCTGTCTATTTTCGAGAATTTCTGACAGTGCGTAATTTCGATTGTGAGTTGCGAGTTATGGCTATTTTACTATAGAGGTGTAGAAAAATGACAAATTAGGTTTCATGTGTGTTCTTGAGAGTAATTTAATTTTATACTGATGTTAAAGATAATATTTTAATCCAATATTTTGTAGAGTACAGCTAGACTTGATTGGGATTAACCCCTAATTTCTGTGGATTTAATTGATTACTTTTATAAACTATATGCTTGCAAACAACTACTATACTTGCAGAATTTTCTTGGTGTTCAGTAAAGAATCTTAATTTCAACCTGATTCTACTTACTGTTTATAAACACTTTGTGAATATGAATTGTAGCCTGCTGTATCTATTTTACCACTCTTTTGAAGGATCTAGATTTCGATTTATATTTTGTAAGATATTGCTGTTTTAGTACTGCTGTGTTTATGATTTCAGAGTTACATATTTCTGTACCTTGTTGTATTCTGATTTTATTTGACTAAACTATCTATGTTGGAAAATTATGAAAATTTATTTGCTGATACTAAACATACGAGGGAATACCCCAGATTTTTTGTGGATTTAATCAGTAAGTTTTTATGCTGTTTTCCTTTTTATGAATACAATCTTCTGATTTCTGGCTTAACACGTTTTCTGGATACAATTTTGTTTTGAAACTTGTTTTTGTGAATTACCATATGACTTATATATATTTGCTGGATCGGCCGAGAGTCTATTTTCCAGATTTTCTGACGGATCCACATTTGCACATTTGTAACAATGGGAATCCCAGATTTTGTGCAGTACTGTCTTGCTGTCCTGAACTAGAATTTTCGTTGTTCTATCCTTTTATGTGTTGTCAATCACCTGTACATGTTTACCTTTCAACCTGAACCAGTTACTTGTTTATACCATGTTATTCTTGCCCTGTCTTGCGACACGTACATGCATGTTCGATAATAATAATAAATAATCAAGCCGGGGTTAATGGAAAGATCTAGTAGTGGAAAATATGGAAATGTATACTCGGAAGAGGACCAGTAGGTTCTACTTGTTATGTGTTTCATGACTACATGATACATGATCATGTTTACCTGATTACCTAACTGCACACTTTCCTATAGGAAGGTGTACTCGGAAGAGGACCAGTAGGTTCTACCAGTTACGTGTTTCATGACTACATGATACACGATCCTGTTTACCTGATTACCTGATTGCACACTTCCCTATAGGAAGGTGTATTCGGAAGAGAACTAGTAGGTTCTACCTGTACCTATTCCTGTACCTGTTTACCTGATGCCTGAGTACACGATCCTATAGACTCCACTACGAAATCTAAATGTAACTTGTTTGAATGTAGTAACCATGTGGTAAAAGTTTGGGATGCTTGAAGTGCGACCTAGTTAGAATTAAACAATATTTGACATAACATGACACATGTTACATGCTTACCTGTACATGCTACCTGTATACCTGTTTACCTATTCACCTGACATCTGTTATTTTTTTACCTGTTTGCTTGATACTAGACATCTGATACATATTACCTGTACCTATTAGCCTACCATGATACATGATTTCGTTTCCTGATTCATGTTAATTATCCTATTTTGCTGTCATACCTATTCCATGCTATGTTTGTTTCTGCTGTTACTCTATATCTGTTCATTTTTTTCTGTACTTGTGTCTGCACTACAGGCGGCCCGTAACTTACATTGACGAGCGTTTTGTTTTTTTTTTCTTTTCCTGCAATTTGTTAAATTGCAGATTATGGTGACCAGTTTCCTGATGGAGTAGGTGATCTGACTTTTAGATGCTGAAGTTCTTGCTATTATTAGTATTTCCTGTTGCTTATTTTGAATAAATGTATCTGCTACTTGGATTATTTGTATTGTGCAGTATGACTCAGAATTATTGACTTGTTTCCAGATCTGGTTGTTTGAGACTTATTAAGTTTTGTTTCAAGTATTATTATTATTTCCTGTTTGAGATTTATTAAGTTTTGTTTGAGACCATGCATTACATGAATAAATTATAATGAACTTTGATATGGATGCTGATTGTTTTTTATTTTGTGCAGACCATGGCTCGTAAATGTTCCACTTCCCATCCTCAAGAGGAACAACCTGGGCTTGAGGCTGTTACTAATGTGCTTGAGTGATTGATCAATATGCAGCAAAACCACAGTGATCTTGTGATGGCTGCTTTGGAAGCTACCTGGGTTCCGCCTCCCGCTGTGCCTATGTAGGCAGCTCTCCTCCTCGTTCAGGTACAATCACAGATTTCATGAGGCGGCATTCTGACAGATTCTCCGGCACTGTGATGCCTTTGGAGGCCGAACAGTGGTTAATCCGGACGGAGCAGTTGCTTTTGGCAACGCGAGTTTCCGATGCTGATCGAATGGATGTAGTAACCATCCAGCTGGTGGATCTGGCCTACATTTGGTGGAGGTCTGAGTCCGAAAGACTCGTGCGTCCTATTGCTTGGGCCATGTTCACTAGGAGCTTCTTGAAAAAGTTCTTCCCTAGCAGCACTCGAGTTAAAATGGAGCATCAGTTCCTGGCCCTGAAATAGGGCTCCAGGTCTGTGGATGAGTATGCAGCAGAATTTACCAGACTTAGCTTCTTCGCAGCCGTTCTTGTGGGGAACAAAGAGAACAGGGCTCATAGATTCACGCTGGGACTTGAGCGAGATATTCGGGTGCAGCTCATCTCCATTCGCTTACGTACTTATGCTGAGGCTCTTGAGGTTGCTCGAGCTCAGGAGCAGGCTTGTGGCAGGTTGACTCCTCCCCAACGGACGGTTCCGCACTCTGTTATTGCTAGGCCTTCTGGTGGGCCAATTCGGAGGCCTGTCCCAGCCCATCCTGTCAGGGCGACTCCCTACTCTTCTGCCATTTCCTAGAGAGCTAGTTTCTGCGACTTCTGCTAGTTGGCTGGGCATGATTGTAGGGAATGTAGGTGCGCCAACCGTCGATGCTTTAGGTGGCACTGCTGACCATTCAGTGAGGGATTGTTCGTAGCAGCAATGGATGGCTTTTCCAGCATGGGGTCCAACTCAGTAGGTACCCCCAACTCGTGGTCCAGTCAGGCCGCCGCTTCCTCCTTAGCGCCAGACTGCCGGTCAGAGGACCGCTACCCCCAGGAGAGGTAAGGCTTACAACCTGATTGCTGCAGAAGCTGAGTCAGCAGAAGGGGTTATTGCAGGTATATTTTGCATTTTTGTTGTTTTGTTGTTTCTCTTTTGTTTCTTTCATTTGTCTTGCATTATTCTTTTATATTATCTTTATGCATTGTGTTTTCCTCACCCTTGATCATCAATTCTTTTTCCCTTACTTTTTGATTCAATCTTAGGTGTTCTCCTTGTTTGTTCTTTCCCTACTCATGTTCTCTTTGATTTCGGGGCAACCCATTCCTTCGTCTCTTCTCAATTTGTGGCTCGGCATCAGTTGGATTGCAGCTTGCAGCATCATGTCAGAGGCTTGGAACATTGTGACAGGTGGCGGTATTGTCATTTGTTCCCGGGAGTGCAGGCAGAGTCTCGTGATTATTGGCGGTGCAGATTTCAAGGCTAACCTGATTGTAATTGGGAATTCAAGATTCGACATCATTCTCGGTATGGATTGGTTGGGTGAGTCCCATTCTATCATTGATTACCGTGCCAAGAAAGTTGTATTTCGAATCCCAGGCCGCGCAGAGTTTCAGTTCCATACCGGGGAGATGCCCCTTGGCCGAGCAAAGATTGTAGTTGATCAGGAGGCTGTGCGATGGAATTGCACCCAGGCTGTGAGGCTGTGCCTCTAGTAGTACGGGCATTCCTAGATGTTTTCCCAGAGGAGTTGCCTGGCTTACCCCCTGATAGGGATGTGGAGTTCGATATTGAAGTTCAGCTTAGTACGGCACCGATATTGAAGAGTCCCTACAGGATGGCACCGGTTGAGTTAGCAAAACTTAAGGTGCAGATTCAGGAGTTGCTTGATTTGGGGTTCATCAGGCCCACTGTTTCGCCGTGGGGTGCTCCAGTCCTTTTTTTCAACAAGAAGGATGGTAGTCTCGATTGTGCGTTGATTATCGAGAACTAAATAGTGTTCCTATGAAGAACCGATAGCCACTGCCCAAGATCAATGACTTATTTGATCAGTTGAGCGGAGCAGCTATTTTCTCAAAGTTGGATCTTCGTTCTGGGTATCATCAGGTCAAGATGAAGGTGACTGATGTGCAAAAGACTGCATTCAGGACCAGATATGGGCACCATAAGTATCTTGTGATGCCGTTCGGGGTCACGAATGCGCCAGCTATATTTATGAGTCTTATGAACAGAGTCTTTTTCCCGTTCCTGGATAGATTTGTGGTGGTCTTTATTGATGGTATTCTATTGTATTCTCAGAACTGGGAGGATCATGCTGAGCATCATAGGTTGGTTCTACAGACTTTGAGGGAGAATCAGCTCTATGGGAAACTCAGCAAGTGTGAGTTTTGGCTCGACAGAGTTACCTTCTTGGGGCACATTATCTCGAGCGATGGTATTTCAGTGGATCCATCCAAGGTTGAAGTTGTGAAGGATTGGCCAGTTCCCAAGTCAGTTTCAGAGGTAAGGAGTTTCCTTAGTATAGTTGGCTATTATCGGAAATTCGTCCAAGATTTTTCGAAGATAACAGGACCATTGACTAAGCTGACAGCAAAGAATAAAAAGTTCTATTGGTCTGAGGCTGTAGTACCCCATATTTTTAAATATTATTTTTAAGATTTATAAATGAATTAAAATAGTTTTTGGAGATTTAATAAATATTTATCTGAAAATTTATATTTTTACACGTGCAAAACACGTGCAAATATTTTCTTGGGAAGTTCAAAGTCAAAAATTATTTTGTGTAAAATCATTATTTATTATTAGATATTATTTGTGAATTTTCTGGATTTTTCTGATATTTATTGGACCAATTTGCAAATATTACAAAAACAATGACTTTTGTGTAAAATTACCAATTTGAGTGAAAACTCCAAATTTTCGGATTTTTGGGCTGGGTATAATGCCTAGTCAAGTCAGGGTTAAAAAGTTGACATTTTTTTTGATGAATTTGATTTATTTTACAAGTTTTGGTAAAATATGATCTTTTTGCAAAATTGCTATTTGAAGGGATGAAAATGCAAAATTGTTTTTTGGGTTTCTCAAACAGTGCCGGCTGATGCTAGTGGGGGGTCTTTTTGATTTTTTGAATTGGAATAAATTGGTTTTAACTAATTTTCTAGTATGGGGATCTATTTATGTAAAGGTATATTTTAAAAGGGGTATTTTGCAAATATGTTCAAAACCCTAATTCTCTTGATTTCTGGCCTATTTAAAAGGTGGATGTAGCCTTCTTTCGCTGCAAAATAAAAAGGTTTTATTATTATTTTTTTCTTGAAGTTTTAAAGAGGAGATCTTGGATTTCTTGCGAATGAGGGATTTTTCCTATTGCTTTATCATATTCGTTCGATTTCTTCAACAAGGTGAGTGATATAGCTGTTTTGTTTTGTTCTTTGAATGTTGTATATAGTGTTTCATCTACTAGAAAGCATGTCAGGGTTTGGGTATAAATTTATATGATGGATTGGATGAATTGATGAATTAAAATTGGATCTTTCATGAAAACCTAGTTATTTATGTTTGGAATTGCATGTGGATGATTCAAGATTGATAGGAAACCTAATATAAATCATGAGTAGGCTATTTCTTTTGGATTATTGCAGATTTGATTGGATATGGTGAATGTTATGCATAAATAGATTAAAAATGATATTTTTTTTTACTATTGGTGAGTTCGATGAATGTAAATTGGTCATGTTAATATTAAATTTGCTTATGATTCATGAGTTAATAATGGTGATTTTGTTGAGGAAGTTTTGAGGAGGACTAATGAATTAAGAGATCATGTCTTGAGAATTGGATTTGAGATAAACTGAATTGGATTGATGTAATACAACTAAATTGGAAATTTTGTGAATTGTGAAAGGTTTTATTTGAAATTGGATTTCTCAAATACTAAGATTTAAATCTGAATATGTTGTTATTTCTAATCAATGGATTTGTGAAGTTTTCTTTGGTGCACGAACATGCAGAATCAATTTACATGAATATTGTATTTCATTGTATTTGAAGAAATTGAGTTTTTATGTGTTTTCGAAGGATTTGACTATATCTCAACTTATTTTGGTATTAATATGGTTTGGAACATAATACGAAGGTCTTTTGATGTATGATTGATTCTTAAAAAACTTTATTTTGATATATGCACATATTCATGTTTCAATTTGAAGGAATTCATCAAAAAGCTATTTTTATCAATTCAAAGTGGTTTTGATTGGTTTTGTGGACTCTTATATACTCTATAAGTCGTATTTGAACATATCAGAATTATATCCTTTACAGATTTGGTTTTTATAAAGTAAAACTCTGTATCGGTTGAAATGTGCACAAACTAAAACTACAGTCTGTAACAGTCGACCGATCACTATCAACAGTTGACTGTCGCTGCCTAGCTGCCGTGTTTTCTCGTTTTCTTGAAATTTCGTGCGGAATAGTCGACTGATCCATTTTTACAGTTGACTGACTCTGCTCTGTCTTGGTGTTTTCTCGAAGTTTTGGATTTTCACTCTGGACAGTCGACCGATGACTTTTTACAGTCGACTGCTACTACTTAGATTTTATTTCTTGAAGTGCTGGTTTTTCGCTCTGGACGGTCGACCGACTCCGGTTTACAGTCGACTTTTACTGATGTTTTCTTGAATTATCCTGATGTTCTTTACACGATTGATTCTTTAAATGTTTTTGGATCTATAACTTACTATTCTAAATATTATCCTTTCTACAGAACATATGTTTTCAAGATGTTTTATTATTGGGTTTGGATTCTGGAATTTTATTAAAAAATTTGGGTTTTGTTGATTGGATAAGTTTCTTCATATGATCATTTTGATGATGGATTTGTGAGTTTTGATCTTGATGATATCTTAAGGAGTTGAGTGGGAGTCCTGTGAACCGGAAGTTGAGTTTTGTTCATTTAGACCAGTTGGGTCTTGGGGTTGTTGTTGAGTATTTAAGTCCGGCAGGATACACTAATTATAGAGATCAGGATTTTGTGTTTTAATAATAACCAACTTAAGGACAGGCACTAGTGGAGTTGTGATGGTACTTGGAAAATGTAAGTATACGCTCTTAGTTTTGTTAGTCCAACGGATGCGTTCTAGGACTGTTTGTTGTCCTGTCTCGAGAGGATATTTATATGTTCACGTGTCGAGGGTCTGCAGGCCTATTCACGGAGCATGCAGGGTGCATTCACGTGTCGAGGATCGGCGGGCCTATTCACAGGATGTACTCAGTGTATCTGCACGTCGAGGGCCTCGCAAGCCTATTCGTGGGGTATACGGTTGGGAGGTGATTCTCCGGTTTTTGAGCTATTCTTACATGATGCTTGCACCTCGAGGGCTATGGTACCTATTCGTGGAGTATTCTGGATCTTGTTTTCCATCACCGTAGTAGGATTAGTTCCATAACAAGGGGTTTAACCCTATAAAATGGAGAACGTTAAGGGCTTGCACCGGTCCTATGTAGTATGGAATGCATAGAATCCGACAAGTAGGCATTAGAGAGTCAGTATATAGCATTGATGTTTTCTTGACTTGGTTTTATGTATAATGATTTCTGTTTTCCTACACTTGACACTTAGTCTAGATTCACTTGATGTTTTCATGTGTTACTTATTATTATATTATATTCCTTGATGTTTTCATGCTTTACTTATTGTTATTTCTCATTTCATTTATTCTTGATGTCATTACATGTTGCTTCTAACTCTATGCTTTATATTTTATTTATGTTATTTTCTTTTTATGTCACTCACACCGTTATGGCTGACCCCTGTAGTTTTGGGGGTTAGGATTATCTGTACCCTCATGTTTTTCAGGTAGGTGCTTATAGCTTGGGATTTGGATGCTTGTGCTAGATTAATAATAGAGCTTATGTAAAATTGTAAAGAAGTGTAGTAAAAAAAAAGATTGTAATTCAAGGTGTTTTTGTATTCTGCTGTGTTTTGTAAACAAGTGTTGTAATAAAAGTTGAAATAAAAATTATTTTTGTTTTTGGTTATGTTTACTATTGCAATTGAAGTTGTTGCTGGAAATTGTGCCGCATATTTCTGAAATATCATATTGGACATTCGGGGCGCTACAGAGGCATGCAGTGAGGATTTTGCTGAGTTGAAGAGCAAGTTGACGTCAGTGCCAGTGTTGACTATTCCAGATGGTTCAAGCAGATTTGTAGTTTACTGTGACGCTTCTGGCAAGGGTCTTGGAGCAGTTTTGATGCAGAAGGGCCGAGTTGTTGCTTATGCATCGAGGCAGTTGAGGCCGCATGAGAGGAACTATCCAACTCATGATTTGGAGTTAGCGACAGTGATCTTTGCTTTGAAGCTGTGCAGACGCTATATACTTGGGTACTGAATGGAGATCTTTACAGACCACAAAAGTCTCAAGTACGTCTTCACCCAGAAGAAATTGAACATGAGGCAAAGGTGTTGGCTGGAGCTGATGGCCGATTATGAGGTTGACGTCAGCGCCAGTGTTGACTATTCCAGATGGTTCAGGCAGATTTGTAGTTCACTATGACGCTTCTGGCAAGGGTCTTGGAGCAGTTTTGATGCAGAATGGCCGAGTTGTTACTTATGTATCGAGGCAGTTGAGGCCGCATGAGAGGAACTATCCGACTCATGATTCGGAGTTAGCGGCAGTGATCTTTGCTTTGAAGCTGTGGAGACGATATTTACTTGGGTATCGGGTGGAGATCTTTACAGACCACAAAAGTCTCAAGTACGTCTTCACCCAGAAGAAATTGAACATGAGGCAAAGGAGTTGGCTGGAGCTGATGGCCGATTATGACAACGGTTTGCAATACCATCCTGGTAGAGTGAACTTGGTGCCAGATGCTTTGAGCAGGAGACCGGCAGTTATGTTCCTGACTCAGTAAAAAGATTTGGTTGAGCAGATGCGGAGGTTGGAGTTGGATGTGTTGTTGCCGACTTTTGGTGCTCTAGGTTCAGTCATCTCTTGTTGATCAGATCAAAGAGGCTCAGGCTGGTGATGAGCAGTTGTAGGGTTTCAGAGCTGAAGTTGAGTCTAGTTCCCGAACAGATATGGTTATTCATGCTGATGGATCACTTCGTTTTGGGTCCAGGTGTGTGTCCCGAAGGATGAAGTTTGTCAGAGGTTGCTTGAGGAATCCCACCAGTCATCGTATTATATTCATCTTAGAGGTACTTAGATGTATCGGGGCTTGAAGCTTCATTTCTGGTGGCACGGTATGAAGAGGGTTGTGGCTCGGTTTGTGTCTCAATGTTTGATCTGCAAGTGAAGGTAGAGCATCAGAGAACCGCTCGACTTCTTCAACCGCTTCCCATTCTGGAGTGGAAGTGGGAACACATCACTATGGATTTTGTGACCACTTTGCCGAGGAGTCCTAAGGGTCACAATGCGATTTGGGTGATTGTCGACCTATTAACGAAGAGTGCTCACGACATTCCCTTCCGATTCGGACAGTCTACTGAGAGCCTAGCTTAGAAGTACATGCAAAAGATCGTCAGACTTCATGGGGTTCCAGTCAGTATTGTGTCCGAAAGGGATACGAGATTCAGATATCAGTTTTGGGAGAGTCTTCAGAGTAGTTCGGGGAGTAAATTGAAGTATATTACAACATTTCATCCCCAGACTGATGGACAGTCAGAGAGGACCATCAAGACTATAGAGGACATGTTGAGGTCCTGTAGGTTGCAGTTCGGTGGATCATGGGTGGACCATTTGCATCTCGTAGAGTTCTCGTACAATAACAGCTTTCAGGCCAGTCTTAGGGATGCACCATTCAAGGAACTTTATGGGCAGAAGTACAGATCACCAGTGTGCTAGGATGACATTGGAGAAAGGAAGTTTTTGGGTCCGGAGTTGATCACTGGGACAGTTGATGCGGTGACTCAGATTAGGAAGCATCTTCAGGCAGCTCAGGATAAGCAAGGTGATGGGCAGATGTCCATCGAAGTGCTTTGGAGTTTGAGGTTGGTGACCATGTTTTCCTAAAGGTATCGCCTTGGTGAGGTGTCATTCAATTTGGTGGTGGGGGCAAGCTCGGCCCTAGGTTCATTGGACCGTTTGATATTATGGAGCGAGTAGGCAAGGTGGCCTATCGTCATGCATTGCCACCGGCTCTGTCAGGAGTGCACAATGTTTTCCATGTCTCACAACTCAGGAGATATATCCGCGATGAGAGCCACATGATTGAATAGTCTGAGTTGACCGTGTGGTTGGATTTGACTTGTGAGATTCTGCCAGTTGCTATTGTGGATCGGCGAGAGAAAGTGCTTAAGAACAAGGTCATCAAACTGGTTCATGTTTCTTAGAATCCTCACTCACCGGGTGAGTCGACTTGGGAGTTGGAGGAAGATATTCAGCAGAAGTTTCCTCATCTGTTAGAGTAGCTTTTTATTTTGTTCTCTCTTTTCTTTTCAGGGTTACCCTACGTACTTCTTGTTTGAATTTCGAGGACGAAATTCTCCTTGTTATGTGGGTAGAATTGTAATCCCTATTTTCCATTTTATGTACTTTTGGATGTATTTTCTTTTTTTTGGGTATTTATTCATCTTGTATTTCTCAGACTCTTTCGAACTGTGTATTGGATCTTCTTTTTCAATGTATTCATCTATTTGATTTGTCGTTTTTTTTTATTTGATCTTTTGATTCAATTATCTCCTATTGTTCGTCTCTGATCGATCGAGCAATTATTTTTTACCCTTATTATTTTAGTTGTTCATGTTGATTGTTTCCATCTCATTGTTGGATCACCCTGTACTCTTATTGGTTTTTCTTTTTATAAAACCTTATATGCTTTTGGATCAATTAACCCTATAAACCATTAAACCCTAACTCTAAACCCAACTATCCAAAAAAAACCCAACCCGTAGCCCCATCTAACCTATCTCTGTATACATATATATACACCGTGTGTATATCATCCCAAAACCCCCTTCAACCCGATACCCATAACCTATCAAACCCGCTAATATCTATCACCCAATATATACCACTGTGTATCACCTGTTCATCTACCCCATGTACTCAAAAACCCTAGCCGCCTATCTTCTCTAACCCCATCACCCGATCACCTGCTACCTCTCCCGATCTCCTTTTCATCCCCCTTCTTATGCTGCCTCCTCAGCGACAGCCGACCTCAGCGCCGTGACACCACAGCGCTGTCTCCACCCCTTTCGACTGCAGCGTGCACCAGACCGCAACTCCCTATCGTGACCACGCAGCGGCACACAGCACCGCAGCACCCTCTGTCCCTCTCCCGATCACTCCCCCATCCTCCTACAGCGCCTCCACAACAACGCAGCACTCTCCTGCCTGGCCCTGTGCTCCCTCCAATCGCGCCAACAGGGAGCCACAGACAGCACAACAACAACGGGCAGAAACTTCGCTTCCGTCGCTGTTCTTGCGTGCACACTCTCCTCCGCTGCCCTCTCTTGTGTGCGAGTGTTGTTTTGGTTGCATGTGATCTCGGGTTGTGTTCTTGGTTCATCATTCGTTCGTTGAGTTCGTGTCCGGGAATTCGTTCCCGTTATTCTCGTTCTTGCACCGTTTCTGTCGTCGACTATAAGGCAAGTAACTTGTATATTTTTCTGTTGCATATACAAGTACTAAATATAGTCTGGAGTGTAGTTGTGTTGTAGAGACAATTCTTGTGCAAAATCCTGTTATATCTTGTCTCTGTGTATTGATCCGTCCGTAGTCGTCTCTAGTTACACACACGAAATTAATTTAGACATAGATCTAATTGATCCCTGTTGCATATATGAATGTTGGTTGTGATCCATTAGTTGTTGTGTGAATCGTGCATGCTTTACGTGTAACTGGTCGTATATTCTGTTGTTGATCTGTTAAATACCCCATACCATATTGCTTGGATATCTAGTATACCATATTTCATACTTTGTTATGATTTGGATGTGTTTCATATGATCTAGTTAATTTTATGCATGAAGAATAATTCTGTCATTGTTGTTACCCCATTTTTGTTTAGTATTTTAGATCCTATTAAGGTCAGTATATGAAAACTATTTGTGAATATGAAAATTCTGTCTATTTTCCAGAATTTCTGACAGAGCTCAATTTCGATTTGTGATTTGCGAGTTATGTCTATTTTACTACAGAGGTGTAGAAAAATTACAGATTGGGTTTTATGTGAGTTCTGGAGAGTAATTTATTTTTATACTGATGTTAAAGATAATATTTTGAGCCAATATTTTGCAGAGTACAACTAGACTTGATTGGGATTAACCCCTAATTTCTGTGGATTTAATTGATAACTTTTATAAATTATTCTATGCTTGCAAACAACTATTATACTTGCAGAATTTTCATGCTGTTTAGTAAAGAACCTTAATTTCAACCTGATTCTATTTACTGTTTATAAAAACTTTGTGAATATGAATTGTAGCCTGCTGTATCTATTTTACCACCCTTTTGACAGATCTGGATTTTGATTTATATTTTGTAAGATATTGCTGTTTTAGTACTGCTGTGTTTATGATTTCAGATTTACAAAATTTCTGTATCTTGTTTGTATTCTGATTTTATTTGACTAAACTATCTATGTTGGAAAATTATGAAAATTTATTTATTTGTGCTAAACATACGAGGAAATACCCCAGATTTTTTGTGGATTTCATCAATAAGTTTTTATATTGTTTTCCTGTTTATGAATACAAACTTCTGAATTTTGGCTGAACACATTTTCTGGATACAATTCTGTTTTGAGACTTGTTTTTGTGAAATACCATATGGCTTAAATATATTTTCTGAATTCGGCCAAGAGTCTATTTTCCAAATTTCTGACGGATCCAGATTTACACATTTGTAACAACGGTAATCCCAGATTTGGTGCAGTACTATCTTTCTGTCCTGAACTAGAATTTTCGTTGTTCTATCCTTTCATGTGTTGTCTATCACCTGTACATGTTTACCTTTCAACATGAACCTGTTACTTGTTTATACCATGTTATTCTTGCCCTGTCTTGCGACACGTACATGCATGTTTGATAATAATAATAAATGATCAAGTCGGTGTTAAGGCAAAGATCTAGTAGTGGAAAATATGGAAATGTGTACTCAGAAGATGACCAGTAGGTTCTACCTGTTACGTGTTTCATGACTACATGATACACGATCATATTTACCTGATTACCTGATTGTGCACTTCCCTATAGGAAGGTGTATTCGAAAGAGAACTAGTAGGTTCTACCTATACCTGTTCCTGTACCTATTTACCTGATACCTGAGTACACGGCCCTATAGACTCCACTACGAAATCTAAACGTAACTTGTTTTAATGTAGCAACCATGTTGTAAAATTTTGGGATGCATGAAGTGCTACCTAGTTAGAATTAAATAGAAGACTTGACATAACATGATACTTGTTACATGCTTACCTGTACATGCTACCTGTATATCTGTTTACCTGTTCACCTGACATCTGTTATCTGTTTACCTGTTTGCATGATACTTGAAATCTGATACATATTACCTGTACCTGTTAGCACACCAAGTTACTTGATTTTGTTTCCTGATTAATGTTAGTTATCCTATTTTGCTGTCATATCTATTCCATGTTATGTTTGTTTACGCTGTTACTCTATATCTGTTCATCTTTTCCTGTACTTATGCCTACACTACAAGCGGCCCGTAACTTGCATTAACGGGCATTTTGTTTTTTTTTTTTTCCTTTTCCTGCAGTTCGTTAAATTGCAGATTATGGTGACCAGTTGCCTGATGGATTAGGTGATCTGACTTTTTAGATGCTGGAGTTCTTGCTATTATTATTATTATTTCATGTTGCTTATTTTGAATAAATGTTCTGCTACTTGGATTATTTGTATTGGGCAGTATGATCCAGGATTATTGACTTATTTCCAAATCTGGTTTATTTGAGATTTATTAAGTTTTGTTTCTAGTAAATTCTGTTGGTATATTGATTCACTCATGCATGTGTGGTTGGTTTCTCTTGTTATCTCTTGACTATTCCTGTGAAATGTTTTAAAAGATCCTGACAGCTTATGGATAATGAAAATCACTTGCTGAACTTAGTCACGTATCCGTATTCAGTATTCTCTTTTGGGAAGTGGGGCGTGACATTGGAGGAAGGAGAGCTTTCGGTGCTTGCTAAGGAGGAGAAGGAAGTCTCATTCTTGTTGGAAGTAGGAGTTCCTATTTCTTTTACAACTATAAGGTGGGCGATTCTTGAACTTTCTAAAATATAGTAGTATGCATGTGTAGGAATATTGATGCATGAAATTGGTAATTCATATGAATTGTAGTTAATTTTGTGAGGATGTTATTTGGAATATTTGATAGATATGTGTATGAAAAGAAATGCATACAAATTGAAAAAATCGTTATGAAGAAAAGTTGAAATGATGTTGTTGGGTGCATGGTAATACATCATGATTAGATTGAATAAATTGGGGGATAAATTCAAACAGAAAGTTGTTAATCTATGTAAAGAAAGTTATTGTTTTGAGTTTTCTTTGCACTTCAGAAAATCATGTTTAATAAAATAGTTGGAATCTAGAACTAAAACTTTTATGGGAGTATCTTGTATATAACAGGAGCATCTCTTTAAAATTTCATAAGATTTGGAGGTAGTTTACTATTTTAAGAAAATCTAAACTTAGGACTGGTTGGCAGTCGACTAGTTGCTGGAAATCTGTACACATTTTGGTTTTTGATCATTTCAGCATCGTAAATGAAGTAATT
This sequence comes from Hemerocallis citrina, assembly GCA_017893485.1. Classification (NCBI taxonomy): domain Eukaryota; kingdom Viridiplantae; phylum Streptophyta; class Magnoliopsida; order Asparagales; family Asphodelaceae; genus Hemerocallis; species Hemerocallis citrina. Next base: position 83,358,719 of record CM030364.1, on the reverse strand, counting down.
TGAGAAAAGTCAAAACTAAGAACTTGTAGTAGACTCGTTCAAATTTCTGTAAAGTCTAAGAAATCAAATTTTCATAAAAATTTGAATTTATAATGAATTTTACAAAATTGAACAAGTGACAGTATTTAGATATTTCGACCCTACTGCATATTTCAAAAAATTCAGAGTTATAGATACAATATTTTGGAGAACCTTATAACTCAGAAATTGTACTAGACTTGTATACCTTTATTTTGATCTAAAGAACACAAAATTTTGTGAAGTATATATTTTTTATGATTTTTACAAGAAGAAACTGCAGTTTTTTGGTTTTGAACTTACTGTTTTGCAAATGAATCTAGATGAAGTAATGGAGGATGATTCTAAGTATTTTTAACTACAAAGTTATTGTAGAATATTTTATGGGAATAATGAATCTATCTTTTGAATATAATTGAGATTTGTAATTGAAATATGATTGAATATGAAAGGAGTTTTATTGATCAAAATGAACTTTATATTTGGAATATATTCTTGAAGAATAAATATATATGAAAATGAGTTTTGTTAATCAAAGGGACTTGGTAATAAATTGTTGGTTGTGTGATCAACCAGGAAGTGTTTACTTCATAATTAGTAAATTAGAATGAATGAAAGAATTTGAATGAAATATGAATATATGAAATTAAGAATATGAATTATAAGGGTATGTGTACCCCATAATGTTGAACATGAAAAGATGTTGATTCTAGAGGCTTAGTGAGACCCGGGTACCGGAAAATGTTGAAAATAAATAATTGATTTGAGAATTGGCCAATATGGGCTATCGTTCTCGGTATTTTTGAGTAAGACCGGTAAGAGAGTAAGCTAGCTCTATGTAGTATTATTTATTCATGTTTAAACTTAAAGATTAGGCACTAAGTGGAGATGTAATAAAACTTGGGCAAACGTAAGTGGATTGCCTCTATATAGTTTGACGGTGGACTCCAGGACTATAGACCCAGTTTGATGGTGGACTCCGAGACTGTGGTTGTTTACAATGAAAACGATCCTTAATTAAATCTGGGGGTATGATTGATTTGACGATGGACTCCAGGATCATTAATAGTCGGGTAGATCGGAGGACGTTCTCCAGTGTATATGCGTATATCGGGGCCAGAGGGACACTTACAGGATGTTTGCACGATGAGGATTTCCGTATAAACTTTACGGTTGACTCCTGGGCTGGAATCTATACTCGTGTAATGTCTAAAACTTGATTTGTTATCGAGTAGTTTTTCATGACGAGGGATTAAATCCTTTAATGTGGAGTACGTAGATGCTTGCCCTTAGACCTCTGTAGGATGGGGTACATAGAATCCGAACAAGTATGCATTAGTGTCACTGTAGTATAACATCTGCATTAGGCATTAATTCATATCATACACTGACATGGTTAGGATAGTCAATTTTTACACTTTTATATGCATTCAAGTGAGTGATTGTTAAAGTAAGAGAAATATTATATTACGGCATAGTGAGGATCGTGGTTTTATAATATTGCGTCACTTGTAAGCAACTGACTTACCCACAGATTTTCAGTGCAGGGCTTGGACTGGACTGGTAAGGACTTAAAGACGGTTGATGATAAAGATTATATTCATGATTAAAACTGCTGATATTAGAGTTGTATTTCATGTTGTATTTTATTTAACTTCCACTGTGTAACTCTATAATAAACATTGTTGTGTAATAAAAAAAATTAATTTCCTTGTAAATTGTACAAATGAAGTAAAAGATCATGTTGTACTATGAATTACATGTAGATGGAGTTCGGGGTGTTACACACCTCCTATTAAAATACATCCTAATATTCATTTAAAACCCAAATTCATATTCCAGACTATAATCTTATTTTCTCTTCTTTTATTTTGTAGCCAGGCCAAGCCTTGTTTCCCTCATAAGTATTACTTTGAATTTATTGAAGCCCAATTTTTAATCCATAACATCAGATTATTTTATCGATTATTTTAATTTCATGTAAAGCCCAATTCTTCAGCCCAATATTAGTATTATTATTTTGTTTAATCTTGAGCCTAACTATTGAAGCCCATACTACTATTGGATCTCCTTTGGATACCTAATCAAATCCATTAATCCAAACCCAAATTTCCTTCCTACCTGCCTATTGACCAGATCAACAATCTCCTTCACGTTCTCCCTCAAATCTCATTCACGCTCCCCCACTAATCCTAACTACCCCCATTAAATTCCCTGATATTCTCTCTCCCTCCCTCTTCTTAATCTCAACAGTAAATACACCAACACTCCATCTTCTTGTCATGCCCCGTTTCCCAAAAGGAGAATATGGAATACGGATACGTGACTAAGCACAGCGAATAATTTTCATCATCCATAAGTTATTAGGATCTTTACAACATTTCACAAGAATAATCAGAGCTGGAAGCAAGAGAAGTCAACCACGCATGCACATATGAATCAATATACCAATAGGAAATTACTTGAAACCAAAATATAGTAATCTCAAATAAACAAGATCTGAATAAGTTAATAATTCTGGGTCACATTGCCCAAATACAAAATAATCTAAGTACAAGATACAATTATTCAAGATGAGAAATAAGAAATAATAATAATAATAGCAAGAACTCCAACAACTAAAATCTCAGATCACCTACTTCATCTGGCAGTTGATCTCCATAATCTGCAATTTAATAAATTGCAGGAAGAGGAAAAGAAAACAAACTGCCCGTCAATGCAAGTTACGAGCCGCTTGTAGTGCAGGCACAAGTACAGGAAAGGGGTAAACAACATAGCATGGAATAAACATGATAACAAAATAGAACAACTAGCATGGCAAGCTGAACAAGTGCAAGTGGCATGTATCAAGTGTCAAGTAAACAAGTATCATGTAAACAAGTAACAAGTAACGAGTGTCAAGAATCAAGTATCATGTACAAGTAATAAGTAGCAAGTATCAAGTGTCACGTAGACAAGTAACAAGTAACAAGTGTCAAGTGATCATGTTCTAGTCTTGTGTTTATTACTATCTAGGTACACTTCATGCATCCCAGGTTTTTACCACATGGTTGCTACATTCAAAAAGTTTCATTTTAGATTTCATAGTGGATCATAGAGGGCAGTGTACTCAGGGACAAGTATCAAGTAATCAAGTATCAAGCCTCAAGTGTGAAGTATCAAGCCTCAAGTATCAAGTATCAAGCCTCAAGAATGAAGTATCAAGCCTCAAGTGTGAAACATCAAGCCTCAAGTATGAAGTATCAAGCCTCAAGTATGAAGTATCTATAGATCCCCTTCCGAGTACACATTTCTATATTTTCCACTATTAGAACTTTCCCTTTAAACCCCGGCTTGGTTATTTATTATTATCAAACAGGCATGTATGTAACGCTCCGATTTCCATACACTGGGAAACCGTGACATAAGCCAGAATCTTTTCCTTCAATTAGCCACAATACACAGAAAAATAGGAAAATTTATAACTTTTTATTCAGTACAAATGTTTTACAAGTCCGAATATTATAAAACAGCAATACATTACATCAGTGTTACAATAATGCCATACAAGCCCAAGTGTTACAAACTTTCAATGAAAATTACATCAGAGTACAATAAATAATATACAACACTTGGTACTTTCATTTGTATGCTTCTCAACATACATAAATTACAACATATATTACAATTGAAAATAAATCAACATTTTGCTTATTTTGCCTTGAGTCCTCCTGAATCCTGTACCTGTAGCTCTGCAATCTAGTACCTGTAATTTTGCAATCCATTACCTATTGAAATGGGGACGTCAGTACCATATACTGATGCTTTAAGACTGATGACTAGCAGCGATTCTCAACTTTAAACAAACAGATTGATGAAAAGAAAAACGTGTATATATAATTGATGTGTCAGTGTATGCTATGACTTAGACTCTAATGCAAGGATGCACTTATTCTAATGCAAGCGAGTCTCCGAAATAGTATGTGTCCCATACCACACACGCCCATAACAAGCCGTTTCTTCATATATAGGGATTTGAACCCATGCCATGAATACTACTCTTGTACTTAACCTGTTTCTGAAGATACAGCGTGACTGATGAGGTTGCAGACGTGGTCAAGTCCCACCAATGCAGTACGCTCATGGTGTCTATATTTGCCACTACTACTCGGCGTACCGGACCTCACTAAAAAATCTGACGAACGTAGGGTATCCGCAGTGCAGGTTAGCTCAAAGCATCCCCTGTGGCACCCTAGCAGATAGACCGTAGTCTATGGCATGTTCGCCCTCTTGATATAGGACATGAAGGAGTTTCGGGGTCCATCCCCTAGCTCCAATAGGAATCGCTCCTGCCCTTATCATGGAACTTTAGAAATTAACAGACGAGTTACGGATCCCGTGCTCCCAACTCGTGAGAAGGCACAGACCGTATCCTTTTGACAGGAAGGGTACAACCAATAACACCACCTAGTGTTGGCCGATAGAACAGGTCGGATCATAAGGTATCATCCTTAATACCAACTCTTTCCCTTCGGCGAAAATGATAATGAATAAGGGTTAAATAGTAATAGCCATAAGTTACGACCCTAACAATGCCACTAACCCTAAATAACCCGAAGGATGAAAACAGTACTTATCACAACATGCTAGGTCTTAAGTTAGACTTTGCAAGATAACTCTACTAGGTGCTCAACCTAAACTTACCAGAATCCCTAAGGATCCTATTCATAGCCTATCGATCCAAGACCCCAGCAATACGAACGGATTCGCATGCTTCTGCCCTGAACTTGGATTCCGTCTACGCTCCAGTCTGCGATCAACCAACACCGGTTAAGATCTGACGGTACACGAGGAGTGACTCGTCCACAGTCCCTTAAGAGTAAAATAAATACACGTCTTGATGGTCGATGGCCCCTAGGGGAATGATATCACCCTAAACGAGCACAACAAACTGCGTAAGAGCTAATAAGCTATGTATGTGTAAACAAAACACATACGAGCTAAACGAGCTTTGTATGAAACCAACAACTACGTATGAGCTAGGTGAGCTGCGTACGAGACAACCATATATCTACGAGCCAAATAAGCTACATACGAGACAGATGAATCACATAGAAGCAACATAAAGTCTTCTAACAACCTAGAAGAAAAGTAACATGCTCACTAGTAAAACCTGATCTTTTATAATTATAAGCAACAGAAGAATGTTCTAACAGCCTAATATAAACGTACTACTAATGAGTACACAAAAGCGACATAAAAATCCTTCTAACAACCTAGAAGCAAACAGTGTTGCGCTTATCGGAATTCGAAAAATTTAGCCTTTTTAAAAAGGTGAGAAATTCTACTACCATTCTCTAGTTGAACACTTTTTCAGATTCGGTAAGGAACTCAAAATCCGGTCCGTTAAACACTATTTCAAACAATAACAGTACAGCCAAAAGTGGAAACTTTCCAAGCTCATAACTTTTGCTATACTTGTCGGAATTTAACGAAATAGGACATTTTGAAAATGTGAGAACATCTACTACAACTCTCTAGTTGAACACTTTTTCAGATTCCTTATGGAATTCAATTCTCCGTCCCTTGAACACAATACAAAGACAACGAAAGACAGCACAAGCTGAAAACTTGTAAAGCTCACAACTTTTGCTATAAATGTCGGAATCTAACCAAATTATAAAATTTGGAAAGGTGGGAACATATAATAAAACTCTCTAGTTGAACACTTTTTCAGATTTCTTATGGAATTCAATACCCTGTCCCTTGAACACACGCAAAAATTAACCACAGCAGATTTCTTAACAAAAAGCTGAAACTTTGAGAGCTTGTAACTTCTACTCCGCTTATCGAAATCTAACAAAACAGGGAATTTTGGAAAGGTGAGAACATCTAATACAACTTTCTAGTTGAACACTTTTTCAAATTCAGTAAGTAAGAGGTACAAAAATACCAAACAATCTAAACAGCGAGCTTTCTGCCAAAGGCTGGCTGCTGTGGTTTGTAACAGTCATAACTCCTACTCCGCTTATCAGAATCTAACCAAATATGACATTTTGGAAAGGTGTGAATCTCTAATAAAATTCTCTAGCTGAACACTTTCCCAAATTCAGTGAGTAAGAGGTACAAAAATATCAAACAATCTAGACAGCGAATGCTTCAGCCAAACGGCTAGCTGTTGGGACTTGTAAAGGTCATAAATCCTACTCTGCTTATCAGATTCTAACCAAATAGGGAATTTTGGAAAGGTGAGAGACTCTATTACAGCTCTCTAGTTGGACACTTTTTCAGATTCAATTAATAAGAGATGCAAAAACTTCGAACAATCCAAACAGCGAGCTTTCACCCAAAAGCTGGTTGCTGAGATTTGTAAAGCTCATAACTTTTGCAATACTTATCGGAATCTAACCAAATAGGCCATTTTGGAAAGGTGAGAACATTTACTACAACTTCCTAGTTGATCACTTTTCCAAATTCCGTAAGAAACTCCAAATTTGGTCCGTTGAACACACTACAAAAGTTAACCTAAAAACAGCAAGTTGTTGTTGTTTGCTAAACTTTCGCTGTTTTGGGGAAACGGTTTGTTTCACCCATCAAATTAATCCAGAAAATTCTATAAACCATAGAACATGATAATAACACATAAAAGAATCTCTAATTAATTTGGGCTCAAGATTTCAACTTCAGCATAACAAATTAATTCTAACCCTAAAACTACAAAGATTGAATCTTTATGTTTTATTTTTGTGTTCTACCACTTCAATCTTGTATGCCTTTTATTATAGTCCATAAACACTTATATGCACATGAATTAAGTCCAAGTTTTTCACATAACAAGTAAATAATAATAATAATAACAATAAAGGTTGAGAACCCCCACCCAAACTAGTGTAGGAAGGACTTGCTTTGCTCTTCTCCTCCTTGTTCTTGCTCCTTATTCTTGCTCCTCTTCAAGAACACCACAAATGAAAAAAAAACCCATGAAACCCTAACCCATATTTTGATCCTCTCTTTCTTTTCTTTCCTTCTCAATATTTTCTAAACAAAACTAGTAAAAAGTAGAATGAGATGAGAGTGAGAAGGGATTGAGATACACAAGTGGAGAATGGGATTTTGCCCTTTGAAGTTGGACGGCCAAGTTATAGGAAAGGGATAGAGAGAGATGTGGAAGAGAGAGAGCCTTGTCTCTCTCTCTTGTGGCTCACACAGTTTAAAATCTATTTGCAAATTTAAATTGCAATCAAACCCAATAAATTTGCAATCAACACCCAATATAATTCCTACCCTCCATTTGATCATGATTGATCAAGAACAAGAGACATTTTTCAAAAATCACATACTACATGATTTCGTACAAACGTACAAAATTCATACTGTACATATACGCACCTATATTTGTCAACACAGATAATTTTAATCAGTTAAAACGAATAATCTCTACCAAAAATATTTTAATTCAGAAATAATAATAAAAATAATTTTATTACCGGCTCGGAAGATTACAGTACCAATTTGATACAATACAGATGTATACAAACTGGTATATATATATATAATATTTATTAGTAAAACCGGGTAATATCCACCAAAAAACATTTCAATTCTAAAAAATAAAATAATAATAAAATAATAATTTTTAATATCAGTCCGGGATTTTACAGACATTTTCTCAAAAATGCATTTTACAGGATTTTTTACAAGTGCACAAAACCGATACAATACATATATATACTTACTAGTATATATATACAGAAAAGTTTTTATTGATAAAACCAAGAAATTTCCATTAAAATATTTTAATTTTAAAAATAATAATAATACAAATATAATATCCGACCGGGATATTACAATGTATGTGTCACAAACAGGGCAATTATAACATGGAATAAACAAGTAACAGGTTCAGGTTGAAAATTAAACATGCACAAGTAAAAGACAACACAAATGATTGGGACAACGAAAATTCTAGTTCAGGATAGCAAGATAGTACTGCACAAAATCTGGAATTCTCATTGCCACGGACATGCAAATCTGGATCCGTCAGAAGAGCTAGAAAATAGACTCCCGGCCGAATCCAGCAAATATATATAAGTCATATGGTATTTCACAAAAACATAACTTCAAACAGAATTGTATCCAGAAAACATGTTCAGCCAGAAATCAGATGTCTGTATTCATAAATAGGAAAACTGAATCAAAACTCACTGATTAAATCCACGAAAAATCTGGGGTATTCCTTAGTATGTTTAGTAACAGAAAATAAAGTATCATAATTTTCCAACATAGATGGAATAGTCACGTAAAATTAGAAAACAACAAGATACGGTAGTTTTGTAAATCTGGAAACATAAACACTGCAGTACTAAAACGGTAATATCTCACAAAATATAAATCGAAATCCAGATCCGTCAAGAGGGTGATAAAATAGGTACAGTAGGCTATAATTCATATTCGCAAAGTTTTTATAGAAAGAAAATAGAATCAGGTCGAAATTAAGTTTCTTTACTGAACAGAATGAAAATTCTGTAAGTATAGTAGTTGTTTGCAAGTATAGAATAGTTTGTAAAAGGCATTAATTAAATTCATAAAAATTAGGGGTTATTCGCGATCCAGTCTAGTTGTAATTAGCAAAATATTAGATCAAAATATTATCTTTAAAATTAGTACAAAAATAAATAATCATACAGAATTCATAGAAAACAGAATCTAGAATTTTTAAACACATCTATTGTAAAATTGTAAGCCCTATTTTTCAGATTTTATTGTATTTTGTTTTCTTTTGATTATTGTATTGGATTCATTTGATATAGTGTATTTTTTCTTTTATTGGGTTCTTTTGTTCTCTCTTGATCTATCTGTATTCTTTTGGTTGGATCCTGTTCTCTTTGTAAATTTTGCCCTTTCTATTTTGAGTTTGATTTGTTCTCCTTTGTGTTCGTCTCATCTCATTGCATTTATTTTTCTCTTTTTGGAGCCAAAATCGTTATCCAGAACCCACATAATCTCAATCCAAAACCCTAATTCTTGATCCCCTATAAATAATCCTATTAAACCTTAATATTTTTATTCTACTCTCTCTCTCTCCGCCGTTACTCTCTCTCCTCGTTCCCAGAACCCCTCACCCTCTCTATTTTTTCGTTGCACCCCAAACCCTACCGGAAAAGCCTACTCCCATGGCCGCTCCGATCGTCTTCCACCACCATCACCACCTTCATCATCGTCGTCCCCTCATCTCCACCATCTCACCATCATCTGTTTCCCCGCTGTCCTCGCCATAACCCACCGCTAGATCCACCGTGGAGTTCTCGTCGCCATTACCCATCGCCATCGTCCTTCATCATCTCCGTGCACTTCACCAGTGTCGCCGTCGTCTCTCGTCGCTCCATCGAGTCCCCTAGCATCGCCATTCGAGTTCCCTAGCATTGCCGCCGTCGTTTCTCTGTTTCCAATCGCAAAACAGAGTTTGCCGGAGTTTCGTCGAGGTTGCCGTGACCGCAGTCGCTTCCCGACCATGGTGCCGACACCGCTTCGCCTCCGCCCCGTCACAGTCGCCATCGAGATGTCGTGCTCTCTCTCTCTCTCTCTCCATGCCGAGGAAGGAGACGATCATTGAGTGGTTGGCACCGCTGTTCGGTGTTCAGCCGTAGCGGATCTCCTCTCGATGTCCCGTGTTTAAGCCGATCCGGTGTGAAGGAGGCCATTCATTGGGCAAGATCGCTGTCCCGTATTCTGGGCGCATCAGATTCGAGATCGCTGTTTTGTGTTCTGTCCCGATCCGGTGTGAGGTTTTCATTTGGCTGAGTGTTGTGCTTGTTTGCTGTTGGTTCTTCGCACGTACTTCGCACGTGTTTTTGGGAGATTTTGCCCAGGATTCTGATCTCATTATTCTTATTAATTGTATCTACAATATAACAAGCAAGTCTCTTCTTGAACTAATTTATTCTTTTGTTCAAGTTTATTTGACCTCCTGCATGTAGATCCCGTCCATTTTGTTATCAAAACTGTTTTTGACAATTCCGTTAAGATCATCAAGGGTTTACACGAGCTAACCCGACATACTCTTAACATCGTGCTATCTCTTTGATCTTAAACCTAGTTCCCATTGTTTCATGCATACGCACATTTAAATAACTAGATTCATGCATAGGACTGCTTGATAAATTGGACATGTTAAATTGTATGTGCTAGATTGAAGTTGCTCGATGAATTGACACCATGACTGTGATAATTGCATCTTAAACTTAGAAATTTGCATGTTGACACCTAGGATCACTTTGATTACCAATTTGCATGCTATATGTGATCGTATGATTTATTTGTTGCCTTTTTATGTTAAGTTGATTTCTGGACTGCTGGATGTTTCAGTTCGAATCAGATTTTTAACCATGCTAGTGACATAATTTGAAATAACTTGCTGAACACAAATTGTATCCCTGGATGTCTAGATCACTTTTCCTTGGTATGGATTTAAATTCCAATTTGTCATCTGCTAGATATCATCTTTTTAGTACAACTGTGTTAGTAATTCCAGATTCATAATTTCATGTGTATCCTGTTGTTTCTTATTTTATTTGACCCTGTTAACAAAAAAAAAAAATCTTAAATAAATTAGGTTGGACCTGGACATGTATAGCTACTTCCCTGAATTTTTGTAGATTTTATTAATGAGTTCTCTGACCCGAAATAATTAGTTGAACACAACTTACTGCATGCTGACTGAACATAGAACCTTATTAGAATAGAGTTTCCACCTTAGTTTCGGTATCTTTTATATGCCTTAATTATGCTCGCTGGAACCGTGTGGAAGTCTACTTTCTAGATCTTCTGACGGATTCAGGTTTTCTATTTTGTAGTGACCATAATCCATGTTTTGGTACGGCAAGGTCATGCTGTCCTGATTTTGTGAAATGCGTTTATATGGTGTGTTTGCCCCATATTTTGTCTGTAATGTTTAGAAGTAGTCACACGTAGTAATATACAACATTGAAACCCTCTTGTATGCTCACATAGGATGAAAATAAACTATTAACAAGCCGGGGTATTAAGGGTAGACTTGGTAGTGAACAATCGGGAAATGTACTTGGTAAGGCCGTCTCGCTCGCACGAATACTTGACATAGAAGGAGGAGTATCGATTGCAATGATTGAATGATGATTCTTGCACGAAAATTATTGTTATCAATTTCGAGTACACGATCCGTGAATTCACCATCGGTCTAAAACGATCACTGTGCTTGCGCCGAACCTATGGAATGGGACACAGTATTACGTGCACTAGATAGGCTAATAAAATACTTAACAACCTACATCTCATGCTTGATCTTGACTTGACATCACTCATTACATGCGTGATTATTGTACATCTTTGATATTATTGCCTGCTCTTTGTTTTGTTCCTTGTCTTTGACCATGTCCCTATTCTTGATATATATGCTTTCCTATTATCCTTTGTTTTCTCTACTTGCCGCCCACGACTTGCTCTAAGGGCACTCTTTTCATTCTTTATAGAACAAGATTTTACAGGTACTGAAGGATCTGTTCCCGAAGGAATTGGTGAGCAACGTTTCTAGAGTTAGAACCAGTCTTCGCTGCATAGTTTTTATTTGCTGCTAGATTTATTTTCTTGAACATTGTTATAACTTGTACTTTGTTTTTGGGCTTTATGACCCGTAGTTTGTTTTGATCCCGAATGTTGGATATTTATACTGTTGGATTATTTCATTATTATTGGAATTTATCTTTGTTTCATGTGGTTATATTTCTTGCGTGGTTATATTTTTGTTGTTTTTATTGCTGAGTTAGTCTGGTACAGCTTATGAATGGTGTCTACATCATTCGCTGGGCCTACGTTACGTACTTGTGTTCCGTATTTTGGGAAGCGGGGTGTGAAAAAAATAGTCATAACTTGCAACTCATAAATCGAAACGGAGATCTGTCAGAAAATCTGGAAAGTAGACAGAACTCTCTATAATTCATATTCACAAATAATTTTCATATACTGACCTTAAAAGGGTCTAAATTACTGAACAAAAACAGGAAATCGACAAAATAGAAAATACCCTTTATGCATAAAATCAACTAGTTCATATGAAACTCATCCAAAACATAACCAAACGTGAAATATGGTGTACTAGAAGTCCAAGCAACATGGTATAGAGTATTTCACTAGTCTACAACAAGTCCACTACAACTAACACAATCAAGCACATGATATCATACGAACAACATGCATGCATACAACAAGAAGTGGTCATCCCTAGGTTATTTCATGTCATGTGTGTATTGAGGCAACTACGGGCGGGTCAACACAATAGAGACAACATACAACAGGGGTTTCACACAACAATTGTCTCTAGAACATAACTACACTACAGGCAGTATTTAGTACTTGTATTACACAAAGAAAATAATACAAGATACTTGCCTGAGAGACGACGACGGAAACGACACAAAAGCAAGAATAACGGGAACGGATTCCCGGGGCACAAACATAACGAACGACTACGAGGAACGAACCCACGAGCCAAAATGTACACACGAACAACGACGAAATACACGAACCCCGAATACCCGAGATCCAACACACGCACACCAAACACACTCGCACACAAGGGGGGGAAGTGAGAGAGAGGCATGTGCACTGCAGGGGAGGAAAACAATGGCGGCAAGGGGGAGATCGTGACCGGGGGGTCTATAGTCGGCAGGGCACAGGGGCGCACGACGATGGCGATGGAAGGGCGACTGGGCTGCGGAGTCAAGCTTCGCAGGGTAGGGCGACACTGTGGTGTTGGCGTCGCTCAGGCTGTGCTGTCGAGGAGGGCGCAACGCGACTGTGGATGCAAGCGCTACTGGCTGCGGCTGAGCGACTGGAGGAGATGAACGGGAGGAGTGGTCAGGTGTGAAGAGGAACGGGGGGATGGGTTTTGGAGGTCGGGATAGGAGAGAGATGAGCGGCAGAAGGATTGGGGAGCGGCGCGAGGGTTTGAGGGGATGAGCAGGGTGAGCATGCATGGGTTAATATAGAGGGGAAAAAAATATTAGGGTTAGTGAATAGGGGTGACAGGGGTAAACGGGTTTTGGGTAGGGGGTAATTTTAATGGGTATCAGGTAACTTAGTGGGAATTAATGGGTACAGGGTTAAGGGAAAATATCCAATAGGTTTATGAATAGGTTTTGGGTTTGAATAATCAAAATAGAAAGAAATATAGTGATCCAAAAATAATGAGATGGCACAAAATAGATAAATAAAATAGGGCTTGAACAGTATAAAATAAGGGGATCAAAAGAAGAGCTCGATCAAACAGAGACGAAACAATGGGAGACAACAAGATCCAGAACTCCAATAAAAGACGACAAAAACAATAAAAAGAATACATTGAAAAAGAAGATCCAATATACGGTCCAAAAATAGATACAATGAGGATAAATACACAAAAAGAAAAATACACCAAAAAATACAAAAAATGGAAAACAGGGGTTACACTTCTTCACTGTGCAACCCCCCAAAAACCCTTCACCTTCCTACTATTCAACCCCCCCCCCACACACACCCACCCCCCACTGTACAACCCCTGACCCTTCATCTTTCTTCTCATCTGACCTCACCCCCGACCTCCCACTCGACCCCGCAGCCCCTTGAGCCCCGTCGACCTCCACCGCCTCCACCATCGTCGCCCCACCTTACCCCTCATCTTACTCGATGAGCACCTCCTCCCTTCTTCCGCCGCTTGCCCCTACCGCTCGAGCGCCACCTCCTATCAACCCCTCATCTTCCCCATCGTACCAGTACCGCAACCCATCCCACAACCATCGTAACCCATCCTCAACAATCCACCAGTCGCTGCTCCTCTACAATCATCGTTGCCTCCTTCCTGTCACCCTCATCGCCCTCCAAGCCACCACCACCCCGAAGCCATTACAACTCATCCCGTCGGCAGCCCTATCCTCCCTGCCACAGTCGAGCCCTGACCATCGCCTGCCCTCAAGTCACCACGACCCCCGACGCTGCTACACTACGCCACTGCCATTCCAAACTCCCTCCCTTCCATCGATCGCTACTGCCTTACAACACCACTTGCAGCCGCTCGACGATGCCCCGAACATTGTTGTCGCCATGCTCGACGATGCCCTGACCATTGCTGTCGTCGTGCTGTTGCTACCGCCTGTCGTTGTGCCACTTTGCCTTGCTGTTGCTGCTGTGTTTTCTGTCCGTGCATTGCACGTGCTTATGGTTCACATATTTCACACGTGTTGCCATCGGGACTCTCGTCCCGTTATTCCATTAATATTCGAAATCATCGTCACCATATTAAGGTAGTTATCTTGTACACTTTATTGTTCCGTACAAGTAATTTATTTGAACTCCCGCAATTAGTAGTTATATTTGATTATCGTGATTGAACCTCGTAACCCGTTCATGTTCATGAAAAAAATGAATTTACAATTTCAGTTGATTGAACCATCATATTATCTCGCTGTACAATCTTTCCATCGTTAAATCAATCGTTATATATTGAATCGAATCAATCTATCTGCCTCTGTGATTCGATGCCCATCATAAGATTATAAATATCGATTTGTATGTTCCCGCTCTGCTATCTGTTCTGATTTGTAGTTAGATTTTGACCTAGCTACTGTTCAAACTAATTAGAACTTTATGAATAAGAGTTTTATCCCCTTGAGTCTAATTTCTAGAACTTCTGACAGATCTGAAATCCGATGTGTAGGTTGCAAGGGATACTGTTTTTAGTGCTGTGACGTTTGTAATTCCATATTACTATTTTGAAACGTATTTTCTCGAATAACTAATTTAAATACCATGCTAAAAGTACAATTAAAACCTGATATTTACCAGAATGTTACTAAACATGATTAAGAATTTATTTCTGATTTTTATGAGATTTTTAAATGAATTTGTAGTCACTTTATACAAATAAGAATTTGACTCCGGTCTGCTTCATGAGCAGTAGTTTAGTAAAGAACTCTAGTTGACCTAGTTTCTGTATTTAAAATGTATCTTGTAAATATGCACTGGACCTGGCAGAGAGTATAGTTTCTAGAATCCTTGACGGAATAGGTTTTGCTTTCTCGTGGCAGCGGAAAAGTGGATCTTTGTGCAGTGACGTCTGACTGCTCAGACTTGTGACTTGTGTTTATTTATACAGAATTATTTTTTTCTTTTCTTTTATGACTTGAAACACATTACGCGCGTTGTATAGCCTTGATGTCTCCCTGATCATTTCCCGACATTGTATCCGTTGTTGCACCATGTTTAATTACTATAAAAGAATCTCAAGTTGGGGTATTGAGGGAAAGACCTAGTAGTGGGGTATATAGGAGACTGTACTCAGAAGGGGGCCGTGTTTCCGGTGATGATGATATATGATTACAAGTTAGATGGAACTAAGTGTCACGTCAGGGGTTGACGGGGGTTACCTCTAGTGCCTACGGGGGTTAACTCTAGTGCCCAGCACATGATTACATGATTTTCTATCTACATGATATGTGTTTGCTGTTATATGGAACTAAGTTCCACGTAAGTGCCATATCAGGGGTTGACAGGGGTTACCTCTAGTGCCTACGGGGGTTACCTCTAGTGCCCTTGTTTGACTACATGCTCATATTTCCTGCAAGACCCAAGTAAATGACCTGTATAATACACCACTAGAGTCTAATTATTAACATGCTTGTATGCACCCGACCTGTAAATCCAAAAGTTGCTCTAATACCACTAAAAACCGGTCACGTCCTGCTTCCCAGAATATGGAAACACGACACGCAACTAAGGCCCAGCGAATGATATATTCACATCATTCAAAAGCTGTTATGATCAACTCAACAATATAAATACAACCACGCAGAAAAATTTATAATCACATAAACATGGATAACATAAATAAGTCATGCAATAGTCCATACATAACCAACATCCAGAAATAAATAATTGTGGGACAACACGCCCGGAATACAGAGTTTGCAATAAACAAATATAACTGAAAATAAAAAAATAAAGCAGTAAAGCAAAGTGGAATCCATCTCCATTCTTCAGAACACATGGTCACTGATTCCTTCTGGCAGTTCCTCTTCCACTCCTGTATATTCATCAGTTCGAATTTGGGGAGGAGACCACCCGTTAAAGCAAGTAACGGGCCACAAGTAGTACAAGCAAATTGACAAGGATAGTAATATAACAAGAGAATCAATTATATATGAAACGATTCATGTAACAGAAGATGCGACATGTAAATGGGATCATGCAAATTTAACTTATAAACAGGAATCATGGAACTGGTACTGAGCATATAACATGTAAACAGGAATCATGAACTAGTAAACAGGAATTATATACTTGTAACAGGAATATGCAAGTGCTCAGTGTCAACTTAAGTCTATTCATTTAATCAATCATAGCTAATGCATGCGATCCTGCATCCCATACCACAAGTCGGGTGCATACATGCATGTTAACAATTAGACTCTAGTGGTGTATTATATAAGTCATGTACTCGGGTCTTGCAGGAAATATGAGCATGTAGTCAAACAATGGAAACTAGAGATAACCCTCGCAGGTACTAGAGGTAATCCCCGTCAACCACTGACGTGACACTTAGTTCCATATAACTGTAAACACATCATGTAGACGAAAAATTATGTTATCATGTGATGGGCACTAGAGGTAACCCCCGCAAGCACTAGAGGTAACTCACGTCAACTCCTAACGTGGCACTTAGTTCCATATAACTTATAATCATGTATTATCATCACAGGAAACACGGGCCCCCTTTCGAGTACATTCTCCTATAGACCCCACTACTAGGTCTTTCCTCTCAATACTCCGGCTTGTGATTCTTTTATAGTAATTAAGCATGGTGCAACAACAGAAATATGGTCGGGACATGATCAAGGGGATATCAAAGGTTATACAAGGTGTGTAATGTGTTTCAAGTCATAAAGGCAAAGGAAAACATATTTATGTATAAATGAACACAAGTCACAAGTCTGGGTAGTCATACGTCACTACACAAAGATCAACTTTCCCGCTACCATAGGAAAACAAATCCAGTTCCGTCAAGGATTCTAGAAACTAGACTCTCTTCCGGTTCTAACGCATATTTACACGATATAATATGAATAAAATAGATGGGTTAACCAGACAATTCTTGTCGGGTTTGTTGCGCAGGCAGCAACTCTGAGTCAATTTCTTATATATATATAAAGTGACTGTAAAATTGTTTTAAAATCTCAGAAAAGTCATAAATAAATTCCTAATCATGTATAATAACATAAGGGTGAATATTAGGTCTTATTTATACTTTTAGCATGATATTCAAATTAGTTATTTGATAAAATACGTATCAAAATAGTAATCTGGAATTAAAAACATCACATCACTAAAAACAGTATAACTTGCAATTTACACATCGAATTTCAGATCTGTCACGTGTTTCGAATTTCGAACATAGAGGGATATGACTGCTATTTAGATGTCTCTAACTGGTTTTTACTTATATTGGGTTGAAACTTGGGTTTTCTACTGGTTTAGTGTATGAACAACATTATGGAGTCAATTTCACATCTATAAAACGGTCTGAAAAACTTATTCAAAAATCTCATGAAAATCATATTATAATTCTGAATCAATTCTAGTAGTGTGCTGATGAATATAAAGTCTTAATTCATTTATTAACGTGGCATTTTAATTTGTGAAACATGGTAATGTGCAATATGTGACAATCTCGAAAATGTAGACCCAACCGCACGAAAAACCTCTTAACTCATTTTCTATAACTCCGAATCCAAATCCGTCGAATATTTTAGAAACTAGATTCGCAGAGCTACGACATTCATTTACAAAGTTTTAATCTATTTAAAGTGCTACTAGGTCAAAACCTGGCCACAAGTTACAGCAGGCAGTAAGGCAGCAACTTGCCGGTTCAATTAAAAATGATTCTTACTTGTAATCATATAATTTCTGAAGCTAGAATTCAACATGTATTTGTATATCGAAATCATAAAAGGGTTTCTTTTTGTTCACATGTTGGAGCGCTAAATTCTACATTATAAATTCCAAATATATAACCATCCAAGTACATACGAATTCAATTCATTCAATCACTTGTTCAACTACTTAAACATTCGAATATACGTTTCAATTTTCTTGTGTTTGTGTAATGAATACGGGACGACAAACCGTGCTTTTGACGGCATCGAATCCTAGAGGCAAAAAGGAATGGATTTGACCAATTGTATATCAAATCTCACGAAGCAAGAAATTTACAAATTTCAACACGATCAATTTACTAAATGCGAGGATTCAATGAATTGCTTGTACGGAACAAAAAAGATATACAAGATACTTGCTTTAATATGATGATGATAATTCTGATAGTATTGAGAATAATGGGACAAGAGTCCCGACGGCAACATGTGCAAAATACGAGCATCGTAAGCACGTGCAATGCACAGCCAGCAAACACAGTAGAAATAGCAAGGTGAAGCGGCACAATGGTAGGCGGTAGCGACAGCAATGGTTGGGGCGTCGTCGAGCGGCTGCAAGTGGTGTTGGACGGCGGCAGCGAAGGGGAGATCGATGGCAAAGGAGGGAGTTTGGGATGGCGGTGGCGAAGTGCAGCAGCATCGGGGGTCATGGCGACTGCAGTCGAGGGCAAGCGGTGGTCGGGGCTCGACTGCGACAGGGAGAAGAAGGCTGCCGACGGGGTGAGTTGTAGTGGCTTTGGTATGGTGGCGGCTTGGAAAGCGATGAGGGTGACAGGAAGGAAGTGACGATGATGGTGGAAGAGCGGCGACTGGTGGATGGTTGAGGACGGGTTGCGGCGACTGCGGGATGGGTTGCGGTGCTGGTGATGAGGCGACGGGTAAGACGAGGGGTCAATCAAAGGTGGTGCTCGAGCGGAAGGGGCGAGCGGTTGAAGAGGGGATGAGGTGCTCGTCGGGGAAGACGAGGGGGAAGGTGGGGCGACGATGGTGGAGGCGATGGAGGTCGACGGGGCTTAGGGGGCTGCGGGGTCGAGTGAAGATCGGGGGTGAGGTCAGAGGAGAAGGAAGATGGAGGGTCAGGGGTTTGGAGGGTTGAACAGTAGGAAGGTACGGGGTTGGGGGGTTTGGATGTGGAGATTAAGAAGAGGGAGAGAGAATATCAAAGGATTGATGGTGGTAGTTAGGATTAGTGGGGGAGCATGAGAGAGATTTGAGGGAGAACGTGAAGGAGATTGTTGATCTGGTCAATAGGTAGGTATGAAGGGAGTTGGGTTTGGGTTAATGGGTTTGATTGGGTATCCAAATGAGATCCAAAAGAAGTATGAGCTTCAATAGTTGGGTTCAAGATTAAATAAAATGAAAATACTAATATTTGGCTGGGTTAGGCTTAGGATTTGGGTTAAAAGAGATGATGAAATTGAAAAATACAACTCAGGTTCATGAGAAGGAAAATTGCAATTTATAAAATAGATTTTACAAGAATACAATGAGAAAATACAGTTCAGTACAATCAAAAATGGGAGTTACAATCCTACCCACCTTACAAAAAAAATCATCCACGAAATTCATTCGATGGGACATAGGATAGCCCCGAGAAAGAAAAGAAACAACAAAGCAACACACTACTCGAAGAGGTGAGAGACCTTATCCCGGATCTCTTCCTCCAATTCCCAGGTCGACTCACCGGGCAAGTGAGGATTCCATGAGACTCGAACAAGTTTGATGACCTTATTCTTCAGGACCTTCTCACGCCTGTCTAGAATAGAGATCGCTTGAATCTCACATGATAAATCCGATCTCACAGACAACTCCGAGTAGTCAATCACATGATTGTCGTCCCTGGTGTACTTCCTCAGCTGGGAGACATGGAACACATCATGGACTCCAAACAGTGCCGGCGGCAATGCGAGCGTGTAAGCTACTGTAACCCCTGTTTCCCCAAATATGTATTTCCCATATATTTTCTGTATTCAAAATTTTCGTAAATTATTTTTACTGCTTTCAATTTCTTTTGTTAAATTGTATTATCGGCAGTGTTCTAAAAAGCGGCCTAGGCGGCCGCCTAGGCGCTAGGCGGCCCCCTAACGCCTCGACTAGGGCCTAGGCGTTTATGAAAATCGGAAATGGGTTCTAGGCGGCTAAAATCGGAACTAGGCGGCGTTTAATCGGTCTAGGCGGGTCTAGGCGGACTAGACCCGCTTAGGCCTTAAGTAATTTTTTTATGGAAAAAAAATAAAAAAAAAACCCACCGCTCTCACTCTCCTCCTAATAAAAAAATTAAAAAACCCTAAATCGCGCTCTTCACTTTCACCCCCAAATCACGCTCTTCACTTTCACCCCAAATCGCAGCTCCTCTTCCTCTGCCTCCCTCCTTCACCGTATTCCTCCACCTCCCTCCTCCTTCGCCGTCCTCCTCCGCCTCCCTCCTACTTCGCCAGTTTGCCGTCCTTGTCCGCCTCCCTCTTCCTACGCCGTCCTCCTCTGCCTCCTCCTCCTTTGCCTCCTTCCGACTCCGACTCCCTCCAACGTCCTCCTCTTCTCTCTCAAAGTTTACAGCTCTTCCGACGTCCTCCCTCCGTCCGCCTCCCTCCGAATCGCAGCTCCTCTGACGTCCTCCTCCGACGTCCTCCTCTGCCTCCCTCCGCCTCCCTCCAACGTCCTCCGACAATATATGCAAAGCTTCTAAGCTCTAATAGTGATCTCGATAGCTCTCCAAATATATTTGCTCACTGTGTATGATTTTTTTCCCCACTTAGCAAGAAAACATAATAATATTTGCTTAAATCTGTTCATCGTTATCAAGCATATCATGAGATCATCTATCAACTTCACATTTATTCTCTCTTTAGAACTTGTATTCTTTTATGAGTAGCCACAATGTGGTTTACATCGGATATGGAGAAGATAGAGTCCTCACGTTCACCGATACAATAATACACCGATACAACTATGTGAAGCCCATCCTACAATTGCAAGGAGAAAAAGTTCAATAGTAAGAAACTAAGAATGAGTAGCAATAAAGAGTAAAAAGGGGTAACAACAAAATAAACCCAAAAGATCGATAAATAAATAAATAAATTTAAAAAACCGCCTAGCGCCTAGCCGCTTAATCCCCGATTACAAGGTCTAGGCGCTAGGTCCCCCATCGGCCGCCCGACTACCGCCTAGCGCTTTTTAGAACATTGATTATCGGATCTCCTATTAAAATCTGTTTTCGATCAATAATTTTATTTGTAAGTATTTTCTGTGATTTTATATTCTATTCTTATTGATCAGTTATGATTACTCTTATTATTATTATTATTATGATTATTATGGTTATTATTGACATTTTCGACTAGGTATTAAAAATCTAATTTTATTTACTAACTGTATTTGTAGTGTTTTAAATCAATTCTATTTTATAATGCCAATTACATCTTTATTTTAAACAATATTTTTATAAGTTATTTTTCTATTGAATTTTTAAAGACATTAATCCGTTTTTAAAACCCCTTGGACCCGTTTAGAACACTATACCCTATACCCTATAACATTCCCCAATACCCATTAAACTACCCAAACCCATCTAAGCCAGACCCGTTTACCACCCTAACCCGGTTTACAACCCAATAACCCATAATATAATATCCCCATCCCTATTTTTTTAACCCTAACCCTATTTTTCAACTACAGCCGCTTCATTTTCTTCCCCTACTACCGATCCTTCTCTCCCTCACCTCGTCTACCTCCCGACCTGTACCCCGCAGCCCCCTCCCTACACCACGCTCCCCCGTCATCACCACCCTGCCGGCGATGCCATGGCTCCGAGCTCCTCTACCCTCAGTCGACAGCCGTGGTGCTCCACCTTTGACCGCAGCGACGCAACCGCTCCCCGGCACCTCTCCTCTGCTTCGTCGAACCACAGCAGCAACCTCGCCGACAGTAGCATCGACGACAGTCACCTTAGCCCTATGCAGCTCCTTCCCGCGTGGTGTTCCTCCGCCTTGCCATAGCCGCAATAGCCCCCAGCCCGTCCTTCCGATGCCGGGTGCCTCCTCCGCCTTGCCGCCAGTCCCGCTGCTCGCCGTCGCCAAAGCCGGTGTTGTTGATCATGGGTTTGATCATGATGGATGTGAGCCGTCCGTTTCGTCGCAATCATGATCATCTTGATTGATTGATTCCTAGCCATTCGTTTGATCAGATCTTGATCTTGATGGATTGAATTATGTCCGTTGATTTGATCATCAAGATCATCACCATCTGATCACATCTCAACCGTCCGATCGTCGTTTATCACAATCACGATCATCGTCTTCTTGATCCATTAATCTCGGCCGTTGATCGCATCACCATCATCATCATCATCATCAAGATCTTAATCGCGACCGTCGGATCTCTTTTGACCATCGCGATTGTGATCATCATCTTGATCTTGATCTTGATCTTGATCTTGGTCTTCGATCTCAGCCATCCAATCGATCGTTCACACTTGATCTCGGCCCTCGATCGTCTCATTCGTCTTCTACTTGGTGAGTAAATCATTTGATCCACTTTTGTTCTCATTCATCAAATTGTCAATCATGGTAAATTTACTCTTTTGCACTCTTCTAATTCTTATATGTTTTATTTTTTATCTCAACCGTTGGATTCGCTTGATCTTCAACTTGATCTTGATCATTATCGAGATCCGCGCTGTGTTCGTGATGATGTTGTAATCGTGTGTTGGTGATCCGTTCGTTGTGTTTGAGCTTGCTGCTCGGGATCCATTCCCGTTATTCTTCTGTCGGATTCATCGTCACCCCAAGGCAAGTATTCTTCTTGTACAAATTATTATTCTAGTACAAGTGTTTATTTGAAAATACTGTAAATAGGTCGTAGTTGTGACTCCTCCTTATCTCATCGTTTGTTGATCTTGTATTATTCATCATCGATCCCATAATCATAAGAGTCACAACCCTTCATTGATATATATACAAAACTAGTTGGACCTTTTATCTCCTAATTACTTGAACATGAACCCCTTGACTTTTGGACATGTATTGTGTGATGTATTGTATTGATCTTACATTCTTTAGAGTTGGGAAATACATGTGACTTGCTGATTTGATCCCCAATGCATCCGTATTTGTATCACACACTAATTTAGACTCATAATAGTCATTTATCATGCAACTTGTATATAAAAGAAATTCATACTTATTGCTGTCCTTGTCTTTACTTGCTGTTTCGATCCCAATAAAACCAAAATATAAACTTGATTCCTGAATATGAAATGTAGCCCTAAGTGTCTAGTTGTCAATAACATCCAGAACTTTCGAATTCTGAGTTACGGTCTAGGAGATATCGCAGTTTTACTGCTGTTGTGTCGATAGTCGCAGATTCACAAAAACTGCTG
This sequence comes from Hemerocallis citrina, assembly GCA_017893485.1. Classification (NCBI taxonomy): domain Eukaryota; kingdom Viridiplantae; phylum Streptophyta; class Magnoliopsida; order Asparagales; family Asphodelaceae; genus Hemerocallis; species Hemerocallis citrina. The sequence continues at coordinate 83,335,349 of CM030364.1, read as the reverse complement.
TGCCTCTTTAGTTTGCAATTATTTTAACTATGCTACCAGTAAGTAAATGACTTGAAATTTTGCATGCTGTTACTGGACACCCTAGAGAACATTCCCTAATTTTTTTAGAATTAATTAATGATGTTTCAATCCTATTTCATATATATAAACTCGGTATAATAAATTTTGGGTGAACACAAATGTTGTATAGTTTGCTGTTTTGACACATGTTACCACAAATTTTATGTACCTTAATTATATGCGTAGGAACCAGGCAGAAGTCTAATTTCTAGATCTTCTGACGGATCCACATTTGCTATCTTGTAGCAACAGAAATCGCAGTTTTGGTGCAGCAACCTCATACTGTCCAGATTTGAGATTTTCGTTGTTCTTGATGCTTTGATTTATTTTGACCCTCGAACATATACCCTACTTAGCCTAGACTTGTTCGATGTTCTTGATTATATTTACTTGACTTGTTTCGCACAGTTTCATACTTGATTAAAAATTAATAATAAATAACAAGCCGGGGTTTAAGGGAAAGACCATAGTAGTGGACAATATAGGTAAGTGTACTCGGAAGGGGGCCCGTGTTTTCCAGTACTCGGTTCATGAACTTGTTGCACCTTGATGTATTTATGGAGCCATTACTTGGCTCATGAACTTGATATATTCATGAACCCACTGTGTGGTTCTTGAACTTGTTAGTATTCACGAACTTGCTTCGTGAACTTGTTATTTTATTTTCGTATTCATGAACCGTGCTTACTTGATACTTGATGCCTGAGTACACCGCCCTTTAAAATCCACCACTATGCCTAAACGTAACTGATTGTGCGTAGCAACCATGTAGTAAAAGTATGGATGCATGAAGTGCTACCTAGATAGTAATAACTACAAGACTTGACACATGATAAATGTACATGATACATGCTTACTTGATACTTGATGACATGATACATGAGACTTGATACTTGAACATAATACTTGACACTTGCTACTTGATACTTGTACTTGAAAACTTGACACATTAGACTTGTTACTTGTTACTCGACACTTGTACGTGACACTTATTACTTGATGCATGACACCACTACATGTTCACTAGTCACTTGTTCTACTACTAGTATTTGTTACCCAACCTTGTCACTTGAGTTGTCTTTCTTGCCAGCTAGTTTTTTTAATCACCACTACTTGTTGCATCCCTATTACATTCTTGATTCCAAATCTTGTTCCATATTCTTGTACTTGATTTACTATTTGCGGTCCTAACTTGCACTAAGGGCGTTGTCTTATTTTCTCTATTTTTCTCCTTTTTATATTTTTACAAACAGACTTTGGAGACGAATTGTTTGCTGGAATTGGTGAGCAGACATTCTAGGCTTCGCTTGAAGTAAGGACTTACTTAAAATATTTGTTTTCTTTGAGTTATTTATTTCTTTTGCTACAAGAACCTTATAACGGGCTTATGTTCCCGAGTTTTATCTTTTGTTCCAGATTTGAAAATCATTGAGATATGGTTATTTGGTTAAAATTGTTTTCTGTTGTTTAATAAATTATTCATGCATGCGTGGTTATGTACATTTGTTATATTCTTGTTATGATGCTGAGTTGATCCTACAGCTCATGAATGATGAAAATCATTCGCTATGCTTTGTCACACGCTCGTATTCTGTATTTTTGGGAAGCGAGGCGTGACAAGATTTTTAGTGGTATCAGAGCTCAGGTTTGGCTAATGTGTTAGTTTGACTAATAATATACTAGACAGACTTGATTCAGTCAGGATTAACTCAACATTAAACAGGCCATGCAACCACATGAATAATTTGATAATCAACTTGATCTTGACTATAGTCTTATCCCATTCATTTTGATCCCTTCATATTTTATTTTTTTGATTCCTTGTTTCCTTCCATCTCTTACAGTCATTCTGATTTGTTGTTTCCATATTGGGTATAAATTTATTCTTTCCGTACCCATATTCTTTTGATTCCGATGCAAACAATCCCTTATTTCTGCTTACCTCGTTGAGCAATTCTTATTTCAGCTCATGTGCCATTCATTGCTTTCTGTGCCTTGCGTTCAACCTCATTTATTAATTCATTTTGTCCTATCCTCTTCAATTCTGTTTGTGCCCCCTCATTCCTCTTCCCTCATATTCAATTCTTTGATTTCTTATTTTCTTTCATCCCTTGTAGTCGTCCTCCTTTATTGACTCTTTATTGAGTATAAAATTCATTCTTCGCCTGCCTATATTTTCTTTATATATATATATATATATATATATATATATATATATTCGAATATTTTGTGTATTTTGATTATTATTTGTTATATTTTGGATCTTCTATAAAATTGTTTTCTAAAATGAAAATTTTGATATTTCGAATAACTGTGTATTTTAATATCACAAATTTCAAAACGTAACTTCGTACTTAAATTGAGCAATCAATATCTCAGTACGTGTGGGAGATAGCATCATCTCGTTCATCGTTTTGTTGCAACTGGATGTAGAGATGGCAAACATACAACTAGACGTCAATGGAGGCAAATTGCAACTGGATATCAGGGAGGCAAAATGTACAACAGAATATCTAGATGGCCACCTGCAACCTGATGTCGTGGAGGCAAACCTGCAACTTGATGTCGAGAAGGCAAGTCTACAGATGAATATAAATGAGGCGAACCCACATCAAAGAATTTCTACTATTATTATTATTGTTTTCCTTATTATTATTATTATTATTATTATTATTATTATTGTTATTACTATTACTATTATTATTATTGTATTATTTTTTTTACTATTTTATTATTGTTGTTAATATTGAATTACTTTCACAAAAATGATGAACCCCAAATTATATTCTGTCTTGCATTTTTATCCTTACCAGTATTGTTAATATTTTATTTTTATTTTTATTATTTTTACCAGTATGATTATGATGATTATTACTGTTATTATTATTTTTATTATTTTTGTTATTATTATTTTATTATTAATATGTGTTGATTTTTATTAATATTATATTCTCTTTGAATTTTGTGCCTCATTCTTTTCTTCCTGCTCGGATCATCGCTTGGTGTCACGTGGTCTACAACGACATTTCTGGAGCTTGGGACGTCACCATCAGAGTGTCACAGCGGAAGCATGGTAGGCCCATAACCCACAGGTCCCAGGATCCTATTGTTGCTTCTCCTTCCTTGCATTGTTTGCTATCCCCTATCTCTTGCATTGGTTCTCATCCGTTGACTCATTGCATGGTTCATCTTTTCCTTGTCCATCCCTTCTTCGATTCCAGCTCTATCTATTTCTCCATCTCTTTGCTTTGTTATCTTGCAAGTCTTGTGTTGTTTCTTCTTCATTTTGATACCGGCTACTTCTTTCTTGCATTCCATTTTGCCATCATGCACCCATTCATTATTTGATTCAATTCTTCCCTGTCTTTTCTCTTTTCGATTCCAGTTCTGCCTACTTCTTTATCATATTTGCTATCTTGTGTAATTTCGTTCCTTTTGATACTGTTTTTTCTCTTCTATGCCATCCATTTGACCTCTATCCATTCCTTCTTTTTCTGGTGTTGCCACTGCTTTGTTCCTTTCCCTTTAATTCTTTGTTTTGTTATTCTCCCTAAGTTTGCTTTGCCCTGTCCTATGTACACAAATGCAACATAAATAAAACATAAAGAATAAAGTCATGATCGCCACATACCAACAGTAGTAACGAATGGAATATGAAATAACAATAATAAAGCATTAAAACATCAACGGAAACTAGACTAAGTGTCAAGTGTATGAAAATAGAAAACAAACAGGCATAAAACCAAGTCAAAAAAACACAAATGCAGTATGATGACTCTTTAATGCATACTTATCGGATTCTATGCATTCCATACTATATAGGTTCGGTGCAAGCCCTTATCGTTCTCCACTTTATATGGTTCAATCCCTCGTTATGCAACTAATCCTACTACGGTAATAGAAACAAGATCCAGATTACTCCATGAATTGGCCTGACAACCCTTGATCCGCAAGCATCATGTAAGAATAGCTCAAAAACCAAAGAATCACCTTGTACCCCACGAATAGGCCTACCGACCCTCGATGTGCAGATACACAAGTACATCCCGTGAATAGGCATGCCGACCCTCGACACGCGAATCCACCCGTATGTTCCGTGAATAGGCCTGCAGACCCTCGACACGCAAACATACCAACTTTCCTCTCGAGACAGAAAAACACAATCCTGGAACGAATCCGTTGGACTAGACCCCTAGAGCATATACTTATGTTTCCCAATTTCCATCACATCTCCACTAGTGCCTGTCCTTAGGTTCATTATTATTAAAAACACAATTTTTCCTCTCTAGAGTTAGTGTATCCTGCCGGACTTAATTCCACAAAACAACCCCAAGACCTAACTGGTCAAAATCCACGAAATCTAATTTTCCAGTTCATAGGAATCTCACTCATCTCTTAGAGACTCATAATTCGAATATCAACAGAAAACCTTTCATAAAAACTATTAATTTCATCATCAAAATGTTTATATCAATGAAAACTTCTTTAATCAAAAATCCAAATTCATTCAATATACTCAAAATTTCCAGAATTGAAATAAAATATTAAATCCATTAAATAATTGAGAATCATTATTTGAAGTCGTAGAAAATTACAAACATCAATCCCTTCGAAAACTGTATATGTTTCACTTTCTAAAGTCATAGAAATAGAATTTAAATTTGATTATAATCAAAATATAAATCTCTATAAAATAATGTAATCTGTAGCAAAAACATCATCTAAAGCAATAGATCGATAATCCATAAGTTCGAAGAAATAATCGTTCAAGAAAAACGATGAAAAAACCCAAGAAAACAGTCAGTAAAACCACTGACGATCAACTGCCAAAACTAGTTCAAAAAGCGACAGTCGAGACTGTCCAGTTTAAAATCCAAAAGTAAGGAATTAATAGTCGACTGAAATCTTTAGTTCAAAAGAGAGGTCGACTGGCATGTCAAGAAAAACACAACTTTGAATTTCGTGCACATTTTAACTGATACTTCATTTATTCTTTGTAAAATCATAAATTTGTAAAACAAAATTCCTGAGATTATCAAATACAACTTATCTAACATACTGGAGTTTATAAAACAAATCAAAGCCTCATCAAATTCATTAAAGAGCAATTTTTCACTAAAACACTTCAAATAGTGAAACATGAATGTATAAGTGTATATATGTGTGTTAAGCATCAGTAAAACAACAAGAATCCATGAATTTGAGTAGTATATGGTTCAATTTAACTTCAGAATTAATACAATCAAGATTCAATCGAAATTTCACAAGATCAATTTTTCGATAACTTCTTCAAAACAGGGTATATGAGAAAGTGTGTATATATATGTATATAATTGTGGGTGTGTATACATCAGTTAAAACATCAAGAAAACATCATGTATAAGAAGTATATTGTTTAATCCAATCTCGGTATCAACATACATCGAAATCCCCATGAAAATATCACAAAACTTAAAAAATCAAGTTCGACTGAAACACCATCAGACCCGAAAATCAAAACCCCCTTTTCACTTCAAGAATTGATCTTTTGATTCAATAACTCCTCTTGCAATTCTTTAAACACATGCACAATCACTTACATCAGTCTACCCATGAATATATGTGATTACAACATGTATTAGTCAAGTTCTGTTCATCAAACACTTAAAACAAATCATGTATATGTGTATACACAGTAAGGATTCAACTTTAACCAATTTTGTGCATTATAAGTCCTACAACTCATTATAACCAATCAAGACAATAGGAATAGAAAGGAAAACATCATACTCATGATTTTTATTAGGTTCTTAACAATCTCAAGTCATCCATATAGAAAACCCCTTTGTATAGTACAGCAAAGAGACGGCTGCACTACTATTTTAATAGGCCAGAAATCTAGTTTCTAGGGTTTTAGTAGAGTTTGCAAAATATTCTTTTTGAATATATCTTTACATATATAAATCCTTATACTTGGGAATTAGATTAACCAATTCAATTGAGATTTAAAATCAAAATTAACTACCCTGATCTGGCCGGCACTGTTTTCAAACCCAGAAAATAAATTTTGTAATTTTTGCCTCTAAGTGGCAATTTTGCAAAAAAACCTTTCTTTAACAAATTTGCGAAATAAACCAAATTTATTAGAATAAAAAGTGAACTCTTTACCTCTGAGTTGGCTATCCATCATGCTCGGCCCAAAAAACTGAAATTCTTGAGTTTTTTCTCCAAGTGGTAATTTTGCACGAATGCCCCTCTTTTTGTATTATTTGCAAATATGTCAAATAAATATAAGAAAAATCTAGAAAATCTATATAATAAATTACAAAGAAAGCTATCAAGTGGCTCTCATTCAATCTCCCATAAAATCAATGGTTTAGATTGATTCCCACAAAACATATTTTCCCGCCTAAAATTTCAAATTCCAAAATTAAAATTTTCCCCAAAACTAAAAAACTCATTACTTTATTATTCTCTCTCTCTCTTCTTTCTTCACTTTTTCATATTTCTCTCTTTCTCTCTCTCCCTCTCTCTCTCCAATTCTTTTTTAACCTACTTAGAAATTTAGATTTTAATATTTTAGTTTTATAAAATTTTCAGAATTTTTATAATTTTTTATTGCACGTGTTATATTGAAAATAGCAAATATCTCTTCAACAGTTAAATTTCATCATTTTCCACCCTTAAAATTCTAAGAAGTTGGATTTTACACCCTCATTTATAATTATTTTTCAACATATAATTCTAAGAAGTTGGATTTTACACCATCATTTATAATTATTTTTCAACATATACTAATAGAAACATGGACTTTTATTTGCAACTAATTATTGTCATACTATTCAAACTTGAACTACATAATTGTTGTTTTAATATTTACAGGGCTTTTCGTGTGTTTTATCGTTCCGAAGACGTGCCGTAGGCACGTGTCCACGGGCAAATCTAGTTCATAAATAATACCTACTAATAAATATGAGGTTTCCCCAAAATAATTTCTAAATTTGAACTTCCCAAGTAAATATTTGCACGTGTTTTGCACGTGTAGAAAGATAAATTTCAGAAAAATATTTATTAAATCACCAAATCACTTTAATTCATTTATTAATCTCAAAAAAATTATTTTAAAACATAGGGTGTTACATCACTCCCTCCTTAGAATAGTTCTGTCCTCAGAACTACTACTAATAGGAACCAAACAACATAAGCAAAAGAAGAAATGCACTTACATAAATGGAAATATAGTTTAAAGATTACCGTCATACAAAAGAATACAATCATACAAAGAGCTCATGAAAATCCTTCCGCATGTGATCTTCCGGCTCCCAGTAGCTTCCTTAAACAACTGGCTTCTCCACAATACCTTGACCATAGGTATCACCTTATTTCTCAACACCTTCACCCGACGGTCAACAATCTCTACAGGCTGCTCCTTGTAACTCAAGTTCAAATGTAGACCTTCAGGCACTTCCGCCAGCTGATGACCCTGATCAGGCACATACTTCCTTAACAACAACTCATGAAACACATCATGCACTTTTGCCAATTCCTCCGGTAGTTCCAACTTATATGTTGTCTTACTAATCTGCCCCACAATCCTGTGTAGCCCAATATACCTTGGTGCCAACTTGCCTCCCTTTCCAAACTTGATCACTCCTTTAGTTGGAGATACCCTGAGAAAAACTGCATCCCCAACCTAAAACTCCAAGTCCCTTTGTCGAGTGTCTGCATAACTCTTCTGCCGACTCTGAGGCTCAACCAACCTCTTACGAATCAGCTCAATCTTCTCCGATGTCTTCTACACAATCTCAGGCCTAAATATCTGTGTCTCACCAACTTCATACCAACATACAGGTGTCCTGCACTTCCTCCCGTACAGACCTTCATACGGAGTCATCCCGATACTCTCATGGTAACTGTTGTTATAAGTAAACTCACACAATTCTAAGTACCTCTCCCAACTGCCCCCAAAATTCATAACACAAGCCCTCAGCAGATCCTCCAATACCCGATTCACCCTTTTCGTCTGGCCATCGGTCTGCGGATGGAAAGCAGTACTGAAATCGGTTCTCGTACCCAAGGCTGCTTGCAACCCCTTCCAAAACCTCGATGTGAACCTCGTATCCCTGTCAGAAACAATCGACATAGGAACCCCATGAAGTCTCACAATCTCATCAATGTACACCTCCGCCAATTTTCCAATGACCAAGTAATCTTCATAGACAAAAAGTGTGCCGACTTGGTCAAATGGTCCACAATAATCCAAATTGAGCCATTTCCCTCTGAACTCCTTGGCAACCTTATAACACCCTGCAAAATTGAAAATGATAATTTTTTGCTCATGTGTTACGCACGTGTATTTTGTATCGTTACTGGTAATATTTGTAACGTGTTTCACTATGTATTTTAATTTTCGATTATTTATGGATTTTCCGTATTCTTAAAATCCTATTTTGAGTCAACTCAGATATAGAATTTCAATTTCTATATTTTTACGTACTTTATACGTGCTATCGATGTGTAACGCCCCGAATCCCAAACACACTGAATTCGAGATGTTCTACAGGATCTTTTCGCTTCTCTTAGTACAATTTTACAAGGAAATTTAAAAATTTACACTTTACATCAGAGTTTACATCAATATTACATTTACATTGCACAGCGGAAGTAAAATTTTACAACAATGAAACAATGTACAACAACATTGAGAAATCTTTAAGCATTTGTTCCTCTTTAATCTTTTTCATGCCATTGATCCTGCATACAACACTGTGGGCACGTCAGTTTATTCAACCGACGATAATTATACATGGCCATCCTCTCTATGCCAGAAACAGTATAACGATTCTCATTTCTTAACAGATCACAAACTTATTCATATATCAAAATAAAGTAACAGGGAATTCTTAATGATGTCGTGTCGTGATTGTGCACTTAATCCTTAATGCAATGGTTTATATTAGATGACACTAATGCACACTTGTTCGGATTCTATACATCCCATACTACATAGGTCCGAGGGCAAGCCTCTTATTCGTTCTTCATCTTGTAGGGTTCAATCCCTCGCCATGACTTACTCTACTACTGTAATTACGGTGAGTATCCTAGATGATCTATGAGTACAAGCTCGTGCACAGAAAACCTGGAGGGAAACCCTACGCCATGTCTTGACTCATCAAGCATGCATTCTGTGGCAATTCAGCCTCCTTCATGGCACACGATCCTCTTGCAGTCACCAAACATCCCACAAGCGTGACTAGAGTCCGATCATTCTGAGTTGTGCCCACGCCATGTCTTGACTCATCAAGCATGCATTCTGTGGCTCACACACCCGCACCGTAAACCCTAGTTCTCATACCCGTGTTTTTCTCTCACTTTCATCACGTCTTCACTATGCACTAATCCTTAGTTTTTATTAGAATCATGAACAAGAATCAAAGCTCTAGAGTCAGCCTCTCCACTAAACCGGACTTATTCATTCATTCAATACATGACCAACCTTGGTCTTTCAATTCTCATTTCATTTCATTTCATTTCCAATGCCGGGGAGACTTAGCTACTCTTTGGTTTCAATTTCCAATTCACAATTCCCAATTTGAGCATTTTCAGCTCATGAATTCAATTTTCATTGCCTCATCATAATTCCTTTATCATGTTCTTAGCTTTCATATTCATGTAATTCTCAAATCAAAACTATGATTCCTTCTATGTAAATTCTCAATTCACAACTATGATTCATTTCATGTAAATTCATGCAATAACAATAGAGTTTATCAACATCAACCATAAGGTTCACAACTTTAACATAAACCAAATAAGATCTCTGACATACCAAGTGTTCTGGACAGTCGACTTGGAGAAGGTCCAGTCGACTTGTTCAGTCAATTCAAGTTCTTCATAACCACTCGGGAGAGTCGACTGCTGCACATGGCCAGTCGGCTGCTCCGCAACCTTCTATGTTCAAAATATCATTCCCATGACAGTCGACTGTCATTCCATCAGTCGTCTGTCCCGTGGTTTTTAACAATACATTCATGCTCAGCTCAGTCGACTTACTACTCGCATTAAGTCGACTGAACAGATTCACATTTCAAATTAAGGTTTTATCTTTCCATCATTTCTTACATGCACATGCATCATGGTGTCAAATTACAATATACATATATTCATGCTTCATAAACATGTAATTTCTTAACTGTTCAGTAACATCACAATCATGGAATTTCAAATAACTAATATTGTCTTTTCTTCAAGGAAGTGTTAAACATGTGTTTACACTTGTTCATAACTTTCTTGCAGAGATAAGATGTTAATCTCAATTTATTACACTAGGACAACACAATGGAAATATCTCATTTCATGGAATTCTGAACTATTCATAATTTACTCAATACATCGGTCGGCTGTTCATATTAACAGTCGACTGCACAGGCTAATCTCAGTTTTACTAATTATCCTAGTTTCTTTTCATACGTTCATGTCTCGTCAGTCATGTACAACATGGAGGTTATGAATTTAGCATTCCTATATCTTTTAGTTTGTACACATGTACATTATGAAACATTCCAACAATCATGAGAAAACTTATGCCTCGTATCAGTCGACTTGTCCAACCGACAGTCGACTGTACAGACCCAATTCGTTCTTATTTACAGTGTCATTACCACATTATTAGCCCCTCACAACCATCATCATAAACATAAACAGGGCAAGCTAATATGTTTGAATTTACTTTTCACAAGCATGGTAGCAATCATCATAATCATGGCATATTTTCTACATTAGAAGTCCTGAGAAACACCCACCTTATTGACGAAATAACCGAAATCCAGCAAAAGCTCCTTAATGTAGTGCACGACTCCTTGGTCCTTGCTCCTTGGTCCTTGCTCCACACCGAAAGCTTTAGAAGTGCTGCGCGGCCTTACACAACTCTCTCTCAAAAACCTCTCTTATAAATATGATCTTAGTGTAAAGGAAACAATGAATGAGAGGGGGTATTTATATAATGCCCCGAATCCCAAATCACTGAATTCGAGATGTTCTACAGGATCTTTTCACTTTCTTGAGTACAATTTTACAGGAAAATTAAAACTTTTCATCATACATCAGAGTTTACGTCATAATTACATCTTTCTTTTGCACAGCGGAAGTAAAATTTACAACAATTGAATTAAAGTACAACAGCATGATATAATCTTTATGCATCCATCCTTCTTTAATCTTTAACAAGTCATTTACCTGCATATAAGACTGTGGGTACGTCAGTTTATTCAACCGACGAACATTATACACGGCCATCCTCTCTATGCCGGAAATAGTATAACTTAACTTTCCATATTTAGCAAACACAAACTTGTCACATTCAAACTAAAGGGACTACCCTATTGATGTCGTGTTGTGATTATGCACTTAATCCTTAATGCATTTATTTATGTTACATGACACTAATGCGCACTTGTTCGGATTCTATGCATCCCATACTACATAGGTCCGAGGGCAAGCCCTTATTCGTTCTTCATCTTTGTAGGGTTCAATCCCCCGTTATGTCTTAATCTACTACTGTAACTACGGTAGTGTCTTAGATGTCCTATGATCTATGAGCCCATGTCCAGGCAGCCTGGAGGGGAATCCCATGCACTGTCACGACGCATCGAGCACGCAACCTATGGACAATTCAGCCTCCGCCATGGAACAATGGCACCACCCATAGCCACTCGAACATCCCACGAGCGTCGCCACCGGGACGGTACTCGGGAGCCGTATCCACGCCATGTCACGACGCATCGTGAAGGACCTGTGAATACCCTCTCGCCGCAAATCCGTTGGCCCCAATACCCGTGTTTTTCTTCTACTTTCATCACATCACCACTATGTACTAGTCCTTAGTTTTATTAAAAATCATGAACAAAATAATCTCTAGAGTTAGCCTCTCCATCAACCGGACTTATTCATTTGTTTCATCTTGACCAACCTTGGTCTAATTTCATCTCAATTCATTTTCTTTTTCAATGCCGGGGAGACTTAGCTACTCTAGTTCGAATTTCATTTCACAGTCTTCAACTTGAGTACTTACAACTCATAAGATTCATATTCATAGCCAACAAATTTCTTGTTCTTTCATCAACATGATTTCTAATTCCATATACATGAACTCATGTACTTCATAATTTCACATTTGAAATTCATATTACTAATAAACATTCATACTTCATATTTTGCACTATATTCTCAAGTGAGAATTAATAATATCATGTCACACAACAAGGTTCTTTTTGCCAATAAATCCATTTCAATTTATCTTTATAAACTATAATTTTCATAGGTGTATCTTAGAACCATAGCTCTAATTGTGCCTTTTGTTCACAAACCATATTGTATTTCATTCAAATAATGCCCAACTCGATCTTATAAAATTCCTTGCATTTTTGTGAGAATTACCATATTTTTTCCACATTTTTTGGACATCACAAACTCACAAAAAAAATATTTTTTTTATAAGTGCCGAAGGGAGGAATCGAACCCAGGCACAACGGGAAGAGAGCCAAGAGCACCCGCCAACCGGCCAAGCTGTGCTAGCGATATAAGTAGGGGTCAAATGGTATATATGGTATACAGACCGAAAGTTATAAGTTCTCAAAAATTTGTAGAAAAATGTTGTCATCGCTGGGGCTCGAACCGTTCGACCCAGAGAAGCCAACCGCGGTCAGTGACCGCCTGAGCTAGTAGCTCGGGCTGTCACACTACCCAATAAAAACCCATATGTTTCATATTCGTACTGTTTAAAAGAACAACTCGATGTTCAAATTAACTAGTTTCATATTGCCTTTATAAAAACTACTGAAAATTTCCAGATTAAATCTCCTTTACCTGATCTTCATAACAGCAAGTAAAAATAATTTTTTTGTACTAAAAACATAGTTTTTTCCATACAAATTAATAAATTGTTCATTAAGACTACCATACTTTTATTTTCGACATTGAATAATCAATTGGTCTTCTAATCCCTTTTTATTCACAAATTTCTTATGATAATTCACTGCTATAAATTTTTATTCACAACACATACATTTTGGTTTTATCCATCCCCTTATCAACATAAAGATTTATTTAGCATATGAATAGGTAAACTCAAAACTACTAATTTTTGAGTAGTTCTACTTTGGTGATAACAAAGTAATTTCATTAGTTCATCTATGTCACAACATATACTACTACTCATTAATTAACATAATTACAACTCAATCATTCAAGAAAACTCTCTATTCAAATTAAAGTGTGCCATTTTCTTAATCAATTTCATACTTCAACCATACAATTTACTAGCGTTCTAATTGGAAATTTTCATGCATCATGCTAGCAATATTCCACCATCATTCATTCAAATTAGTAATCATGGAGAATTCTACATACAATTTAATTTCATGCTAGAATTTCACACACAAGTTAATCACAACATTTCAATCCATTCATACACTAACTTTTCAATTTAAGTGTGTTCTTATTAGTATTTTTCATGCATAGTGTTGATAATTAAAACTAGCATAGATTCCTACATTAGAAATATGAAAGTTTTACCCACCTTGTATGGAGAGAAAACACAAAAAGCAACCAAGTCCTTGTAGATGAAAGCACCTCCTCCTAGACAAAGCGCGCACAAGCTCCACACCAAGCCTCCTAGCACAAACCGAATGCTTCTCCTCCTTCAATGATGCCGGCCTCTCCTTCTCCAAGCAATCCCACACAACTCTCTATTTTTTTATAACTCACACTATTACTACAATAATACTATAGCTTGGAAAAATAATTTGCATATGAAAATAGCCATGAGAGGGGGGTATTTATACTAAAAGATAAGTGAAATGGAGGGCTAAGATTGCTTAGGTGGTTGTAGAATGAAGGGCCTAGATCAAAGTAGGAGTTATGAAACTACCCACATTCACAAAACTACCTCCATGATCACCATGACAAAAATCAAATCTCCCTCCAAAAAGAATGCATGCCGGCCATGAATAAAGTGTGCAATGCACGTGTATGTGTAGTGCACGTGCATGCAACTAGGCCAAATTTGTACCTTTTAATTTTGTACAAAAATAAAATAATGATAATTTAGTCTTCTACATGACAAGTTTAATTAAAAAATAGATTTATTCATGGGCTTTATTTTTGGGCCAAAATAGTTTATTAAAATAAATAAAATAAAAATACATTTGGGCTTTAAGAAAAAGGGCCTTTTTAATTAAATCAAAATAAGGCTTTAAAGAAAGGCTTTTTGTACAAAATAATTGGAGAATTTATACATATCATAATAAAAATAATTCAACCCAAATATTGCACGTGCACACTACGTGCAAAATAAAATAATTTTCCATTAATTGAAAAATCAGGGTATTACAATTTATACACCAATTTGGGTGAGATGGAGGGCTAGGATTCAGTAGATAGTTATAGGATCAAAGGCTAGGATTAACTAGGGAGTTGTGATAACCACCCACACTCCAAATAACTACCCACACTCCAAAACCACTCCTCACTCCAACCGGCCAAAAAGGGTGCTCTTGCACGTGTATGCAACATGCACGTGCATGCACAAACCATCCTACAAGAACTTGTACACCAAATAACAAGTCTTTAAAAAAAAATGTTACACCCTACAAGTTGTAGAAAATAAGAAAAGGGATTAAATCCATGGGCTTAAATTAATTGGGCCAAGATAATTATTTTAAAAGAAGAATAAGTAAACTAACATTTGGGCTTTAGGAAAATGCTTTATAGAAAACAATATTCTTACTCATCATGTTGAAAATAAAACATTACACGTGCACACTACGTGCAAAATAAATAATTTTTCATAAATTAGAAAAATCAGGGTATTACACGATGCACGTATCAATTACGTATTTTCCACCGCTACGTGTGATATTTTCTATGTGATTCAATTATTTATTTAATGACGTGTTCGAAGTCATTTTATAAATGAAAGTTCATTTTTCTCTGGTTTTGATTTAAATATTTTTATGTGTAATGCACATGTTTTCAAAGTACATATTGAGCACATTATTGAATGTGTACATTAGATATATTTTCTTATGTTTTATTTCGATTATATTAAAATATTTTCCCGTTGATAAAGTCGATTTTTGTATTTTGATATTTTACGTGCGAAGTACGTGTTTTTTGGTGCACGTATTTAGGCGTATTCTTTTTCAAAATAAAATTCATGAAGTATGTATGTGTCCATTTTTATTCATGCACAAAAATAATAATTTAATTAAACTAATTTTACATATATATATTGCTCATACCCCTTTTCCCCTATATATATATATATATATATATATATATATATATATATATATATATAAGGAAAAAGGGGTATGAGCAACTTGCTCATTTAGTAAATAAGCAATTGATGATGTGGCATACATGTGATTGAAAAATTCTTAAAATGGTGAGTTGTCCAATGTATCACATGCATGCCACATAATTATGTAAAAATAAAAATAATTAATTTTGTAAAGTGCACACAAAGCACGTGCACGTGCACACGTGCGATGTGCACACCTCCTAGTAGTGGCTAGTTGTTTTTGGGGAAGGAGGGAAAACAATTTTTTTGATTTTCACGAGTGGACTTAGTGGAGTTATGGGCAATTGGTTATTATAACCACTCATTAAAAATCTATAAAATATCCCCTAACTCACTCTCTCTCCTCATCTCTCCTTCCTTTCTCTGTCTGTCGAAAACTAAATCCAAAAGCCAATCCACCGGTCCATGTGCTTCTCCACCTAACTCACCATTGCATATATATACATATATATATAAGCTATTCATTATATGTATATATATACTTATACCAATTCATTCACTCTCTTTCTTTTTCCTCCTTTCTCCTCTGTCTCATCCGAAAACACCCCATCCATAAATGCCCCATTGTTTCTTTCTCCACCTACTCACTTTTGTGTGTGTGTGTGTGTGTGTGTGTGTGTGTATACTTATATATATATAGAAGCATACTTTTATATATATATATATATATATATATATATAAGTATGCCTATATATATATAGGCACATATATATATATATATGCCTATATATATGCCTATATATATATATGTGCCTATATATATATAGGCATACTTATATATATATATATATATATATATATATATATATATATATATATATATATATATATATATATATATATATATATATATGGGGAAAAGGGGTATGAGAAACTTGCTCATTTAGTAAATAAGCAATTGATGATGTGGCATACATGTAATTTGAAAATCCTTAAAATGGTTAGTTGTCCAATGTATCACATGCATGCCACATAATCAATTGCTCATTTACTAAATGAGCAAGTTGCTCATATCCCTTTTACCCTATATATATATATATATATATATATATATATATATATATATATATATATATATATATATATATATATATTTGTAATGAAGTGGAGCTTGCTATTTTGTTTGCTTGGCCGAAAATGAAGATGGGGTTGGGGGCTTACTGTGCTTGGCCGAAAGTTGGTGTTTGGAGTTCTCCTTGTGCACGGATTTTGAGGAGACGATTGAGACTTCCCTTGAAGCTTTTGAATGAGTTTTGATACCAGGAGTTTCTCATTCTAGGAGTTCAATTGCTAGAAATTATATTTTCTTCGGTGGGTGTTTCTAAAATTCTTTCTAATTTAGGAGTAGATTGCATGCTAGATAATATATAATTTAATTGTTAAATTTTGATTGGTATGTTAATTTGTAGATTGCATATTTTTGATATAATTGTGCTATGATGTGTGGAAATATTATTGTGAGTCATATACTCTAGAACTCTTCTTGAATTAGAAAGAAAATATTCATTGTTGAAATGAAAAGAAATTATGTATGGTAGAATATTTTTTTTACAATGGTCAAAACTATGTAACACATATGAAAATGGTTTTATAATACCATTAAAATAGAGAAATAGTCTCATGAGTTTGTTTGAAGAGTATAAAGAATTTTTATAACAAGTTTTTGATGAAAGACCACACTTTAATTGAAAATTGACAATATGAGTTTTTTAATATAATTGGGAGAAAATTTTGTTACCTTGTCAAAAATAAAAATTTCTATAAAGTTTGAATATTTTGATAGAAATATATTCTGGAAAAAGAACTAGATTTTGAGTGAGTACAAATCGATTGAAAGATCGAGTTTATTAAAGGAAAACTAAATACAGTGCGGTACATACAAAAAGTTGTCAACCGATCTTGTATCAGTTAGTCACTCAAGACTTACTGGTCTTCGGTTGCGAATTAGGTCGGTTACTGTAGCTGAGCGGAGCTTTCGGTCTGGGTTCGAGTCTTGTTAGAGACTCTGTTTTTATGAATTTCAATTTTAAATCAAATTACCGAAGTATATATATAAATATATTTTGAGTTCAACTCATATCAGGTTATTCACTCAGACCAAATGGTCTTCGGGTGCGGTTTGGGTTGTTTACTGTTCATCAGCGGGTTTGGGGTGCGTTAACCAGGTTCGAATCCGGCCAGAGGCCTTTTGTTTTGAGGTTTTATATTTTTTTTATTAAATTCGATTTTTTTTGTTCTATTTGGAATTTAAAAATCGGGAAAAAATTCTATTTAATTTCTAAAATTGTTTAGACTTATTAGAAACTATTTCTACAATATTTGGGTATGTTTTGTGAGAATTGAAAAAGGGAATTTTTTATTAAAGAACTCAATTCTATTGATTAAAAATATGACTCTTTTTAATTAAAGAAAGATGGAAATTGGGAATGCACTTAGATTCTTCCTAATGAGATTTGTGATTTTTAATACTTGATTAAGATTATTTGAATTGTATACAATGTTATAGCTGATTAAATTGAAAAAAGAGGTTGAATTAAACTATTTCATGTTATGAGATCTTTAAAGAAATATTTCTCTTTGAGAAGGAGTCTTTGAATAAAGAAATTGAAATATTATTTTGAGATTGAATGCAACATACTGTTGATCTCTAGAAAGAGATAGTTGTTGGAATCTACAGGCTAGGCGATACCCTAGTAACCGGCAGTATTTATTAATGAATTTGAGAGCTAACTAGTGCGGGTTGAGCATCTCTTGAGAAGTAACCAGTTGGGCTGACTGTCTCCTTTGTTTGGTTTAAGTCCGGTAGGGTAAGCAGGTTGTGATGATTTTCTTCTAAAACTATAAGGACTATACTATAGTGGATATGTGATGAAAGTAAAAGAAAAACACAAGTATGAGGACCTTGGATGTACGGTGTAAGAGTATTCATAGGTTTCCTACTTGATGCGTCATGTCAAGGCATGGATATATCTCCAGAATTATCGGGACTGTAGCGACGCTTGTGGGGTGTTTGGTGACTACGTAGTGCAATCGTTCCATGACGGAGGCGAATTTTCCATAGGCTCTGCATGATGCGTCATGTCATGATGTGGGATTCCCCTCCAGGCAGTCTGGACATGGGCTCGTAACTCATAGAACATCTAGGGTACTTACTGTAGTTACCGTAGTAGTTTAACTCATGGCAAGGGAATCATCCCTACAAGATGAAGTACGATTAAGGGTTTGGCCTTGGACCTATGTAGTATGGGATGCATAGAATCCGAACAAGTACGCATTAGTTTCATTTAATATAAATAATTGCATTAAGGATGAAGTGCACAGCACCCACGACATCAATAGGATAGTCCCTCTTTAGCTTTGTTTGTGATCAAGTTTGTGTTTGTTAAAGTAATTAAGAATCGTTATACTTTCGGCATAGCGAGGTTGGTTGTATCTAATATTTCGTCAGTTGTAAGCAACTGACGTGCCCACAGTTTTATATGCAGGACTTGGAGTTTACAAAAAGATATAAAGATGAATTTGTTGCTGATGATTATTTAAATGCTAAAGTTGTTACAATTGTACATTAATTATTGTGTATTTTATTTATTCTGCTACCAGTTAATGTAAACGACTCTGTTCTAAATAAAGTTTTAAATTCCTTATAAAATTGTACGAAGTGAAGTGTAAAGATCCTATGAAACTTCGAATTCAGGCTTATTTGGAATTCGGGTTGTTTCAGAGTGGTATCAGAGTCACATTTCAATAAGTAGTACAAATTTATAAGGACGACATATTAGGGTGGACATTAGATGTGTGAGTTCAGTCTATAGAGATTTATATGTAAGTGATTTACATTTGCGTTGCTCTATACATTGATGTTTTCTCCTCATTTTCCCTTTTGGATTGCTGAAGTCGTGAATGAAGTAGTTATTGAACCTTCATTCATGATGCACTCTTCGTATACATTGATTTGAGATCGTATGCGAGTATATTTTTTCCTTGGTTTCAGAGTGGCGCGCGGAAGCATGGTTGGTTGAACCTACATTCATGATACATTACACGTAGACACGCTTCCCTCTTTAAATTATTCTTCGTGAATTTTCATCATAGTACTTTTTCAACATTCAATATTTTTCAAATGAATATTAATATTATTAAATCAATTGGATATGTATTATTTTGTCTATTTTCCTTAATCTTGATCTTTTTGAATTTGTTTTCATGTCTTTCATCTTAAAATTTTATCTTTCATGTTTTTATGTCACTTTATGTTTATCCATTTACATTCCTATTACTTGACATATATTATTAAGTTTAGATTACTGTTTATTAAATTTATATTGCAACTATTATTTTCTTCATTTATTATTTCTATTATATTTTGAATTTTGCTTATGAATTTTGCTTATGTACATTCATTTTATATGATTTGGTTTCGTGATACTACATTTTCCATTTCCTTATATTATCTTGTATATTTCAATATATTTTAAACAAGATTGAAATTTTCTACCCGTATAAATATGACATACCATATTGTTTTATTGCCCACATTCGATACTACATATTATTTGCTAATTTGCTTTGTTATATTCACTTTTACTATTAATCGCTACTCATAAATTTTGTAGTTTTACGCTTCTTTAATATAATACATACACTCACTATTATACTTTGTCTATATTCTCGAATTTTAATCGTCTTTACATTCTTAATTACTACACATATTTCCACTAATTTCTATATATGTCATGTATTTCAATATACTTACTTACATTCTACCTTCATCCCATTACTACATTACTATTTTTATATATAATTCTTTATGTCTATTGTCCTAATTTGCTACACTAAATAATTACTGTTTTCATTTGTATTTTCAGCTCATGTATATACTTACACTATTCTCGTCTGAATGTTATAAATCATTTTCATTACTACAAATTTTGTATATCCTATATTTAAAGTATCTATTTTAATATTTTTTCGTTGTAATTTTTTACTTCATTTACAACTTTTCCATCCATTTTCATATCACATATTTAAAACATAATACCATACTTTATTAAACACCAAATATCCAAGTATATATGGAAGATTACATCTTTCTCTCTTCTGTTTTGGTGCAACCTGATGTCGAAAGGGCAAATCTGTAACTAGACGTCAATGGGGGCAAACTGCAACTGGACGTTGGGGAGGCAAAGTCTGCAACCGAATGTCCAGAAGGCAAACTGCAAGCGGATGTCGTAAAGAAAATTCTGCAACTTGAGGTCAAGGAGGCAAGCCTGCAATTGGATACCAATGAGGCGAACCTACACCAGAAAGAGATTTTCTACTTTGATAACCCCTACTTTGTGTTGGTTCTTGATTTTGATGATCACAACACAGTGCAACATGTGTCTATATTATACAGCTGACATTGCAGTGCAGAGACTAAAGACAATTCTAACTGAACAAACAAACAAGCTCAAACAGATACAGATGAAGAAGACAAGGATCAAGTTTCAACTCAAGACTCAAGACTCAAGACTTCAAGCTCAAATGTTTGATAAACATTGTATTTTATTTGTGTAGAGTCTTAGTATGATGTAAAGCCTTGTCAACACACACACACACACACACACACACATACTCAAAACTTCATAATGTGTGTCTCTTAAAACCCCCAAAAATAAGTCAAAACAGTTTGAAGAATTTTAACTTTTAAGTACCAGTCGACTTAAGCTTCTGCCAGTCGACTGATAAGTACAAAACTGTTTAAAATTTTTCAAACTCTGATCAGTCGACTCATATGGCAACCCAGTCGACTGTTCGAGAGCTTTTGACCGTTTTCTGATTTTCAAAATCGAAGTTTTTCAAATTCAAAAGTTCTGATCCGTTGGTTGATAGTTATGTAACCGTTTTCCAACGATCAGAAGATCAAAACTCCTTATATAGAGTTTCACATCTCTCTGAAAAGTATAGAACTTAACTCAACTTGATTTTAAAACACCCGAGCATTCTTGTGAGAAACTTTTCAAGAGAGTTTCTGTGAGAAACAAAGTTTTCAAAGTTCATACACTTTGGTTCTCTACATTCAGTCCAGTATAGCATTTGAATTCGCTCTGGACTGAGTATAGAAGTCAACCTTGTGATTTAGCCTCGTACATCAACACATACACCAACAAGGCTATAGGTTGATTGTATTAATTCTTCTTGTACTTTTGCTCTCGGTTGGAGAGTGGTTGTTGACTCTTGGTTGAAGAGTCGGTGTCGTTTCACTCTTGGTTGTAGAGTGGGTCTGCTTTCTCTGGTTGAGAGAAAGGACTACGGGTTAGACAAGGTTGTTGTCGTAACGCCGTAGGGTATTCTTGTAATTTTTTCAAGAATAGTGGAAATCTCAAGTGGGTTGCTTGGGGACTGGATGTAGGTCGGGAGGACCGAACCAGGATATATCTTGTGTACTCTGTGATTGATTATCTTGTGGTTGCATTTACTTTTGTTAAATTAAGTTCTGCAAAACTTGTCTGGCCAGTCGACTCAGCTTCGTATCAGTCGACTGATCAGTCTCGTATTAGTTATTCTCTTTGTCTCATCAGTCGCCTGCTTTATCTATAAGTCGACTGCTTCGAGAGTTTAAATTTCTTTTATTTTGGCTATATCAGTCGACTGGTTCACCACTAAGTCGACTGTGCCGAGAGAAATTATTTATTCCGCAATTTATTTTTGATAAACACTATTCACCCCCCCTCTAGTGTTTGTTGCTTAGCCTACAGGATCCTACAATTGGTATCAGAGCAAGGTTACAGGCTATGGCAACTACTTCAAATACAAATCAGTATCATGAAGGCCAATCTACACAACGGCCACCACTATTTGATGGAACGAACTACAATTATTGGAAGTGCCGAATGCGAATCTATCTCCAATCAATCAACTATGAGATATGGCAAATGACAGAGACGGAATATACTGCCCCTACCATTCCATATGCACAATGGAATGATGATCAAAAGAGTCAGACTATGAACAATGTCAAAGCAATGAATGCTCTATTTTGTGCACTAACAAAGGAAGAATTCAACCGTGTATCCAATGCTACAACCGCATATCAAATTTGGCATACACTCGAGGTAACACATGAAGGAACGAATAAAGTAAAAGAGTCTAAAATTTCTGTTCTTGTCCACAGGTTTGAGATGTTCAGAATGAAGGAAAATGAGACTGTGTCTGAGATGATTACAAGATTCACAGACATCACCAACTCTCTTGTGGCGCTTGGAAAGACTTATACCCAAGCAGAGATGGTCAGAAAAGTTCTACGAGCACTCACTCCAGAATGGGAGAAGAAAACCACAGCAATAGAGGAGGCGAATGACTTGTCAACACTTACTCTCGAGAATCTTGTTGGTAATCTCATGGCATATGAGGTCCAACTTGAAGATCGAAAGAAAGATACTGAATCACAACAAGCAAAGAAAAAATCATTGGCTTTTAAAGCCATGACTGACTCAGAAGATGAGGAAGAAGATGAAGAAGAAATAGCAATGTTCATTCGGAAATTCAAGAAGTTCTTAAAGAAGGGTAAGTTTCATTCTAAAATTAAAGATTCTAATGACCCTCCTACATGTTTCAGGTGCAATAAAATAGGTCACATGAAGAAGGATTGTCCCTTAGAGAATGCAAAGAACAAGGGAAAATCATCCAACTTCAAGAAGGACAAATATCCAAAGAACAAATTTGCCAAGAGCAAGAAGGCTTATCAAGCCACATGGGATGATAGTGACTCATCATCCGAAGAAGAAACGGATGAAAATAACGAAGTGGCAAATGTATGTTTCATGGCGACACAAGAACATGTAAGTAATGATTATGATTCCGAAGATCTTCTTGATGCTTTTAATGAAATATTCCAAGAGTTAAAGAAAGAAAAGATTAGAGTTAAGAATCTTGAAAAAGTGAATCAATCACTTAATCAAGAAAATCTTAACCTTGATAAGGAAGTCAAATCCTTAAATTCTCGTCTTGCAAGTCTAGATACTGATCTTGAAACTCTCAAAAAGAATTATGAAGAGATTTCAAAGAATGTATCTAAGTTTAACAAAGGCAAAGAGAATTTAAATGATATGCTTCATCGTCAAGTTACATCTAGTCAAAATTTTGGTCTTGGATTTAAAAAATCTTCTGTAAAAGAATCTCCTGTTTTAAACACTAGTAAGAATAAATCAGCATCTATTTCTAGTGTTACACACAAGTTGTATGATTTCTTTGCAAAACCAAAGGTTGTTAAATTCAGTGATAAAAGTAATACTAACATTCGGTTAAGTCGACTGAACCATACCACCAGTCGTCTGTCCAGAGAAAGTGGATCTTATTCCATGAGATCAAAACCTCCTATAAGTCGACCTAGTGCATCTACCAGTCGACTGCCGTACACCAACAGTCGACTTAGCAACACTGGTAAGTCGACTGGACAGAACAAATTAGTATGGGTTCCAGTCAGTCTTAATCAGAATGATAGAATTACTTATATCAATTCTTATATGCTGAATGTGTGTAATTCTACCTATTATATTCCTGCTTATGGAGGAAGATCAAACACTTCATGGGTTTGGTTTCTCCCAAACTAATGTGTTTTGGACCCAATAAAAAGGGTACCATATTTACCTTAAATTTTTTATAGGTACCCAAGAAAGAACGCTGGATATTAGACAGCGGATGTTCAAAACACATGACAGGGCATGCCAACCTACTATCCACCATTCAAAGTATAGATGGAGGAACCGTCACCTTTGGAGATAACAACAAAGGCAAAGTCATTGGTATTGGCATGGTCGGTAAAATATCTAATCCTATTATAGAAAATGTGCTTTTAGTTAATGGTTTAAAGCATAATCTCTTAAGCATTAGTCAATTGTGTGATAAAGATTATAAGATAGTTTTCGAAAAAGATGCATGCTTAATTTATGATTCTACTATGCAAAATATTGTTTTTCAAGGCTTTCGTAAAAATAATATTTATGAATTGTGTTTGAATGCAATTGATTTTTCAAATGATTTTTGTTTAATAGCTTCTAACAATGAATCTTGGTTATGGCATAGAAGATTTGGACATGTGAACATGAAAAATCTCTCTAAATTATCTAAATATAACCTAGTTAAAGGACTGCCAAAACTCTCCTTTAAAAAGGATAAGTTATGTGATGCATGTCAACTAGGAAAACAAATCAAATCCACTTTTAAAACAAAAGACGCAATCTCTACTAGTAGGCCACTTGAATTAATTCATATGGATTTATTTGGCCCTACTAGAGTTGCTTCTTTAAATAAAAGTAGATATGTGTTTGTTTTAGTAGATGATTTTTCAAGATTCACTTGGACATTCTTTTTAAAACATAAAAATGATGCTTTTGAAGAATTTGCATATTTTTGTAAACGTATTCAAAATCAAAGATCTCTAACCATAGTCACTATTAGAAGTGATCATGGTGGAGAATTTGAAAATGAAACATTTACAGAATATTGCAACAAGAATGGTATAACACATTCATTTGCATTTCCTAGAGCTTCACCACAAAATGGAGTGGTTGAAAGGAAAAATAGGACTTTGCAAGAATGTGCACGTACTATGCTTGTTGAAAGCAATCTACCAAAGCATTTTTGGGCTGAAGCTGTTGCTACAGCTTGTTATGTTTTGAATAGAATTCTTCTAAGACCTAAACTAAAGAAGACTTGTTACGAGTTATTTTTTAATAAAATTCCTAAAGTCTCTTACTTTAAGACATTTGGTTGCAAGTGTTTTATTCTAAACACAAAAGATAATTTAGACAAATTTGATCCTAGATCTAATGAGGGTATCTTTTTGGGATACTCAAATAGAAGTAAAGCATATAGAATTTTCAATAAGTCTACAATGACTATTGAAGAATCGATGCATGTTACATTCGATGAATCCTTACCTTCATCAACATTAAATAAAGATGATGAAACTGATTTATCACCTTTAGATAATGTGATTAAATCCTTAGAGCAAACTAATCTGTCTGATAAGTCGACTAATAAGATCTCCCAGTCTACTGACGTAAAGCAGTCAACTGAAGAACAAGTCAAGTCGACTGATCCGATTGAGATATCTTCAACTTTACCAAAGTCATTTGTTGAAGTTAAAGATCATCCTCATGACTTAATAATTGGTGACATCTCCCGGGGTATTCAGACACGTTCACATATTAATATGATCTCTCATACAGCATTCTTGTCAGATTTTGAACCGAAAAATATACAAGAAGCTTGTGAGAATGAATATTGGATGAATGCCATGCAAGATGAACTAAACCAATTTATAAGGAATGATGTATGGGATTTAGTTCCTAGACCTCCTGATCAGACTATCATTGGTACCAAATGGGTATTCAAGAATAAGTTAGATGAATCAGGACAAGTTGTAAGGAACAAGGCTAGATTAGTTGCGCAAGGATATAACCAAGAAGAAGGTATAGATTTTGATGAAACATATGCTCCTGTTGCTAAACTAGAATCTATTCGTATTTTATTATCTTTTGCTTGCTTTATGAATTTTATACTTTATCAAATGGATGTGAAAAGTGCCTTTCTTAATGGGTTTATTAAGGAAAATGTTTATGTTAAACAACCACCAGGTTTTGAACATGAACAATTTTCAGATCATGTTTATAAATTGAAAAACGCTTTATATGGTCTTAAACAAGCACCTCGTGCCTGGTATGATCGTCTAAAAACTTTTCTTTTAGAAACAGAATTTGAAATAGGTAAAGTAGACACTACTCTGTTTATCAAAAGAATTGAGAATGATATCTTAATCATACAAATATATGTTGATGATATAATCTTTGGTTCTACAAATAATAATCTATGTCAAGAATTTGCTAATACCATGAAAAATGAATTTGAGATGAGTCACATGGGTGAACTCAATTATTTCCTTGGATTGCAAATTAAACAGTCCTCAAATGGCATATTTATCAATCAAGGCAAATATGCAAAGGAATTACTCAAACGTTTTCACATGGATAGTACTAGTAGTAAATCCACACCTATGGCTACTACTACTACTCTTGACAAAGACTTATTAGGTAAGAGTGTTGAACAAAAACTCTATCGAGGTATGATTGGTTCACTCTTATATATTACTGCCAGTAGACCAGATATTATGTTCAGTGTATGTTTATGTGCAAGATATCAATCTAGTCCTAAAGAGTCTCATTTAAAAGCAGTGAAACGAATTTTAAGATATATTAAAGGCACATCTGAATATGGTTTATTTTATCCACGCACCGATAATTTTCAACTTTTGTCTTATAGCGATGCCGATTTTGCTGGAAGCAAAACTGATCGCAAGAGTACTAGTGGTACATGTCACTTTTTGGGACATTCCCTAGTCTCTTGGTACAGTAAAAAGCAAAACTTCGTATCCCTATCTACCACGGAAGCTGAATATATCGCTGCAAGTTTGGCATGTGCACAAATTTTATGGATGAAACAAACCTTGTTAGATTATGGTATTTCTTTTGAGAAACCCTCAATTATGTGTGATAATACCAGTGCAATTAATCTATCTAAAAATCCGATTCAACATTCACGTACGAAACATATTGATATTCGACATAATTTTTACGTGATCATGTTTTAAAAGGAGATATATCTTTAGACTTTATCTCTACTGATAAACAAGTAGCAGATATATTTACCAAGCCCCTTAAAGAAGATACTTTCATTAAGTTAAGGAGAGAACTTGGAATTTGTGATTTTATTGATACTTGTTGAACATGGCTTCTGCTAAGTCGACTGTCTATGTGCATAAGTCGACTGAACTGTATTTTGTTAACATATACATTTTTTTATTATCTAACCAGTCGCCTGGTTCATATATCAGTCGACTGATTAGTAGATATATCTGTTTTTTGCTCTTCTCGACTCAGTCGACTGATAATCCCTACCAGTCGACTGTCGCGAGATAAATTGTCTTCAGCGAGTCTTCATCACAGTTTTTGAGATAAATCTGCTCAAATTCTCACCCGTGACTTCTCATCTCAGTCGTTGAGATCTATTCTTTGCATCTGAGCCGTCTATTCTTTGTTACCAGCCCCTCTTTCTCACTTTTACCGATCTCACTTTTTCACCCCCAAATTTTCAAAACCCTAAGGCAAGAGTAGAAGAAGCTCATTCGACCAGATCTCAAGTCGACTGCTGGTGTTGTCTCTCTCTTTCATTTTGGTAAAACTCGATCTCTTGTCTCCTTCCAAACCCCTAATGGCACCCAAAAGATCTAAACGCACTCACGAGGGTACATCCTCTTCACAAGAGTACACCCAATACCTCTTGAGTCCCGATCTACTTGATCGTTGGTACCTCTTTTGCACCATTCAAATCTTCCCCGGAAGATTTGTAAATTTTAATGACTTAGATCGTTTTAACCTCGTTCCACTTTTTCAAAATTCAAGTCTCTATGATTTTCTATCATTATCTAACCAACCAAATTACTATCCCTAACTCATTTATTTGTTTTATACAAATATGAGAATTGTGCAAAGACCTAATGGGGAAGTCCTAATCCGGTCATCGGTGAAGAATGTTAGAATGCAACTCACACCGACTAGGATTAATGAAATTTTGGGTATTGATGATGTAGGATCACCTCTTGATGACATTGTGTTAGATAATCCCTCTATTTTATCTAAAATTCTTTTACCAAATTCTCGACTTCCAATGACAAGCAGAAATCTACAACCAATTGCTAAGCTTGTCGGTAGAATATTAGCTTATAACATCCTTCCTAAAAAGGGGAGTTATGACCAATATTCTATTGAATTACAAAAAGCTATATATGCAATTTTTGGTAGAATAGCTGTTAATTGGGGTCATGTTATCTTTTCCAGACTCAATCAAGATCATACTCACTTTTTACCCTTTGGAGGTCTTCTAACTAGAATCTTTATCGCTTATAAAATTGATCTTGAGTCTGAGACACATGTTGTCTCTAGATATGAGTGTTTCGATCGTGCTAGTTTGGCACGAATGAAACTTCTTGATACACCTCCTCAATCACCCCCTCGATCTCCTCCAATGTCCCAAGCTCCCTTAGGTTCTACTTCTAGACCTAGAGCCTCTCAACCTTCTTCATCTGATGATCCACCTTTCCCTCAAGCCAATTATGATGACCCTCACACCATGTACGACTGTGTGTCTTATCTAATGAATCATTCAGTCACAGTCGATAGACATCTTTCATCCCTTGGTTCCAAACTAGACCATATTGGTTCTGAGGTAGCCCATCTCTCTCATCTCTTCACTTCTCAGTTTTCTCCTCCTTCTCAAGCTGAAGATGAAGATTCTGATGAAGATGATGATTGAAGACTTTTTATGTTTATGTAATTTTTTTTACTGCATTTTGTTTCTATGTATTAGACCTTCTTTTTAATGCAAACTCTTGTTATTATTATGCTTTTTGATGATTCCAAAGGGGGAGAGAAAGAATGTGTTCAGTTCATTATGTCTGTGATACAACTGTTCAGGATAATAGCTGCTTTTTGCTGCAGTTATGAAACTTGCTGCATCTGTTATACTTGATATAATGCTTTCATGTTCTGGTCAGTCGACTGATCTATTCTCCAGTCGACTGATACATTCTTTTTATTTTATGAATGCATATTGTGTTTTTCATAGGGGGAGTTTTCAAAATCTATGCTTGTATGTCTGTTTATAAACTGTTATCAGCTATTGTGTTGTCATCATCAAAAAGGGGGAGAATGTTGGTTCTTGATTTTGATGATCACAACACAGTGCAACATGTGTCTATATTATACAGCTGACATTGCAGTGTAGAGACTAAAGACAATTCTAGCTGAACAAACAAACAAGCTCAAACAGATACAGATGAAGAAGACAAGGATCAAGTTTCAACTCAAGAATCAAGACTCAAGACTTCAAGCTCAAATGTTTGATAAACATTGTATTTTATTTGTGTAGAGTCTTAGTATGATGTAAAGCCTTGTCAACACACACACACACACACACACACATTCAAAACTTCATAATGTGTGTCTCTTAAAACCCCCAAAAATAAGTCAAAACAGTTTGAAGAATTTTAACTTTTAAGTACCAGTCGACTTAAGCTTCTGCCAGTCGACTGATAAGTACAAAACTGTTTAAAATTTTTCAAACTCTGATCAGTCGACTCATATGGCAACCCAGTCGACTGTTCGAGAGCTTTTGACCGTTTTCTGATTTTCAAAATCGAAGTTTTTCAAATTCAAAAGTTCTGATCCGTTGGTTGACAGTTATGTAACCGTTTTCCAACGATCAGAAGATCAAAACTCCTTATATAGAGTTTCACATCTCTCTGAAAAGTATAGAACTTAACTCAACTTGATTTTAAAACACCCGAGCATTCTTGTGAGAAACTTTTCAAGAGAGTTTCTGTGAGAAACAAAGTTTTCAAAGTTCATACACTTTGGTTCTCTACATTCAGTCCAGTATAGCATTTGAATTCGCTCTGGACTGAGTATAGAAGTCAACCTTGTGATTTAGCCTCGTACATCAACACATACACCAACAAGGCTATAGGTTGATTGTATTAATTCTTCTTGTACTTTTGCTCTCGGTTGGAGAGTGGTTGTTGACTCTTGGTTGAAGAGTCGGTGTCGTTTCACTCTTGGTTGTAGAGTGGGTCTGCTTTCTCTGGTTGAGAGAAAGGACTACGGGTTAGACAAGGTTGTTGTCGTAACGCCGTAGGGTATTCTTGTAATTTTTTCAAGAATAGTGGAAATCTCAAGTGGGTTGCTTGGGGACTGGATGTAGGTCGGGAGGACCGAACCAGGATATATCTTGTGTACTCTGTGATTGATTATCTTGTGGTTGCATTTACTTTTGTTAAATTAAGTTCTGCAAAACTTGTCTGGCCAGTCGACTCAGCTTCGTATCAGTCGACTGATCAGTCTCGTATTAGTTATTCTCTTTGTCTCATCAGTCGCCTGCTTTATCTATAAGTCGACTGTTTCGAGAGTTTAAATTTCTTTTATTTTGGCTATATCAGTCGACTGGTTCACCACTAAGTCGACTGTGCCGAGAGAAATTATTTATTCCGCAATTTATTTTTGATAAACACTATTCACCCCCCCTCTAGTGTTTGTTGCTTAGCCTACAGGATCCTACACTTTGTTTTCTATAATATTTACTTACCCTATTCTGTTTTTGTACTAGATTATACTATTTTATAATATTTTACAACCTAGCATTATATTATTTAAACTAATTTCTATATCTATCCTACTTGTTATTTACTACTAAATCGCAACTATCTTGTCGTCTTCTTCTTTATTTTGAATCTTTTCATGAGTAATTATTTCATACCACTTGATCGTGTTTTCCTATTAACTTATCTTAGATTTGGTGACTACTCACCTAACAAAAAAATAAAATAAAATTAGTATTTATACTTTTTCTTCGATTCGTAAATTATTTCTATATGATTAGTTTTTGCATTGTTTCAATAATATGTTACTACTTTTACAACTATAATATCTTGTTTTACTCCTACAAACCATTTATAATTTTCATATCTTAATATTATTTGTTTCACCCTATAACTTTCACGCCTATGTATGTACAAAATTTGGTATGTTGGTTTTTCTTGCTCTACTTGACAACTCTAAAGTATTTCGATGTATGCCTTCTATATCTTTAATTTTCAAATCGAATGTATAATCATTATAGTTACCTTACAAACTATTTTATGATATTAATTAGTATACAAAATCATTTTATATTGTCAATATTTTTAACTAAATTTCATTCTCGTCTATTTTTTCAATTGTTATCCAATAGTCTTCTTTTAAATTGCTAATTCAAAGTTTTGTCATACAGTACCAATTCAGTTTGCGATTTTCTACCGCTTATTACTTCGATAAATTTTGATTACTAAACATACTTATAAATTATCCATTGACTATGTTTCTCTGTATTGTGTTGTTTTCCGAACTATTTCACAGTTAATGACTTAATTTATTTTTCCTTTCCATCTAATACTTTACCTAACATTATTTTTGGATGAAATTTCTTTCAATCTATCCTATCTTTTTGTCACATTTCTTTTCTTATGCTATTTTCCTAGTTTTCTTGTACCGTTCTTATAAAATTTTGATGCTCATAATTTTCTTATATAGAGTTTGTCTTGTTTTTCCTCATTGCTTATTTTTAAACTACACTTATTTCTTAATATTTGCAGTATTCTATATACAATAATGATACTTTTCTTTGGTGTGTACAAAATACAACTTTTACCCTAGTGAGTTCTGAGGACAGAACTGTTCTAAGCGGGGGAGAGTGTAACACCCCACAAAATTGAAAATGACAATTTGCCCTCATGTGTTACGCACGTATATTTTGTACCGTTATTGGTAATATTTGTAACGTGTTCCACTACGTATTTTGATTTCCGACTATTTATGCATTTTTCGTATTCTCAAAATTCTATTTTGAGTCAACTCAGATATAGAATTTCAATCTCTGTATTTTTACGTGCTTTATACATGTTATCGATGCACGTATCGATTACGTATTTTTCATCGCTACGTGTGATATTTTTTATGTGTTTCAATTATTTATTTAATGACGTGTTCGAATTCGTTTTATAAACGAAGTTCATTTTTCTCTCGTTTTGATTTAAATATTTTTATGCGTGTAATGCACGTATTTTCAAAGTACGTACTGAGCACATCATTGAATGTGAACATTAGACATATTTTCTTATGGTGTATTTCGATTATATTAAATATTTTCCCGTTGATAAAGTTGATTTTTGTATTTTGTTTATTTTACATGCGATGTACGTGTTTTTCGGTGCACATATTTAGGGGTATTCTTTTTGAAAATGAATTTCTGAATTATGAATGTGTCCATTTTTATTCATGCATAAAAATAATAGTTTTTAATTCAACTAATTTTACATATATATATATATATATATATATATATATATATATATATATATATATATATATATATATATATATATATATATATATATA
This sequence comes from Hemerocallis citrina, assembly GCA_017893485.1. Taxonomy (NCBI): domain Eukaryota; kingdom Viridiplantae; phylum Streptophyta; class Magnoliopsida; order Asparagales; family Asphodelaceae; genus Hemerocallis; species Hemerocallis citrina. The sequence goes on along the minus strand of CM030364.1, from coordinate 83,302,924 downwards.
TATATAACTTATATTTTAATCTAAAAATAAAAATAATTAATTTTGTGAAGTGTACACAAAGCACTTGCATACGTGCGATGTGCACAGCTCCTAGTAATGACCGCAGGTTTTGGGGAAGGAGGGAAAACAAGTTTTTGAATTTTCATGAGTGGAGTTAGTGGAGTTGTGGGCAATTGGTTATTATAACCACTCATTAAAAATCTATAAAATAGCCCCTAATACACTTTCTCTCCTCATCTCTCCTTCCTTTCTATGTCTGTCGAAAACCAAATACGAAAGCCAATCCACCAGTCCATGTGCTTCTCCACCTAACTCACCATTGAATATATATACATATATATATAAGCTATTCATTATATGTAAATACTTATACCGATTCATTCACTCTCTTTCTTTGTCCTCCTTTCTCCTTTGTCTCATCCGATACACCCCATCCATAAATGCCCCACTATTGCTTTCTCCACCTACTCACTTTTGTGCATACATATATATATATATATATATATATGTATGTATATAATGAAGTGGAGCTTGCTGTTTTGTTTGCTTGGCCGAAAATGAAAAGTTGGTGTTTGGAATTCTCCTTGTGCACGGATTTCGAGGAGACGATCGGGACTTTCCTTGGAGCTTTTGAAAGAGTTTTGCTACTAGGAGCTTCTCTTTCTTGGAATTCAGTTGTTAGGAATTATATTTTCTTGGGTGGGTGTTTCTAAAATTCTTTCTAATTTAGGAATAGATTGCATGCTAGATAATATATAATTTAATTGTTAAATTTTGATTGGTATGTTAATTTGTATATATATACATATATATATATATATAATGAAGTGGAGCTTGTTGTTTTGTTTGCTTGGCTGAAAATGAAGATGGAGTTGGGGGCTTACTGTGCTTGGCCGAAAGTTGGTGTTTGGAATTCTCCTTGTGCACGGATTTCGAAGAGACGATCGGGACTTCCCTTGGAGCCTTTGAAGGAGTTTTGCTACTAGGAGCTTCTCATTCTTGGAGTTTAGTTGCTAGGAATTATATTTCCTTGGGTGGGTGTTTCTAAAATTCTTTCTAGTTTAGGAGTAGATTGCATGCTAGATAATATATAATTTAATTGTTAAACTTTGATTGGTATGTTAATTTGTAGATTGCATAATTTTGATATAATTGTGCTATGATGTGTGGAAATATTATTGTCAGTCATATACTCTAGAACTCTTGTTGAATTAGAAAGAAAATATTCATTGTTGAAATGAAAAGAAATTATGCATGGTAGAATGTTTTTTTACAATTGTCAAAACTATGTAACATATATTGAAATGGTTTTATAATACGATTAAAATAGAGAAATTGTCTCATGAGTTTGCTTGAAGAGCATAAAGAATTTTTAAAAGAAGTTTTTGATGAAAGACCACACTTTAATTGAAAATTTACAATATGAGTTTTTTTAATATAATTGGGAGAAAATTTTGTAACCTTGTCAAAAATAAAAATTTCTATAAAGTTTGAATATATATATGCTATACTATATTTTGATAGAAATATATTCTGGAAAAAGAACTAGATTTTGAGTGAGTACAAATCGATTGAAAGATCGAGTTTATTAAAGGAAAAGTAAATGCAGTGTGGTGCATACAAAAAGTTGTCAACCAATCTTGTATCAGTGAGTCACTCAAGACTTATTGGTCTTCAATTGCGAATTGGATCGATTACTGTAGCTGAGCGGAGCTTTCGGTCTAGGTTCGAGTCTTGTTAGAGACTCTGTTTTTATGAATTTCGATTTTAAATCAAATTACAGAAGTATATATATAAATATATTTTGAGTTCAACTCATATCAGGTTAATCACTCAGACCAAATGGTCTTTGGGTGCGGTTTGGGTTGTTTACTGTTCATCGGCGTGTTTGGGGTGCGTTGACTGGGTTCGAATCTGGCCATAGGACTTTTGTTTTGAGGTTTTATATATTTTTATTAAATTCGATTTTTTTTTTCTATTTGAAATTTAAAAATCGGGAAAAAATTCTATTTAATTTCTAAAATTTTTTAGACTTATTAAAAATTATATCTACAATATTTGGGTATGTTTTGTGAGAATTGAAAAGGGGATTTTTTATTAAAGAACTCAATTCTATTGATTAAAATATGACTCTTGTTTAATTAAAGAAAGATGGAATTTGGGAATGCACTTAGATTCTTCTTAATGAGATTTGTGATTTTTAATACTTGATTAAGATTATTTGAATTGTATACAATGTTATAAGTGATTAAATTGACAAAAGAGGATGAATTAAATTATTTCATGTTATGAGATCTTTAAAGAAATGTTTCTTTTTGAGAAGGAGTTTTTGAATAAAGAAATTGAAATATTATTTTGAGATTGAATGCAACATATTGTTGACCTCTAAAAAGAGATAGTTGTTGGAATCTAGAGGCTAGGCGATACCCTAGTAATCGGTAGTATTTATTAATGAATTTGAGAGCTAACCAGTGTGGGTTGAGCATCTCTTGAGAAGTAGCCAGTTAGGCTGACTCTCTTTTGTTTGTTTTAAGTCCGGTAGGGTAAGCTAGCTCTAGGTTGTGATGATTTTCTTCTAAAACTATACGGACTACACTATAGTGGAGATGTGATGAAAGTAATATAAAAACACAAGTATGAGGGCCTCGGATCTACCGTGTGAGAGTATTCATAGGTTGCCTACTTGATGCGTCATGTCATGGCGTGGATACATCTCCGGAATTAACGGGACCGTGGCGACGCTTGTGGGGTGTTTGGTGACTAGTAGTGCCATCATTCCATGACGGAGGCGAATTGTCCATAGGCTCTGCATGATGCATCATGTCATGACATGGGATTTCTCTCCAGGCTGTCTGGGCATTGGCTCGTAACTCATAGAACATCTAGAATACATACCATAGTTACCGTAGTAGTTTAACTCATGGCGAGGGAATCAACCCTACAAGATGAAGTACGATTAAGGGCTTGCCCTTGGACCTATGTAGTATGGGATGCATAGAATCCGAACAAGTGCGCATTAGTATTATTTAATATAAATAATTGCATTAAAGATTAAGTACACAGCACCCACGACATCAATATGATAGTCCCTCTTTAGCTTTGTTTGTGATCAAGTTTGTGTTTGTTAAATTATTTGGGAATTGTTATACTTTCGGCATAACGAGGATGGCCATGTATAATATTTCGTCGATTGTAAGCAACTGATGTGCCCACAGTTTTATATGCAGGACTGGGAGTTTACAAGAAGATATAAGATGAATTTGTTGCTGAAGATTATTTAAATGCTAAAGTTGTTACAATTGTACATTAATCATTGTTGTATTTTATTTATTCCGCTGTGTGTTGATGTAAAAGACCCTATTGTAAATAAAGTTTTAAATTCTATGTAAAATTGTACGAAGTGAAGTGTAAAGATCCTGTGGAACTTCGAATTCAGGCTTGTTTGGAATTCGGGGAGTTTCAAACCTTGTGATGAAATCCATGCTGATATTCTCCCACTTCTATTCTGGAATGGGCAATGGTTGCAAAAAACCTCCCAGCCTCTGATTCTCTACTTTGATCTGCTCACAAGTCATACACCTTGCCCCAAAGTCTGCCACATCCCTCTTCATACCGGACCACCAAAAGTGTTGTTTGATGTCCTTGTACATCTTTGTTCCTCTAGGATGTACTGAAAACAAGGTACTGTGTGCCTCCTGCGAGATACTCTCTCTCAAATCTACAATCTCCGGAACACACAACCTCTCACCCATCCATAGAACTCCATCTCGGACACGGAACTCTGATAACTTGCCTTCGGAAACCTGCTGCAACATCCTCTGAATCTCTGCATCTAAAATCTGACCCTCCATAATCTGCTCCCTTAAAAAAGGCTGCAACCTCAACTGAGTCAAAGACGCTCTCAAACCCTACAGTACCACCTCGATACCTGCTTGATTAAACTCTGCTGCCAACTCCCTCTAAGTAGTGATCAAACTCGACAGACTGCTATTCCGACTAAGTCCATCGGCCACCACATTCGCCTTGCCTGGATGATACTTGATCTCAGGACGAATATCTTCCAACACTTCCAACCATCTTCTCTGTCGAAGATTCAGATCCTTCTGCTGATAAATGTACTTCAGGCTCTTGTGGTCAGTATACATGTTGACCTTTTCTCCATATACATAATGCCTCCACCGCTTCAAGGCAAAGACAATAGCTGCCAATTCCAAATCATGTGTCGAATAGTTCTTCCCATGCGGATGCAACTGCCTCGAACCATATGCAATAACCTTCCCTTCCTGCATCAAGACGCACCCCAAACCCCTAAGAGACGCATCACTGAAGATATCATAATCCTTCCCAGGTTGTAGAAAAGCTAAGATAAGTGCAGTCGTCAACCTCTCCTTTAGCTCAAGGAAACTCGCCTTACACTTATCAGTCCAAGAGAATGCCCCATTTTTTCGAGTTAACCCTGTCAAAGGAACTGCGATCTATGCATAGCCTTGAATGAATCTCCTGTAATACCCAGCCAAACCCAAGACACTCCTGACTTCCTTTACTGTCATTGGCCTGGGACAATTCTTCACTGCTTCAACCTTCTGAGGATCGGTGGCCACTCCCTCCATAGAAAGGATATGACCAAGGAAAGCTACCTCGAATTTCCAAAACTCACACTTCGACAGCTTGGCATACAAGTTATGCTCCTGTAACTTTCCAATATCTCTGCCAAATACTTAGAGTGCTCTTCCTCTGACTTCGAATATAACAGAATATCATCAATGAATACCACCACGAAGGAATCAATGAATGGCCACAAAATTCGATTCATCATATCCATGAACACTGCAGGCGCATTCGTCACACCGAATGGCATTACCAAAAACTCATAGAGTCCATGAAGAGTCCTGAAAACTGTTTTACTCACATCTTCTTCCTTAACTCAAAACTGATGATACCCTGACCATAGATCAATCTTCGAAAACATAGCTGCTCCTCGAAGCCTATCAAATAGATCATCAATCTGTGGAAGCGGATACTTATTCTGAATAGTCACCCTGTTAAACTCCCGATAGTCAATGCACATCCTCATTGACCCATCCTTCTTCTTCACTAACAACACTAGTGCTCCCCACGGTGAAGAACTCGGCCTAATGAATCCCTTATTCAGTAATTCTTCAATCTACTTCTTAACTTCATCCTGCTCTACAGGTGCCATCCTGTACGGAGCCTTAGAAATCGGAGCACTTCCCGGCTTAACATTAATACAGAACTCAACATCTAGTTGCGGCGGCAATCCCGACAAATCTTCCAGGAATACAGTAGGAAAATCACTGACAACTGGAATACTTCTGACTCCATCTGGAATCATCAACTTAGATACCATTGCAGTCACTTTCGGGTCTTTCTTCTTCCTCTGAAAAGTCACTGTGGGACCGCCTGGTGCCTTCACCAACACTTCCTTCTTCTTGCATTCAATTGTGGCATCATATATTGTCATCCAATCAATGCCCACGATCACATCCACACCTATGACTTGCAGTTCAATAAGATCAATGCTAAATAATCTCCCACCAATCTCGATGTCACAACCCTCATAATACTGATCACCAATCAATTCCTCCTCTGATGGTGTTGCCACCGACAAGACTACCTGGAAATACCTTAGGTTCCACACCTAAAACTTTAGCAAAATTGGGCGACATAAATGTATGCAAAGAACCAATATCAAGTAAAACTTTTGCTTTTATTTCCTTAATCAAGACAAATCCTATTACATGAAGAATGATACTCAAATCTCCAATTTATTCTTAAACAAAGTTTTACTTAATACATCAAATAAATGAATTTAAAATTCTTGCATACCCTGGATCACATCCTTTGAGTTACCCGCATCCTCCTCAGTTAATGCGAACACTCGCCCCTGCGTGCACCTTCCTTCTTCAACTATGGACAACTTGGTCTGACATGCCCTTCACGACCACACTGATAACAAGTCTGCACCTTAAGTGGCTTGGTGCATGCTAACTGATAGTGGCCTGCTTCTCCACAGTTGAAACCAGTCACACCTTGAATTGCTGCTGCCTTCAGCTCTGGCCTACTGAACTGCTCTGCTTCACTAGAAACTTCTTCCCACTCTGACTTACTGCTGGCCTCTTGCTCCTATTCCAGGTCTCCTGCTTCTTCTGGAACTGATCCATATCTTCTTCTGTCATTGCTGCTCTCCAGACCAGCTTATCAAAATTTTTGATGCCCAGCAATATCATCCGCAACCTCAAATTCAGCCTCAAGCCCTGCTCGAATTTCTTGGCCTTTTTCGCCTCATCAACAATTAGCTCCAGTGCATACCTTGATAGCTGGGCGAACTAAGTCTCATATTCGCGCACTGACATGTTGCCTTGCTACAGATTCAAGAATTCTGTTGTCTTCGTCTCCTGAAAATCCAGAGGAAAGAAACGATCCCTGAACTCCTCCAAAAAAGCCTCCCAAGTCACCTGTTAATCCCCAAAAATCCTCTTCACTGACTGCCACCAGACGCCAGCATCCTTCTCTAACTGCATTGTAGCCAATTTCACCTTATTGGCTGTTGGGGTTTCCAAAACTTCGAAGACCATCTCCATCTGTCTAACCCAATCATCAGCCTCATTTGGATCAAACTGCCCCTCAAAAATAGGCGGCTTCATCCGCTTGAAGGACTCGACCTGCTTAATTGGAACGGCATTAACAAGCACTGGTCCAGCCCCTTGATTCTGATTCTGATTCTGTGCCATTTTGGCTGCATGAACGTGTTCAAGGTCTGATACACCCTGGCAATTTCAGTCTCAAGATCAAGTCCAACCCCAAGGGAACGCTCAGCCCCATCACCAATTCCACCATTCCTTGTTCTCGGTCCTGCAATTATACTGAATACTGCAAAATGAAGGAAAAGTTAGAGCATCACAACACAATTCATATTCACATCAACACCCCCAAGGCAAAAGCCCCAATCATACCCCAAACCATAACATCTTGTTTTAATTCTATGTGATACTCACACTCTAATGTCAACACCTAGGTACTCACGCTTTAATGTCCACCTAGGTTTATTTTTATACCATGTTTATCATTACTATTGAAGCATGCTCTGATACCCATCTCTGTAGCGCCCCAAATTTCCAATATAATATCTCAAAAATTCGTGGCACAATTTCCAGCATCTACCTCAATGTAATAGTAAATATAGCCAAACACAGATAATTTTTTCAACTTTTATTACATCAATTTTTTACAAAACACAGCGGAATTTAAACACCTTGAATTAAAATTTCTTTCTTTTACAACACATTCTTTTACAATTTGCATAAACCACATTATCATTCTACCACATGCATCCAAATCCCAAGCTATAGGTACCTACCTGTAAAATAAGAGGCTAAAGATAACCTTAACCCCCAAAACTACAGGGGTCAGCCATAACGGTGTGAGTGACATCAAAAGAAATGCAACATAAATAAAACATAAAGAATAAAGTCATGATCGATACATACCAACAGTGGTAACGAGTGGAATACGAAATAACAATAAATAAAGCATGAAAACATCAAGTGAAACTAGGCTAAGTGTCAAGTGTAGAAAAACAGAAAACAAACATGTATAAAATCAAGTCAAGAAAACACAAATACAGTATGATGACTCTCTAATGCATACTTGTCGGATTCTATGCATTCCATACTACATAGGTCCAGTGCAAGCCCTTATCATTCTCCACTTTATATGGTTCAATCCCTCGTTATGCAACTAATCCTACTATGGTGATGGAAACAAGATCCAGATTACTCCGCAAATAGGCCTGACAACCCTCGACACACAGGCATCATATAAGAATAGCTCAAAAACCGGAGAATCACCTCCCTGCCATGTACCCTACAAATAGGCCAGCCGGCTCTCGACGTGCAGATAAACAAGTACATCCCGTGAATAGGTCTGCTAACCCTCGACACGCGAATGCACCCGTATGTTCCGTGAACAGGCCTGTAGACCCTCGACACGCGAACATACTAACTGTTCTCTAGAGGCAGAACAACACAATCCTGCAATCCATCCGTTGGACTAGACCCCTAGAGCATATAATTACGTTTCCCAAGTTCCATCCCATCTCCGCTAGTGTCTGTCCTTAAGTTGGTTATTATTAAAAACATAATTTTTCCTCTCTAGAGTAAGTGTATCCTGCCGAACTTAATTCCACAAAACAACCCCAAGACCCTACTGGTCAAATTTCACGAAATCTCATTTGCCGGTTCACAGGAATCCTACTTAACTCTTAGAGACTCACAATTCAAATAACAACACAAAACCTTTCATAAAAACTCTTAATTTCATTATTAAAACGCTTATATCAGTGAAAACTTCTTTAATAAACAAAAATCCAAATTCATTCAATATACTCAAAATTTCCAGAATTGAAACAAAATATTAAATCCGTTAAATAAATGAGAATCATATTTGAAGTCGTAGAAAATCACAAAACATCAATTCCTTCGAAAACCGTATATATTTCACTTTCTAAAGTCATAGAAATACAGTTTAAATTCTATTGTAATAAAAATATAACTCTCAGCAAAATACTGTAATCTGTAGCAAAAATATCATCTAAAATAGTAGATCGTTAATCCATAAGTTCGAAGAAATAATCGTTCAAGAAAAACGACGAAAAACCTAAGAAGACAATCAGTAAAACCACTGACGGTCGACTGCCAAAACTAGTTCAAAAAGCGACGGTCGACTGTCTAGTTTAAAATCCAAAAGTAAGGAATTGATAGTCGACCAACATCTTTAGTTCAAAACAAAGCGGACGACTGGCATGTCAAAAAAAACACAGCTTTGAATTTCGTGCACATTTTAACTGATACTTCATTTAATCTTTGTAAAGTCATAAATTTGTAAAACAAACTTCTTGAGATTATAAAATATAACTTATCTAACATACTGGAGTTTATAAAACAAATCAAAACCTCATCAAATTCATTGAAGAGCAATTTTTCACTAAAACTCTTCAAACAGTGAAACATAAATGTATAAGTGTATATCTGTGTGTTAAGCCTCGGTAAAACATCAAGAATCCATGAATTTGAGTAGTATATGGTTCAATTTAACTTTAGAATTAATACAATCAAGATTCAATCAAAATTTCACAAGACATCAATTTTTCGACAACTTCTTCAAAACAGGGTATATGAGAGTGTGTGTATATATGTATATAACTGTGGGTGTGCATACATCAGTTAAAACATCAAGAAAACATCATGTATAAGTAGTATATTTTTTAATCCAGTGTCGGTATCAACATACATCGAAATCCCCTTGAAAATATCACAAAACTCAAAAAATCAAGTTCGACTGAAACCCCATCAGACCCAAAAATCAAAACCCCCTTTTCACTTCAAGAATTGATCTTTTGATTCAATAACTCCTCTTGCAATTCTTTAAACACATGCACAATCACTTACATCAGTCTACCCATAAATATATGTGATTACAGCATGTATTAGTCAAGTTCTTTTCATCAAATCATGTATATGTGTATACACAGTAAAGATTCATCTTTAATCAATTTTGTGCATTATAATTCCTACCACTCATTATAACCAATCAAAACAGCAGGAATAGAAAGGAAAACATCATACCTATAATTTCTATTAGGTTCTTAGCAATCTCAAGTCATCCATATAGAATTTTAATCATCACTAGCATAGTTTTCATGAAAAATTTAATCTTTATTCATCCATCCATCAACAATTCATTATATCATCATACAATCCTCTAAGATGCTTTCTAATAGCCAAATCATCACATACAACATGCATAGAACAGTAAGAAAGCAAACATATGTCACTCACCTTATTGAAGAATCAACTAAAATAATAAAGAATAAGAAAAGTCCTTCCTTTCGCAAGCAATTCAAGATCCTCGCTTCGAAAATCCAAGAAATCAATAATAAAGAAAACCCCTTTGTTTAGTGCTACAAAGAGACGGCTGCACCTCTCTTTTAATAGACCAGAAATCCAGTTTCTAGGGGTTGAATAGATTTTGCAAAATATCCCTTTTGAATATATCTTTACATGTATAAATCCTTATACTTGGAAATTAGATTAACCAATTCAATTGAGATTTAAAATAAAAATTAACTACCCTGATCTGGCAGGCACTGTTTTCAAACCTAGAAAATAAATTTTGTAATTTTTGCCTCTAAGTGGCAATTTTGCAAAAAAAACCCTTCTTTAACAAATTTGCGAAATAAACCAAATTTATTAGAATAAAAAGTGAACTCTTTACCTCTGAGTTGGCTAGCCATCAGGCTCAGCCCAAAAAACCAAAATTCTGGAGTTTTTACTCCAATTGCTAATTTTGCACAAAAGCCCCTCTTTTTGTAATATTTACAAATATACCAAATAAATATCAGAAAAATTTAGAAAATTCATAAATAATACCTACTAATAAATATTAGGTTTTTCCAAAATAATTTCTGACTTTGAACTCCCCAAGAAAATATTTGCACGTGTTTTGCATGTGTAGAAAGATAAATTTCAGAAAAATGTTTATTAAATCACCAAAAATAACTTTAATTCATTTATTAATCTCAAAAACATTATTTAAAAATCTAGGGAGTTACATCACTCCCTCCTTAGAATAGTTCTGTCCTCAGAACTACTACTAATAGGGACCAAACAACATAAGCAAAAGAAGAAATGCAATTACATAAATGGAAATATAGTTTAAAGAATACAGTCATACAAAAGAATACTATCTTACAAAGAGCTCAGGAAAATCCTTCTGCATGCGATCCTCCGGCTCCCAAGTAGGTTCCTCAAATAGCTGGATCCTCCACAATACCTTGACCATGGGTATCACCTTATTTCTCAACACCTTCTCCCTACAGTCAACAATCGCTACAGGCTACTCCTTGTAACTCAAGTTCAGCTGTAAAACTTCAGGCACTTCCGCCAGCTGATGACTCTGATCCGACACATACTTCCTCAACATCAACACATGGAACACATCATGCACTTGTGCCATGCCTCCTGTAGTTCCAACTTATATGCTGTCTTACTAGTCCGCCCCACAATCCTGTATGGCCCAATGTACCTTGGTGCCAACTTGCCTCCGTTTCCAAACCTGATCACTCCTTTAGTTGTAGACACCCTGAGAAAAACTACATCCACAACCTCAAACTCCAAGTCCCTTCGTTCAGTGTCTGCATAACTTTTCTGCCGACTCTGAGGCTTGACCAACCTTGTAAGCCTTATTTTCGAATTTTATTGTATTTTGTACTCTTTTGATTATTGTATTTGAACTCATTTGTTATAGTGCAATTTGTCTTTTCTTGGGTCCTTTTGTTCTCTCTTGATCAATCTGTGTTCTTTTGATTGGAATCTGTTCTTTTGCGAATTTGGCTCTTTTCCATTTTGAATTCGATTTGTTCTCCTTTGTGTTTGTCTCATCTCATTGCATTTGTTTGTCTCTTTTTGGAGCCAACAACGATACCCAGAACCCATATAATATCAACCCAAAATCCTAATTTCTTGATCCCTATAAATACCCTCTTAATTAAACCCTAATTATTATCCCCCTCTCTCTCCTCCGTCGTTTCTCTCTCCCTGAACCCAATTCTTTTCTCTTCTTTGTTTCTAACCGTAAACCGTAAACCCCTCGACCCCATCACCCTATACCCCGATCGCCCCCATCGTCACCATCTTCATCGTCCCCTCATCCCCTCGACCTCGCCGTCATCGTCGCGTCTCCGGTGTCCTCGCCATTATCCGTCGAACCCAACCACCAAAGCTTTCCCATCACCGTAACTCATCGTCATCGCCCTACCCATCGTCGTTGTAGAACCCCGTATTTTCAAATATTATTTTAATTATTTGAAAATGAATTTAAATGATTTTCTGAGAATTTAATTGATATTTTCTAAAAGATTTATCTTTTGTACACGTGCAAAACACGTGCAAACGACTTTTGAGATGTTTGAAAAATTAAGTTTTCCTTATGAAAAACCATTATTTATTATTTGAGAATTATTTAGTATTTTTCCAGATTTTTCTGAAATTAATTGTGCCTATTTGCAATTTTTGAGAAAAGAAGGACTTATTTGCAAAATTGACTTTTTAAAGGGGCTAAAATGCAAAATTGGCATTCTGGACGTTTTAAACAGTATTGGTTAAGATTTAGAAGTATATTTTCTATTAAATCCTAATTTAAATGAATTTTAGATGAATTTCCAAGAGTAGATATATATATATATATATATGTATAATTGCATTTTGAAGGGATTATTTTGTAAATATATTCCTAAACCCTAATACTTGATCCCGGCCTATATAAGAGAGTTTGCAGCCGTCATTCGCTGCACAACTCAGATCTTATTATATTCTCATTCTTTTGGTGATTGAGGAAGAAGCTTTTGGATCTAGCAAAGGAAGGCTTTTGTGGATTCTTCTTGATTCTAAAAGGTGAGTGATATAGACTTGTTTTGTTTATGTGTATGATTGCATGTTGTTTTGTTTGATGTTTTCGTATCTTGTATGAAATCGACGCCATGGTTGTATTTGTGATATACATGTGAAATCCATGAAAGATTAGTAGATCTCGATTGACAATTCTTGATTGCTTGAAACATGTTGAAGTTTGATTTATGATTATTGAAGATAAGAAATTGGATGGAGGAATCTCTGGACCTTGTTATTACGAATTGGATCAGATTTGAGTTGAGGAAGGGATTTGGTATTATGATAAACTCCAGTATTGAGTATTGATTACAGACCTAATTTGTGAGATCTGTGGGCCGACAGTCGACTGGGACTATGTATCAGTCGACTGGTACGACCCTATTATTATATTTTCAGTCTCGTGTAATCGTTCGGGACAGTCGATTGGCACTATAATCAGTCGACTGGTATGCTGAGTAAAGTTTGTTCAGTCATTTCGGGACAGTCGACCATGACCCCTATGAGTCGACTGTTAGCACTTGGATTGTTCTTGAGAAATTATCGGTAATTGTTTAGGGTAAGTCGACTGATGGTTGATGAAGTCGACTTACTGCACTTGTTATAATCTTGGATATTAGTTCTCGGGGCAGTCGACTTACTATAACATAAGTCGACTGGTTATGATGAGTTTTCATGATCTTGAGGGTTCTTATTATCTTTAGTTGTTTGTAGATGGATATGTTCGTCGGTGTCATGGCATACCGGGTTCGTATTCGATCTATACCTTCTTAGTTTGTTTGTAGATGGATATGTTCGTCGGTGTCATGGCATACCGGGTTCATATTCGATCTATACCTTCTTAGTTGTTTGTAGATGGATATGTTCGTCGGTGTCATGGCATGCCGGGTTCGTATTCGATCTATACCTTCTTAGTTGTTTGTAGATGGATATGTTCGTCGGTGTCATGGCATACCGGGTTCGTATTCGATCTATACCTTCTTAGTTTGTTTGTAGATGGATATGTTCGTCGGTGTCATGGCATGCCGGGTTCGTATTCGATCTATACCTTCTTAGTTGTTTGTAGATGGATATGTTCGTCGGTGTCATGGCATACCGGGTTCGTATTCGATCTATACCTTCTTAGTTTGTTTGTAGATGGATATGTTCGTCGGTGTCATGGCATGCCAGGTTCGTATTCGATCTATACCTTATCTTTAGTTTTGTAGATGGATATATTGCTATCCGATCTATGACATTATTGGTGATCGATTGTTGGACATACATTGTGGCATTGGGACTTATTGATAATTGGGCATATACTGAGATGTGAGGATTTCTGTTGACTCAGATCAGTCGACTGGTTCATTATACAGTCGACTGCACCGAGCAGTTGAGCTGCACTATTTTTGAGGATGAATGATTGATGGATACTTGATCGTTGGTATTGTTTCTCGACTTGGTTCTTGCATGTACTGGCCTATCGTTCTTATTTCAGATTACATGTTCAGCTATTGTATTTTTGTTCAGTACATGTTGGTTGAGAATTTATGTTTATTTGTTATTTATGTTTGTTGTTTATATCACTCACACCATTTATGGCTGACCCCGTAGTTTTGGGGGTTAGGGTTCAACTCTAGCCTCACATGTTGCAGGTTGCTTAGAATTGGAGGCTTGGATGCTTGGGTTAGCTATAGAGATTATGAGTATTATAATAGAGCCTTGTGTAAATTGTTGTAAGAAGAGTTTTGTAAAAGGAATTGTTGTAATTTAAAGTGTTTGTATTTCCGCTGCAATGTTAAAGATTATTGTAATAAGAATTTGGAATAAAATGATTTGAGTTTTGGTCTATGTATATTGTTACATTGAAGTGGATCGCTGGGAAAGTGCCACGTATTTTCTAAGTTCTCATATTAGAAATTCGGGGCGCTACAGTCGTGCTCATCACCATCGCACTCGCCATCCCTCGCCGCTCCACCGAGTCCCCTTGCGTCGCCGTTCGTGTCCCCGATCACGAGCACCATCGTTCCCCTGTTTTCGACCGAGAGAACAGAGCCATCCTTCGCCGTAAGTGTCACCGCGGCCGTCGCTTCTCGACCGTGGTCGCGTCGCTCCGCCACCGCAGCCGCCCATCGCAATCGTCGCGTAGCGCCAGTCCACCATTCGCTCTCTCTCTCTCTCTCTCGCTGTCATGAGGAAGAAGACGAGCCCCGACTGGTCGCCCTTGCTATTTGCTATTCTGGGCACGTTGGATCCGCTCTTCGCTATCCCGTGTTTGCCCCTAATTTGCTGTGTATGAGGCTTTCCATTGGGCGAGTCCGCTGTCCCGTGTTCTGCCACACCCAATCCCACTTTGATGTCCCCTGTTTTGGGTCGGATCCGGTGTGAGGCAGAGGTTCTATTGGCTGATTTCGATGTTTCGTGTTCTGTGCACACCAGATCCTATTTCGGTGTTCTGTTTTCTGTCCCGATCCGGTGTAAGGAATTGCTCTTGGATCTTGTTGTTACTGTTGATTCTTCGCGCATATTTTGGGAGATTTCGCCCAGGATTCTGATCCCGTTATTCCTATTTTTAATTATATCTGCAATAACAGGCAAGTCTCTTCCTGAACCCTTTTTATTATTTGTGTTCAAGATTATTTGATCTCCTGCAAGTAGATCCTGTCCTTTTACTATCAAAACTGCTTTTGACAATTCCGTTAAGATTATCGCGGGTTTACACGAGCTAACCCGACATACTCTTAACATCGTTCTATCTCTTCGATCTAAACCTAGTCCCCAATATTTCATGCATATGCACAATTAAACCACTGACTCATGCATAGGATTACTTGATGACTTGGATATGATGAACGTGCTAGATTGAATTTAATTGATGAATTGATACCATGACCATGATAAATGTATCTTAAGCCTTAGAAATTTGCATGTTGACACCTAGGATTGTTTTGACTACCAATTTTCATTCTATATGTGATTGAATGAATTATTTGTTATCTTTTTATGTTAAGTTGATTTCTGGACTGCTGTAAGTTTCACTTTGAATCAGATTTTTAGCCATGTTAATGACATAATTTTAGAAAACGTACTAAACATAAAATGTAGCCCTTGATGTTTAGATAATTTTTCCTTGGTCTGGATTTAAATTTCAACTTTTTATCTGTTAGATATCATCACTTTACTGCAACTGTGTTAGTAATTTTCATCATGCGTATCCTGCTGTTTCTTATTTTATTTGACCCTGTTAACAGTAAAAGAAAATTCTGAAATAAATTATACTGGACCTAGACATGTATAGTTACTTCCCAGAATTATTGTAGATTTTATTAATGAGTTCTCTGACCCGAAATAATTAATGGAACATAACCTACTGTATGTTGACTGAACATAAAACCTGATTATATTAGAGTTTTCACCCTAGTTCCTATGTCTTTTATATGCCTTAATTATACTCATGGGAACCGTGTGGAAGTCTACTTTCCAGATCTTCCGGTGGATTCAGTTTTACTATTGTGTAGTGACCATAATCCATATTTTAGTACAGCAAGGTCATGCTGTCCTGATTTTGTGAAATGTGTTTATATGATGTGTTTGCTTCATGCTTTGTCTGTAGCGCTTAGAATTAGTCACACATAGTAACATACAAAATTGACACCCTCTTGCATGCTCATATAGGATGAAAATAAACTATTAATAAGTCGGGGTATTATGGGTAGACTTGGTAGTGGACAATCGGAAAATGTACTCGGTAAGGGCTTCTCGCTTGCACGTATACTTGACATAGAAGGAGGAGCATTGATTGCAATAATTGACTGATGATTCTTGCACATAAATTCTTGTTATCAATGCCGAGTACACAAACCGTGAATTCACCATCGGTCTAAAATGATCACTGTGCTTGCGCAGAACCTGTGGAATGGGACGCAGCAGTACGTGCACTAGATAGGTTAATAAATTACTTAACAACCTGTATACTTGATCTTGTATTGAACTTGACTTGACATCATGCATTTCATTTGTGATTATTATACACCTTTTATATTACCTACTCTTTGTTTTGTTCTTTGTCTTTGACCATATTCCTTTCCTTTGATATTCATGCTTTCCTATTATCCTTTGTTTTCTCTACTTGCCGCACATGACTTGCTCTAAGGGCACTCTTTTCTTTCTTTTTAGATAAATATTTTATAGGTACTGAAGGATCTGTTCCCGAAAAAATTGGTAAGCAACGTTTCTAGTGTTGGATCCAGTCTCCGCTGCGTAGTTGTATTAATTGTTGCTAGACTTATTTTCTGAATATTGTTATCCCTTGTACTCTGTTTTGGGCTCTATGAACAGTAGTTTTGTTTTGATCCTGGATGTTGGATATTTATACTGTTGGTTTATTTCATTATTATTGAAATTTTATCATTGATTCATGTAGTTATATTTCTTGCGTAGTTGTATTTTGTTGTTCTTATTGCTAAGTTAGTCTGATATAGCTTATGGATGGTATCTACATCATTCGCTGGGCCTACGTTATGTACTCGTATTCCGTATTTTGGAAAGCAGGGCATGACAAACCTTTTACGAATCATCTAGATCTTTTTCGATGTCTGCTGCACAATCTCAGGCCCAAACATTTGCCTCTCACCAACTTCATACCAACAAACAGGTGTCCTGCACTTCCTCCCGTACAGAGCTTCATACGGAGCCATCCCGATACTCGCATGGTAACTGTTGTTATAAGAAAACTCAACCAATTCTATGTAGCTCTCCCAACTGCTCCCAAAATCCATAACACAAGCCCTCAGCATATCCTCCAATACCCGATTCACCCTTTCCGTCTGGCCATCGATCTGCAGATGGAAAGCAGTACTGAAATTGTTTCTGGTACCCTAGGTTGCTTGCAACCCCTTCCAAAACCTTGATGTGAACCTCGCATCCCTGTCGGAAACAATCGACACAGGAACCCCATGAAGTCTCACAATTTCATCAATGTACAGCTCAGCCAATTTTTGCAACGACCAAGTAATCTTCATAGACAGAAAGTGAGCTAACTTGGTCAAATGGTCCACAATAACCGAAATAGAGTCATTGCCCTTCGGACTCCTCGACAACCCTGTGATGAAATCCATGCTGATATTCTCCAACTTTCATTCTGAAATGGGCAATGGATGCAACAAACCTCCCGGACTCGGATTCTCTGTTTTGATCTGCTGACAAGGCATACACCTTGCCACAAAGTCTGCCACATCCTTTTTCATACCAGACCACCAAAAGTGTTGTTTGATGTCCTTGTACATCTTTGTGCCTCCAGGATGTAGTGACAACAAGGTACTTTGTGCCTCATTACAAGATACTCTCTCTCAAATCTGCATTCTCCGGAACACAACCTCTCACACATCCATAGAACTCCATCTAGGATACGGAACTCTGATAACTTGCCTTCGGAAACCCGCTACAACATCCTCTGAATCTCTACATCTGATTTCTGACTCTCCATAATCATCTCCCTTAAAGAAGGCTGCAACCTCAACTGAGCAAAAGACGCTCCCAAAACCTTGCAGTACCACCTCGATACCTACTTGATTAAACTTTTCTACCAACTCCCTCCGAGTAGTGATCAAACTCGACAAATTTAAGATCCTCACTTCGAAACTCCAAGAAATCAATAATAAATAAAACACATTTGTTTAGTTCAGCAAAGAGACGGATGTACCTCCCTTTTAATAGGCCGAAAATCCAGTTTCTAGGGTTTGAGTAGATTTTGCAAAATATCCCTAATGAATATATCTTTACATTGAAAATCCTTATAATTGGAAATTAGATTAACCAATTCAGTTGAGATTTAAAATCAAAATTAACTACCCTGATCTGGTCGGCACTGTTTTCAAACCCATAAAATAAATTTTGTAATTTTTGCCTCTAAGTGGCAATTTTGCAAAAAAAAACCTTCTTTAACAAATTTGCAAAGTAAACCAAATCTATTAGACTAAAAAATGAACTCTTTACCTCTGAGTTGGCTAGCCATCATGCTCCCCAAAAAACCAAAATTCTTTAGTTTTTATGCTAAGTTGTAATTTTGCACAAAGCCCCTCTTTTTGTAATATTTGCAAATATGCCAAATAAATATCAGAAAAATCAAAAAAATTCATACCTAATAATAAATATTAGGTTTTTCCAAAATAATTTCTGACTTTGAACTTCCAAAGAAAATATTTGCATGTGTTTTGCACGTGTAGAAAGATAAATTTCAGAAAAATATTAATTAAATCACCAAAAATCACTTTAATTCATTTATTAATCTCATAAAAATTATTTAAAAATCTAGGGGGTTATAAATTCAGCTTACTCCCCAAAGTTTCTTGAAGACTCCCAGAACTGAGACTTGAATCTCGTATCTCTGTCGGATACAATACTGACAGGAACCCCTTGTAACCGCACAATCTCTTGAATGTACTTCTCAGCCAAACTCTCGGTGAACTGACCCACTCTGAAAGGAATAAAGTGAGCACTCTTCGTCAAACGGTCCACGATCACCCAGATAGCATTATGGCCCTTAGGACTTCTCGGCAATGCTGTCACAAAATCCATAGTGATGTTCTTCCATTTCCACTCTGGAATCGATAGAGGTTGCAAGATTCTGGCGGTCCTCTGATGCTCTGTTTTCACTTGCTGACAAAACAGGCACTGGGACACAAACCTAGCCACTGCTCTCTTCATGCGGTGCCACCAAAAAAGTTGCTTCAAATATCTGTACATCTTAGTGCCTCCAGGGTGAACAGAGTAGGGCGAGCGATGGGCTTCCTCGATTAGTTTCTGCCTGACTTCTTCTTTTGGTACACACAACCTAGTTCCAAAGCGATGCGAGCCATCTACGTGAATGAGCAAGTCGATCCTCAGGCCTGCTTCTACTTCGCTGCTGAATTTCTGTAATTGCTCATCCCCAGCCTGGGCTTTCTTGATCTGCTCCACTAATGAATACTGTAACTGCAACATCATACATTATTGTGGTGTACCGGGCAGAATCACTTCTAAATCCAGCCTTCTCATGTACTCCAGAAGTTCCCTCTGGTTAGTTAGAAACATGGCGGTGGGTCGCGTGCTCAGAGCATCAGGTACCAAGTTCACCTTACCTGGATGGTACTGCAAATTGATATCATAGTCTACCATGAATTCAAGCCACCTGCTCTGCCTCATGTTGACCTCCTTCTGCATGAATACATACTTGAAGATCTTGTGATCGGTAAAAATCTCCACCCTATCTTCCAGCAAATAGTGCCTCCACAACTTTAAGGCGAAGAGTACAGCTGCAACCTCCAGGTCATATGTTGGGTAGTTCTTCTCATGCAGTCTCAGCTGTCGAGATGCATAAGAAATAACCCTGCCTCGCTGCATTAGTACAGCGCCCAGTCCTTTGCCAGAAGTGTCACAGTGAATCACGAAGCCTCCTGAACTGTTGGGTATGATTAGCACATGTGCTGATGCCAGCCAATTCTTCAACTCTAAGAAAGCATCATCACAGGCCCCATCCCAAATGAACTTATGCTCTTTTCTAGTCAGTTTGTTAGAGGTCCTGCGATTTTCGAGAAATCCTGGATGAACTTCCGATAATAACCTGCTAGCCCAAGAAAACTTCGCACTTCTGAAACTGACTTCGGCACCGGCCAATCCTTGATTGCAGTGATCTTCGACGAATCGACCGAAACTCCCTCACCCGAGATAATATGGCCAAGGAATGCAACACAATCTAACCAGACCTTGCATTTTCTGAGCTTCCCGTATGGCCGGTTCTCTCTTAGAGTCTACAAGACCACCCTCAAACGTTCTGCATAGTCCTCCATATTCTAAGAATACACTAAGATATCATCGATGAATACTATCCAGAAATAGCGAGAACACCCTGTTCATCAAGCTCATGAATACTGCGGGTGCATTTGTGACTCCGAACAGCATCACCAAGAACTCATAGTGGTCATATCTTGTGTGGAACGCCGTCTTCGGAATGTCTTCAGTCTTCACCTTAACCTGGTGGTAATCTGAACGAAGGTCCAATTTGGAGAAGACTGAAGCACCGATGCTTTACAATCTTTCCATAGCTAAATCAGTCATTATATATTGAATCGAATCAATCTATTTGCCTCTATGATTCGATGCCCATTATAAGATTATAAATATCAATATGTATGTTCCTGCTCTGCTGCCTCTTCTAACTTGTAGTTAGATTTTGACCTAGCTACTGTTCAAATTAATTAAAACTTTATGAATAAGAGTTTTATCCCCCTAGGTCTAGTTTCTAGAACTTCTGACGGACCTAAAATCCGATGTGTAGGTTGCAAGGTATACTGTTTTTAGTGTTGTGATGTTTGTAATTCCAGATTACTATTTTGAAACGTATTTTCTTGAATAACTAATTTAAATACCATGCTAAAAGTATAATTAAGACCTGATATTTACCAATATATGACTAAACATGATTAAGAATTTATTTATGATTTTTATGAGATTTTTAAATGAATTTATAGTCACTTTATACATATAAGAATTTGACCCCGGTCTGCTACCTGAGCAGTAGTTCAGTAAAGAACTGTCTGGTTGACCTAGTTTTTATATTTAAAATGTATCTTGTAAATATGCGCTGGAACCGACAGGGAGTCTAGTTTCTAGAATCCTTGACGAAACCGAATTTTCTTTCCTATGGCAACGGTAAAGTTGATCTTTGTGCAGTGACGTCTGACTGCTAGACTTGTCACTTGTGTTTATTTATACAGAAATATTTTGTTCTTTGCTTTTATGACTTGAAACACGTTACGCACGTTGTATAGACTTGATGTCTCCCTGATCATGTCCCGACACTATTTCCGTTGTTATACCATGTTTAATGACTATAAAAGAATCACAAGTCGGGGTATTGAGGGAAAGACCTAGTAGTGGGGTATATAGGAGATTATACTCGGAAGGGGGCCTATGTTCCCCGTGATGATGATATATGATTACAAGTTGGATGGAACTAAGTGTCACGTAGAACTATGTGCCACATCAGGAGTTGACGGGGGTTACCTCTAGAGCCTGCGGGGGTTACCTCTAGAGCCCATCACATGATTACATGCTTTCCTATCTACATGATATGTATCTGCAAGTTATATGGAACTAAGTGCCACGTAGAACTAAGTGTCACATCATGGGTGACGAGGGACACCTCTAGACTCCATTACATGACCACATGATTACAAGTTACATGGAACTAAATGCCATGTAAAACTAAGTGTCATGTTATGGGTGACGGGGGCCACCTCTAGCCTATGCGGGGGCCACCTCTAGACTCCATTACATGAGTACATAATTCTCGAGTACTTGACCCTGTATAATTCACCACTAGAGTCTAAACTTTAACATGCTTGTATGCACCCAACCTATAGTATGGGATGCAAGATTGTGTGCATTAGTTAGGATTTATAAAAGATTGTCAGACTCGAGATTAACAATGAATACATGCATGACTCATGATTCCAGTAACATGTTAGCTGTTACAAGATTACATGATTCCTATTTACAAGTTACATGTTACATATTTACAAGTTAAAAGATTCCTGGTACAGGACACATTTCCTGTTATATGATTTCTTGTTACCGATTGATTATACATTGAAGTCCGTTTATATGTTGTCACTTGCATTGAATCCTCATTTACATGTTGAATTTTCTCGTTACATGAGTCCTTGTTCCCTGTTATATCCTTGTTCTTGTTCTTGTTTTGCTTGTACTACTTGCGACCCGTAACTTGCTCTAACAGGTAAATCTATCTTTCTTGGAGTTAATGTTATAAAGGTACAGCGATGGGATGCTAAAGAATCTTAGCAAACTGTTATTGCATGGTATATTCCCCGGCTATTCTGTAAGTTCTTATATCCCATATTTTGTTATTGAATTATATTCTTGTTTATGTGATTGATATTGTATTGTTAAGCTTATTGACATTGTACAGCTTATGGATGATATGATTTGACATACTTATATCATTCGCTGGACCTCAGTTACGTGCCTATGTTCCCGTATAACTGGGAAGCGAGGCGTGACATGGAGTATGCCGAACCGAACCCTGTTTACACTATTAAGGTTGATTATGCCATCACCATCCTTACGCGGGAGGAGCTTGCCGATATTACGGCAGGCTTTGGGATTCCCCTCGAGTATGGACCACTTTTACCGGGTCCTAGAGTTAGGGCCTGCTACACAATGTCAGAGGAATATTTCTTCTTTCCTTGTGATGCTTTCTTCGCGGGGCTTCGTTTGCCCCTCCACACCTTCGTCAAAGAGGTGCTTAATAGGTATAGGTTGTGCCTGATGCAGCTTATGTCCAACGCATGGAGTCATGTGGTGGGTTTTGTCTTACAGTGTTGTTGGCTCGGGGCCGAACCGAGCATCGTTGTGTTCCGACGTTACTTCAAGATTATTCAACAGAGAAAGATTGAGGAATGTTGGTATCTCAGTCCTTATAAGAACAGGGGCATGACCGAAGTTCCCATCTCAATCAAGCGTTGGAAGGATAAGTTTCTTATCATGAGAAGTGCAAAGCCGTGGGGGTTTCCCATGACATGGAGGAGAAAGGTTCCGTCCGTGATGAGGGCGGAGCCGGTGGTGACCATTGCGGAGAAGAATGTCAGTGATGCACTTGTTGTGTTGGAGGTGTTGTCATAACGAGATATCACCGACGAATTACTCTTTGAAGGTGGTCTTGGCCCGGTTTTCTAGTATGGTTTACTGCTTTTGATTTCTTGTCATTTCAATCATGCCTTTGTCATTTTTGCACCGATTTTGTTTTGCATCATGAGTTCTAACTTCTTAGTGTTTCATCTTGCAGGAAACATAAGCATGGACTACAAAGACTTGCTGGCAGACATGGATGCGCTATGTAACAAGAGGGTTGATGAGCTGAAGAAGCAAAAAGATCGGCAAGCCGTCCTTCTCCTTCTCAGGACCCGTTGCCTCCGGTCCCTACCATATCGACAGAGCCAGCTTCGGGGGTGCCGCCCTTTGTTTCCGCGAGTTCTTCCTTGGTTGTGATTGTGGCAAGTGCCACGCCTGTTCCATTGATCGCCGAGGCTGCAGTAATTTTCGTCGATAGGAAGGAGACGTCGATAGGAAGGAGACGTTTACAGTCCCAACTAGAATGTGAAGCCACGGGAGAGCTTCTTGGGGAACTGTGCCGCATGCCTCAATGCTAGTCGCCACCTTCCTACTCCTACTGACCGAGAAAGGCTGAAGATGGAGCCCCCTGAGAGGTTCGTCTTGGAAATTGCGCGAGCGCACATGATGGTATGATCTAGTCTTCCGTGATTTTTGGCTTGAGTTCTTCCCATTTGCAATATGATATTTAATTTTTTTCTTCTTATCTCAGGAGATGTGTCACTTCGGACACCTGGTCGACTTTTATGCAACTAAGGAGAAGAACTTAAGGGCCCAGATCTCTCATGCTGAGAGAGACAAGAAGAGGGTCATCAAGGAACTGAGGGCGGAGTTGGAGTTGTTGAAGAAGAAGGAAGGGGAGGCGCACCTTGAGTTGGAGGTGTCGACGAAGATGGTGGAGGAGATGCACCTTGAGCTGGAGGCATCAAATAAGCGGAGCAGAAGAGGGTAGCCGAGCTCTTGTTAGAGTTGGAGAAGGCCTGTGCTGATGCGGCCTTAGAGCTCAAGACCGGGGTGACCAAAGTTGAGGTCATGGCCAAGTCTAAGTTGCAAGGGGTAATGGTCAAATCTTACGCGGCGGCGATTTCGCATGTGGTGGAGCACATTCCTGGTTTTGATGGAAAGGGCTAGCACATACTACTTTTCCCCAGGAAGGCCCTCGGTATGGGAAAGGAAGATGGTGGTGAGGGCAATACTCCCGCGAGGGGTGCAAGGAGTGGTTCTGAGAAGAAAGGTGAAGGAAATGAGGCATCAGGAGCTCCTTGGTTCTGCCGAGACAGGTGGATGCCTGATTCACCCTTCAATGTTTCACACTTTCTTTAGTTGCATTTGATTCATATTTTAATTGCAACTGATTTAGTCTTTGTATGATGCCTAATTGCGGACTGGACACCGCACTCCTGTACCTTCATTTTAGTGGATGAAAGACTATTTTCCTGCCTTATCATTGCCTTTGTATTGTGCCGACCGTATTTTGTGATAACTTTTAAGTGTGGCACTTAGTTCTCTTGTGAGAAGATGTTCTTCGACTTGCTGACGAATGATTGTGGGGACGGGGGAGATACGCTGTAGTGAAGAAGCCGATCATCTTCGTAGGTGACTGTGCATAACGAAACTAGCTGTCGACCATTTGCATGTTCAGTTAGAAGATGAGTGTTTGAAAATTGTTCGCCTCAAGTCAGTGCTTATCGAGAGGGACTATGAGTTAGCTCTCCTACGTGCTGATCATTTTTCCAGCATGCCCCTGCCTCCGAAGGTGACAAAAGACAGTATCGGAGCGTGTGCTATACTTAGGGAAGTGGTTGTTGAGAAAATTTGGAGCTGTATTGTCTCCATGTGAGACTTGGTGGGTTGCCAATGACAAGAACTTTGTGCATTGTTGGTGCAAAAAAGTGAGTAACAGTTGATGTGAAGAATGTCACAACGGCTAAAGTGAAGAACAGCACAATAACTGGTGGAGCTGGGTCGAGCATTCGGGGAACAAGCTCAACTGCACATGTACCCCCTCATCCTTCTGGCGATGTTCAGAGCGAGGTGACTGCTTTGTCGAGTTTCTCTTCCCCCCGTGGAGGATCGCGTGCGTTGGGTCCTAATCCACATACCCAGTTTGCGGGATCTGCCCCTTCTGTCACAGACGTAAGTGGCCCAAAAGTCGTGGTGTCCGTCAAGAAACCCACAAGGAGCCTTGTGTCTCTTAGGAATAATATTCCCTACCTGCGGGGTCGGAAGCACGGTTTGTAGGCCATATTGTAAAGTTACTATGCTGCTTAACGTTTCGACATGCCTTTGTAATGATTTTTTCACTTGCAAACTCATTGTAGTTCGTTGCTGGCAGTATGGCTCATAGTTTTGTACTTTTAAATATTTGTAGAGGTTTGCAATAGTTCTGTGATTTGAATCATCTTTTCATATGCTTGATCCTTGTTATGAAACTTGTCATTGAGATTGATGAACCGACGGCTAAATTATTTGTAGCTAAATAACAAGGCCTCAAATTTGTTGTGTATAGCTAACGAACCGTCGATGGTTTTCTTGTGTAATGTTTGATGGAGTTTGGAACATATTCGTCTTGTACCCAGAGCAACTCTTCATGTGAGTTATATTCCAAGCTTGCTGTATGGGTGTTTAGCTAGTTGCAGGAGAAACTATGAGGGATAGTTGATTTCCAAACTTGCTATATGGGTCTTCCAACAAATTGTGAGTCACATTGATTGGCGAGTTGAACTCCAAATGTTGGTTTTACATGTTTTATTGGAGTAACTACACTCCACGATTTTGGACCTGTAATTTATTTTAAAGGAATTTTAACTAGTTCCAAAAACAGATCGAATGGCGAGTTGAACTCTGAACGTGCTTAATTGTAGGTTGCTAAAGTAAATCTAAACCATGGGGATGGATTGCGAACTTTTTAGTTTAAGTATTAACTTGTTGAGGAAGCAGATCGAATGACGAAGCAAACTCTGGACTTGCTTTGTTGCAAATTGTTCGAGTAACTTCGAGCCATGAGTATGGACTCCGAACCCGTCTTAGAGGGAGCTTTTAAAAAGTTTTTAGTATCATTTTGTGTATAAGTTTGGCGTTTAACTCATTGTTTGATTTAGTGGAGTTTTACAAAATCATTTTAAAATGAATGACTAATTTTATTGATGAATAAACAAAGTGGCTGCTCTAATAGCTGACCTTTATTACATGCATTGACCGAAAGTAAAAGAGGCCCTTATTGAAAGGAAAAATAAACTAAATGACTGCACTAGTTTTTGGCCTTTATTACAAGTTTTATAAGTTCTACTGTTAAAAGAAGATGTTTCAGATGCTATCATTGTACATCATGTGGTGCTCGGCATTCCAAGTTCTTGGTATCTTATCCTCCCCCCCCCTCCCCCCCCCCCCCAGGTTTTCAAGTCAATATGACTCCTGGAGAATCACTCGAGAGACCTTGTACGAACCCTTCAAGTTGGGAGCGAGCTTTTCTTTTCTTCATGGGTCCGAGAATTCAAGTTTGTGTAAAATGAGGTCCCCTCATTCAGATTAGTGGGGTAGACTCTCTTGTTATAAAACTTCTCAACCCTTTGCTGATAAATGTTTCTCCGTATGGCCGACCTTTCTCGTACCTCTTCAACGATGTCGAGATTGGCTCGAAGATTGTTGGAATATTGCTCTTCATTGAAGGAAAGATGGGGAGATGGTAATCCAACATCCAAGGGGATAAGTGCTTTCGAGACGTAGACGAGGTTGAATGGCAACTCCCCTATTGGCATCCGCTTTGTGGTTCTATAAGACCACAACACACTTGGCAACTCTTCAATCAACAATCCTCTCGCAGCTTCTCCTAGTCTCTTTTTAAGGTCGTCTAGAATCTGTCGGTTTGTATTTTCAACTTGGCCATTGGTTAGAGGATGCGAGACAGAGGCAAAATGCTAAGTGATTCCCAAATCCGTGCAGGACTGGGAAAAAAATTTGCCGGTGAATTGTGTGCCGTTATCAGAAACAAGTGTGCGGGGGATCCCAAATCTGCATACAATGTTCTTCCAAAATAATTGTTAGACTTCTAACTCTGTGATAGTTGCTAGCGGCTTTGCTTCGACCTACTTTGTGAAGTAGTTGATAGCAACCATTAGGAAAATTATTCGGCTGGCTGCTGGCGGAAATGGTCAAAGCAAGTCCATTCCCCACATGGCAAAAGTGATGGGGCTAGACGTAGAGCTGAGGATTGCTTGAGGTCCATGCTTGATTGTTGAATGCTTCTGACAGGGGTCACACTGGCGAACATACTCTTGCGCGTCACTAAGCAGCGTGGGCCAATAATACCCATGATTGAGTATCTTTCGTGCGAGGGATATTGCCCCTTGATGGCAGCTGCCAATTTCTTCATGTTGTTCTTTCAGGGTGTATTGCGCTTCTTTTGGGGTGAGATATCTCAAATAGGGCCTGTCATCAACTATAGTGTATGACCGTTTGTACATGATTCCTTCCACGAGAGTGTATCTCTTTGCCCTTGTCCGAATCTTCCTTACTTCTTCGCGATCTTCTGGGAGGATTTTCTGTCGAGAAAATCGATCAGGGTCTCATCCAACAATCTTCGGACATTTGGGGTGTGACGGCCATGAGCTACAACTCTTCCTTCCCGATGCTCGGCTTGAGAAAGACCACAATTAGGACCGTGTGGTCAAGCCCATCGAAAGATGAGGTAGCTGGCTTAGAGAAGGAACCTACTTGCCCATTTTTCTTGTGGAGAATGCGAGTGACAGTAGCTTCTCTGAATGTTGCTAGGAGTTTCTTTACTTGTGACAGATACTTGGCCTTGCGGCAATCTCTAGCTTCATACTCGCCTTGGACTTGGTTTACGACTAATTGGGAGTCGCTGAATATCTTGATTCTTCGTGCGCTTACTAATGTTGGAAAATTTATCTTCATGTGAAATGCAGAGGCAAATGCATGGAAAGCTGCTAGGCCTAGGCAGCCAAATATGATATTATACGTAGCTTTGATGTTTGACTACCATGGATTCTCAGGCGCATCCATCCGAGTTGCTGGGACTTTTCTTGCCTTCACGTGAAGTGTGAAGATTCCTTCAACTTGTAAGAGTGTGTCTGAGAATCCATGGAGTGTGTAACCAGCTAGCATGAGGCGGTCTCATAAGAGCTTTAGAGCATCGAATGTGGCCATAAAGAGGATACTGAGCTACCGTTATCTACCAGGATGTCACACCTCATGATTTTCTATGCATAGGTTTATAACCAGTGCGTCACAATAAGAAGTTTTGATGCCCTTGAGGTCATTATCGGAGAATGATACAGAGAGGCCCAAACTCTTTGCAGGCAGAACGTTGTGTAATGAATTAACTTCCCTCACGAAGGCTTTGCAAGAGAAGTTGGAATCTCCCCGCATTGGACCTCTTTGAATAGTATGGAGAATAGCTAGTGTTATGAGTCTTGGGATTCGGTAGCCTTCTCTGGATGCTTATTAGCCCCTCGGGGCAGAGGAGTTTTGGCATTGTTATATTTCTGAATGAACTTGAAGAGATAGCCCCTACGAATCAAACCTTCAAGTTCTTCTTTAAGGATTCGGTAGTCGTCAATGGTTTCCATGGTCCTTATGAAATGTGCACCACTTATTTCTATCTCTTCTTTTATTGGTCATTGTCATCTTGGGATGAAGGCAGACTATCCCAACATTTTCAACTGCCCTGAGGATGGCAGACACGCTTGATTCATAGGAGTGAACTTGTCGAAGCAGGGTGTTGGAGGAGGACACCGTTGACTTGCACCGTCTTTCTGGAACTTCTTTGGTGCTTCCTCGCTTGCATTCTTCCATTTTTTCCCGAAAGGTGACTCTTTCTTGCTTTGTGGTTTGAAAGGTTCCTTGATTCTGATATATTTGTCACTCCTTTCTAGGAGCTCAGTGAAATCTTTAGGAGGCTACTTTGCGATGGTAGCTTTTAGTTCTTTATGAGTGACGTGGTGACAAAAAGCTGCAGCTGCCACTGATGAGTCTAAGGACGACCCTGCTTTGACTGTGAAGCATTTGACGAAGTCTTTTAGCAGTTATCCATCCTTTTGCTTCAGTTCCAACAGGGAGACACTTATTTTTTCAGCCTTATGGCTGGTAACAAAGTGCGCTATGAAGAGCTCCTTGACCTGGTCGAAGGAGAATATTGACTCTGTAGTGAGGCGGGAGTACAATTCCCTTGCATATCCTTTCAAAGTTGTAGAGAATGTTCCGCACATGAGCGCATCAGTGGCATTGTAGACCATCATGAGAGTCTTAGAATTCTCGATATGGTTAGTCGGGGCTGATTCCCCAACGTATGATTCGAATTATAGTGCTTTGAAGTCCTTTGGGATGGGTGCATCGAGGATGTTTTTGTTGAAAGGAGGTCGACTGGGGCGGTAGGCCCTGTGGAGCGGTTCCCCTCATTCTTCATCTGTTATAGGTGATCTTCTAACTCTCGGATACGGCGAAGGACTTAATTATCCTTCCCCTTGGATCCAGTTTAGTAGCCGGATTCATCTTTGGAGGGAGGGTTGACTCAGATCTTGACTACCTTGGATAGCTCGGAGGATGTCAAGCTTGAACTTTTCCATTTTGGCCATAGTGACTGGGGCCTCTTTCTCTTTGTTTCGCTCAAAAAGCTTTCGACTCTCATGAATCGGGCTTCTTTTGGCAGTGTGCCCTCTGTGAGAGGAGGGATGTATTGATCTTGGTCTCGGAGGAGATTTGCTTCTTCGGTTTACTTGACATTCCGAGTGAGAGGCCTCGGTTCGGGCACACCTATCATCCAAATGGATCTGTAGGTCTATTCCTTGTTGCCTGATGCTAATGATTTGGCAGATATCTCTTGAACCCTATGGGCCTCAAGAGGCTATTGAATCAGTGGAAGTGTTATGAACTGAGACACGGTCGTACAAAAGATGTTGTTCATGAATGCTTTGTCGAGAGCCCCTGGGTGCCTCTCTATCGCTAGGCTGTCGAGGCAGCTATTGAGGAGGAATCAGATCTTTCACAAGATGAGCTTATTAACGAAAAAAGTTGGTGCAACGACTTGAGGCCGCCACTCTCCCTTTTAGTCTCGGTGGCATGGTGTTAAGTCTGATTTGTATAGTATCCCACAAACGGAGCCAGTCTGTTGCTACTTATTTTGGTGGGAGACCAAATAGATAGTGAGTATATTTGAAGGAAAATACTAAAGATCTGACATTTGATCGTTGCCGTGAAAAGTGGTTAGAGCATCTGAGAGTGGATCTAGATCGTTGATTGAACACTATCATATGAATCCGACGGTTGTTGACGCGGCCGATGAACCTGCAAAATGCCTAAAACACCGGGGGTGGCCCCGGCATCAGACTCTCCGATGCTTAAGTCAGACCAGAGAGAGAAAGAGGGTTTGAGAGAGAAATTGTCAATTATCTTCTGACTGAGGAACAGGGGGGAGGGGGTATTTATAGGTCTGAAAAACAGTCTATGAGATCAATATGAATCCATTAGATTGATTTGAATTCCTTATCTTCTGCTTGAATCTACCCCTCAAGAGATAAGCTATCTTATTTGGAGATAAGAGATTTTTGACTAACAACCTTCATGGGCTGGATCTCTCTTAGTGAGCATAATCTGTCACTTTTCATGGGCTTGAAAGAGGCCCAAGTCTTGTTACATGAGCCTGAAGAAGGTTCAAACCTGTTAACAAGGCCGATTATGATTAATCTGCATGTATAAGCTTAGGATTTGTGCTGGAATTGTACGACCCTGATTCGCTGTGACTTTTCCCATTATAAAAAAATAATACCAATAACTTTTTATTTTGGTGCAGAAAAAGCAAAATAATTTTGATATAGTTAACACAACTGAGTAATTCTTGCAATTTCAGGCAGACAACAAGCAGGAAATAACAAAGATAAAAGATAATCACACATATATAGAACTGATCATATAAATAGAACTGATCAGTAAACGAAGGATGCACTAACCTCAAAACATAAATCAAACGGGTCTCAGCACCTAACCAACAGGATGAAGTTGTCACGGTGTGGCACTATCAAACAAATTTTTTAACAACCCTAAAATTTGCACATAACATTATTGAAGAACATGAAGTTTGTTTATGAAAATTTTATTTTTATTCAATTGTGATAATGAACTCATTAGGGACCCAAACCATAACTTGGACCTAGTATGTTATGTGCACACTTGCGTGTATCAAGACACATGAGCAAAGAAAAATGAAGTGTGCACATGCACAAGCTTGGGTATGGCCAGCCATATTGGAGGAAAAATGGAGGGATTTTAGAGGTGTTTTGAAAGGGAATCTAGGATTTTTGTATGGGGGTTCTGAAGCACTTGAGTACTACAACCCCCCACACACACCACCACCCACTCTCCCCAGTCAAATGCAGCCCCTCTCTCCCTCTCTTGAAAATGTCGGCCACCACTAACCCCCCCCCCCCCCCCCCCCCCTCACTTTCTTTATTTAAAACTCTCTCACTTCTAACCCTAGCCCACTCTTACTCATTCTAACTCCAAAACAAAATTATTTCTACACCTTAAACCACTCTCTAAGGGCTTAGATACTGAATTGGAGGATAGAACAGGGAGCCAAGGAGTAAAACAAGGTGTCAAGGAAGAAAGGGGCTAGCAAGGAGCAAGAAGTGCTTAGGAACTTGAACACTAGGAGGCAATTCCACACGACTACAAGGTAGGTGTCTCTAAAACTTTTGATGTATTAATATTCTTGTGGTGAGATTTTGATGTGATTCTTGTCAGCATGAGTAGGCCAGGAATTTGTGATTAAGTGATAAACAAAAAGAAATTCGCTGCATGCTAGTTTTATTAGTAGAAAGATAATGAAACCCAGTAAAATGTTGAATCTGTGAATGCATGATAGTCTGGAAACCATAACTTGACAAATACTAGGAATTTTGGCTTGAAATTTTTATGGCAACAAGACATGCGTTTTAGGCATCTTTCCACCAATTTTCATAATTTTTGAAATTTATTTGTTATTTTAACTAAATATGAACTTGACTACTGGCTGAACTGAAAACAGATTTAACATATGTTTTGTCTATGATATTCAAAAGCTTATAACTCTTTAACTACTTGGAATCTATTACTGAAATTTTATTATGTGCTACTAGCTTGTGTTTGAATCATGTATGTAAAATTTCATAATTTTTGGACAACGTTTACTATATAAATAAAATCCAAAACTACTTACTGTTCTAAAAGAGAAGACAAAGTTGAATGTGAACTGTTCTGTTTTTAGCTACTTTTCAAAAAGTCATAACTTGAAGAATACTCTGTGTGCTATTAACATGTACAAAGATCTTATTTTCCAAATTTCATGAATTTTTGATAGCATTTGATATTTTAAAATTATTTTTATGTTAGCACTGGTTAGCTGTTGCTCTGTTTTGGAAATTATCGCATGCTTGTTAAACAATGACTACTTTGGACACTTATAAGACATAATCTGAAGAAACTTGTAACTAGAGTGTTGTAGTAAGAACATAGAGCTTTCTGGTATGTCTAAGAACTTAAGATTATAAGCTATACACGATTTATGATGGTTTTTACAATATACATCAGATGCATGTACATCCTATAAGTTTACTGTTTTGATGTCATGTTCATGAACTTGATTTAGAACTCATAGATTGAGCTTAGAATTGCTGTTTGTGGCTAATAAAGCATGTTATGATGTGGAATGAGTTAAGACTTAAATCATCTAAGTTTCATATTGTGAGTAGCTCATATATGCTTGTAGAACTACAAAATAGGCATACTTGTACAATGTTATGAAGTAGAGGTTGTGAGTGATTATGTGTGATGTGTGTCATTTTGGAAATGAGATTCATGCCCAAATTGTGTGGACTTGTTGTCTACCTTGAGTAGAAGCTTGGGTTCGCCAGATATCATTTCTCAAATGAAACGGGACCAGGCAAGACCCTATTTCGGCGTAATTGCCAATTGTTTGCTTGTTGTTTGGTAATGCAATTTCCCAAACAGCAAGTTGAAGTAAAAGTAAAATTCATGTATTTTTGTACGATTTGGGGAAAATAATGAAAGATTTTAAAAGAGGTTGATAATAACCTAGAAATTATGAACATTTTGGAAATAGTGGACTCTAGGGGGCTGAGCAAGACCCAGGATGCCGGCTAGTTGTGTTTTTTGTGAAATTTCAAGAAATCGCTAGTATGGGCTAATGTTCTCGTATGTTGAATTAAGTCTGATAGGGTAAGCTAGCTTTAGGCTTTATTACCTATGTTCTGAATGTAAGGATAGGCATTAGATGGGAGATGTGACGAGTAAAGAGTAAACGTGAGTATAAGGACTTCAGAATTATCCGCGGTGTGATATTCCTTAGTATTCCGAGATGGGAGTGAAAGTATCCAGAATTATCTACGGTTAGGGAATGATCTCAAGAATTCTCTGGATGGAAGCGAAGCTCATGGGACGTCCATGTGATGAGGCTTACAGGATGACCTACGGTGGGAGGTATTCTCCAAATATTCCTAGATGGGAGTGAAATAGTCTCCAGGATTATCTGAGGAAGGAGATTGACCTCTAGAATTATCGAGGTTGGGACCAATATTTACATTACGTCTTTATCTTGAATTTCATTACGGTCATAAGCTTGCATAACGAGGGATTGAACCCTATAATAAGAAGAATGCTAAGGGCTTGCCCTCGGACCTATGTTGTATGGACGGCATAGAATCCTAACAAGTGTGCATTAGAATTGTATTGTGTATAAATGTTTTTCAATAGTCATTGGGTTCATGACATACACCGACAAGCTTAGGATAGTCACACTGCATATTTGTTTCTGCTTTCAAGTTTGTGGTTGTTAAAATTAAGGATCTCTTTATTATAGCATTGCATCAATTGTATTCAGCTGACATGCTTACAGTTCTCTAGTTGCAGGATTTGGACTAGCAAGTGATGTGGGCTTAAGACCGCGATGATGGTTGTTACAAGATTGAAGAATTTATGATGACATAAATTATATTGTATCTATATCTTTCCATTGTGCTTTGTAAAGAACTGTGTTATATTGAAAAGTTTTAAATTCTTTGTAGTTTGTACGAAATTAAACTAAAGATTCTGGATGTGCTACGAATTACGTGTGTTTTAAAATTCGAGGCGTTACATGTACTGCTCATGGAAGCTTTGAGATGCGTGCTAAGATTGTACGACCCCAATTAGCCGTAATTTTCACCAACATCAGCACCCAAAATTTACGATCTGCACTGCTCAAATTGATCTTAATATCATAAAACATAGAGTGAAGAAACATTATTGAATTTGAATATGTTTTTCTCATTCATCATGAGGTTTCATACTGAACGATTTTTCATGAATACAACTAATGCGATCGTTAATTACGTGGGAAAAACACATTCAAGTTTGATAATATTTTATCCTCTTATGTTTAATGACACGTTGAATACATTAAATGGTGTAGATCATGCATTTGCGATGAGGGAGTAGAATATTTTAAGGTGCCATAGAAGGTAATTTCCTCATATGCCACATTTCCTTCCTTTTTCTCTATATTTAATGTTGTATCATTCCAAACATGATGATATTATTGTTTTGTATGAGATGTTTGGCCATTAGCTATTCTAAATTTTACATGGAAGTTACAATAGATATGTTCGCGATAATTGATTTTTCTTAATATTATTCCAAACTTGATAACATGTTCATTTGAAGGTAACCTTGCAATTATTCCAAACATGATAATTGTTGTTATTTTTAAATCGTTCATTGATGGATTAATTATTGTAAAAAGAAACATGTATGAAGATTTTATTCTTGTCATCAAAGAAGATAGCAATATAGATTATGATGCAATGCTTTATTTTATTTTGACATCATTGCTATGAATGATTTAGATTTTTACTACACTTACTGAGTGAATTCGATATGTAGTCAATATTGAGTTTTTTATTGAAATTCTTAAAGTGCGTTCAATCATTGAAATATAGATAATAGCACGAATATGGGCGATTTAAATGATGTTATCAATTTCAAACCATACGTGATGATTTAGTCAACGAGGGTGATGGCCTGGCCTTGATTGCGAAGTGGAAGTGTAGCTTCATCAAGTTTTAAGTTATAGCATTTATTTCTTTTCATAATAAATAGTTTGCTTGAGGGTGGAACTTCAATTATAAGTTTAAACAAACTAGTTTAAAACTCTGTTTCGGTTTAAGCTCTTTATGCCTTGTCACTTTAAGTTTTGAAGTTTTGGTTTGCTTTGAACATATCAATTATTTCACTATAGTCTTCTAATTAATAACTAATTTAGTTACCACGTTTGGTCAATCATTTAATTTTCTTGATTATTTATATCTTGATTATTATTTTGCACCATTATGTTGATAGGCTTATATGTTTTTGTCAGTCATTCATTCTGTTAGATATTATATACATGAGAGAGATTAGTTTAGTTCCATATTGAATAATGTATTGGTTTAGTCTTCCCTTATCTCCTATATATAGGAGACACATTGTACTCAGTTTATTAATTCAAGAATCAATAATAAATCTAATAATTCTATCTTTGTATCAGAGCCTATAGTCCTATAAGGCCTATACTAATTTGATCTATATTCCTGTAAGGCCTATACTAATTTGATCATCATTATCGAGGTGGAGTGATTATCGTCTTCATCAGAATCACTCCACCTCCCAACATCTCTCCCGATCAAGTCTCCAAAATCCTAGCCGTCATCAAACAACAAGATCAAAAAACCCTAGCCATCATCAACTACCTCAGTCACTGTTGGTGTATGCCCTAGAGGCCAGTTGTGTATTTACATTACTAGTTTACATTGTATTATGACATTTATTTCATATATGAGGCATTTCGTTTATTGTGTTATTTATTGTGATTAAATGATCATAATAAAGTCTTTAGAATAGTAGGTTCAATACCATGGGATATCAAGTGCATAACTTAATTGTGAGATCCTATTGGTTGTAATCAGAACACTATTCTTAAATGTCCCTAGTCAAGTATTATTGTAAATTAAGACAACAATAATGCATAGAGACTAGTATTGTCACGTCCCGCTTCCCAAAAAGAGAATACGAAATACGGATACGTGACTAAGCCCAGCGAATGATTTTTATCATCCATAAGCTGTCAGGATCTTTACATCATTTTACAAGAATACTCAGAATCGAAAACAAGAGAAGTCAACCAAGCATAGATATATGAATCAAAATACCAATTGGATTACTTGAAACAAAAATATTATAATCTCAAATAAACCAGATCTGAACAAGTCAATAATCCTGGGTCACATTGCCTAAATACAAATAAATCCAAGTAGCAAAATACAATTGCTCAAAATAATCAACAAGAAATAATACTAGCAAAATTCCAGCAGCTAGTATCTCATATCACCAAAACCATCAGGCAAATGTTTTCCAAAATCTGTAATTTAAGAAATTGCAGGAAGAGGAAAAAGAAAACAAACTCCCGTCAATGTAAGTTACGGGCCGCTTGTACTGCAGGCACAAGTACAAGAAAAATGGTAAACTAATAACATGGAATAGACATGATAACAAATTAGAATAACTAGCATGGCAAGATGAACAAGTGCAAGTGGCATGTAACAGGTGTCAAGTGAACAAGTATCATGTAAACAAGTAACAAGTATCAAGTGTCAAGTACAAGTAACATGTACAAGTAACAAGTAATAATGGTCAAGTATCAAGTATCATGTTCTAGTCTTGTATTAACTACTATCTAGGTAGCACTTCATGCGTCCATTCTTTTACCACATGGTTGCTATATTCAAACAAGTTACGTTTTAGATTTCATAGTGGATCATAGAAGGCAGTGTACTCAAGGACAAGTCTCAAGAAATCAAGTATCAAGTATCAAGCCTCAAGTAGTGAAATATCAAGCCTCAAGTATGAAACAGCAAGCCTCAAGTATCAAGTATCAAGCCTCAAGTATGAAATATCAAGCCTCAAGAGTGAAGTATCAAGCCTCAAGTGTGAAATATCAAGCCTCAATAGTGAAGTATCAAGTCTCAAGTGTGAAATATCAAGCCTCAAGAGTGAAGTATCAAGCCTCAAGTATCAAGTATCAAGCCAAGTATCAAGTAATCACATAGGATCTATAGATCCTCTTCCGAGTACATGTTTCTGTATTTTCCACTATTAGATCTTTCCCTTTAAACCCCGGCTTAGTTATATTTTATTATTATCAAACAGGCATGTATGTGTACAAAATATCACAATGATAACATGGTATGAACATGTAACAGGTTCAGGTCGGAAAATAAACATGCACAGGTGAAAAGCAATACATAAAAGATTAGGACAACGAAAATTCTAGTTTAGGACAGCAAGACAGTACTGCACTAAAACTGGGATTCTCATTGCTACAGAAATGCAAATCTAGATCCGTTAAAGAATCTAGACAATAGTCTTCCGACTGAATTCAGAAAATATATGTAAGTCATATAGTATTTCACAAAAACATAACTCAAAACATATTTGAATCCAGAAAACATGTTCAGCCAGAAATCAGAAGCTTGTATTCAAAGTCAGGAAAACAGCATGAAAACTCATTAATTAAATTCACGAAAAATCTGGGGTACTCATCTATATGTGTGCATCAGAATATAAAGTTTCATAATTTTTCAATATAAATATTTTAGCCAACAAAAATCAGAAAAACAGCAACATACAGTAGTTTTGTAAATCTGGAATTATAAACACTGCAGTACGAAAATAGCAATATCTCACAAACCATAAATCTAAATACAAACCCGCCAAAAGGGTGATAAAATAGACACATTAGACTAACTTTCATATTCACAAATATTTTACAAACAGCAAGTAGAATTGGGCCGAAAATCAGGTTCTTTACTGAACAGCATGAAAATTCTGCATGTATAGTAATTGTTTGGAAAGAGAGAAAGATTTGTAAAACTCATCAAATAAATTCACAAAAATTCAGGGTTAATCCCAATCAAGTCTAGTTGTATTGTGCAAAATATTGGATCAAAATACTTTTAACATCATGATAAAAATAGATTACTCTTCAGAATTCATAGAAAATAAAATCTGAAAATCTCTCTATACCTCTGTAGTAAAATAGACATAACTCACAACTTGTGAAATGAAACTGAGATCTGTCAGAAGGGTTGGAAAATAGACATATTTCTCTACAATTCATGTTCACAAATAATTTTAATATAATGGCCTTAATAGGGTCTAAAATACTGATCAAAAGCAAGGTAACAGAAAATACGGAATTATTCTTCGAACATAAAATCATCTAGTTCATGTAAAACTCATCCAAATCAAACCAAACATAAAATATAAGGTACTAGATATCCAAATAACATGGTATAGGGTATTTCACAAGTCCACAACGAGTTATACTACGAATAACACATCAAGCATACGAGATCATACGAACAACATGCAAGTACACATCAAGAAGTGGTCATCCCTAAGTTATTTCATGTCGGGGGTGTCAAGTGGCAACTACGGGCGAGTTAACACAATAGAGACAAGATCAACAAGGGATTTCACACAAGAATTATCTCTAGAACACAACTACACTACAGGCGGTATTTAGTACTTGCATTACACAAAGAAAACAATACAAGTTATTTGCCTAAGAGACAACGACAGGAAATGGCGATGCAAAGAGAATAACGAAAACGGATTTCCGACATGAACACAATGAACGAACAAGCGAACGAATCACACGAACCACGAGCAAAGAACTACGAGCACGACACATGAACCCGACAGAAACATACACGCACACCAAGAGAAAGCGAGTGAGGGGAAAACAACGGCAACGAACTCTGCTCGCTGATTCAGTCTGCTGCGAGGGAAAGCACAGCACAGAGTGCTGTGCTGTTGCGGCTGAAGGCAATGCCAAGAACAGCCACAGGGGGATTGTGCTGCTGCGGCGAGACGACATCGGGACGGAGGCAGGGAGTCGCTGCATCGCACTGGCTGTCGTTGCTCTGGTTGCGCGATAGGAGGCAGAGAGGTGCACGGCATAGGGAAGCTGTGCCACGGTTGCAGCTGACTACAAGGAAAGTGAGGAGGAACGTCGGAGTGCAGGTCGTGCGGAGCACGGGCTGTCGGATGGCAGGGGCATCGTGTCGCCAGCAAGACTGCAGGGTGCACAAGGGGAGCTGCAGTGTCGTGCTGTTGTCGACCCAGGGTAGAGAAGAAGGGGGGAGGTAGGGCACCGGGGTTGCATAGGAGGAGGGCGGAGAAGAAGAGAGCGGGAGCAGGGGAGAGCGGTTGAGGACGAGGAGCGGGAGAGGAAGATGGGTTCACTACAGTCGGGAGACAAAGGGTGAGGAGGAAGGAGGGTGACAGCGGGATGAGAATAGGGTTAGGGTTTAGAGTTAGGTTAGGGGATTAGGTGTATAAATATATAGAGAGATAGGGTGAGTGTGGGCTAAACGGGTAGGGTTTCTGATGGGTTATAGGGGATCCAATGGGTTTGCGGGTAGTGGATCAAAGATCCAATAGGGATTTATAAAAATAACCAATAAAAATATGGTTTATAATAAAAATGTAATTTGTATTACCATATGAAATTTATTTTGAAATAACTACCAATACAATTAGTACATAGAAATGGATCTTTAATAACCAGTCAAAATTAATAACAATAATAATAAGAAGAAAAAATAATAAAAATAATAACAGTAATAATAATAACAATAATAGTAATAATAATAGAAATCAAGTAATAATAACAATAATAAGATTTGTATTACAATATAAAATCACATAAAATAGTCACAAATAAATTTATTGGTCAAAAATAGATTTTATTAGAAGATCCAACAATACATTTTTACAAAAGAATTTGAAAGCGGAAAAAAATAATTTACGAAAATTTTAAATACAGAAAATACACAAAAAATACGTATTTACGAAAACATGGGTTACAAGTATGTGCTTAGACTTATGACCATATCTCACGGGTCATGGATATGAGATATCGAGTCTTCACATGGGTACATATTAGAGTAATAATGTACTGGACTGACCCAGCATGAGAACGCTGCATGGATCGTTACATGAGTGTCATAAGCGGTTCTCACAGTGATCATGGTGTATGTAGTCCTTTGACTTGAAGTCACTATGGTTCTCTATATGAGAAGTTATATATTATAATGTCGTCAAACATTGCCTGCAATAAGGTGATTATAAAGTCGACTATTGGATATACTACAAATCATGCGGAGGGATGTGAATGACTTAGATAGGATTTGTCCCTCTTACATAACAGGAGTGATATCTACGGGCCTCTTAATTGAGTGAGACTGCAAAATGCATGACTGTGCTCAAATGAGTCAATATGAGATATTGAGCTCATTTGTTTTAGTAAGTCTACTCGGACATCAAGAAACAAAAAATTGAACTATATAAGGGTGACACACTCTATGCCTTGTGGACAATTAAGATATCTGGACAAAGGGACTAAACTATATGGTAACATTGGTCATGGATCGGTTATGTCTGATCACTGACATTCCCGTTACTTGAGTAGTAGTGATGTATTGCTAGATACCGCTTACTGTTTTTTATACTAGAATCTAATTTTAGTATTACTGTCAACGTAACGAGAACCTGCAGGATCACACACTTAGAATGGATCGAAATTGAGATTTAAATTCATAAGATTAATTTAATTGGGAATCCAAGTAAGACTCGGACTCCTGATATTGGTTGGACATTTAATTAGATTAAATGGGCTGACTAAAGTTCAGAGACCCACATACTAATCTGACCCAGGTCGGATTGTGAGCCCAACGATCTTATTACTCTCTTAGAGTTAATTTTCTACAGCTATATATATGATACATATCTGTGAAAAAGAGATACACGAGAAAACCCTAGCAGTCACAGAAATTGTGAAAGAAAGATCGTGAGGAACAACTCCTCCCGCAGCTAGCACCGCAGCGTGATGAAAGCTTGGTTTTCATCCGTTCGTGTGGATACCTTAGAGGCACCGCAACATTGCAGTGCTGTGATCGACATATCTTAGAGATAGCAGATCCATCCATAAGGTATAATTCCTAAACATGATTTATAGTTTTCGCATGGATCCATGGCTAGGTTTCAATAATTATTTGTAATTTTTCGTTGTGTATTTAATCTGTGTTTTCCATTGAAACATAACAGCCACTACCTCCTTTCCACTGCCTCAAACACCCCACACCAAAATCCTAATCCTAACCTACTTGAAAGAAAAGAAGCAGCAAAATTCTTCTTCCTATGCCTTCCCCACTTCAACACAGCCATCACCATCATCATTGTCCATCACCAACTCCTAATAAATTTCTTAATCTCTTGCTTAATCCAACTGGCCAAACCCATCTCCCATTATCAAAGCCATCACCATCATCCTTCATCACCTACAAACTCCAAACACCAAATACCACCACTTCCACCCTATGCCACCAAACATCAAGATGAAATTCCCCACCACCCATAACAACCTTCCTGCCCCCTCTGCATCACACTTATTTTCTGTCATCCCACAAATAATGAGACCCTCTTTTTCTCTTTCGTTTTTCATCTTTCCCCAAAATGGATTACCCAATAGAATAATACTTCTCCACCAACACCAACACTACTACAACTACCTTACCGTGGCCTCCTCGTCCTCCCAATGCTATGTCAACAACCATGGGGGAGATCCCAAAGCCATATCACCGACGGCCTCCCGACCACTCACAAACCCATCTCCTATTCCTTCCGGTGAAACCCTTCTTTCCTTTTAAATCAAACCCGACCCGCTTACTCCATACCCGAAACCGTCAAATATACCCAATCCATATTTACCTTGTTTCCTATACAACCCGACCCGAAATTCAAATTACGCCTAAACCCTACCCGACCCGAATCCAATACCCAATACCCAACAAATACTGAACTCACTACCCAAACCCAAAATTATACCCAAAATTCAAAACCCTACTTCCAAAATAAATAAATAAATAAATAAATAAATAAATAAATAAATAAATAATAAATAAAATCTTTCTTGTAGGTTCTACAGCCTCTACAGTCTTTGTCAGCAAACTCACATTGAGTTTGAGAGGGGGAGATATCGACATCATCACAGTTCTCAGTTCAGGGACAATTCTCAAGTCAGGGGTGCCACTTCCTTCCACAACATACGATAATTCTCAAGTCAAGGGTGAGATCCCAACATGCGCCAATAGTGCGCCTTCCCTGCGCCATCGAGCGTCTTCCCTGTGCCATCTACTTGAGCATCGTTCCTGCATCACTTTTGTCGTCCCTGTCACATCAACTAAGTCAATATTCCAAACTCATATTGTTTGAACCAACTTGAGTTTGAGAGAGGGTGTTAGATATTATATAGATGAGAGAGATTAGTTTAGTCCCATATTGAATAATGTATTGGTTTAGTCTTCTCTTCTCTCCTATATAAAGGAGACACATTGTACTCGGTTTATTAATTCAAGAATCAATAAGAAATCCAATAATTCTGTCACATTCCAAACTTGATGTTT
Source organism: Hemerocallis citrina (assembly GCA_017893485.1). Classification (NCBI taxonomy): domain Eukaryota; kingdom Viridiplantae; phylum Streptophyta; class Magnoliopsida; order Asparagales; family Asphodelaceae; genus Hemerocallis; species Hemerocallis citrina. The sequence continues at coordinate 83,260,260 of CM030364.1, read as the reverse complement.
ATGAAGTGGGCAAATATATATTGTTCTTTCGAACATGTTATTGATTAAAATGACGTTACATTCCAAACTTGATATTGATTTATCTGAATTATTTTTGAACATGCATGTAGATCATTTATGAACTTATCATGAGAATATAATCATGTTGGAATATAGGCAAAGATTGTTGAGGCTATAGAACTCATACTTATATAGTTCAGTGTAATTATATTATTATGTTCTACAGGATATGTGATGTATACGTAAAATCTGGTCATATATATCAGAATCGTGAACTTATTTGACGAACCATGTTCGGCCCATAAGCCCATCAAGTCGGTATTGACTATATATATTGCCTGAAAACAGTATGCTAGGTATCCACAATATATAGGGTGTAATGTTAGAAACAAAACAATAGTCATCAAAGCATAAATCCTAATTTCATATTCATGAACCTTTACATGTTTTAACTATTAAAAAAGGCATTGTTTTGTTAGCAGGAGAACGCTGTAGCAGCTTTGTGCTTCTTAAAGGTCTTACCAGTTTGTATGATTAGTTTCAAGTTAAGTTAGATCGTATAACTCCTTGGTAAATGTAAGTATAATTTGAAAGCAGAGCTAAAAATTATATTCTTGCTGTAACAAATTTTCATGCAATTGTACTTGCATACAAATCCAGTTGCAAAGCGACCATAAATGCATCTATCCAAATAGATTCACCAACTTTTGATCCATGACATGAAAATTAGCAGGTCACGATGAATGTGAAGAAAGAATTTATTATCACATGTCACATATGGAAAGTCCTAACTCAATTCACTGCGAACAATATGCATAGGAAATTAAAATTTTCATAATCTACTCAATGAACATGGTTGGTGCCTAGGCACCTAAGATTCACATAAGAAGTTCGCTTCAAACTTCTAATCTACAGTCCCGCCTCAGAAGAGTTTTGAATCATCTCTTTGAGCTAATTAGCTACCGGACTCAATTTTTGAAAATATTTGACTAAACGACCCAGTTTGAAAAATATTTAGCAAAATGACCTAGTTCTTAATTAAATTTCTATAATATACTTCCTATAATACTTTCTATAGTATGTGTGACATTTTCTTAAATTCTAAAGGTTTTTGGGTTTTAGTATAATTTCTAGTTTTATTATTAATTTTTTGTTTTCTATTGTATATCTTATAAATTAGTGATTAATTAAAAGAAAATTACAGAAATTAAGTAAAAATTACTTACTCTGGACTGGCTCTGATACCAACTAGGTTGCGAAGCATAAAATCACCTGAAAATAGAATTAAGCAAAGTATCAAAAAAACTTCAAAGATCTGCAAAATAATATTCTTCTAAATAATGTGCATTGTCTGTCTCAAAAATATTAAAGTAATCAAGCATGAGTTCAATATTTCTCATAGACTCTGACTCTGTCTCAGATAGTTCACTACTACTATCATATGGGGGCTATTTGAGTTCTTCCATATGTCCATTTCCTTCTTCAATATGTTCATTTTCTTCTAGAAATTGTCTATATGTTGTTGTAGGATTCCAGATATAACTACTAAATTCACCATTTTCATAAAATAATAAAGATCTTTCATAAAAAGTTAGATCATCAATTATTTGGACATTTTTATTGCTAGTTTCTTCAAGATTTATTTGATTTATTGTTATATTTATTACTCGTTGTGTACTAAAGAAGAATAATTTGAATTCATAAGAATTATTCATACTTACTCTATGAGGGTAATAAACATAAAAAAACTAACATTTTGTCACTTTCTTGATAATTAATCATTAATTCAAAATTTTCTGAGGCAATACTGAAACTATTATTATCCATTAGTTCTTTTTAGCAACAACAATTATAAAATCAGGAGGAGTAGAGAGAGATTTCTAAGGATACCCTAAAAATCAAACAAAACCGCCCATCATGCTTCCGACCTAGTTAAACCTTTTTGAGCTGCTCTGTACCATTTACTACCGGTGGATAAAATACCTCTGGTATGACCCCGATTTCCGTGCTCTTTTTACGTTCCTCCCATCTCATGATTACTTATGCTCTCAAGAGAGCTTTATCTGAAAGATACGTCTGGAACAATTAGTAGCACCTCGATTAATGCAACCACAACCTAACTCGTTTCCTGCTACTAGGTGTACAGTCTAACTATAGATAGTTACAAATGGATCTTTTTGCAAGATCCTTCAAGCAGGCCTTACAAAACTCTCCCTAAGTAAGAAAAATTAGTTTTTCATACTTTATTTTGTATAAAATCTTGTAGCAGGACTGATGGAAAGATAATTTTTTATCTCTCAATCCGCTTACGGACCAAACTTTCCTTACAAACTTATATGGAATTTTTTTCCTCCTAGATAGTCTGCCTTCTTCCTTACTCAGTCTCCCCTTTTATAGAAGGGATGGCTTTACATCAATTACAATTATTGTTCTCATTACATCATTGCTTACATCATAGATAAATAATTGAGCCAATTACGTCACTACTTACGTTAAAGATTCTTTTCTGGCCAACATCTTCACGTGATTCACATTAGAAATAGTTCTTCGTCAGCCTTCTCTTGTTCTTTTCTGCATTGTCTGCATTCATGTTGTGGTTCCATCCTCATCAATCTACAGTAGTGGACAGCTATCTCTTCTATCATTGTCATTGCTCCTTTATGCAGAATTCGGTACCAGCTGTCAAATACTTCTTTCTTTGACTGTGATTATTTAATCTTTGCTATGCTGTAAATCATTAATTTTGGTGGGTCATGGCTATCATAGATCCATATGTTACTGTCTCTATTTTGTATGTCCTTCAGTTCAAAATACATTGTTCTAAATCCTGTAGCTCTTCTTTTTGGGATCAGTTTTTCAAATTCTTCATTTTTATATGGTATAATATTGGTTGCTCCAAATAGAATTTGTGTAGTTATCCCTATCTTTATAATATGTTCAGCTAGTAGTTCTTCATCATCTTCAAGAAATTCTGGAAGAGCTGAAAATATCCAGACATATATTTTGGATGCCTTTGTAAGACCAAAATAACTCTTAGCAGATTTATATACTTCTTTTGGTAACTGACTAAGTTCTTCACATTCTCGAGATGGGTATATGAAGTGGATAAGTCCTCTTCGAACAATACTCTCACTGTTTTTGGATTTGCTCCTGGTAGTATGATCGCCTTGTTCATATTTTGTTGAGAAATAGTTTTGATAAATTGGTTGACCTGAGTGGTCTGGCATAATTTCTCAATATATTGTAATAATAAATCCTTCTTAGAGTATTTTGGAGGATCTGAGAGTAAACTTTCTTTGTAGGTAGTAAGCTGTATGGATGTGGAGTTTCCCTCTTGTGTGGCTATTTGTGTGATCTCACTTATATTATGTGCGTTAATAGGTTCACTCTCTTCACTCATTTTTTCAATATGTTCTGCATTTATATGTTGGTAAAATATACTTTGAAGATCACATATTTGCAGCTGTAGCTGGTTAAATGCTCCTTTTAATAGCTCCACAGTCTCCTTTAGGTAGACTATATCATGTTCTATATGTTGGACTCTATTTTCCATTCTGTAACATGAAATTGTTAGTTTCTTGATAAGCAGTCTGCTAGGATGTTATCTTTTCCTTTTATATTTTCTATTGAGAAATCGTAATATGCTAACTCCATTTGACATCTTATCAATCTTTTATTTGCTATAGTTGGGTCTATTATTTTATTAATCCAACTCTTTGCTTGCGTATTGTCTGTCCTTACTGTGAATTTCGTCTGTATTATGAATAATTCAAACTTTTTTATAGCTTTTAAGATTGCCAGTAGTTCTTTTTCGTTTATATGGTAATTTTGTTGGGTCTGGGTGAATGATCCACTAGTATATCTGGCTAGTCTTTTCTCTTCTTCTCCCATTTCAATGAATTTTAATACTGCTCCCCATTATTTTTACTTGCATCTATTTCTATTATCCATGAACATTCTTTAACGGGTAATCTTAGTGTAACACCTCGTGTTAAAAAAATCAAAAAAAATGTATATATATATATATATATATATATATATATATATATATATACACCAGATTTGCCCGTGGACACGTGCCTACGCCACGTCTTCGGAACGATACAACACACGAAAAGCCATGTAAACAGTAAAACAACAATTATGTAGTTCAAGTTTGAATAGTATGACAATAATTAGTTGTAAATAAAAGTCCATATTTCTACTAGTATATGTTGAAAAATAATTATAAATGAGAGTATAAAATGCAACTTCTTAGAACTTTAAAGGTGAAAAATGATGAAATATAACTGTTGAAGAGATATTTGTTATTTTCAATATAACATGTGCAATAAAAAAAGCATAAAAATTCTGAAAATTTAACAAACCTGAAATCTTAAAATCTAAATTTCTACGTTAAGAAAGAATGGGAGAGAGAGAGGGAGAGAGACAAATAGAGAAATATGAAAAAGTGAAGAAAGAAGAGAGAGAGAGTAATAAAGTAATGAGTTTTTTAGTTTTGGAGAAAAAAAATTTAATTTTGGGATTTAAAATTTTGATCGGAAAAATATATTGTGAGAATCAATCTAGGCCATTGATATTAGGGGTAGTTGAAGAAGAGCCACTTGATAGCTTTCTTTGTAATTTATTATATATATATATATATATATATATATATATATATATATATATATATATATATATATATATATATATATATATATGATAATTATATATGGTTATAACATATGTTGTATAAAGTGGAATAATAATACTTGAATGGTATATAATATATATATGGTGAATGGCTGTTTGGTAATGAATGGTAAATTAAGGTGGGGGCCCACGTTGAGTTTGTGAAGAACAGCATGTAGTGGCTGTTGGTTTGTGACGATGACGTCATCACAATGTGGGCCCTGCCACCCTTGTGTAGCTCCGCTGTACACAAAAAAAGAAAGAGAGATAGTATTATAATCCCATATCGGTGAATAACTAGAACAAAATAATATATAAATAATATAACCTATGATCAAGAGTCACCTAATCGGTTAACCAACTTTTGAGAGGCAGTATGTGGTGGGCAGTTGTACTACATAATATCTAATTTGTATTCTAAATTGTATAAATTGTCTGAGCTAGGGGCAGGGGCATTAAAAATGGTATCAGAGCCGACTTTCGACACCGAGTGTGGGGCATGTCTACATAGTCGGCGGTGGATCACCGTGGCTATAGACCCAGTCGGCGGTGGATCTCCGTGACTGTGGTTGCTTGTTATGATTAGTCTAACGGTGGACTCCGGGACTATATATCCAATCGGCGGTGGATCTCTGTGACTGTGGTTGCCCAGAGAGGGCGGATAGAAAAAGCAAATGCTCCACATCGGCTAGAAAGGAGATCCTGCACTAGATTGTGCATGCCCGTGCTCAGCGAGGATGCTGATTTCTGAAGGGGGGGTGTCTGTAACACCCCGTGTTAATATATATATATATATATATATATATATATATATATATATATATATATATATATATATATGGATATATGATAATTATATATGGTTATAACATATGTTGTATAAAGTGGAATAATAATACTTGAATGGTATATAATATATATATGGTGAATGGCTGTTTAGTAATGAATGGTAAATTAAGGTGGGGGCCCATGTTGAGTTTATGAAGAAAGCATGTAGCGGCTGTTGGTTTGTGACAATGACGTCATCACAATGTGGGGCCCGCCACCATTGTGTAGCTCGGTTGTACACAAAAAAAAGAAAGAGAGATAGTATTATAATCCCATATCGGTGAATAACGAGAATAAAATAATATATAAATAATATAGCCTATGATCAAAAGTCACTTAATTGGTTAACCAACTTTTGAGAGATAGCTAGTGGTGGGCAGTTGTACTACATAGTATCTAATTTGCATTCTAAATTGTATAAATTGTCTGAGCTAGGGGCAGGGGCGTTACACTTAGCTTATTTAATTTTGAAGTCTGTTGTTTTAATATTTTAAGTTTTTCTTCATCTTCTGGGATCCATTTCCATTTCTTAAACTTTTTTAGTTTTTGTTGTAACCAATTTGTTTTTGCTGATAAATTTGATATGTATCATCTTATTTGATTTAGTAACCCGATTATAGATTGTACTTCTCTTTTTTGTTCTTTTAGGACTAGGAATTGTCTTAATTTTTTCTGCTATATGTGGCTGTAACTCTATTCCTTCATGTGATAATTTTGTTTCTAAGAATTCTATCTCAATTTTGAACAATTTCATTTTCTTTTTTAATAGTATAATACCTGCATTTTTTACTATTTCTATGAATTTTAGTAGATGTTCTTTATGTATTTCTTTGTTTTTGGATCCTATTAGAATATCATCTATGTATACTAATATGAAATTATTGTATTTTTCAAATATCTTATCCATATATTCCTGAAATATTTCTGGGCTATTTTTATAACCGAATGGTAATACATTCCATTCACAGAATCCGTGAGGTGTGCTAAATGTTGTTAACTGTTTGAGTCTTCTGTTAGTTTTACATGATAAAATCCTGATTTACAATCAAATTTCGAATATTTTTTTCTTGTCTTTACTGTGTTAAGTAGTATTTTCATATCTGGTATTGGATATCTAAATCTCTTAGTATTTTTATTTAGTTCCTTATAATTTACTACCATTCGAGATTTAACTATTTTTTCGCCTGAATTTTTCTTATTATGAATGCTGATGATGAGTGTGGACTTTGAGATTTTCTTATATAATTATTTTCCATTAATTCTTTTAAATGTATTTTGAACTCTTCTAAATCTTTTGGAGTGTGCCTTATAAGCTTAATTTTTATTATTTTAATCTTATCTATTAACTCTATATGTGCTCTGGGTTTACTTAAGTTCCATTTTTCCAAGGGGTCTTCTCCGCACAGATCTTCTAATTGTTTTTGTAAAATTTCTTTTGTAGTTATTTTTTGGACTTGTTGTATTCTAGTTTTGTTCGGTAAATATATTCACCTCGCTGGTTGAAGAAACTCTGATGTGCGGCAGGTCGGTTCTAGAATAAGGTTAGGTTATTCTAATTGCTATTGCTTGGTGTCTACAAGATGTTGTAAATACAACTAATTTATGTGATATAGTTATAGGATAGTATTGTTGGAAAAAATCATTTCCTAATAGCACATCCATTATTCATATCATCAAACTGATATATTATTGGTATTTTTAAATTTCCTATTTGTACATTAACATTTTGTTGAGTCTTATCAAGTATGATAGTTTGTCCAGTTAATCCAGTTATTGTTTTTTTATTATATCCATTTTGTTTCTATTTTGGTAGTATATTTTTACGGCATAGGCTAGTGCCTGCTCTGGTGTCTATTAGACTATGATAGTTTCATCATTTGTATCCTTCGTAAACAAATTCTGGTAGTATGTATAACGTGTTCTTTGTTTCTCTTAATGAATTCATTTGTCCAATATTCTATTTATTATTGTACTTTAATTGTTAACTGTTATTGTAATTTTTTTCTTCTTGAATTGAGTAAGGTTTCACCGATGTAAGGAAGTCAGTTCTTAATAACATTTCATTAACATGGTGTTCTGGGTCTACGTGTAAATATAATAACATTTCATTTCTACCATTTATCCTTAGTGGCAGTATTATTTTATGTACAATTGGTTGCCTATTATTGTAATAGTCTAGGTAGTAATATGGGTATTCTAATGGCATTAATTTAGTTGTGTTTATATTTGTTTGTTTAATATGTGAATTAGTAACTCCTGTATCTATTAAGGCTACTTGTTTATTCCATTTTCCATTTTCATAATATTCGATTTCTATTTTAAATTGGTTATTGTTATGGTGCTCTAATGTATTTATTATTGGTATTAATTCCAGTGCTTGTTATTTGTTTCTTATTGATAGTGATCTCTTTCCAAACATTATTTGTGGTGCTTTTTTTTTTGCAATTTCTTTTGCTTTATAGTTATTTCAGGGTTTTCTCTAGCTGGTTTATATCTTATAATTTCGCTGAATAGCAGTTCTATTTTAAAATTATCTGTATTTCTATTTTTTACTTCATGCTTACTAGTGAAAGCATAAATATTTCTTATTTATATACTCATAACTTTGTTTTTTTCTCTATCATTTCTATTCCTGATAATCTGTGGTACATGACTAAAGTTTTGTCTTTATTTTCTTCAGCCATGCTTAAGAGAAATTAGGTTTTATTGTAAATTTTATCTTTTGATACATTAAATTTTCTTGTACTATTCCTATTAAGGCATCGTGTGTACTTGATATTATTCTATCATCCATTGAGTATATTTCCATGGGTGTATTTATTCCTTCCTTAAAATAGGCTTTTATTATTATTTGTACAGCTCCTAAATTTATGTGTCTTAATATTTTTCTGATTTTTTACTTATTTTTTCCATCTCTTATCTTATTATTCTTTCGGTTATTAATGAGATTATGGTTTTTTCTTGTACTTGTTCAATGTCTATACGTTGTTCATTATTCCTGGCTATTATGATGGTACTTTTCTTCCTTTCGAATATTGGTAGTTTAAATATCTCTTTTGGGTTTATATCTAATTTGGTTTCTCTTATTTTATCGTATTTTTTTATGTCAAAGCACATTCTTTTCCTTACTTATTCATTGTTTTCTTCTCTTTCTAATTGTTCTCGTATTTTTGTTATTTCGGTTATCATGTTTATTTCACATTCTTCAGTTTCACCTTCACTACTTCCACTAGCTTCTTCCATTACCATTATTTCTTCATCTTCACTTATTTCTGACCAGTCTTCCTCATATTCTATGGATTCATAATTTATGTTATTCATTTCTTCAATTTCTTCTACGGATTTTACATTTTCTTTTTTCATTCTTTCAGGACAATTTAGTGATATATGTCCTACCTCTCCACATATATAACAGTTACATTTTTTAGGGTTTTTCGTATATTGTCTATTTTTATTTCTATTTATTCTTCTAAAGAATTTTTTATGGGGTTTTTTATATCTCTTAAAAGTTTTTCTATATTTTGGTTTATATTTTTGAAATTTGTGTTTATTCTTCTTTGTATAAGTATACTTATTATTACAACCCCAATGATTCGGTCTTACATCCTCACAACAAATTCTTTGTTTATATGTTCTGTAATATTTCATTGTTGCTCTAGCATCTTGGCACACTTTATCCCTATAATCTTTTACAAATTATGTTCTATACCCTAAAGTATCTACTTCTGGTTTTACTTTCTCTCCTATGTATGCACTATATATGCTTATGCTCCATGTATCAGGTAGTTTTAGAAAGAATGAGTCCAAGATTGGACTCATTTCTTGTTTTGTATAATAACTATCTTAAAAATATTCTCGGAATTCACAAGCATAGTTGTCAAAATAACACATGTCGCATATTTTTAAGTTACTTAGTCTCCATCTTGCTTGACTCTTTTCGTGTATAGTGTGTTTTTCTCCTGTATCGTAGACAATGAATTCTGTTTTTATTGCTATTTCGTAATTTGTAATTATTTTTTTCAGACCTAAGGTTCGTTGTGCTGAGGTTTCTTCAGTTTCTTTATCATCAATTGGTCTTGATTTTCTTATAGTATTTCTTTCTTCTTCCTTTAGTCCATTCCACCATTTTGCTACTACTCCTATAAAGAGAGTTTCTATAAATTTCTCAAATGCGTTTCCTGAAAGATTTTGCCTAAATCCTACTATTAGTGAGGCATTTACCCATTCTTCTATTGTTTTATTTACGTCTTTTACACAGTCTAGATCTAGCCATTCACCATTTTCTACTATTCCTTTTTTGTAGTGTTCTGTAGGTTCATATTTTGGGGTTTCTTTTTCTTTGTATTTTCCTAACTTATTAATTTTTGTGTTTTATCATTTCCATGGTAATTGATAAGGTCTTTTGTTAGGTGGTGGTCTTAAGATTTGTACATGTCAGTTTGAGTTTCTATAGGTTTTGCTATAATCTTTTCTTTATCTTGATCCATTTTTATTTCTTCAATCGTTATATCTAGGTTTTTTAAGGCTTCCTCTACTTCCACTGAATTGAGATTTGCCATTAAACCTTCTATTTCTAAAATATTTATATTAAGTTTTGTTATACCTTCTAACTCCTTCATACCATCTTCCGTTATGCCTAATCCTTCCTCTGTGTCATCAGTTATATACCTACCTAGTTCTTTTATGTTCTTATTTATAATTTTTAAATCTTTTCTTATAATTCCTATAAACTCAGGACCATTGCAACCTTCTTCCAACTCTTGTATATTTATCATATAAATTTCTGGTCCTATATTTGGATTTAATCCTACTGCTCCGTTGGCCATACTTAGCCGAATATTTTGTATGCTAGTAGGTGTTGGTAATACCAACTTACTTCTTTGTTTCTGTAATCTAATGCTTTGTATGTTATTTATTTTTGTATTTCCTTAGGTAGTTTATTAGTTATTTTACTTGTTATTAACAAATATTCTGATATTTTCCTATTAGTAATATGCTTTCTTTCTATTAATCTTCTATCAATGTATCTAATTTTAAATTTTGAAAGATCTTTTAATTTTAGTTTTTTTACTTTCTGTGAAATATCCAGTTTTTATAAGGTTAAGAGATATTATAGTTTATGATTTCTAAAGCAGGGTTATATAGAAAGTTTTGTTTTTAGGTTATTATATTAACAGGGTTGGTTAGATAATATTTTGTGAAAGTGGGTCTATTGACTAAATGTTTTGGAAAGTGGGTTGGTTTGCTAAATATTTGTTGAAAGTGGGTTGGTCAGTAGAGTTGACTCTCTCCTATACCCGAATAGTTTATTTTGTTGTTGATATAAACATGTAATATACCTTTATCATTATTTATACAAGTTGAGAAAGTTCACTTTCTCGATGAATTCTGTTGGTATCGTTAGGGATCCTAAACATACTTCGGTCCTGCTCCACAAAAGAAGGTGGCCACTGGTAAACAACTGTTGCAGCACGAATCACGATGCTTGCAGTTAATCCCCGAATCACTTGTTTTGTTGTAAGCATCTTGATTTGTTCTACATCAGCTAATCCCCCTTGCTCGCTTGTGTTGGGCTGTGTCCTGCGTACTACGTGTTCGATGAAAAGAAGATGATAAGGCGAGAAGAAGTCGAAGCGTCGTTGTCAGAAGAAGCAAGAGCAGCTGTAGACCAATTGACGGTGGACTGCCTCCTAGGATAGTCGACCGCACAAACTCTCTAGATTGGACTTAAGAGTATCTGCCCCCTAGGACAATCGACCGGCGACAGCAGCTGTAGTGTTGATGGGCTTAGGTCTGGGTGATCTTTTCGGCCTATCTCCTACTCCAAGTTAGATCATACGGCTCCTATCAGGTGTCTCTCTCTTTAGGATATATTGGGTTGCTAATGTATCAAGACTACAACTTAGAGTTTCTCTAGATTTTCTATATATTACTGTATTGGTCTCCTTTGAGAGACAATAGTCTTTCATGTAAAGAGCAATTGAGAGAGTTTTCATTGTAAATAGTCGATTATATTCTAATGAGACTTGAGAAATAGATAGGTTCTTGGTGCGAGTGTAATACTTTGTATGTTCTGTAGTTGAATAATATTTATCTTATTTCTCCCCCGGATAGTGTAGCCAAACCGGAACAATTCATTGTGTACTTTGTGTGCTTTGTTTTATCTACTTGTTTGATTGTTCGTTATTATATCTATTGTTGCTAAACTCTGCGGTGAATTCCTAACAGTTTGTACCTTTTTTCTATAATATTTACTTGCAAAAATAAGTTATGTAAGCCAGACTTAACAAAGATTGTTACTGATGAAATGTTGAATTCAACGAGAACACTTTGACAACTAACAATAGGCCTGGCCTAACTTTGGGCTTTTCAATTATTATGGGTGCCAGAGATAAGGGTGGCAAAAATATCAATAATATGAAATCTGATCCGAAATTGAGGGTATGGATCCTCTATAATATATCAATTTTCTTATTGGATCTAGATATGGATCTTTGTGGATCCGAGTCTAATAATCCGATGGATAATCCGAACTATACATGTTTATATATGTTAATTTAAACATATATCCTAAATCCATAAAGATTTTAATGCGTAGATATTGCATTCTAGTTTTTTCAAATCTAGTAGGAATGAATTTTGTGCATTAGGCAATGCAAATATTAATATACCATAGTATTTCATAATACACACATACCAATAAATTATTATTTTCTTTGATTACAAATGAAAAATAATGCTTAGTTATTAAGATAAGATACTTTTTTGTTTATTATAATTTTTATTTCTATGTAGATTTTAATATTTTGAATGTGTAACAAATAAATTTTACCAATTAGTTTTATAAGTAGACAAAAAAATTCTCAAGAAGTTAATAATTTATAAGAAAGTGGGATATTCTTAGATAATCTGTAAACCTGATCTGAATCTGAAAATAATAGTTGGATCCAACCAAAATCCATAGTTTTCGATCATTTGCCACCCTTAGGTGGAGATGACCAGTGACACCCAGGCCCATAACAGCTAACTGAAATTGGAGGTCCTATCTAAATTATATAATTTCCACTTCTTTTGTTGGCCCAAATTCTCTTAAACTATTGTTTTTTTAAGCTTTATCTTAAACCTTTATTTTTTGGTAGTTTCCTAAATTTAATCTCTTTTGGCAAATAAAGACTGCGTCAATTTCTTACCTTCTTTTAATTGCCTACCTTTCAGAGCATCCACAATGGTTATTCTTCAAATATACAAAATGACAAATAGATATAGCAATTTGGTAATTGTGTTGCAAAGGGTGCTTTACTATAATTTTCTCAAAAAAATATTATTTTTTGGCCCGTGGGACAACATGTCCCGTTTCACTTCAAACTTTTTAATTTTAATTTTAAAAAAGTGATTATATTAAGTTAGTAAATTAGTATTAGATTTAGTTATTAAATTACTAAGATCATAAAAAGTTAGATTAATTAATGATTAATTAATAATTAATTAATTAAATAAGTGAATTAAGTTGGGAAAAAGCCCTTGATTTAGGGACGGGACATGTTGTCTCGTCCAAGCAATTTTTTGCTTCGGACGGGATAACATGGTCCGTCTGAGAGCTTCTTTCTATTTTATTTTATTTTTTTGAACGGTACAACATGTACCATCCGATCTTTCTAAAAAAAATTCTAAAAAAAAATTTGGATGAAACAACTTATTTCGTCCGATGAGTTTTTAAAAAATACCTAGAACGGAACATAAGAATCCTCATTTTGTTTCTCAAATACAAAATTGTAGCAAATTTTTCAAAATATGAGAATATAGCAAACCGATGTTGATATCTTTTTGTTAAAAAATAGCAAAACGGCAAAAGTAAGAAACCATTGTGGATGCTCTTGTAAGTTACTTTATTGGAGAGTTCGTTTATTTCCTTCCGAAGAAAATTTGTGAGAAGAAATTCATAGTTAGGTGTTTATCGAAAAAGTTAAGCTATGAGCGTTGTCCTCAGATGTATAACTGTAGCCATATTACTATTTGCTTGGAGAAAAATGATGCATTCAAATTGAGGAAGTAGAATCATGCAAAAAAGTTGCATTGGAAATTTCTTTGATGAATTGCTACACGGCGGAACGTATTGGCGCAATCTATAAATAATGAATTAGTTTTATAGGGCATTAGAGCCGATTTGATTTACAATTTAAAATTCTTTGTATCAAATAGTCCACAAATTAAAAAAGGAAATTGATAATCATTTAAACAGTTTGTTATTCAATGAGAACTCAAGTACATAAACATGTAGGGGGTGGTTTCTTTGGAAGTAAATCAGCTGCAAAAAATAAATCCATAGGGAAGCACTGTTGCAGCACTTTGGTTTGGTTGGATGTATTTGAATTTTTTTGTTGCATAACTGTAGCTACATTGCACATTTGTGTACTTTTTGGGCGTTTTCATTTCAGACATTTTTCTATTTTGCTCCGCGGCTCTCTCTCTCCACTCCTGTGATTTTCTATATCTTTTACCTAACTAACAAAACTCTATATATATCCAATTTTTTTATAACCGTGTTTTGGTTTTATAACTGAGTTCTTTTTTTTCCCTGTTTTTTTTTTGGTTTTTTTTTCCAGTTTTTTTTTGGTTTTTTTGTTTAATTTAGTTAATTATATTAAAATTCTAATTTTTTTCAGATTAATTTCAAGTCAAACAAAAAGTCAACAACTATTTTAAATTATTTTTGCTACAGTATTACTACAACTCAACCAAAACTAATCTATAATAAAAAACTATTCCAACTACAGTAAATCTATATCCAACTAAAGTTATTTTATGAAATCTAATTGAATGATTTATTTTTGCTACAGTGTTTCTCTTTTGCTATTGTAAATCTATATCCAACCAAATCATTCCAGTGAATGCTTCAATTAACGAAGAAATTGTGCTGATCTCATGCATGACAAATGTATGCCAAGCTTACATTAGCTGTACTCCAAAAACTTTTAGAAAATTAAAATATCCAGTCCTTATCCGTTTACATCAAAAAAAAAATATCCAGTCCTTAATTAGTCTCCTAGTTTTGTAATTGTCATTTTGTCAAATAGACCTGTTGAACATTTAATTCCGTTCTCTTGTGTCAACACAAAGACTATTCCTCTTTCCAGTGACTTTTATCAGCAATTTCCTCGAAAAAATAAATAGTCAATTCTCCATGTATAAATAAAGACATTCCTTGTTCAAAAGGGCATTTCAAAGTTTCCATCTTCCTATTTTTGGGATGGGATTAGCACTGACCACGATAAATAAATTAAATAGCATTCTCCGTCCCAGAATCTATGTTATTTTTGTCTTTTTTTAATAAATTGTTTGTGACTTAATATTTTCATTTTTTTTAATGAAAATAACTGAAAAAAAGAAAACAAAACAAAAATACAAACATCTCGATAACCTAACCCGCAACCTCTTGTTAATATTTACAGACGTTTTATTTGCTTTACAGCTATGACTGTAGTCTTCATCATTATCTCTTTATGGCTATTATTGTGTAGTTGTTATTTTTTTTAGAGCATCCACAGTCGTTTGCTATATATTCCATTTTTTCATTTTATAGCAAACGATAGCAAACGAGTGCTGCAATCGTTTCTCATTTTTTTCATTTTTTGACAAACCTCCTATTCTCATTTCTCAAATATGAGAAACGAAATGAACTTTCTCAAAATATAAAGGACGGGGTATGATACCCCGTCTCTTTGATTTAATTATTTTTTAATCGATTCAGACGGACGATCATATCCCGTCTCAGTAATTTTTAATTTTTTTTTTTTTTAAATTAGGTCGGACGGGGATACATACCCCGGACGGGGTATGATACCCCGTCTCTACCATTAACGAATATTTTTTTTTTTTTTAAAAAGTCCTCAGACGGGGAATGATACCCCGTCCGGGGTATCAAACCCCGTCCCACACAATTTTTTTTTTTTAATAAACGAATGGCCATGATTGGCCGATGAGAAGAAAAGAAAAAAAAAAACCCCAAAAAGATGGGCCGGGGAATGATTCCCCGGACGGGGAATGTATCCCCGTCCAAGACTTTTGGTACTTTTGGTAGGTTTAGGTAATAATTAGGATTAGATGGTTAATTAATATAGTTTAGTTATTATTATATTATTTAATTTAGTTAATTAATATAGTTTAATAGTTATAATAAGTAATTAACTTTTTTTAGTTTATTTGAAAGGATGAGAGACGGGGAATGATTCCCCGTCCCGCCATTTTAAAATTAAAAAAATAGGGATGGAATATCATATCCCGTCTCTAATCCAAATGTGAAAAATATAGCAAAGCACGACTACACGATACGCATCCAATTGCTATTACTGTAGCTGCCATTTTATAAGAAATGAGAAAAACGACTGTGGATGCTCTTACAATCATCATTGTGTATTACTTACTCCCTCCGTTTCACTTTAAGTGATATTCAGTAATTTTGCACACAGATTAAGAAAAAGTGAGATAAACATTTATTTTTCTCTACACCCTTATTAATAAGTCTCTATAATTTAATTACTAATTCTTTTTCCAATACAGATTCTGATTTTAAGAAATTCTAATTAATATTTTCTCAATACAAATTTTGTTTTCAAGAGAAAATAGAATTACTAATTTTTTTTCCAATACAGTTGGCATTAAATTTTTGGAGAAAATAAAATCTAGAAAGTTGAAACTACAATTTTCTAAGAATATTTGATAGGATTAAGATGAATAATTAAGACAAAATTTCAACATAAATAAGGATTTTCTTGGAAAAAAAAAAGGGGGGGGGGGGGGGGGGGGGGGGGGGGGGGGGGGGGGAATTGGATTATATCACTTAAAGTGAAACAAGAAAAAAAACCTAAATATCACTTAAGTGAAACGGAGGAAGTATCTTTTATGTCGGGCAGTTCATTATATGCATCTCTTTACCTTTCTATATCTACTAGTATTATACACGTGCTGTGCCCCGTGGGGGAAATTGGGGGAATGAAAAGGGCAAAAAAAAAAATTCTGCCAGCACGTGCGTTGCACGGGTTGGGTTAAGGACAAATTACACTAAGGCCTTCTCCCATTATAGTAGTAGAGATAAATAGTAAGCTCAATACCTCGATAATAATATGTATTATTTTTATTAGAATCCGTATATCTTTTATATTTAGTAAGCATATATTTAGGAATCAGTCTTGATTTTGTAGTTATCATGGCAATACAATTATAGGAATTAGTTATGAATCAGTCGCGATTTTAGGAATCAGTTGTGACTAAATTAGTTATGAATCAGTCACGATTTTAGGAATTAGTTGTGACTTTGTTGCCAAGGTCGTTGTATATATACATGTGATCATATCAACGAAGACAATGCAAATATTTCTATTAATTTTTCCCAAATACCTTTAGATGCAACTTCTATTCCTTCAAAGAAGCTCTTCCAATTCATATGGGACTTCTCCGGTCCACAAGACTTTACTTACACTTTCCAACCTTCATTAGTAATTCTTTATTAGACTCCCAACAATAATTATTTTGTTAGGACTTTGAAAATATTTGCAAAAAATGGACAATGACCAAACTATTTGCAACTAAGGGATAATTTTTAATTAATATTCTATGCTTCCTATCCTATAGTTTTCTCTATAGGATATGTGATCTTTCTGCAAATTTAAAATTTATTTTTGTAATATTTTCTATTTCTCTTATCTAATCAATTTCTTAACTACTTAAATTGTGCTAAATATTTTGAGAAAACCAGGTGAGAGTTACATACTTAGAAACAAGGCTCTGATAGCAACTGAGGTTTTGAAGCGTGAAAACACCTGTAAATAAAATAAAACAGAGTATCAAAAAACCTCAAAGATGATAGTTTTCTGTAAAATAATATTATTCGAAATAATGTGCATTGTGTATCTCAAAAATATTTAAGTAATAAAGCATAAGTTCAAGATCTCTCATAGATTCTGATTCTATCTCAGATATTTCGCTAATACTATCATACGGGGGTTCTTCGAGTTCTTCCATATGTCCATTCCCTTATTCAATATGTTCATTTTTTTCTAGAAATTGTCTATATGCTTTTGTAGGACTCCAGATATAACTAATAAATTCACCATTTTCATAAAATAATAAAGATCTTTCATAAAAAAATTAGATCATCAATTATTTGGACATTTATATTACTAGTTTCTCCATGATTTATTTGATTTATTGTTATAATTATTATTCATTGTACACCAAAGAAAAATAATTTGAACTCATAAAAATTATTTATGCTTGTTACTTTATGAGGATAACAAACATAAAAAAAACTAGCATTCTATCACTTCCTTGATAGTTAGTCATTAATTCATAAATTTCTGAGGCAAGACTGAAACTATTATTATCTATTATTCTTTTTTATAGATTTTGTGATTTAAATCAACAAGTATAAAATTAGGAGTAGAGAGATTTCTAAAGATACCATAAGAATCAAAACAAAATGGTCCATCATGCTTCTGACCTAGTTAAACTTCTTTGAGATGCTCTATACCAGTTACTACCAGTGGATAAAATACCTCGGTTATGCACCCCAATTTCAGTGCTCCTTTTACATTCTCCCTATCTCAGGACTACTATGCTCTGCAAGAGAGCTTCATCCAAGAGATACATCTGGAACAACTAGTAGCACTTCAGTATAGACAACCACAACCTAGCTCGTTTCTTGCTACTAGGTGTACATCTTAACTATAAAAGGTTACAAATGGGCATTTTTGTAAAATCCTTCAGGTAGAGCCTTACAAAACTCTCTCTGATGGTAAGAGACTAATTATGATTACCTTATATTGTACAAGAGTTTAACAAGAAAGATAGTCTTTATTGATTTCCAATTTCTTACAGACTCTCCTTACAAGTTTATATAGAACTTTTTATTTCCTGGATCCTACATCCCTCTCTTACCCAGCTTTCCATTTTATAGAAGAAGGGATGACTTTACATCAGTTACAATTGTTGTTCTCATTATATCATTGCTTACATCATAGATAAATAATTGAACCTATTACGTCACTGCTTACGTTAAAGATTCTTTTCTGGCCAACATCTTTGCGTACTTCACATCAGAAATAACTCTTCGTCAGTCTTCTCTTGTTCTTTTTCGCATTGTACGCATTTATGTTGTGGTTCCATCCTCATCAATCTACAGTAGTGGACAGATGTCTCTTCTGTCATTGTCACGACTCCTTTATGTAGAATTTGGTACCAGCTGTCGAAGACTTCTTTCTTTGACTGTGGTTGTTTAATCTTTCTTATGCTGTAAATCATTAACTTTTGTGGGTCAGGGCTATCATAGATCCAAATGTTTCTATCTCTATTTTTTATGTCCTTTAGTTCACAATACATTGTTCTAAATCTCATATCTCTTCTTTCTGGGATCAATTTTTCAAATTCTTCATTTTTATATGGTACAATATTGGTTATTCCAAATCGAATTTTTGTAATCATCCCTATCTTTATAACATGCTCAGCAGGTAGTTCTTCATCATCTTTAAGGAATTCTGGAATAGTTGAAAATATCCGGAAATATTTTTTAGAGGTCTTTGTAAGACCAAAATAACTCATAGTAGATTTATATACTTCTCCAGGTAGCTGGCTAAGTTCTTCGCATTCTTGGGATGGATATATGCAGTGGAAAGCCCTTTCGAATAATACTCTTACTGTCTTTGGATTTGCTCCTGGTAGTATGATCGCTTTATTCATGTGTTGTTGAGAAATAGTTTTGATAAATTGATTGACCTGAGTGGTATGGAAAAATTTCTCAATGTATTGTAAAAATAAATCCTTCTTGAAATGTTTTGGAGGATTTGAGAGTAAACTCTCTTTGTTGGTAGTAGGTTGTATGGATGTAGAGCTTCCCTCTTGCGTGGCTATTTTTCTGATTTCACTTGTACTTTATGGGTTAATAGGTTCACTCCCTTCACTCATTTTTTCAATATGTTCTGCATTTATAAGTTGGTAAAATATATTTTGAAGACCACATATTTGCAACTGTAGTTGGTTAAATCCTCATTTTAATTGCTCCACAGTCTCCTTTAGGTAGGCTATATCCTGTTCTATATGCTGAACTCTATTTTTCATCGTGTAAAAATGAAATTGTTAGTTTCTTGATAAGAAATCTGCTAGGACGTTATCTTTTCCTTTTATATTTTCTATTGAGAAGTCGTAATGTGCTAACTCCATTTTTCATCTTATCATTCTTTTATTAACTATAATTGGGTCTATTATTTTGTTAATCCAACTCTTTGCTTGTGTATTATCTGTCCTTACTGTGAATTTTGCATGTATTATGAATAATTCAAACTTTTTTATACCTTTTAAGATTACTAGTAGTTCTTTTTCATTTTTGTGGTAATTTTGTTGGGTCTGTGTGAATGATCCATTAGTATATCTGGCTAGTCATTTCTTTTTTCACCTATTTCAATGAATTTTAATACTGCTTTCTAATTATTTTCACATGCATTTGTTTCTATTATCCATGAACATTTTTTAACAGGTAATCTTGGCTTAGTTAATTTTAAAGTTTATTGTTTTAATATTTTAAGTTTTTCTTCATCCTCTGGGGTCCATTCCTATTTCTTAAACTTTTTTAGTTTTTGTTGTAACCAATTAGTTTTTTCTGGTAAATTCGGTATGTATCCTCTTATTTGATTTAGTTGTCCGATTATGGATTGTACTTCTCTTTTTCTTTTAGGACATTAGGAAATGTCTTTATCTTTACTGCTTTATGTGGTTGCAGCTCTATTCCTTCATGTGATAATTTTGTTCTTAAGAAATCTATCTCGGTTTTAAACAATTCCATTTTCTTTTCTGATAGTATAATACCTGCATTTTTTACTATTTCTATGAATTTTAGTAAATGCTCTTTATGTTGTTCTTCGTTTTCGGATCCTATTAGAATATCATCTACATATACTAATATGAATTTTTTGTATTTTTCAAATATCTTATTAATATATTCTTGAAATATTCTTGGACTGTTTTTATATCCGAATGGTAATACATTCCATTCATAGAATCCTTGAGGTGTGCTACATACTTTTAACTGTTTTGAGTCTTCTGTTAGTTTTACGTGGTAAAATCCTGAATTACAAACGAATTTCGAATATATTTTTCATGTTCTTACTGTGTTAAACAGTATTTACATATCTAGTAGTGGATATCCAAATCTCTTAATATTTTTATTTAACTCCTTATAACGTACAATATCTTAGTGGCAGTATTATTTAACGTACAATTGGATGTCTATTATTGTAATAGTCTAGGTAGTAATATGGATTTTCTAATGGTATTAATTCTGTTGTTTTTATATTGGTTTGTTTAATATGTGAATTAGTAGCACCTGTATCTGCCAGGGCTACTTGTTTATTCCATTTTCCACCGTCATAATATTCTATTTCTATTTTAAATTGGTTATTGTTCTGATTATCTAATATATTTATTATTGGTATTAATTTCAATGCTTGTTATTTGTTTCTTATTGATAGTGATCTCTTTCCAAACATTATTTGTGGTGTTTTTCCTTTTGTAATTTCTTTTGGTTTATTAAAGTCAAATTCTATATAATTTGATATAGTCATTTCAGAGTTTTCTCCAGCTGGTTTGTATCTTATAATTTCGCTGAATAGTGGTTCTATTTTAAACTTATCTGTATTTCTATTTTTTACTCCATGTTTACTAGTGAAATCATAAATATTTCTTATTTGTATACTCATAACTTTGCTTTTCTCTATCATTTCTATTCCTGATAACCTGTGGTACATGACTAAACTTTTGTCCTTATTTTCTTCGGCCATATTATAGAGAAATTATGTTTTATTATAAATTTTATCTTTTGATACATTAGGTTTCCGTGTACTATTCCTATTAATGCATCTTGTGTACCTAATATTATTCTATTACTCATTATGTATATTTCCAGGGGTGTATTTATTGCTTCCTTAAAATAAGCTTTTATTATTATTTGCACAGCTCCTAAATATATGTGTCTTAATGTTTTCCTGGTTTTCTCACTTATTTTTTGTATCTCTTGTCTTATTATTTTTTCGTTTATTAATGAGATTATGGTTTTTCTTTGTGCTTGTTCAATGTCTATAGGTTGTTCATTATTCTTGACTATTATGATGGTATTTATAACACCCCGAATTCCAAAACAGACTGAATTCGAAGTTCCACAGGATCTTTACACTTCATTTTGTACAATTTTACAAGGAATTTAAAACTTTTATCTCAACAATATTTACATCAGAGTTCATCAATACGCAGCGGAATAAATAAAATACAATAATAATAAATGTACAAATGTAACAATTTTAGCATTTAAGTAATCATTGGGAACAATTTCATCTTTATATCTTCTTGTAAACTCCAAGTCCTGCATTTAAAACTGTGGGCACGTCAGTTGCTTACAACCGACGTAATATTATACACAGCCATCCTCGCTATGCCGAAACAGTATAACGATTCTTAAATATTTTAACAAACCACAAACTTGATCACAAACAAAGCTACAAAAGAACTATCCTGTTGATATAGTGTTATGCTGTGCACTTAGTTCTTAATGCAGTTGTTAATATTACATAACACTAATGTGCACTTGTTCGGATTCTATGCATCCCATACTATATAGGTCTGAGGGCAAACCCTTAATCATTCTTTATCTTGTAGGGTTCAATCCCTCGTCATGACTTAAACTATTACGGTAACTACGGTAAGTATCCTAGATGTTCTATGATCTACGAGCCCATGTCCATGCAGTTTGGAGGGAAATCCCACGCACTGACATGACGCATCAAGCAGGCAGACTATGGACAATTCAACCTCCGCCATGGAACGATGGCACCACCCGTAGTCACCAAACACCCCACAAGTGTCGCCACCGGAACGATAATTCCGGAGTAGTGCTCACGCCATGTCATGACGCATCAAGTAGGCAATCTGTGAATCACTCTCACACCACCAATCTGATGGCCCTCATACTCGTGTTTTTCTCTTACTTTCATCACATCTTCATTATGTATCTAATCCTTACAATGTTTGTTTTAAAAGAAAATCATCACAACCTAGAGCTAGCTTACCCTACTGGACTTAAATCAAAACAAAAGAGACAGTCAGTCTACCTGGCTACTTCTCAAGAGATGCGCAACTCTCAACGGTTAGCTCTCAAAATCATAAATAAAACTGTCGGTCACTATGGTCTTGTCTAGCCTCTAGATTCCAACAACTATCTCTTTCTAGAGATCAACAATATTTCATATTCAATCTCAAAATAATATTTCATTTCCTTTACTCACAAACTCTTTCTCAAACCATTTCTTTTAAAATCTCATAACACAACAGAATTCAATTCGACCTCTTAATCAATTTAATCTCTTATCACATTGTGTTCAAATCAAGTAATCTTAATCAAAAATTAATAATCATAAAATCTCATATTTAATCTTACTCAACTTTCACATGTAAAAAAAATCAAATCCAAACTCAGGAAAATTCATCAGCCAAGGCAGTGGCAGTTGACTATTAAAAGTAGCCAGTCGGCTGTTCTGCGAGACCTCAAGACTCAAGAACCAAAAGCCAGTTCAGCCGACTGTGGAAAAATTTCCAGTCGACCGTCCTGCGAAACTTTGAAACTCAAAAACAACACAGTCAGTTCGGTCGACTGTTGGCAAAGGGTCAGTCGACTGTCCTGCGAAACTTTGAAACTCAAGGACCAAAAATCAGGACAGCAACAGTTGACTGTGGAAAAGTAGACAATCGACTGTCCAGCTGAAAAATCCGAAATTTAATACTTGACAGTCGACTGTCGACTCTAATTCGGTCGATTGTCGACTCTAGTTTGGTCGACTGTCGATTGCACTAGGTTGCAGTTAAAGTGGAACATAAATATATTTTTGACATTGAAAAGCAACGATGATTTCTTCATAATTTGACAACCCACTTTCCACAAGAGGATGTTTTGTTAAAAACTCGATCTTTCAATTGATTTGTACTTTTTCAAAAATATAACTAATTTTCCCAGAATGTGTTTCTTTGAAAAACAATATCGTACATGTTCTCAAATTCATAAGTTTCTCATTTTTTGCAATAAAATAAAATATTTCTTCCAAAGTGCATAAAAACACATATGATCGATTTTCCAAATAAAATGTTGTATTTTACCAAAACTTTTCTATAAAATTTCTTATACTCATAAAACAAACTAATAAGATAAAATCAATCTTTCTTTATCACGTTAGCATTAAAATTCGTATTTCACGCACATTGCATTATTTTGTACTATTATTCTAACAAATATCATGCCAACAATTTTCCCAGTGATACTTCATTTAATTTAACACAATTTCTAATTTCTTATGCGAAATCACACCATCAATTCACACCTCATGACATAAAATAATTAAGATTAAGCAATCTACGAATTAGCGTATCAATCAATTTTAACAAATCAAATTTCTACATTAACTAGCATGCAAATCTACTCCTACATTAGAAAGGATTTAAGAAACACCCACCCAAAGTTGAAGAATTTGTACTCAACTGAACTCCTAGAATTAGGAGCTCCTAAAGAAAATTCCTTCAAAAGCTCCAAGAAGAACTCCTCAAAATCCGTGCACCAAAGCAAGCTCCACACTCTATCTCCATTTTCGGCAGCATAGCAAGCCTCACACTCCATCTCCATTTTCGGCAGCATCCAGGAAAGGCAAATCCAACTTCATCCATCTTCATTTGTATATACATATATATCTAATTATATACATACACATGTTTATATGGTGGATAGGTAGGTGGTGGGAGCAAGTAGGCATGTTGGTTTCAGATGTCAGAAAAAGAAGAGATTTGAGAATGGAATTGGTTTAATTGTATACACATATATACACATGCCTTTATGTATATATTGTATGGTGGAGTGGAGAAAGCAAAAGCATGTTTGCTGATGGGACATGGGACTTTCGGCAAAGTAGAGAAGAAGGAAAGGAGGAAGGGGTGAGGAGAAATGTAGGGAATTAGGGGATATCTATATGAGGAGAAAAGAGTAGTTATAATAACTACACACCCCATGAACTCAAACAACTCATCCACTATCTCCACTCTCAATTTCAAAAATTCTGGCTTTCCCTCCTCTCCAAAACAGCCCCGGCCCCCAAATTAATGTGTGCACATCGCACGTGTGCACGTGCACGTACTTTGTGTACACCCCAAAATAAATTATTTATTTAAAATAATTATTTATAAATGTAATAGACATATAAATTTAACACAAAAATTATACTTTTCATGCACGATAAAATAGACAAACACTCTTCATGAAATTTATTTTGAAAAAGAGCACGCCCAAATAAGCACACCGAAACACGTGCGTCGCACGTAAAATATCAAAAATGCAAAATTCGATGTTATCAACAGAAAAATATTAAAGATAATAAAAATACAATTAAAAAAATATTTAATATACGCATCCAATAACGTAATTAATACATACATTGAAAACACGTGCACTACACGTATAAAAGTATATTAATCAAAACAGACAAAAAGTGAATTTCCGTTTATTAAACGAATTTAAACATGTCATAAAATAAATAATTAAAACCCATCGAAAACATTGTATGTAACAGTAGAATACCCAAAATCGACACGTGCATCAATAATACGTAAAAGCACGTAAAACACAAAGATTGAAATTTAGCATTTGAGTTGACTCAAATGAGATTTTAAGAATACGGGAAATGCATAAATAGTCGGAATTCAAAATACATATCAAAATGTGTTATGGATATCACTAATAACGGTACAAAATGTACGTGCGTAACACCCGAGAGTAAAATTATCATTTCCAATTTTGCGGGGTATTATAGTATTGTTCTTCCTTTCAAATATTGATAGTTTAAATATCTCTTTTGGGATTATATCTAATTAGGTTTGTTTTATTTTATCGTATTTTTGTATGTCAAAGCCCATTCTTTTCCTTACTTCTTCATTATTTTCTTCTCCTTCTAATTATTCTCATATTTCTGTTATTTCTGTTATTAAATTTATTTTACATTCTTCCGTTTCGCCTTTACTACTTCCACTATCTTCTTGCAAAATTATTATTTCTTCATCTTCATTAATTTCTGACCAATCTTCCTCATATGCTATGTATTCATAGTTTATGTTATTCATTTCTTCAATTTCTTCTACGTATTTTACATTTTCTTTTATCATTCTCTTAGGAAAATTTTGTGATATATGTCCTAATTCTCCACATATATAACAATTACATTTCTTTGGGTTTTTTGGATATTGTCTATTTTTATTTATTATTCTGAAGTATCTTTTATACGGTTTTTTATATCTCTTAAAAGTTTTTTCTATATTTTGGTTTATATTTTTAGAATTTGTGTTCATTCTTCTTTGTATAATTATTGTTTTTATTACATCCCCAATGATTCGTTCTTGCATTTTCGCAACAAATTCTTTGTTTATATGTTCTATAGTATTTCATTGTTACTCTAGCATCTTGGCACCCTTTATCCCCATAATCTTTTGCAAATTGTGTTCTATACCCTAAAGTATCTACTTCTGGTTTTACTTTCTCACCTATGTTTGAACTATATATGTTTATACTCCATGGATCAGATATTTTTAGAAAGAATGAGTCTAAGATTGGACTCCGTTCTTCTTTTGTATAATAACTATCTTGAAAATATTCTCGGAATTCACAAGCATAGTTGTCAAAATAACATATGTCGCGTATTTCTAAACTGCTTAGTCTCCATCTTGCTTGGTTCTTTTTGTATATAGTGTGTTTTTCTCCTTTATCGTAGACACTGAATTCTGTTCTTATTGTTATTTCGTAATTTGTAATTATTTCTATTAGTCTTAAGGTTTGTTGTGCTGAGCTTTATTCTGTTCCTTTCTTATCGATTGGTATTGATTTTCTGATAGTATTTCTTTCTTATTCCTTTAGTCAATTCCACCATTTTGCTACTACTCCTATAAAGGTTGCTTCTGTAAATTTCTCAAATGAATTTCCTAAAAGATTATGCCTAAATCCTACTATTAGTGAAGCATTTACCCATTCTTCTATTGTCCTATCTACGTCTCTTATGCGGTCTAGATATAGCCATTCTCCGTTTCCTACTATTCATTTTTTTGTAGTGTTCTGCAGGTTCATATTTTGGGATTTCTTTTTCTTTGTCTCTTTCTAACTTATTATTTTGTGTTTTTACATTTTCATGGTAAGTGATAAGGTCTTTTGTTAGGCGGTGGCCTTAAGATTTCGTACATGTCAGTTTGAATTTCTGTAGGTTTTGCTATAATCTTTTCTTTCTTTTGACCCATTTATATTTCTTCATTCGTTATATCTAGATTTTTTAACGCTTCCTCTACTTCCACTGAATTGGGATTTTTCATTAAATCTTCTATTTCTAAAATATTTATATTAAGCTTTGTTACAACTTCTAACTCCTTCATACCTTCTTCCATTATGCCCTTATTATGTGTCTTCGGTTATATATCTACCTAGTTCTTTTATTTTCTTATTTATGATTTTTAAATCTTTTCTTATAGTTCCTACAAACTCTGGACCATTGTAATCTTCTTCCAACTCTTGTATGCTTATCATATAAATTTCTGATTCTATTTTTGAATTTAATATTTCTACTTTATTAACCGTACTTAGCCTAATATTTTATATGTTAGCAAATGTTGGTAATACCAACTTGCTTCTTCGTTTCTATAATCTAATAACTTGTATGCTATTTTTTTTTGTATTTCCTTAGGTAGTTTTTTAGTTATTTTACTTGTTATTAACAAATATTCTGATATTTCTCTATTAGTTATATGCTTTCTTTCTGTTAATCTTCTATCAATGTATCTAATTTTAAATTTTGAGAGATTTTTTTTAATCTTAATTTCTTTATTTTCTGTGAAATATCCAGTTTTAAATAGGGTAGTGAGATATGTAAATTTTTAGTTTTAATGTTGTGTAAATATCTCCAAAGGTAGGGTCTTTCTTCGCAAATTACTTCCAACTGTTCTATTTTTGTAAATAGTTTGGGGGTGTCTTACATTTACAAATACTTTCTCAAAAAAACTCTATATGTGAAATTGACTCACCAACAGACAGACAAAAAGACAGTAAGAAGAGTTTTTCTCTCTAGAAAAGTTTAGAGAGAGAAACTAACCCCCCCCCCCCCCAAAAAAAAAAACCCAAAAATCCTAGATCTGATTTGGCTGGGGGCGGCGGCAGCTAGTCCTTTTCGCCACCGCCCCGACGTGAAAACCCCCCTGTCGTCCCCCTTACCGTTCCCCAACCGCACCGCCCATTTCCTCCGCGACCCCGCCTTCCATCGCTCCACGACGACGGATGGTCGGAGATGACGAGATCCCACGGTGGGGAGTTCGTGACGTCGCTTTGCTTCAGATCCCCTTGCTTCTCGGCGGGCGGCACGCCGGTCGTGTGGCGAAATGTGGGCTTCGCCGCAGCCAGCAACCAGCTTCCGCCGCGTTCGCCTTAGGTCGCTAGTCTGCATTGCCGCGGTCGTATCGTCAGTGCCATAGTATTCGCCTCTGACCTCTGCCTTCTTCCAACGCCATCGTCCCTCTCCATCTTTGGTGCCAAAAACGGTTCCATCGCCGCCACCACCATGTCCACGCACTTGGGGTCGATTATGGCGATCTGCAGCCATGATTTGGACTTCCAGGGTTGGTGTAGTCGGTGAAGAAGTCGAGGTTTGTGACGATGGCAGAGCCGAAGAAAGAGGCTGGAGCTTGTACCCCATTCTGTTGGAGTGTGGTCTAGAGGGGCGGGGGCTGCATCTGGGCTTCTTCACCAGATGACCACAGTAGACGGGGCACCACCACCACTAAGCCCTTATAATGGAAGCTGACACCCAACACCATCGCCCGTTCTGGCGAGAGGAGAAGGTGATACTTCAATCCGCTGGGTCTTGTCTTGGTTTTTTTATTGAGAGAGGGAGTGAGAGAGTGGGTGAGTGAAGATATTGCTCCTCATTACTCTATGTTGGTGTTGGTCTATATTTGTGAGAAATCACTGGAGAGAGAAAGGGCATGAGAGAGACGAAGGTATCCTCTTCATGGCTCTCTCTTTGACTGTGGCTTTTGGTGGGGGAGTGAGCTAGATTGTGGGAGGACATGAGGAGTAGACTAAGCTTGGCGGTTGTCAAATCTCTGCCTGTAGGGCTTGGGCTCGAAGATGGGGTCCCCCCAGCGAGTAAACTGAGCTCGGTGATTATCAAAATTCTTCCTGCGAGCTTGGGCCCAAAGATGGGGTCCCCCCAGTGAGGAGAAGGCAGAGTTTGGCGGGTGACAAAATCCGGCCAGACGAGTTTCAGGTAGGTATGCAGGTACCGTGGAGGCAGTGTACGAAGCTAAACGGACGTACATACAATTTTGCTGAACCGAGCTTGTTTGTCGGCCCACCCTTCAGGGTTGTTGGAGGGATTTGTTGTTTGTACGGGTCATGTTACTTCATGTTTTATTTTTATGTTGGTCGGTTGTATGTTTTGTTAATTTCTGATTAATGAAATATGGTGGCTATATTCCACATTTTTCTTTTTAAAAAAAAAAACAACTATCCTTAGGTAATTATTCATTTTTTCACCTAAAGAAATTGTAGATCAGGACATTTGTAGAACTTTACTCTGAATACCTTATCCAATAGCTTCAATGTTTTTTTTTAATTGACTTTTTTCCCAATAATCTTGAGAGTTTCGTAATAACTGTGTAGAACCCTAGAACTACATATATATTGTAGGACATACAAAGTATGACTTGACAGTGGGTATTCTATGCTCATGTGGATCATCTCTAATCTCTAATCTTTAATCTCTAATATTATAATGCGAGAGTTGGAATTGTAATGTTGTTAACATAAAATCCATGCATTGCACGTGCAACTCCAACTCTTCCATTAATTTCAACAAAATCAAACAAATAAAAAAAATTCCACCTATTTAAAACATGCAACGCACGTGCAAAATAATTTTACATTATTTTTTTAACACTAAAAATACACATGTTGCACGTACAATTCAAATTCTACTTATATACACGTGCATTGTACATACAAATTGTAGTTTTTCCTTCAAAATATTTTTACCAATTACGTGCAACGTACGTCCAACTCGAAAACTATTTCTTAATACATAAATTGTACGTGACAATCCTCCAACACTTATCAAAACGTTCCCTCCAACACTTATCAAAACGTGCATCGCACGTAAAAATATACTAGTTGTAGATAAATGCATACATTATATTAGTTATGGGATACAAATAACTAACAAATGTGCTTGTCGAGCAAGTAAAATAATACAGGATGAAATAAATGATAAATTAGATTTTAAGTTAAGATTGAGGCTTGTCGAGAATTAGGTGAGTCGCGTCACCATTGCAGCTTAAGGAACTATTGCTGCCCATTGTGCAAAAATTTGATGACAATTAAATGTGCTTTTGCTAGCTAATGGTATAATTCACAAATTAGTATTGAGTTTTATATCTTGCATACTTATAGGTAGATGATAAGTAAAAGATGATGAAACGAAGGAGGTCGAAGCAGTCGTTGTGAGAAGAAGCAGCAAGAGCGTCAGCCAACAACATTAGACAGTCGACTGTCACCAATGATCGTCGACCGTCCTAAAGCTCTGGATGTGATTCAGAATATTGCGGTCGACTGCCACTTTGGGTAGTCAGCCGCTACCGATGTTGTGGTTATTATTAGGCTTAGGTCCGGGTAATGTTACGGGCCCAACTATCTCTCCAAGTTAGATCGTATGTTTCCTGTCGTGAGTCTCTTTATTCAGGATATATCGGACGACATATGTATCCAGACTACATCATAGGGTTTCCCTAGAACTCTATACATTATTGTGTAAGTCTCCATTGAGAGGCAAGAGAGTTTAGATTGAGAGTTCTCCATTATAAACAGCTGATTATCTTCCAGTTTGGCCTGAGAGATAAATAGGTTCTTGGTGCAAGTGTAATACTTTGTATCTTCTCTAGTTGAATAACATCTCCCGTATTTCTCCTCCGGATTAGCGTTAGCATAAACCGAGACCAATCATTGTGTGCTCTGTGTACTATGTTTGATTCTTCTTCAAAAGGTCAAACAAAGCCCCGACTCTTTCCATCCGCCCCTTTGCCTTTCACTTCCTTCGGGTTGAAGAAGGCAATTTGTTAGCGATGAGAACGGACATTCACAACCTTCTTAAAAATTCTGGCATACTTCTACTTATTTGATTGCTCATCATTGGATCTATTGTTGTTAATCACATGCAGCAATGAATTCCTAACAATTAGAACCACTATCGTGTACGGACAGTAGAGAAATCAAGGGCCCAAATTTGATTTCTTAAATGCTCAACAGTAATTTATAGATGAGATTGGAGAGAGTTTTGGGAATTTCTCTTTTGTATTCTTTATTGGCTTGGAGTACTCCAATTCATAGAAGGATGAGAATACTCCTGTGGCATTCACATTTAGAAGGAAATTCCTAATTGTGCATGTGGTTGGGCACAATGGATTTGACCATTGTGACTATCAATCTTGATTTGTAGCACTTACCATGTAAAATTCAACCAAGAATTTGAGATTACTCTAATGAAAAATCTTTATGAAACAATGTTTTTTTATTGTTGAAGAAAGCTCTGTCATCACACCAAAAATCCTAGAATCTAGAACTGGCGGGGTGGCGACCCTAACCGCCACCCCCTCCATCCCTTTGAGTCCCTTCTCCTTCCTCTTCTTTTCTTCTCTTCTCTGTGAATTTTTTTACAAAATAATCCTCTTTTTGAAAGTTTTTCCCAAACTGTCCTACTTTTTTTTATTACCTAAATGCCCCACTCGCTTTTTGAGTCTGGGATAAATCTCATCGCTTTTTCAAAAAGTGAGTCTTAGGTTGCAGATTTTCAACATCTCAAGACTCGTCTTTTGAAAAAGCGAGGAATTTTATCCCACACTCGCTTTTTGAAAAAGCAGTGTCGCTTGGGTCTTAAACCCCACCCCCTCGCAAACAGATCTCACTCTCTCTCATTTCCTTCTCCCCTTTCATCGAAGCCCTACCCCAACCTCTTCCACCTCTGATCCAAGCGATTAACCCATCAAATTTCGTCGATTCAATCCAAAATACTGCACTATCTCATCTCCGTTCAATTGGCCACTTCGTTATTGGGGGCTGCCGTGATTTTAGGGGTGGATTGCCGCGTTGTTGTTCAAATTTGGGGGTGAGCGTTTTGGTGGAGTGTAGTGGTTCGCATCTTGCCTAAAGATTGTGGTATATTACTCAAACTCTATATTTTTTAATGTTGTTTATATATTTAGAATTATTTAGTTAGAAATTGCTTGATATTATTGGAGGTACAATATGGATAGTGTTGATATTGTGGAAAAATCGGGTTAAAATGTGGGGGTAATTTGGGTGTCAAATTTGGATAGTGTCGTTGGAGGTGGAGGTGTATTAGGTTTAAAAAGTGGATAATTGTAGAATTTGTGGGTAAATTTTGGATATAGTTAATAATGATTGTATGTTCGTATGTGTTCTATATTTGTTGGTTATATATTTTGGTAATGTTAATAACGATTGCTTTTAGTTGTAGGATACTCTATTTTTTTTAAAATGGCACGGACGATGGAAAATGTGGAGGTAGGATCTAGTAGTAGACCTATTCGTGGCGATGGACTATGTACATCTTTCGGCCCACCTCCTCGCGGTGGACGTGGTGGTCGTCGTGGTGGTACCACACGTACTAATGTAAGCTTATAATTTTCTATATTCGATTTGTTTCATTATCATACTATTAAATGTTATATTTCTTTGTTGATGTAAATATTGTTGTTGTTTTACAGATCCCAAGTAACCCAAATGTGGTAGGTACTTCTTCTCCGCCCCCTTCTTCATCTTACATTCCCCTTGGAGGTCCAGGTCCCCTTGACCCCACCCTTCTTACTCTTCAGTCGCAGCATCGTTCGAAAGATGTGTGGGAAGGCGATTGATGGAATGTACATTCCGTGAGGGTCATCCACTACCTATGCACCCACGGATTCACCAGATTTTAAGGGATTGTGGACTGTATGGTATTGCACTGATGAGCTCCATCAAGTGCGATCGACCTCTTCTTACAGCACTACTTGAGAGATGGCGCCCTGAAACACACAGCTTCCATCTTACAGTTGGGGAGATGACAGTGTCGTTGCAGGACGTTTCAGTACTCACCGGCCTTCCAGTAGATGGGTAGGCAGTGACAGGCTCAATGGACTTCGACCCGATATATTTAATGGAACAATATCTCGGTGTCGAAGTGGAGGCCGGAGCAGTGAATGGAAAACAAATTCGGTTGAAGTGGTTAAAGGATAGATTCAAGAACCGATTGAGAGATGATTCCACTGATGAGGAGGTCCATTACTACTGCAAGACCTACATTCTGACATTGTTTGGAGGGGTGTTGTTCCCAAATTCCAGCGGACACTCTGTTCCCTTGATGTACCTCCCGCTGATTGTAGATCTAGGACGAGTCAGTCAGTACAGTAGGGGTAGTGCCGCCTTAGCATTTCTCTACAGGAGTTTGTGCTTGTGTAGTCTCGATTTCGTGCAGATGAATGGACCGATGATATTGCTTTAAGTGTGGAGTTGGAAGCGTATTCACGTGGGTCGTCCTGTAGTGCGGAAGCAATCACCCCACTGGATCCATCTCCCCGAGGACCAGCACATGTTACCTCCTCTTGGTGTGTACTGGTCCGGTAATCTTACCTGGACTGCCAACCCCAACAGGTGCCTGATCTACTTCCGTGATGAGTTAGACAGGTTGGCAGATAATTGCGTAGTGTGGATGCCCTACACAGAGGCGCTTCTTGCTCGACTGCCACCTATTTCCTTGTATAGGCATGATCTGTGGCTGACAAAAGCACCATTGATCAACTTCAGCACAGTTGAGTTCTATTATGTCAATAGAGTGCTTCGACAATTTGGTCTACAGCAGATGATTCCTGTTACCGAACTATTTAATACGGACATGCATGCAATCACTGGAATGGGTCATCAATCAAGACATAATTGGGCCGCCTGCTTCTTGACATATGTGGAGAGATGGAATCTACACAGGTTCGAGGAAATCATTGAGAACATTCCTCCATTTGATCGAACCGTTCATGAGAATTATATGGGCTGGTACGGGAGGATGACAAAGCGATATATATCTCTGACAGGATAGACTGCTACAGGTGTGGTGGTCCCGATACGTCGACCGGCAGCTGAACCAGTAGATCTACATTCAATGAACTTGCCTATGTTTCAACCGAAGGCATCGGCTCTTCGTATGATTGTAAGTTTTTAAGTACTATTGTATTCATCAAAGTTATTATAGTATTTTGATTTACATATACATTTACTGCAATTAATATTTCAACTTATTATGTTTTGTAGATGAGCTAGACTTGGAGTATGGGCAAAAAATGTGCTGCTGTGTTGAGTAGCAACGTTGCTGATGCGGTTAAGGACTTCGCACGCGAGATGTTGACGTCTTGCCATGCACAAGCTGATGCTGTTGGAGAGGGAGCGACCTTAGATGCTATTCTAAACACTCCCGCTCATCGAACCAGTGCACGTGCTCTACGTATGAAGAAAGTCGCCCGCAAACCACCACGTCGTCCTAGAAACAAGCAAGAAGAAGAGGATGAAATTCAAGAGGCTGAGATTCAAGTTGAGGGGACAGAACAACAAGAGAAAGAGGATCCGATAATTATGTCCGGTGTGACACAGGCCACTCCATCAGCACGAGGTAAACGGCAATGGAGACCTCCCACATTCTTCACCCCTGATCCGTGAAGCTTCTTTGTATTTTGTTGAAATGTTTGTATTATTAATGTGTTAATGTGATTTATTGTTTGTATCAATCATGTACTCACGATATGAAATATGGAATATATGAAGTATGAAATTTTGGTATGGGGTGTGTGAGTGTGATGTTTTAATTTTGTGGTTTTGTGTAAGTTGGGTTCAGTTGAGATGTGGTGGATTTGTTCGTATGAAATTGTTGTTGAGATGTTGGTGAAGTTGAAATTGATGTGAGAGTTGGGTTGAAGCTGATGCTGTTGAAATGTGTAGGGTTTATGTCCCATCTACAGATAATCTAGTGGTGTTTTCTGTGTACAGAAAAAGCGAGTCTAGGTGTAAACAGCGTGCTTTTTCAAAAAGCGAGTGTTGTGGTTTTCGTTTTCCAGAGGTGAGGTATTCTCTAGAAAACAGACCACTCAATAGTCGCTTTTCAAAAAAGCAAGGTTGTTTTCACTTAACTCGCTTTTTCAGAAAGCGAGTCTTGAGTCCGGGGGGTGATTGCTTTTCTGGAAAACATACCACTCAACAGTCGCTTTTTGAAAAAACGAGTTTGTTTTTACTAAACTCGCTTTTTCAAAAAGCGAGTCTTGAGTTTGTATTTTTTTTTTACAAGCAGACTCAAGACTCGCTTTTTGAGAAAGCGAGCCTAGTTAATATTTCCACGCTTTCTCAGAAAGCGACTGTGTAGGCTAGGCGAAAACCAGAGAAAGGCTTGATCACTGGATAACACTGAACTCTTGACTCGCTTTCTGAAACACCGAGTTATTTTGTACCAGACTAGCTTTCTCAGAAAGCGATTCTTGGGCCTGCTGGTAAAAACATACAGGCTGAAGACTCGCTTTCTGAGAAAGCGAGGAGATATTTAATAGACTTGCTTTTCGGAAAAGTGAGTGTAGGCTAGGAAAATGAAATCTTCATATTTGCTTACAGTACTCATCACGTAACAATCACACTCTTACGTAAGGAATGGATACAAACGATTTTTCAAAATTAAACTTTGTAATCTCATTCTTCATAACTAAACTCATATCACTTAGTACAATTACAAAGTCCAAATTAAAAAGTACAATTACAAGCATACAATGGTTAATTGTTTTGAGTTCCACTATTAATGCATCGGCGCTTATTGTGTCCATGCAAACCACATTTTGAACATGTCATCCCCGTACCCCTGCTTGACCTACCTCTCACATCCATGTCATTGCGAATTCTCGTAGATCTAGGCCTGCCTTTTCTTTTATGTCGCAAAATAGCATCAGGTACGAGTCTTGGTCCATCAATAATAGGCTAATATGCTGGATCAAGAATAGGATGAAACATGGGAGCGTATGTTTGTGCTAATAAAGTTACAAGGTAAAATTCATCAACAAAAGGCTTGTGATCGATTGCACGAAATGCACAAGCTGTCAATACATGAGAACATGGAATATGATATAGATGAAATTTCATACATGTGTATGTTTTCGGACCCAAATTGACAGTGTGCAAGTTCCCACCCTTCCTTTCTCCACTTACCATGCGTATACCCATTTTCACGGAAAAAACTCCAGGTTGATGATGGAACATTGTAACCTCATGTCCGTTTGCTCTCTCACGGCGACTATCGATCAGTTCATGTACTCTTTAAGCAAAAAGCGTCCCTTCAGATAACAACTTACTGGCTTCCTGTCGACGAGTAGTAAAGTATGAGTTCAGATGTAAGAAGATCGTCTCAACAATCGCAGTTACTGCAAACTACGGACTCCTTTCAAGACTGAATTGAAGACTTCTGACAGGTTCGTAGTCATTATGCCGTATCTTCGACCTTCATCTGCGTAAAGTGCTCATTTCTCAACTGGCTTCTCTTTTAACCAATTAGCCGCCTCGATATTGACGGTTTCAAGTTCAACGAGTGTGGCCATGAACTTTTTGGGTTGGTTTTGACACGTTATAATTTTGGCATTTTTTCGCAATGTCTTGCTACCAAATTTACTAAAGAAATTTGTAGCAAAATGACGCATACAATAACGATGATATGCATTTGGTTCCAAGCTCCATTTTGCAAATCCATAGCAGACATTATACCAGCATGACGATCCGAGATAACACACAACTCAGTACGATCGGTGACATAATACCGAATGTAACTCATGAACCATGTCCACGTATTTATACTCTCTCCATCAACCAATGCAAATACAAAAGGAAATAAGCAATCATTCGTATCTGGGGAAACAGCAATTAGAAAACAACCCTTATACTTACCGTACAAGTGAGTTCCGTCGACACTAATAACTGGTCTGCAAGACTTGAAACCTTCAATCGAAGGACCAAATGCCCAAATTACTCTCTTGAATGTTTCCTCGCTAGGACTAGACTCATATTTATCCCAGTGAACAACGGTTCTTGTATTTACTGCTTGAATTGCTGTCAGTAGAAAAGACAACTTCGTGTATGCTTCTTCGAAGGTACCATACAACCTCACAATCGCCTTTTGTTTTGCTATCCAAGCTTTCTTATATGAAATATGATAATTATATTGTAATTTCACTATCTCAATAATTGCCCACGGTGTTAAACCGGTATCCTTCTTCACCACACCCACAATCAAATTACAAACAAGGTTGGAATCAATTTTTTGGTGGTCCTGATTCAACGTGGGATTCGTACAAGTGTGAGGCCCAACTATCTTCTTCACCACAAAATTCGTCCCGTCTTTTGGAACAATTGCTCGTAATCTCTAAGGACAGCCACCATCACTTACTCCTGGGGGACCTTGCACGATCTCCTCAATGGTACGTTTTCTAGGTGCCATTTTGCATTTAACAGTGTACAGTGACGGTGTAGATTTCAAGGTGACGAATTCACGATATTTTTTTGATAGAATACAACTTCACAGCCTGTTGAATCGACTCTTTACTTACAAACTCCTGTCCAATGTACAATTTGTCTACATTGGATGAACCAGACGACTCTTGTGAAACATGGTGTACTCTAGCACCTTGTGTCATCTCCTCGGTAACATGAACGCCAACATTTGCATAGCTATCAGTAGCTCTGACTTCATTAGAACTATTGTTCGTACGATTTACATTTGCTACATCATCATCTTCGTCTCCGTCATCATTTTCTACACTATCATCAACTTCATCGTCTGTTTCTTCCTCTTCTTCATCATCGTCTAATAAGCTGTTGTTAATGACTGCATTTGGAAAGAGTTCAAATACACTGTCATTTGGAACATAGTCAGGAACCGGACCAGGTTGGTATGGCAACTCAACATATGTAGAATCTGGGTTTGTTGTATTTGTGAAGGTGTTTTCTTGTGAGGACAGTGAAATTGGTTGTGAAGATTGAGCGGGGTTAGACCTCATCTGCTGTATAGGTACCACTCTTACGAAGCTTGAACTAGGAATATCATGTGGCTGAGTATTCAAATTTTGAATTTGCTGAATATATAACTCTAATGCAGACCAAGAACAATTGGGATCGAATATCTTAGCAATCATTGACTTCATAGCATTATCAGTAGATACGGGCACTGTCATAAAATACTGACCATCTCCTCTACCTGCTGTGTATCGAGCTAAAATTTTCACATTCCATTGATTCCTATCCCAATTAGTAACTTCATAAATTTTTTTAAATACTTCTGTAAATGTAATGGTACGAGGTACCCAAACTATTTCTGGATCCAACACACTATAACAACAACCAATCTTTGGATCACGAATAATTTCACCACCAAAGTATAACCAAATAGGAATCTCCAAATCCATACCTACGTTAATTTATACCAAAATACGAGTTATTTTGTACCCATAAACAAAACATATTGAAATTAACAAAATAATAGGGCAATAAACATCATACCTTCACAAGATTATTTGAAAAGAAATTTGCCGTAGATATTTGGATCAAATAGTTGAAGTTGCTTTACTCTTCAAGTATATCAAAAATCCAAAATTTTGATGTCTCGGAAGATGGGTTTAAGGTTTTCAAAGCAATTTTATGGGTTAATCCACAAATTTCGGTGATACTTTGACGAATCTGAGATGAGAGATGGGTTAGGGTTTCAGGGTTAGAAGAGGAGGATGAAGATAGAGAAGTAGAGAGAATATGAGACCTGATATCGGGCGTGGGGGTCATTAATCCCCAAATCGACACTCGCTTTTTCAGAAAGCGAGTTTGGGATAAATCCCCTCGGTTTTTGAGAAAGCGAGTGTTGCTGGGCAAAAAAGTTCAGACTCGCTTTTTCAAAAAGCGAGTGTGGGATAAAATCCCTCACTTTTTCAAAAAACGAGTCTTGAGAGGTTAAAAATGTAACACCCCGCAAAATTTAAGTGACAATTTTGCCCTCGGGTGTTACGCACGAGCATTTTGTACTGCTATTAATAATATCCATAACGCATTTTGATATGTATTTTGAATTCCAATTATTTATGTAATCCCGTATTCTTAAAATCCCATTTGAGACAACTCGAATGCTAAATTTCAATCTTTGAGTTTTTACGTGCTTTTTACGTATTATTAATGCACGTGTCGATTTTGGGTATTCCACCATTATGTGCAAAGTTTTTCGAGGGGTTCCAATTATTTATTTTTATAAACATGTTTAAATTCGTTTTTGTAAACGAAATTCAATTTTTGTCTATCTTTATTAAAATAAATTTTATACGTGCAATACACGTATTTTTCTGTATCTTTGAGTACATTATCGAATATGTATATTAGATAAATTCTTATGTCGCATTCTGATTAATTATAAATATTTTTCAGGTTGATAAAGTCAATTTTGTATTTTTGAGATTTTACGGGCGATGCACGTATTTCGGTGCACATGCTTTAAGCGTATTAGTCTTTTAAAATAAATTTCATGAAATTATGTGTGTCTATTTTAATTGTGCATGAAAAGTATAATTTTTAAGTTAATTTTATATGTTTATTACATACATAAATAAATTATTTTAATGGGATTAAATAAATAAATTATTTTGTACACAAAGCACGTGCACACGTGCGATGTGCACACATTTTTGGGAACCGGGCTATTTTTTTAGAAGAGGGAAAATCTGAATATTTGATTTTGAAAGTAGGAGGGAAAGCAAGTTTCGATTTTTAAATCATGGGGTTAGTGGTGTTCATGTGAGGGGTGGTTATTCTAACTACCCATTAGTTAATCTATAAAAATACCTCCTAAGTCTCTCATTCTCTCATCTCTTCTCCTCCCTCTCCCCTGACATTTCCGAAAGAGGCCAAGCATTAACCAGCAAAGCCTTGTCCATTTCTCTACTTAATCATCTATTCCACATGCCTATATACATATACTAATGTATATATATATGTACATACATAGTATGTGTATATGAAAGAAGATGGGAGTTGTTCTTGATGTTGTCAAAATGGAATGGAGATGGAGATGCTCACTGTTGTTGACTGAAAAGATGTGGGGGGCTTGTTTTGGTGCGCGGATTTCGAGGGGTTGCAAATGGAGTTTTCTTTAGGAGCTCCTAATTCTAGGAGTTCATTTGAGAACAATTTCTTCAACTCTAGGTGGGTGTTTCTTAAATGCTTTCTAATTTAGGAATAGAAATTTGCATGATAGATGATACATACTTTATTTGTTGAAATTGAATTGGCATTATGAGATTGCATGCAAATTTAAGTAGAGTTGAATTGCTAAATTTTGATTGGCATGATAGATGCAAATTGCTTATTCTATTTCTCTAAATTGTTATGATTGTTAGTTTGGAATGCTAGAATCAAAGTGATTGCATGAAATTGATGCATGTTGAGACATTGGTTAAAATAATGTAAATGTATAGGCAAGAAATGTGTGTTGCTAATATGGTAAAGAAGTGTGGATCTAATCTCACTATTATTTGTTTTATGAGTATAAAATTTTATAAGAAAAGTTTTGGTGAAAGACAATAATTTTGGGGAAATTGATTACATGTGTTTTTATGTATTTTTAAAGAAAAGATTTATTTTATTGCAAAACTGAGAAACATGAGAATTTGAGAACATGTACCATATTGTCTTTCAAAGGATTACATTCTGGAAATGATCTATTTTTATAGAAGTACAAATCAATCAAAAGGTCGAAAAAAATGTATGCAAGCTGCGTGGGATTCCCCTCCAGGCTGCCTGGACATGGGCTCATAGATCATAGAACATCTAGGATACTTACCGAAATTATAGATAGATACATAGTGGAGATGTAATGAAAGTAAGAGAAAAACACAAGTATGAGGGCGATCGGATTGGCGGTGTGAAAGTGATCCACAGGCTGCCTGCTTGATGCGTCAAGACATGGCGTGGGCACTACTCCAAAATTATCATCCCGGCGGCGACGCTTGTGGGGTGTTTGAGTGGCTACGGGTGGTGCCATTGTTCCATGGCGGAGGCTGAATTGTCCATAGGTTGCCTGCTCGATGCGTCGTGTCAGTGCGTGGGATTCCCCTCCAGGCTACCTGGACATGGACTCGTAGATCATAGAACATCTAGGATACTTACCGTAGTTACCGTAGTAGATTAAGTCATGGCGAGGGATTGAACCCTATAAGATGAAGTACAATTAAGAGCTTGCCCTCGGACCTATGTAGTATGGGATGCATAGAATCCGAACAAGTGCGCATTAGTGTCATATAATATAAATAACTGCATTAAAGACTAAGTGCACAGCACAACACGACATCAACAGGATAGTCCCTTTGTAGCTTTGTTTATGATCAAGTTTGTGTTTGCTAAAGTATTTAAGAATCGTTATACTATTTCCGGCATAGAGAGGATGACCGTGTATAATATTTCGTTAGTTGTAAGCAACTGACGCACCCACAGTTTTATATGCAGGATTTGGAGTTACATGAAGATATAAAGAGAATTGATGCTGTTGATCATTTAAATGTTAAAGTTGTAACAATTGTACATTCATTATTGTTGTATTTTATTAATTCCACTGCGTATTGATGTAAAAGACTCTGATGTAATCATTGTTGAAATAAAAGTTTTAAATTCCTTGTAAAATTGTACGAATGAAGTGTAAAGATCTTGTGGAAATCTCGAATTCAGTGTATTTGGAATTCGGGGTGTTATAGAGTGGTATCATAGCTACGCTTCTAAGTAGTACAAATTTATAAGGAACGACACCCTAGAGTGGACATTAGAGTATGAGTTCAGTTTATAGAGATTTAAATGTAAGTGATTTACATTTGTGTTGCTCTATAGGCTGATGTTTTCTCTTTCCTTTCCCTATAGGATGGCTGGCATCATGAATGGAAGTTGTTATTGAATTTACATTCAAATTCATTCATGATGCTCTCCTCGCATACATTGATTTGAGATTGTATGCGAGCTCATTTTCTCTGGGTATCAGAGTGGCGCAGTGGAAGCGTGGTTGGTTTGAACCGTCATTCATGATACCTTACACATAGATACACCTTCCCCTCAAATTATTTTCTGTGGATTTTCATCATAGTACTTTTCGATATTTAATATTTTTCAAATAAATATATTCCTATACTATTAAATCATATTAATGCCTATTATTTTGTCTGTTTTCCTTAGTCTTGATCTCTTTGAACTTGTTTTATTTGTCTTTCAGCTTTAAAGTTTTGTCTTTCATGTTTTTATGTCACTTTATGTTATCCATCTATATCTACTATTACTTTACGTACTCTTAAACTATTAATTTCATTCATTATTACATTTTGAATTTTACTTGTGAATTTTTCTTATGTGCATTCATTTTACATGATTTGATTTTGTGATACGATATTCTTTCATTACCTCGTATTGTCCTATATACTTCAATATATTTTAACGAGATTGAAATATTTTATCCGTATAAATACAACAAACTAACTTGATTTATTGTCTCCATTCAATATTATCGTTATTACATATTGTCTACTAATTTGTTTTGTTATATTCATTAATTTTGTAGTTTACGCTTCTTTATATAATGCATATACTCTCTATTTATACGTTACTTTATTCTCAAATTTTAAATTGTCTTTAGATTCTTGATTACTATATATATTTTCCATTGATTTTATATGTGTCATGTATTTCAAGATACTTACTATACACCCTCCTCAAATTACTATATTATTATTTTTATGTATAATTATTTGTGTCTATTGCCCTAATTTGCTACATTACATCATTAATGTTTTCATTTGTACTTCCAACACGTGCATATATTTTGCATTATTTGTTTTGGTGTTATAAATATTTTTTTTTCAGTACTACTAATTAGTACCGTCTATGTTTGATATATCCTATACACCTATTTGATATTTCGTTGTGTAACATCTTTTTCCGTATCATTGATTTTTTTTACATAACATCATACTTTATTAAACATCCCATATCCAAGTATATATGGAAGATTTCATCTTTCCATCTCCCGTTTTGGTGCAACTTGATGTCGAGAGGGCAAATATGCAAACTAGACATCATTGGAGGCAAACTGCAACTGGATGTCGGTGAGGCAAAGTTTGCAACCGAATGTCCAGAAGGCAAACTGCAACCGGATATCGTAGAAACAATTATGCAACTCGAGATCAAGACAGACAAGTCTGCCGTTGGATACCAGCGAGACGAACCTACACCAGAAGGAAATACTATACTTAGATAACCCCTACCTTGTTTTTCTATAATATTCACTTACAACTATTCCATTTTTGTACTAACTTATACTATTTTATAATATTTTGCAACCTAGCCTTATACTGTTTATACTGATTTCCTTATTTATCAAACTTGTGTATTTACCGCTTAATTTAAACTATCTTGCCGTATTCTTTGTAGTACCTTGTAAGTTAGTATTTCATACTACTTTGTCGTATTTTGCTATTTTAGATTTGGTGGCTACTCACCTAATAAAAACATATCTCTTGCTATTTATGTATTTTGTTATGATTCATAAATTTGCTTCTATATCCTCGATTTTGTGACACGTCATTGTTTTTCAACTATAATGTCTTGTTTTACAACTACAAATCATTTATGATTTTTATATCATGATAATTGTTTCACCCCTATAATTTTTCACTTATGTACGTATATAATTTCGCATGCTGGTTTTTCTTGGTCTACTTGACAAATCGAAATTATTTGGATTTCTGCCTTTTCATTTTTATCATACCCATATGATTATTGTAATTACCTTACAAATTACTTTATGATATCAATTTAGATACAAAATCATTTTCATGTTGTCTATACTTTTAACTATATTTCATTCTCATATATTTTTTCAAACTCTTATTCAATAGTTTCCTTTTAAATCTACTAATTTAGTTTTCGTTATCCAATACCAAAAAAAAAAAGAAAAAAAAAGAAAAAAAAAATAATTTACGACTTTCTACCATATATTACATTGATGAATTTTGAGTATCGAATCTATTTATAAAGTATCCATTGACTATGTTTTTCTTTGTCACATTGTTCTCTGAACTATTTTACAATTAATGACTAAATTTATTTATCATTTTATCCAATGGTTCACTTAATAGTATTTTGATTGAAAACTCCTTTCAATATATGTTATCCTTTATTGTCGCATTTATTTTCTTACGCTACTTTCCTAATTTTCTCGTTCTGTTCTCATAAAATTTTGATACTCAAAATTTTCTTAAATAGATT
This sequence comes from Hemerocallis citrina, assembly GCA_017893485.1. NCBI lineage: Eukaryota > Viridiplantae > Streptophyta > Magnoliopsida > Asparagales > Asphodelaceae > Hemerocallis > Hemerocallis citrina. The sequence continues at coordinate 83,216,267 of CM030364.1, read as the reverse complement.
TTGTATTATTCTTCCACATTGCTTACTTTTATGGTATATGAATTTTCTTAATATTTGTAGTTTTTTATATGTTATAATGATATTTTACTTGGTGTGTACAAAATACAGCCTTTACCATAGTGAGTTTCGGGGACGGAACTGTTCTAAGGGGGGAGAGTGTAACACCCCGCAAAATTTAAGTGACAATTTTGCCCTCGGGTGTTACGCACGTGCATTTTGTACAGCTATTAATAATATTCATAATGCATTTTAATATGTATTTTGAATTCCAATTATTTATGCAATCCCGTATTCTTAAAATCCCATTTGAGACAACTCGAATGCTAAATTTCAATCTTTGAGTTTTTACGTACTTTTTACGTATTATTAATGCACGTGTCGATTTTGGGTATTCCACCGTTACGTGCAAAGTTTTTCGAGGGGTTCCAATTATTTAATTTTATAAACATGTTTAAATTCGTTTTTGTAAACAAAATTCAATTTTTGTCTATCTTTATTAAAATAAATTTTATACGTGCAATACACGTATTTTTCTGTATGTTTGAGTACATTATCGAATATGTATATTAGATAAATTCTTATGTCGCATTCTGATTAATTATAAATATTTTTCAGGTTGATAAAGTCAATTTTGTATTTTTGAGATTTTACGGGCGATGCACGTGTTTTGGTGCACGTGTTTTAAGCGTATTACTCTTTCAAAATAAATTTCATGAAATTATGTGTGTCTATTTTAATTGTGCATGAAAATTATAATTTTTAAGTTAATTTTATATGTTTATTACATACATAAATAAATTGTTTTAAAGGAATTAAATAAATAAATTATTTTGTAGACAAAGCACGTGCACACGTGCGATGTGCACACATTTTTGGGAACCGAGCTATTTTTTTAGAAGAGGGAAATCTGAATATTTGATTTTGAAAGTAGGAGGGAAAGCAAGTTTCAATTTTTAGATCAAGGGGTTAGTGGTGTTCATGTGAGGGGTGGTTATTCTAACTACCCATTAGTTAATCTATAAAAATACCTCAGAAGTCTCTCATTCTCATCTCTTCTCCTCCCTCTCCCCTGACATTTCCGAAAGAGGCCAAGCATTAACCAGCAAAGCCTTGTCCATTTCTCCACCTAATCATCTATTCCACATGCCTATATACATATACTAATGTATATATATGTACATACATAGTATGTGTACGTATATGAAAGAAGATGGGAGTTGTTCTTGATGTTGCCGAAATGGAATGGAGATGGAGATGCTCACTGTTGTTGACCGAAAAGATGTGGGGGGCTTGTTTTGGTGCGCGGATTTCGAGGGGTTGCAAATGGAGTTTTCTTTAGCAGCTCCTAATTCTAGGAGTTCATTTGAGAACAATTTCTTCAACTTTAGGTGGGTGTTTCTTAAATGCTTTCTAATTTAGGAATAGAAATTTGCATGATAGATGATACATACTTTATTTGTTGAAATTGAATGGCATTATGAGATTGCATGCAAATTTAAGTAGAGTTGAATTGCTAAATTTTGATTGGCATGATAGATGCAAATTGCTTATTCTATTTCTCTAAATTGTTATGATTGTTAGTTTGGAATGCTAGAATCAAAGTGATTGCATGAAATTGATGCATGTTGAGACATTGGTTAAAATAATGTAAATGTATAGGCAAGAAATGTGTGTTGCTAATATGGTAAAGAAGTGTGGATCTAATCTCACTATTATTTGTTTTATGAGTATAAAATTTTATAAGAAAAGTTTTGGTGAAAGACAACAATTTTGGGGAAATTGATTACATGTGTTTTTATGTATTTTTAAAGAAATGATTTATTTTATTGCAAAACTGAGAAACATGAGAATTTGAGAACATGTACCATATTGTCTTTCAAAGGATTACATTCTGGAAATGATCTATTTTTATAGAAGTACAAATCAATCAAAAGGTCGAAAAAAATGTATGCAAGCTGCAATTGGTGTAATCGACAGTTGACTGTTTGGAGAAAAACATGAGTATGAGGGCTATTGGATTGGTGGTGTGAGGGTATGCACAGGCTCTTTTCACGATGCGTCGTGACATGACGTGGATACTGCTCCAGAGTACCGTCCCGGTACGACGCTTGTGGGGTGTTTGGTGACTATGGGTGGTGCCATTGTTCCAAGGCAGAGGCTGAATTGTCCATAGGTTGCCTGCTCGATGCGTCGTGTCAGTGCGTGGGATTTCCCTCCAGGCTGCCTGGACCTGGGCTCATAGATCATAGAACATGTATGATACTTACCGAAATTATAGATAGATACATAGTGGAGATGTGATGAAAGTAAGAGAAAAACATGAGTATGAGGGCCATCGGATTGGCGGTGTGAAAGTGATCCACAGGCTGCCTGCTTGATGCATCAACACATGGCGTGGGCACTACTCCAGAATTATCGTCCCGGCGGCGACGCTTGTGGGGTGTTTGAGTGGCTACCGGTGGTGCCATTGTTCCATGGCGGAGGCTGAATTGTCCATAGGTTTCCTGCTCGATGCGTCGTGTCAGTGCGTGGGATTCCCCTCCAGGCTGCCTGGACATGGGCTCGTAGATCATAGAACATCTAGGATACTTACCGTAGTTACCGTAGTAGATTAAGTCATTGCGAGGGATTGAACCCTATAAAATGAAGTACGATTAAGGGCTTGCCCTCGGACCTATGTAGTATGGGATGCATAGAATCCGAACAAGTGCGCATTAGTGTCATGTAATATAAATAACTGCATTAAAGACTAAGTGCACAGCACAACACGACATCAACAGGATAGTCCCTTTGTAGCTTTGTTTATGATCAAGTTTGTGTTTGCTAAAGTATTTAAGAATCGTTATACTGTTTCCGGCATAGAGAGGATGGCCGTGTATAATATTTCGTCAGTTGTAAGCAACTGACGCGCCCTCAGTTTTATATGCAGGATTTGGAGTTACATGAAGATATAAAGAGAATTGATGTTGTTGATTATTTAAATGTTAAAGTTGTAACAATTGTACATTCATTATTGTTGTATTTTATTAATTTCGCTGCGTATTGATGTAAAAGACTCTGATGTAATCATTGTTGAAATAAAAATTTTAAATTCCTTATAAAATTATACGAATGAAGTGTAAAGATCCTCTGGAATTCTCGAATTCAGTGTATTTGGAATTCGGGGTGTTACAGAAAATCTGCAACCTAAGACTCGCTTTTCGAAAAAGCGAGGAAACTCACTTTTTCAAAAAGCGAGTGAGGCGTTTAGAGAATAAAAAAAAAGTAGGGCGGTTTGCGAAAAACTTTCAAAAATAGGGTCATTTTGGGAAAAAATTCCTTCTCTGCTATCTCCCCGCCCCTCTTTTTTTTAAAATTTGTATCTTCTCCATTCCATCTTCTTACTACCTTTTTTTCTTCTCTATTTTCTTTCAATCAAACACTTTTAGGAATAACGGCCTAAAATTGTATAGATTCACTTCATTGGACATGGAAAGGAATGTCGTATCCTTGGTTCATATGTAGCCCCGGAGCCATTGAACCTGATCTTTGTTGAAGCCGCTACACAGGATTGTCACTGCTAACTTGAAGTTGTGTCTATTGGGGTCATCTCCATCATACCATTGATGTTGGAGATCGTTGTGCAATGTCAAAGGGGGCATCACATCAGATCCTAATGACCATGTCGATATGAAAATTGCTGAACGTGGAAGCAACGATCAAATTGGTTAAGGGTGATAGTCAGAAGGTATGGAAACCTGATCTTTGTTTTTTAATTTAATTGAGACTTAAAACATTATTGACTTCAACCACGTGAATTGGTTTAGGATTTAGTGATTCAAGGTAGTGAGTCCCATTGATGGTGAAAGAAGGCATTTAGGAACGGGATCCTAGAGAGAGAGCACCCATGATAGGTACGCAGCGAACCATTAACTTGGGGAGAGGGGTCGAGTTGCTCCTTGTCGCAGTGGACGATATCTTTGTTTGGTTAGGCTTATGTCTAAATCTTGTTGTAAGGTTATCTTGGGTGTGTTTATATAATTCCTTTTTTCTTGTTTCCTCTTTAAGGTGCTTTGATATTATCTTATTGATAAAAAATGGAGTCTATACTCCATATTTTCTAACACAACAAAAAATATACGTTTTCTTTTCATTTAAAAAAAAATTCTAATGAAAAGGAAAGGAAACAATACAACTTAAGCATCTATACATACCTCATACGTCCTCCTTCATTTCTTCTCAAATTTGCTTTTTCAATTGATTCCTCGATGGCCTAAATTTAGCCACATGAGAAAATCATAAGAACATGGCCAAAACAAAAGAAGAATTGTTATATATATATTTTTTTGTTTCGGGTCTTACCCTACTAACAAATTTTAAAACTGCTAATCTGTTTCTAACAAATTACTATTTGTTTATACACCATTGACAATGTAGGCCCCTTTAAAAATAGTCATGCTGGTTATCACCTATCTAAATCAGTAGAATATTCCTTTGTTTTGATCGTTATACTCATCTCTACTTCCTCTTTAATCACTCCAATGGGTTTTTCACCCTTCCCCTATACTCTTCCCACATTCGAATCATCATTTATTCAAGCCACATCTATGTCAATCTCCAACCACCACCTATTCGTTTCCATACATCTCTCAATCAGAATTCATCTAAGGGAAAAACTTAGTGACAATATTTAAATCAACCGACATTGTCAATGGTGTATATGGTGTATATGTAAATACTAATTAATCAACAATATAAAATTTTGTTAGCAACCTATGTGCAAAAAAACCCTTTTAAAAAACATATTATTATTCCAAAAAAAGTTTAGTTTGTTTAATGTTTTTTGTTGATACTTTTCAACTGTTTTATTAGTGGTAACAACCTTCCCGGGTCGGACCGGGCCGAGCTAAAAGTGGGAAAACCTCGACTCGAACCAGCCCCCGACCTAGTAGACCCAGTCCCAGTCCCAGTCCCGGTCCGGGCTGAACGGGGTGGAGCGGGCCCTTTTTTTCATTTTAAAGTTGGGTGTTTTTTTATTGTGGTTAAATGCTTAATTGTGTTTTAGTTTTTTTTATGCTGTTTAATTGTAATATTTTTTAGAATTGTGTTTTTTTGGTTTAATTGTGGTTTTTGTTTCAGTTGTTTAACTTTTTTTCCTCCCATTCACTTCACATATAAAATAGATACAAAATATATAACAAAGTTAATATATTCCGAATTTTCGAAGTAGAAGAATCATAAAAAAAAAAACATGTATTATTATTCTCAAATCTTTAATGTACAACAGTCGTTTAAAATAAAATAAATACAATACATACAAAGTATAAGATTACATTGCAAGAGGGTGACTTAGAGTTTGAGATAGCCTAAATTTAGATTGAAGAGAGGGCATTGGACTACTGTTGTGCACCTCTACTTAACCTAAACCTAGGATCTCATCCCCCAAATTTTCATAGTGAACTTCCAAAGCTATATTCTTCATTCTTCTATCTTCAGGCTTTCAGAGTTCGTTTTCATTGTTTCACTTCTAGAGTGTGGCTACCTCTGGAGCCTTCTAATATTCCTTGCATCCTCTGATTTGATTTCATTCAATCTGTACAACACACTAACATCCCCAAAGACTCCTGATGAGATTATTACAAGTGTACAAAATCGCAACAAGTAGTATAGTTTATGTGAAAAGAATATCGAACCCACAAGGACTAATTATTTCACCGAGTATCGAAATTTACTAGATTAACTACTATTTGGAAAATTGAAAATATGATAAAAATTACAACTAACCAGATTAAACTAAAGGAAAGAACTAAACTAATTAAAAAGAATGAAAATTTGAAAATTTGTTGTTTATTAATAACAAAACTAATTCTAGGGATTTTAATTTCACCTAGTTAATCCCACGTAATTCATAATTCCATGTGACAAGAAATTTTACTTTTTTAAGTTGTAAACCAAAATCTCATAATTATTCAATATTTTCTCTCGAACAACACCAAAAATATCTTCAACTAATAGTTTGTCACATCTCTATGCAATTTAATTAATTGAAGACACATTAAGTTCTATGGATTTCTTCATAGTCACATTAATCGCGGTAAATTATCTCTAATTTCGCTCAGTCAATGGTGTTTACCTCTAATTCTCTCCATGATCCAAATTATCTCTAAATTCTCTCTAATTCTCTCTAAATTATCTCTAATTATCTCTGATTCTCTCTAATTCTCTCTAAATTTTACCTCTAATTCTCTCTAAATTATCTTTAATTCTATAGTTCTAAATCATAAATTACCTCTCGATCTCTCCATGATCCAATAAATCATACAAAAGTTGGCCAAACAATTGTAAGCATTAAGAACAAAAATTAAACACACAACCATGGAAAAATAGTTTAATAAAATAATATGAAACTAGAATTGTGTTATCAAAGCTAGGCTACATCAAAGCCGTAAAAAAATAAAATTAGTTCATAATAAATTTGCAACTAACAAACTTGTTCTTTGATTGCATAATAAAAAATTAGAAGAGAAGGAGAAAAACTCGTATTTACCAAAAAAATTACGCCTCAAAATACTTGTAAGGCATAAGATTAATACTTGCTCCTAAATCACATAAAGCTTTATTAAAATAAGAATTTCCAATAGTACAAGGTATCGTAAAACTCCCTGAATCTTTAAGTTCAGGAGGTAACTTCTTTTGTAATACCGTGCTACTCTCTTCGGTTAACATCACCATCTCATGCTCCTCAAACTTCCGCTCATTTGATAAAATATCCTTAAATAATTTTGCATATTTAGGCACATGTTTTAAAGCTTCAATAAGAGAAATATTAATATGCAATTTCTTAAAAATACTTAAAAATTTAGAAAATTGATTTTCGAGATTATACTTTTTAAGTCTTTGTGGAAAAGGAATAGGTGGATCATAAGGTGAATTAGGATAAGTTTCAGAATTAAACTCCCTAGAAACCGTGGTGTTTGAAGCTCATTTCCTTTACTGAGAATTCTTAATTTAGTGGTTGGCCACCTGCTGCATTTGTTCCTCCGAAATTGGCTCGAAAACATCTTACTTTTCAACAGCATTTTGTTTTGCAGTTTGTGCTTGTGGCTGCTCAATTGTTCTCCCACTTCTCAGTGTTATTGCTTTGACATGCTCTTTAGGATTTGTCACTGTGTTACTGGGTAAAGTTCCTACAGTTCTCTGTAATAATATTTGAAATCTGACCAATCTGAGGTTTAAGGATGTGAATTGAAGTCGTATTATTTTGTATCGTCAAATCTGTCTTCTGCATGTATTGCTCAGTATTTTGCATGTATTGCATGAACATCTGTTCAAGTGTCTGTTTCTTTTCTTGATGCTGAAAATTCTGAGGTGGATTATACGTGTTCGAATAAGGATTGTTTTGATGTTGGAAATTAGACACGTAATTTATTTGATAAGAATTTGGTTGAGCAAACGGATTTCCCACTTGGCAATGAGTACTTGAGTGATTTCACACACAATGATCACAAATAATATTAGTTTGAATAACATTAACATTCATATTATCTAGTTGATTAGATAAATCAGCAATTTGTGCAGTCAATGTGGTAATAGGATCAAGCTCAAAAACTTCAGCTGCTTTTCTAGACATTATTATCTCTGAAGACCATTGGTAATTGTTAGATGTCATCTCCTCTAAAAGTTAAGAGGCAGCTTCTTGAGTTTTACTCATAAGAGCTCCTCCAGCTACTGCATCTACCATAGATCTATTAGTAACTCCCAAACCATTATAGAATATTTGGATTTGCAGCCATTTCGCTAGTTCATGATGATGACACTTTTTCAATAATTATTTATACCTCTCCTATGCATCATACAAAGACTCAGTCTCAAATTGAGTGAATGTAGTAATGTCATTCCTTAGTTTCGATGTCTTTGCCGACAGAAAATACTTAGCAAGAAATTTTTGTGCAAGTCCCTCCCAAGTAGTAATACCACCGGATGGTAGAAAATTTAGCTAAGCCAAGCCTTATCTCTTAGTGAAAAATGAAAAAGTCTCAATCGAATTGCATCTCCATTGTGCTTGAAAGTGACGCAAATTTCTAAAAAGTTTGCAATGTGAACATTAGGATCCTCGTGTGATAGTCCCTAAATTGAACAGTCTGTTGAATCATTTGAATGATTTCCTGTTTAATCTCAAAGTTTTTAGCTTGTATAACCAGTCTCAGTCTCTATGTGCTTGATGTTGTTCCATTAAGTGAGGACATAGCGTAGTCTCTCAAAACCTTGTTTTCTTCTCCATTAGTCTCATTCGCCATTGTGATACACTTCTCTGTCCTAAAATAAATCTATTAATTAACAGAAAAACTATAAAAAACTTTAAAATATATATAATAAGAAAAATTCAAATTAGTAACAATCTAGCAATTATCAATATCAATAAAAAAATAATTAGTCCCCGGCAACGGCGCCAAAAACTTGATGAGATTATTTGCAAGTGTACAAAATCGCAACAAGTAGTACAGTTTATGTGAAAATAGTGTCGAACCCATAAGGACTAATTATTTCACTAAGTACCGAAATTTACTAGATTAACTACTATTTGGAAAATCGAAAATTTGATAAAACTTACAACTAACCAGATTAAACTAAAGGAAAGAACTAAACTAATTAAAAAGAATGAAAATCTAAAAATGTGTTGTTTGTTAATAACAAAACTAATCCTAGGGCTTTTGATTTCACATAGTTAATCCCACGCAATTCATAATTTCATGTGACAAGAAATTTTACTTTTCCAAGTTGTAGACCAAAATCCCCTAATTATTCAATGTTTTCTCTCGAACAACACCAAAAATATCTTCAACTAATAGTTTGTCACATCTCTATGCAAATTTAATTAATTGAAGACTCATTAAGTTTTATGGATTTCTTTATAGTCACATTAATTACGGTAAATTATCTCTAATTTCGCTCAATCAATGATGTTTAATTTTATAGTTCTAAATCAAAAATTACCTCGTGGTCTCTCCATGATCCAATAAATCATACAAAAATTGGCCAAACAATTGTAATCATTAAGAACAATAATTAAATACACAACCATGGAAAAATAGTTTAATAAAATAATATGAATCTAGAATTGTGTTCTCAAAACTAGGCTACATCAAAGCCCTAAAAATATAAAATTAGTTCATAACAAAATTGTAACTAACAAACATGTTCTTTGATTGCATAATAAAAATTAGAAGAGAAGAAGAAAAACTATTATTTCCCAAAAAATTTCACGCATCAAAGTCAGTGTCTTCTTCCTCTCTCCTCTTTTCTCTCTCTGTTTCTTCTCCTCATTATTCGCCCCTCCAACCCAAGCCATTCGCCACCTACCTTTTCTTTTTTTTTATTTTTTTATTTCCCCTTTTCCATGGCTTCGTCGTTTTGCGTGCCCCCCCACCAAAGTGCAGCAGCCACACCCAAGTGCTTTCTCTCTCTTCCCCTGTTTTTATATAGGCAAGTAGTAGGTTATATTTAATTTAATTAGGGTAAGTTAATTAAGATTAGGATTAGTTATTTAGTTAATTAATTATCATATTAATATTAAAATTAACGTTTTAATTTTAAATTAATTAACCAAATCCATCCTAAAATCCAATACAGTTCCTTCCATTACTTTTTTTTTTATTTTTTTAAAATCTTTATTACACAATTTCATTCCACCCCCAATTGATCATATTATTTTCTATTAATTTTTTACGTGACCAATTTGTTAAAATATGTATTTGACTGTTCTAATTTTTCAAAAATCATCACATAAAATGAATTAAAATTTAAAATCTTTATTCTTATTTTCTTCATTGATTTTACCAAAATGCATATATTTTTGCACTTATAAATCTCATTCCTTTAAAATCACATAAATAAAATAAAATAAGTGGAAAGAAGATAAATTTTAAAGAAATAATCGAGAACTTGCAACTTTAATGCGTAAAAAGAGTAATAAAATCATATATAAATTACACTCATCAACTCCAATGTCAAGCGATTCTTTTTCTTGCTCAAAATTCTGCCACCAAGAGAAGCAAAAAATACTTTCTGATGCAACCATGAACGCGGGGGGGGGGGGGGGGGGGGGGGGGTTAGTAGGTCTTTTGTCATGCGATAAATAATATAAAATGAAGTTTCATTTGTTTTCCACAAAGTTAAAACATTAATCTTGTTCTCACTTCTCACACGACAGTGTGTCATGTGTATTACACCAAGCTAATTCATTAAGTGTATTAGTCCTAGCTTTTTTTGGTTGAATCATGTTCCATAAATCATGTGATATTTTTTTCATATACAATGCCCTTACCTTTGGCAGACGACGATGTTGTAATTGTTATAGTATGACTATAAGAAGCAGATGCAAAAGTATTATCATAATTATTATACAAATTACGTACTATTGACTCAAATTTAACCTTAAATGCATCAACATTAAAATCATCACTATCTTCAAGATTAACCATATCATATAACACTAAAATCATATTCTTCGCAATCTTTAACTTGATACAATGATCAAATAAACTACAAACACAATACACATAGGAAGAGGATGGATATCACGCCCCGCTTCCCAAAAGAGAATACGAAATACGGATACGCGACAAAAACCCAGCGAATGATTTTCATCATCCATAAGTTGTTCAAGAATCTTTACAAAATTTCACAAGAATAATCAAAGTCGGAAGCAAAAGAATCAACCAAGAATGCACATATGAATTAAAATACCAACAAGAATACTCTACAAAATATATTAATCTCAAATAATCCAAATCTGAATAAGTCAAATATCCTGGGTTACATTGCCCAAATACAAATAAATTCAAGTACAATATACAATTGTTCAAAACAAGAAACAATAAATAATAATAATAGCATGAAAATCATGATAGCAAAACTCTAGTAACTAGTATCTCATCTCGCCTATTCCATTTGGCAGCTGATCTCCAAAATCTGTAATTTAATAAATTGTAGGAAGAGGAAAAAGAAAACAAACTCCCGTCAATGCAAGTTACGGGCCGCTTGTAGTACAGAATACAAGTACATGGAAAAAGCTAACTAATAACATGGAATATGCATGATAACAAAATAGAATACTAGCATGGCAAGATGATCAAGTGCAGGTGGCATGTATCAAGTGTCAAGTGAAACAAGTATCATGTAAACGATTAACAAGTATCAAGTATCATGTGAACATGTAGCAAGTGTCATGTATCAAGTCTCATGTATCATGTAGTCAAGTATCAAGTAAGCATGTATCATGTTCAAGAGTCATGTATCAAGTCTTCTAGTTATTACTATCTAGGTAGCACTTCATGCAGCCCATAGTACATGGTTGCTACATTCAAACAGTTTCGCTTAGGCCTAATGGTGGGTTTTTATAGGGCCGTGTACTCAGTCGTCAAGTCAAGTAACAAGTATCAAGCACGAGTCACGTAATCATGAACACGTGGCAGCAAGTAGTATCAAGCACAAGTCACGTAATTGTGAATACGTGGCAACAAGTAGTATCAAGCATGAATCAAGTCACGTAATTGTGACAGTGCTAATCCCTACAACTCGATGAATTTCTCAAAGCAGTTAAGCACGCCTGCATTCTACAGATCTACCATTCAAAATCTTTTTTTTTTCTTTCAAGTTTTTACCCTGAAAAAAAGTGTTGGGCGTTGATGAAAAGTTCATGGTTTGCATTTACATAATGATCCAGTCTCTGGATCTGGCCAGAGCTCAGGAGAGCAGCAGGATTGAGTAATGGTGTGAAGCTGGAAAGAAGAAGAAATGATTCAGAGCTGAAGAGGAGAAGATGTTTTAATGTTTGTCAAATGTATCAGTTTTTAGTTTCAGTCCATCGGAGATAATAATTCTTTTGTCGGTTTATTTGCATAAGTGCCATGTAATTTTCATAAAAGCCCAACTGAATTCTAACTAACTGTCCAACTGCGTGCTGTGCACATAGCTCCCTTTTATAAATACCCCTTTGTAATCAAATACAGGTGTGAATGAGAATTGTTTTGTTTTTGTTCATCACTTCATCTTCTTCCTCTTACATCTTCCTTACTGTGCTAAGGTCGCAGCCATGCCAAGAAGGAGAGGAGCTTCCACCGTCGTCACCAATGGCGAACGGCTTGGAACAATGGTATTAGAGCCTGAGATCGATCACGCATCTGCCATCAATCAAGATCTTGATCAAGAACCGGTTCAAGAAGCTGAGAACTCCATTAATTCTAGGTCTGGACCTCAGTTCGGATCTGGAGCAAGGAGTCAGGATGCAAGGGGATCCACCAATCTTGGTGTAGAGCTCCATAAGCGTCCCAGCTTGGAAGAAAGAATCGTTAGGTTGGAGTTAGCATTGGATCACCTCCTTCAAGAACCAAGAAATTTGAGATCGCATCGCAAACGTGAATCTTGGAGTTCCGATAGTGATGTGGGTGAGTTAGAAGGAGAAAGATACCATGGAGAAATTGGGAATGGATGACGTCGCTATCTTCGACATAGAAGTTCACATCAAGAATGATCAAGAAACTTTGATCATCGTGAGCGACAATCTGGAAGAACGGAAGCAAGGTATGAAAGCCGACAACCAGAAGGTAACACATTCTTTCCTAAACATCCTAAAATTGAGTTACCCAGTTTTGATGGAACAGAGGATATTACCAATTGGATCTATCACATGGAGCATCATTTCTTTACACAACGGATCAATTCTTGTGATCGATTGTCCTTTTGTCTATACTACTTGAGGGGAGAAGCTCTACTTTGGTGGAGATGGTTTGAACAACAGGATGAGGGAGAAATTGACTGGGAAATGTTGAAAGAAGAGTTGATGTTACAATTTGGGCCTTCTGAGTTAGATGATCCCGAAGCCACTTTGTATAAACTACAACAAACAGGTACCGTAGTTGAATATCATAGAGAATTCTTGAAGTATAGTCAGCTAGCAAAACCACTAGCCAAATCCTCTTTGGTCAGTTGCTATATTTCGGGGTTGAAAAGTGAGTTGAGGAAAGAAGTCAAGCTCAAGAACCCTGGTAGTGTACTTGCAGCGTATAGGGAGGCTATAGCTAGAGAAGAAATTATTAATGATCAAAATAAGGCAAGGAGAGTTAACCATCAGAGTAGGGGCACTTTTGTGACTAGTAACTATAAGGCTCCAACTCCTGCAACTCTTCCCTTAGCAACCCAGAGCAACACAAGTGCTGAAGCCATGATGTCATCTCATTCTAATAGTTCTAAACCCAAAGATCAGCAATTTTTGCAGTTTATGAAAGATAGAAGGGAAAAGGGGTTATGTTTTCACTGCGATGAAAAATTTGTGAGAGGACATAAGTGTGCAGGAAGAACTATGATGCAAATGATGGGTTCTCGTAAGGGAAGTATGTTTATGCAAATGCTTGGGAATTTAGAGGAAGACACTGATGATATGGTTGAGTCGTCAGATGAGGAAAAAGAACATAGTATCACCAAGTGTAAGGAAGAGAACCAGGCATCAAAAGTTTTGCAATTAACTGATGAAGGGGTAGCAGCTATCTCCCTTAATACACTCACTGGTAGCACTACTTTGAGGACTTTTAGAGTTCAGGGAAGCATTGCAAATTACCCAATATGTGCACTCTTAGATACAGGAGCCTCTCACAATTTCATAGATGAAAAGATAGTCAAGAAAACTGGGTTGCCTATAAACCTTCAAGTTAAACTTGATGTTACAGTTGCTGGTGGTATTATGTTGAAGGGTCTGGGTTTGTGTGAAGGGGTAACTTTTGTGTGCCAAGGGGTGTCTATTGTGGCAGACTTGTATATACTAGCCATGGACACCAGTCAATTATTAGTATTGGGGGCACAGTGGATCGAAACTCTTGGGGATGTGGTATGGAATTTGAAAGAAAAGAGTGTTCAATTTGAACTGGGAGGTAGACAGTGCACTTTGAAGGGGATTCCACCACAAGGTGTCGAAGTTACTTCAGTTAAAGCTATGTCTAAAGCTTTGTTGCAATCTAAATCTGCATGGTTACTTCAGATGGTAGGTGTTCCAACTTATCAAAACATGCAATTGGCAATTTCATCTCAGATTCAACAGTTAATAGACAACTATCCTGAGGTGTTTGTTGAGAACATGGGTTTACCTCCAAGAAGAGAGATTGATCACACTATACCTCTTCTCGTTGGGTCTAAACCAGTCAGTCTCCATCCATATAAACATCCATGGCATCAGAAAAATGAAATCGAAAAGCTTGTGCAAGAAATGCTACATTCTGGGGTCATTAGGCCCAGTCATAGTCCTTATTCTTCTCCGATTGTAATGGTTAAGAAACCAGATGGCACTTGGCGAATGTGTATTGACTATAGAGCCCTAAATGACATTATGGTGAAGAATAAATTTCCCATTCCAGTTATAAATGAGCTTTTGGATGAGCTATATGGTGCTAAGGTATTTAAGCAAGCTTGATCTTCGGAGTCGATATCATCAAATAAGAATGGATGAAGCTGACATTCATAAAACAGCATTTTGCACGCATGAAGGCCATTATGAGTTCTTAGTTATGCCCTTTGGCTTAACAAATGCTCCCTCTATTTTCCAGTCCTTAATGAACTCTGTTTTCAAGCCATACCTGCGTCGGTTTGTGTTAGTGTTCTTTGACGATATACTGGTGTATAGTAATGATATGGAATCTCACTTGGAACACTTATCTTTAGTCTTGCAGATCCTTAAAACCAATAAGCTGGTTGCTAAAATCAGCAAATGCTCATTTGGAGTGTGTGAAGTAGAGTATCTTGGTCATATAGTATCAGCTCAAGGGGTTTCAGTTGATCAAGAAAAGATCAAATCCATTGTTAATTGGCCAACTCCTAAATCATTGAAAACCTTGCGAGGGTTCTTGGGACTCACAGGTTACTATCGAAAATTTATAGCTCATTATAGTACCTTGGCTTGGCCTCTTGTGAAGTTAACAAAGAAAGGAGCCTTTGATTGGCAGGAAGAATCTCATAGAGCATTTGAGAACATGAAGTTGATACTTTCTACTCCTCCAGTTCTACAGCATCCCAATTTTTCCTTACCATTTGAATTGGAATGTGATGCAAGTGCTACTGGTATTGGAGCTATTTTACAGCAAAAGAAGCACCCCATTGCATTCCTCAGTCAAGAGTTGAAGGGTAAGGCCAAATACTTGTCAACTTATGAAAAAGAGATGCTGACAGTTCTTCTATCTGTTAAAAAGTGGCGCCAATATTTGTTAGGAAGACCCTTTATTATTCATACTGATCACAAACCCCTTAAGTATCTGTTGGAACAACGTTTATATACAGAAGCTCAGCATTTGTGGTTACTCAAACTACATGGTTATCACTTTTGGGTGGAGTACAAGAAAGGGAAGGAAAATGTGGTAGCTGATGGCCTTTCACGACAATTTGAAGAAGTAAAAGAGGCTTCTTTATCAGCAATAATGGTGGTTAAACCAGTTTGGTTAGATCAGATCAAGCAATTGGTACTCACAGACCCTTTTTATGAGAATATTAGGAAAGTGATTTCTGAAGGATCTGATGATAGATTGGTATTAATAGAAGTGGTGATTTACTATAATGGAAGAATCTTGTTGAGTCCCACTTCATCAGCTAAGACTCTCTTCATGGAAGAGGTGCATTGCACACCACAAGGAGGGCATATGGGTATGGACAAAACCTGGTTGCAGCTGAAACAGATTGTATTTTGGCAAGGCATGAGAAAAGATCTACGCCACTTCATCAGATCTTGCGATGTGTGCCAAAGAAATAAGTACTTAAGTACATACCTGCAGGGTTACTACAGCCTCTCCCTATTCCAGATAACATTTGGGACGATATAAGCATGGATTTCATCGATGGGTTACCTCGTAGTGCTGGGTTTACTACTATATTAGTTGTGGTTGATAGATTGTCAAAATTTTGCCACTTCATACCTTTGTCCCATCCCTACACAGCTAAGGTAGTTGCTTCTACTCTCTTTAAGCAAGTGTTTAAATTGTATGGTCTTCAAAAAAGTATAGTTAGCGATAGGGATGCTGTCTTTACAAGCAATTTTTGGCGAGAATTATTAGCTTTACATGGAACAAAACTTTGCCTGAGTTAAGCATTTCATCCCCAATCTGCTGGGCAAATCGAAGTCATCAACAGGGTTCTTGAGGTCTATTTGAGGTGCTTTACAGCCTATCGACCCCAGGATTGGTCGGAATGGTTAGCATGGGCTGAGTTTAGCTACAATACACATGTACATAGTTCTACTGGCATATCACCATATCAAGTGGTGTTTGGAAAAGTCCCTCCCAGTGTTCTATCGTATGTCCCTAAAACTGCAAGGGTTCAAGCTGTGGAAGATTCTTTGATTTCAAGAGATCTAGTTCTTCAAATACTCAAAGACAACTTGTTAAAAGCCCAGTACCAAATGCAGCGCAAGGCCAATCAACAAAGTATTTGATTTAGGAGATTGGGTTTATTTGAAGCTACAACCCTATCGTCAAATCTCAGTAGGAGGGAGGAGGATTCACAAATTGTCTGCCATTTACTATGGTCCTTATTTAATACAGGAAAAGATAGGATCTGTGGCTTACAAGTTGCAGCTCCCTAGTGAATCCCGCATCCACAATGTATTTCACATCTCTCAGTTGAAAGCCTTTGTGCCTCGAGAAAATGAGTCGACAGTGGTATCCTCAGACTTGCCCCAATACTATGTCGAAGATTCCCCACAACCCATCAAGGTCCTAGATCGCAAGATGGTACCCAAGAGAGGTATTGCCATTACTGAGGTTCTTATCCAGTGGAAGCATAGTCACGATAGTGAAGCGACTTGGGAGAATTACTGGGACATATATTGGCGATTCCCGTCCTTTCGAATAGTCCTGAAATCTTTTCAAGGGGGGAGTATTGATCCAGTCTCTGGATCTGGCCAGAGCTCAGGAGAGCAGCATGATTGAGTAATGGTGTGAAGCTGGAAAGAAGAAGAAATGATTCGGAGCTGAAGAGGAGAAGATGTTTTGATGTTTGTCAAATGTATCAGTTTTTAGTTTCAGTCCACCGGAGATAATAATTCTTTTGTGGGTTTATTTGCATAAGTGCCATGTAATTTTCATAAAAGCCCAACTGAATTCTAACTAACTGTCCAACTACGTGCTGCGCACGTAGTTCCCTTTTATAAATACCTCTTTGTAATCAAATACAGGTGTGAATGAGAATTGTTTTGTTTTTGTTCATCACTTCATCTTCTTCCTCTTGCATCTTCCTTGCTGTGCTAAGGTCGCAGCCATGCCGAGAAGGAGAGGAGCTTCCACCGTCGTCACCAATGGCGAACGGCTTGGAACACATAACTAAACCTTTGTCATTGATATATGATCTAATTTATTTGTTTGTTTCCTGTTCTCTTACTTGGTGAAGTTTCAAGACCCAGATAACTCCTTGCAGACACTATATGAATTGTGGGTTGGATCTAGTGGATCTCTCCCCTGTAAGTACACTTTTATCTTGCATTGGATTCATAAGGTGGGCTATTGCTTGTAGACGCCTGAATAAGTTATTTATGCAGGCGTACAATTACGCTATTTTTATATTTTTCAAAGTAAAATGTTCCATTTTTCTTATGATCAATGGTAAGAACTATTCTTACTGTTCAAGTAATAGATATGGAATTTATGAATTTCATGTTGAAGATTGGGAGATTAGGTGGCGTTGCAACTGATTTTGCATCTTCCCTTCGACATGTTGGAGTTCCTTCAATTGACATGTACTTTGCAGGAGGTAAATATTTTTTTTCTTCTCATCCTACCCTCGCGCACCATTATATGTAATATCGTCAAGTTCCACCTAGCGCTCCTTTGTTATTACTATGTCGGAAGTATTAAATACAGTTCAAGTTGTATCTATGTAAGTGTCATACGTTGTATCTTTTATTTTGCAGGTACCCAGTTTATCACTCCTTGTACAATGACTTTGCATGGATGCAGAACTTTGGAGATCCATTGTTCCAAAGGCATGTAGCAGGTATTCCCTTTATACCATTTGTCAAGTTTTTCTTCGTTCTAAAAAAAGCTTGATAGAGTTTACTACTTTAAGGCGCTATTTTGCTCATTTGTTTCCTTCTGCAATTCTTTTTCCCCCTTCTGTAATCAACTTGGCTGACTAATGCTTTCTGCTCCCCAATTATGAAGACCTCGATAGCCTATAGGCTGAGGTTACTTTCATGAACTACATAGCTTCATAGCTTCATGGAACTGATACAACATTTCCATGTAAGTTCTCAGTGCGTGGAACCATCATGTAAATTAATTTTTTAGGCCAAGAGGTTTAAAATCTATTGCTGTTAGCTGACTCCAATCATGAACCCAAATATTGAGGTTTTAAGCTGACAGATGAACTCCGACGGGTACTTTGAAACTAACCAATGAAATTTTCTGTCTCTATATTGTGAATATTGAATAGCGATAGTGATGTACCGAACAGATAGAGATTGGTACCTGACGTGATAATTTTTCTACGACGATAATTTTGATTAAGACACATTTCTGCCTCCCCTTCAGTGATCAAAAAGCAACTACTAATCTAAATGTCATTAGAAACCAAACAGTACACTGTTAACTAGATCATTATTTGTTGTTGAATTTGTTTTCTATCCTGTGAACTAGATCAGTACTTAGTTTCTACTGTTACGAGTTCAATACAAACAATAAGAGTTCACTCTTAAATTAAAATTATTTTTTTCAGAAATAATATTCATTTTTATTACTATTTTCTAATGAGTATTTTAAAAAATTTCACGTTTAAAGGTTGGGGTTTACTTGATGAACACAGGCATGCAGATATTTATGGAGAAACTAATTTTGTACTCTTAGGAACTTGTAGTTGTACATATATGTATTTATTGGAATATTCAATTCAATTTGTGGATACTTTGGATTGAATTATTTAATTATTGGAATAAATTTGTGTTCGGAAGTGTTGCTGCTTATTTCGGTGCAGGAGCAAACAGATAGCGAGTTAATAAATGAAGGACACTACTAAAAGTCGAAGCTGTAACCTGGCCGTTATAAGCCGTTGGGGTTCCTGAAAATGGATCTGGATCGTTGATTTACCTCGTGTGATCTGAATTGGACGGTGGATGATGCGGCTGACGGACCTGCAAAAACGTCTGAAATACCGAGGTGTGGCCCCGGCGACAGACCTTCCGACGCTCAAATCAGAACCAGAAAGAGAGAAAGAGAGAGAGAGAGTAAAAACTGGTGAATTGTTGATTACTTGGAGACTGAGGAGGGGGAGGAGTATTTATAAGCCTGGAAGACATTCTAGAAGCCGAATGGTTACCGTCGGATCTTTCATGTCTCCCCCCTGAAGAGATAAGATATCCATGTGAGAGGATAAGAGATGAGAGTCCTAGCCATCATGGGCTAGGTGTCTCTCTTAGTGGGCCTAGTCTGTCACTTTTTATGGACTTGAGAGAAGCCCATGTCTTGAAGTGGGTCCAGGCCTGTATAATAGGCTTGTGATGGCTAATCTGCCTGTAGACGCTTTGAGATCCGTGCAGGGATCGTACGACTCTGATTTGCTGCGATTTTTACCATCATCATAAGCCCCCCCACTCCCAGAAGGCGATTTGCATGGCTTTCGGAAAGTAGTACGTCTTATTTTTAGAATCTGGCGAATAATTTTAGCAGTCGGAGTGTTCGGAGATACTTGGAACTGATCTGTGGCTTCTGGAGGCAGTGAATATTTTTCTGGATTTTTTCATATTTTTCTCAAATTTTTTCGAATTTTCTGGAATTTTCTGGAAATTTTTTCCATAGTTCTTCGGATTTCTCCGAATTTTATGGAATGCTCTACAATCTCAAAATCACTCTTTCAAATTTTATAATTAATAAATTCAATTTTAATTATTTTTTTCGGATTTTTAAATTTTTTCCCAATTTAAAATAATTATTTTTGAATTTTTAATTGATTTTTCGAATAAAAAATGATTTTAATTGATTTTTAAATAATTTTTCTGATTTATCGAACCTGACACGCGTTTTGTAGTGATATGAATCGCTTATCAACGATGGGCTCGCGCGCTGAGGCGATTAGACAGCGGAGATCTTTTAATCAGGTCGAAATTCTCTGATGCGTTGATCAAGATCTGACATTGATTTCTTGGAGATTGGACGGCTGATAGCCGTCTTCTTCCATCCCCTAGCTCGGCGAACACTTTCGCCAAGCTACTTTCTTCCGCTTCGACGCGTAGCTGCGCTGATGCCTCGTTCGGAGACGGCAGAGCTATGGGGGCTAATCATCTCGGTCGAACCATGAATTGGGGACTCTGGAGCTTCGTTCTCATCAAGTTCGTTCGATCGAACTACGGAAGTGAGCTCTCGCCGAGCTACCGAATTCGAGGTTTCGCCGAGCTACAACGGCCGAACTTTAGCTAGCTACTGGTCCTCAAGATGCCGTCGAGCTAAGGAGACGACGAAGCTATGCTTTGCCGAGCTATTGCGATAGCTCGTTGTGGCCGAGCGATGGCCGTCTCTTCGCCGAGCTATGGACACTCCATACTCCGCCGAGCTATGGGGCTTCGACCTTGCCGAGCTACAAGGAACCGTTCTCGCCGAGCTAAGGGGAATCGTTCTCACCGAGCTATGAGGCTCGCTTGTCTCGCCGAGCTACCATGGCTTTACCAAGCTATGGATCGTCGAGGCTCTCGCCGAGCTATGGGGCTTTGAATTCGCCGAGCTACGGAGCTCTCCGCTGAGCTATCGAGCTCGCCGAGCTACTATTTTGCCGAGCTACCAAGTTAGAGCTTTTCAGCTCTGTTTTTGGGTTTTTTTGGCGAAGCGAACCATGGCTCAGTGAGGGGGCTCGACTGAGCTTGATGGCGTAGCAGATGTGCGGAGCGACTGGCGTGGCGAGGGCTCGACGTCGGAGTCAGAGCATGGACGTGAGAGGCCCTCGGTCGTGTTCTGATTTTTGGCGCCAAAAATCGAGGGAGAAGAATGAAGGAGAAGAAATGAAGCGGAGCGGGTATTGGGTTTCGGGTCCGGATCCGACCCGTTATCACCCCTTCAGCTTTTATTGGATTTCCTTCGTGGGTTTGGATTGTAGACCAGACCTGAATCGCTATTTCCTTTACTGAGTTAACCAAGGGCAACATTTGGGGTTTTGTGAGAGACTTTTGGGTTTTTAAACTAGGAGTTGGGTTCGCACAAAAATATTCGTATATGTTTCGTGTATCGGCAATAAATACACATACGCGCATCTTCGTGTGAGTTTACCCATCGTCTAGTCTTCCAAAAAATCTTGTTTTGGCTCGGAGTCGGCTCATCTTCGTTGTAGTGTTCTTCTTGTTGAGGTAGGAGTAATATTGCTCCTAGATTGTTGAAGTTTGTTTCTATCGAGAGTCTCTTGGTCGATCTTGGGGTCGCCATGGGATAGTAGGCTTCGTCTCACGAGAAAACTTGGTGTTTGATGAGTATTTGTTGGTGGTATTCATAGTGTCCACCAAGTGTTTGTGATTTTGCCTATTCCAAGTTGCTCACAAGGTGTTTGTGAGATTGTCTTTCCTGTCGACTGAACGTTGTGGCGGCTGTTCATGTTGTCGACCGACTATCTAGTTGTTGAGTTTCTGCTACTGGGGGACCCGCATCGGGGTTATCTGACCGTCGATTTGTTGAGTCGAGCTAAGATGCTGACATGTGGCAATTTTTCCCTTTCTGGTCCTATAAATAGGGGTTGATCCTACCCCCTTTCCTCATTTTCCACATTCCCTTTCTCTCTCCTAATATTTTTTTTTGGAGAGCTTATCTCTCTACAAATTGCGGTATTTAGTTTAGCGGTGCTAGTTCCAGTTGTTGGCTCGAAGTTTTCTCCGCTTGGACTAGGTAACTTTCTTGCAATTGTCGCTTTGCCATATCTAGCATTTCGTCGGTTTGTGCCTCTACTAGATTCGCTGGTCTAGATGGAGAGGAGGATGTTATGCCTGATCACCCTTCTGGAGTGAGGGGCATTCGTGGCGAGGCTGATCGTTCTGCCGTTGTGGAA
Source organism: Hemerocallis citrina (assembly GCA_017893485.1). Taxonomy (NCBI): domain Eukaryota; kingdom Viridiplantae; phylum Streptophyta; class Magnoliopsida; order Asparagales; family Asphodelaceae; genus Hemerocallis; species Hemerocallis citrina. The sequence continues at coordinate 83,194,247 of CM030364.1, read as the reverse complement.
ATGATCGTCGAACCCGAGAGAGATGGGGGATGTAGGCTCCAGACCCCGTTGTACCCTGTCATAGAGTTGATTAGGGAATACTCTGTACTAGATCACCGATTCTTGAGGAGCAGCATGGAATATGACGAGCCAGAGCTTGTTCACACCACTGAGGCTAATCAGACCGCTACCATTCTTACACGTGATGAGTTGATAATGATAAGAGCAGGTTTTGGCATCCCTGATGAGTATAGCCTACTCCTGCCGGGGCCTGGTGTCAGGGTGTGTTACGCCATGTTGGGGGAGTATTGTTTCTTTCCTTGCGGTGCTTTCTTCGCGGGACTTCGTCTACCCCTCCATTCCTTTGTTAAAGAGGTCCTTAATTGGTATCGGTTGTGCCCGGTGCAGCTGATGCCGAACACGTGGAGGCACGTTATTGGCTTCGTCTTGCAGTGCCGCCTGCTCGGAGATGTGCCGAGTCTCGCAATGTTTAGAAGACACTTCAAACTTAGCTGACTCAGCCAGATGGAGGAATGTTGGTATCTCAGCCCTCACAGGAATAGGCAGATGGTTGATACCCCTTGATTAGTAAGATGCTGGAAGGAGAAGTTCTTCATTGTTCGCAGTGCCAAGCTATGGGGAATTCCCATTACTTGGAGGGAAACGGTTCCCTTAGCGGTGCGGGTGGAGCTGATAATGAGCGTAGAGGAGAAGAATCTTAGCGGCGCGCTTCTTGGGTTGAAGGTGTTGTCGTGGCAAAATATTGCCAACGACGTGCTCTTTGAAAGCGGCCTTGGACCGGCCGTTCCTAGTATAATTTTGTTGTTACTGTTTTCATGCCTTATCATACATGCTTTTGTCAATTTCTATGTCTTTACTGCTTTCCTTTGATTTTACACTGTTTGACTATTTCGTGTTTCATTTGGCAGGTAGGACGGACATGAATTTTGAGGATATCTTTGCAGAGTTGGATGCGATACAGAACAAGAGGGATGAGGAGCCAAAGAAGCGGAAGAGGATGGCGTTGCGTCCTACTTCTTCCCCGGGCTTACCGCCCACGGTTCCTGCTGCTCACACTGAGTCCCCTATAGGGGGCGCCGCTTGCCGTTGGGGCAGGTTCTTCTTTAGACATGGTCGTGGCTGGTGCCGCATCAGCCTCACTAACTGCTTCGGCTGCCGCGGTTCTTGTTAGTCAGGGAGGTGTGGTCTACACTCCCGACTGGAATGTGACGGCCGAGGAGAACTTCTTGGGGAACTCCACTGCTTGTCTTGAGGCCTGTCGCCACCTCCCTTGCTGCTTCTGACAGAGAGAGGTTGAAGATAAAGCCCCCCGAGAGATCGGTCTTGGAGATTGCGAGGGCGCATGTGACGGTACTGTTTCTTTAGTTATTTATGTTGTGTTCCCTTCTCTTGCTTGTTATGTTTTTAACTAATTCCTCCTTGTTCCAGGTGATGAGCCACTTCGGACACTTGGTGGATTTTTACGCGGCCGAAGAGAAGAACATGAGGGCTCGCATTACTTGTGCCGAAAAAGACAAGAAGAAAACCGCCAAGGAGTCCATGGCAGAGTTCGAAGGGATAAAAAAATGAGCAGGAGGCGCCCTTTGAGTTGGAGGCGTTGGCCGTGAAGATGGAGGAGACGCGCCTCGAGCTAGAGGCATCCAAGGAGAGAGAGTTGGCGTCAGAGAAGAAGAATGCCGATCCCCTGTTGGAGTTGGAGAAGGCTCGCGCTGACGCGACCTTGGATGTGAAGGTGGAAGTGGACAAGGTCCATGCAGAAGGTGGAAGTGGACAAGGTCCATGCAGAGTGTAAATCGAAGCTTCAGGGGGTAATGCTGAGGTCCTATGCTTTGGCGATCTCACATGTGGTGGAGTGCGTTCCCGGTTTTGACGGGAATGGATACCATGTGACGCTTCGATCTGGTGAGCCTTTAGATCCCAACAGGAAGGACGATGTTGAGGCTGAGACTCCTGCGGGAGGTGCGAAGAGCGGTTCTGGGAAGAAGGTCAAGGGGAAGGGCCCAGCTGGAAGTGTCTTGTCAGAGGGGGTACCGAAATAGGTGGATGCTTGATTCACCTTGGCGTACTTTTCTTCTTTCCAGTTTATTGTTGGATTATTTCTTCTCAGACTTTGTAGTTTGCTTCTATGATGCCTAATTGCGGACTGGCCACCACATCTCTATATTTCCTTTCAATACTTTATAGAATCTATCTTCTAGACTGGTTATTTCTTGTCATGTTGTGTGGATGTGCCTTGGAGCGGTGTCTGCTTGTCACGCTTCGTACTTTGATTCCATGTCTGATTGTACTCTTTGCGCTTACTGACAGGTGACCGTAGGTTCTGATGAAGGTCCCTGTGGTGACGAGGTGGGGCGCCTCCACAAGCAACTGCGCATAACTGAATTGGTGGTCGACCGTTTGCGGGCTCAGTCGGATGAGGAATGGTTGGAATCTGTTCGCCTTAAATCAGCGCTAGTTGAGCAGGACTGTGAGCTAGCACTCCTATACTCCAGTCGCTTGGCAAGCTTGCCACTGCCTTCGAAGGTGACAAAGGACAACGTTGGAGAATGCGCCCTACTCAGGGAGATATTATTGAGAAAGACTTGTATCTATACCGCCTCCAGGCGAGGCTTGGTGGGTTGCGGATGGTAAGCACTCCACATGTTGCCGGTTCTAGAGAGGATCAGTTGGTTGGAACGAAGAAAAGCACCATGACTATTGCGACAGATTGTGTAACAGTAGGAGCAGTTGGGCCGAGTGTCGGGGGAGCTGTACAAATAGCGTTGGTTCCCTTTCAACACCCCGTAGGCACCCCGAGAGGTGCGTCGGCTTTGTTGAGTCAGACTTTGGTTGGTGGAGAGTCATGCGCCTCGTGTGCCGGTCAGCAGTCACAGTCGCTGGGATCGATGTTTGCTGTGCGAGGTGTTGGCAGCCAAGGGAAGGAGGTGACTGTCAGGCGCTCTACAAGGAGGCTTGTGTCTCTCAGGAGCAATACTCCTCACCCAGTGAGTCACAGGGACGGCTTGTAAATCGAATTGTATGGTTGATGTCTCCTTGTAAATATTTGTAGTGCTGTTGAATATGAAACTGTGGACTTGTGATAATTCTACAACTCTTTTTACGTGCTTAGTCCTTGTTGCCGTGGTTGAAATGTTATCGACGAGTTCTTTGTCACTAAATAACAGGGCCTTAAGTCTGTTGTGTATAGCTTAAAGAGCTGTCGACGGTATAAGTCGGAGCTGAATTCATTTTCAGTCCTGTACCCAGCTAGTTGTAGGGACAATTCTGAATGAGAATTGTTTTCCTAACTTGTTGTAGGGGTCCTCTAATTGATTGTCAGAATCACATCGAATGGAGAGTCGAACTTTAAGCGTGTCTTTTTACAAGGGTGGCTAGAGTAACTTTGATCCATGATTTTGGATCTCTTAATCTGTTGTTGAGAAAATTTAACTAGTTGCAGGAATAGATCGAATGGCGAGTTGGACTTTGGACGTGTGCGATTACACGTTGCGAGAGTAACTCTGAACCATGAATATGGACTCCGAACTTGTTAGTTTAAGTATTAACAGGTTACAGGAGCAGCTCGAATGGTAAAACGCACTCTAAACTTGCTTCTTAGCAAATTGACAGTCTCTTTTGAACCATGAACATGGACTCCAAATCGGTCGTCAAGGCATTAACGGATTGCAGGAGCAGATCAAATAGCGAAGTGCACTGTGAATTTGCGTGATTACAAATTGTTATAGTTTCTGTCAAGCCATGGGTATGGACTCTGAATCCGTCTTATGGGGAGACTCGCAACGAGTGTTTAGTGCTGCTTAAGTATATAAGAATGGCACTGAACTCGCTATTTTAGAGCCTCCAAGGAAGTTTAGCTAGTTGCAGGAATAGATCGATTGGTGAGTTGTGTTCTAAACGTGCATGCTTGCATGCTGCAACTCTCGAGTTCTGGATTCCAAAGTTGCATTGTGGAAAGCTTGTAACGAGTGTTTAGCACCGCTTTCGAGTATGAGTTGGGCGTTTCTAGCTCATTATTAACTTCGCTCAATTAACCAAGATGCAATGAAGTGAACTGACTAATCTTTATTAAAGAATAAACTAGAGAGGCTGCTCTAATGGCTGGCCCTTATTACATGCTTAGCCGCCTTAGCAATGGCGGCTCTTATTGAAAGAAAAACTAAGTGGCTGCTCTAGTGGCTAGCCTTTATTACAAAAATTTAAAAATTCTGCATAACTTAGGAGAGCGTGTGTCAAACACTTTCGTTGTGCTCCATGGGGTATTGTTCACCTGCAGTCCCTACTGACACATCCCTGCCCCCCGGGTCTTCAAGTTGGTGAGCTGTCAGGCAAACAACTTGGTAGACCCTGTCTGTATTTGTCTGTTTCTAGGGGACGCTCGCGTCACCCTGTTTAGATGCAGTGGAATGTTCTGATGTACTAACGTGCTTAGGCAAGATTGATTGTTTATCATGACCGGGTGGAGTGACTTCGGATAAGGGAGTTAAGAGAGTTGTTGGGTTCTGGCGAGGACGTGGTTGGAGCTGGAAAGAAGTTATTTGGCTACTCTGAATATTTCTGGTTTGGCAGCCTAGTGCAGCGGCTTCGAGCTTGCTTGCTGGCTTTATGACACAATGATCATTTTCTTGCAGTAGTTCTTCAGTATGGAGAGGGAAAACCGAGCTCCCCATTATAGCAGTGTAGCATGCGCGTGCCGCTTGTTGGCTTCCTACTACTTGCCCTACGCCTGCTGTTCATTTTCATGTGGAATGCGGAAGCAACGACGTGGAAGGCGGCTAGTCCTGGACGGCAGAATATGGCATTGTATGCGGATTTAACATCGTCTACCAAGAAATCTAAGGACTCTGTCTGAGTTATCGGTGCTTTCCCTGCTATTACATCGAGTGCAGCAATTCCCTCGACTTGGACAGGTGCACTCGAGAAACCATAGAGGGTATAGCTGACTGGCTTGAGACGATCCCTAGAGAGCTTCAGTGCATCGAATGCAGTCATAAACAAGATGTTGACGGAACTACCATTGTCAACGAGAATACGCCGCACCTCGTGGTTTGCCATGCCTAGATTGATAACTAGCGCATTGCAATGAGGTGTTTTGACGCCCTCAAGATCTTTGTTGGAGAAGGAGACTGAGAGGCCCGAACCCTTCGGGGATTGAGTGTTATGAACTGAATTCACCTCTCTTACAAAAGCTTTACGAGAGGAGTTAGAATCTTCCCCCATGGGCCCACCATGGATGGTGTGCAAAATGGTCATTTGTTCTGAGTCCCTGGATTCCGATGGTCTTTCAGGACGCTTGTTAGCCCCCCGTGGCGAAGGGTTCTCGGCATTGTTGTTTCGTTGGACAAACTGGGATAAGTAGCCCCGCTGAATCAGGTCTTCTATTTCTTGTTTAAGGGCTTTGCAATTGTCAGTTGTATGTTCGTGGCCTTTGTGGAAAGCGCACCATAGGCTTTTGTCTCTTCTCTTGCCGGGTGTCATCATCCTGGGAGGACGGACTATCCCATCTTTCTCTACTGCCACAAAAATGGCTGATGTGCTTGCATTTAGAGGAGTAAACTTGTCAAAGCGAGGCGGAGGAGGAGGACAAAGCAGTCCTGTGCCGTTTTTCAAATTTTTTTTGGATGTTTCCTCAGTTGGACTCTTCCGTTTGTTCCTGGAGAGTGATTCTCTCTTGTCTGGAGGGTTGAGGGCTTCCTCAACTGTAATGTACTTCTCACTCCATTCTAGGAGCTTTGTGAAATCGCGAGGCGGCCTCTTGGCGAGGGATGCTTTTAGTTCTTTATGCCTGACGTTGTGGCGGAAGGCAGCAGCCGCCGCAGAAGAGTCTAGAGAGAAAATTGATCTTGCTTTCGCTGTGAATCGTTTGACAAAGTCTTTCAGCAATTCTCCATCTTTTTGCTTCAGTTCTAGCAGGGAGACGCTAGTCTTTTCAGTTCTTCGACTAGTAACGAAGTGTGCGATGAAGAGTTCTTCAAATTGATCGAAGGAAAATATGGACTCAGGTTTCAGACGTGCATACCATTCCCTAGCTGATCCTTTCAGTGTAGCGGAAAATGTCCGACACATGAGTGCGTCGGTGGCATTATAGACCATCATGAGCATTTTAAAGCTCTCGACATGGTCTGTCGGGTTTGATTCCCCGTCATAAGATTCGAACTGAGGGGCCTTGAAATCCCTTGGAATAGGTGCATCGAGGATAGTTCGGTTGAACGGAGGTCGACTAGGGCAGAAGGCCCTGTGAGAGTGGCCCCCCTCATTCCTTCTTTGCTCGAGACGTTTCTCTACCTTGTGGATTTGGCGGAGGACCTGCTCGTCCTTCTTTTGGAATTCAATTGAGACAGAGGATCCTTTGTTTAGGGGAAGGTTTTGCATTTGACTCCCTTGGAGAGCGTAGAGAAGGTCGTGCTTGAATTGATGGAGCTCGGCTCTGGTGACCGGTGCATTTCGATCTCTGTTCTGCCCAGGTTGCCTTTGGTCATCCAGTGTTGGGTTTCTCCTGGCTGGTTGCCCCCTGTGAGAGGAGGACTGTCTTGATACTTGTCTAGAAGGCTGGGCTCTCTGGCTTGCTTAATGTCCTGAACGGGAGGCCTCAGACCGGGCACACCTCTTATTCAGCTTTATTCGCAGGTTGCCTTAAATTTGGTTGAGATTTTTAGATCCCCGCGGGCCTCGTGTAGCCATTGAATCAGTCGAGGTATTGTGGATCGAGATGCGGTCGTTGTGAGGATGCTGTTCAGGACGGTTCTGTAGGGAGCCCCCCGGGGCATCTCCATTGGTAGGAGCGTGATTAAGCTTCGGGGGTTGTTGTTGAGGAGGAATTTGATCCTCCATAGGAGGAACCCGAGTAGACTGACGGAGAGAGTTTGTGCGACGGCTGGAGCCTCCCCTTCTCAGTTTTGGTGGCATGGAGAAAAGTTCGACTTGTGCAGTGGATTCCCACAGACGGCGCCAATCTGTTTCTGCTTATTTCGGTGTGGAAGCAAATAGATAGTGAGTTAATAAATGAAGGACACTACTAAAAGTCGAAGCTGTAACCTGCCCGTTATAAGCTGTAAGGGGTCCTGAAAATGGATCTGGACCGTTGATTAACCTCCTGTGATCTGAATTGGACGGTGGATGATGCGGCCGACGGACCGGCAAAAACGTCTGAAACACCGGGGTGTAGCCCCGGCGACAGACCCTCCGATGCTCAAGTCAGAACCAGAAAGAGAGAGAGAGAGTAAAAACTGGTGAATTGTTGATTATCTGGAGACTGAGGAGGGAGAGGAGTATTTATAGGCCTGGGAGACATTCTAAAAGCCGAATCGTGACCGTCGGATCTTTCATGTCTTCCCCCCTGAAGAGATAAGATATCCTTGTGAGAGGATAAGAGATGAGACTCCTAGCCATCATGGGCTGGGTATCTCTCTTAGTGGGCCTAGTCTGTCACTTTTTATGGGCTTGAGAGAAGCCTATGTATTGGACTGGGCCTAGGCCTGTATAATAGGCCCGTGATGGCTAATCTGCCTGTAGACGCTTTGAGATCCGTGCAGGGATCGTACTGCTCTGATCTGCTGCGATTTTTACCATCATCATAAAGTACTCTTTTATTGTTTCTTATGTTTGATTCATGAATTTGGGAAATATTGTGAATTGAATTGCAGGTATACTGATATGATAAAATAAACAACAACAACACATGCACACAAAAATAAAAAATATAAATAAATAACCTATCCCAGTGTTCTAAAATGCCGAGAAATATTTTTTAATAGAAAAGAAAATGAAACTTAGCCTATCACGGCATTTTAAAATGCCGGTATAGGTTGCATCCCCGCGTTTGCAAACACCGGGATAGCCCTTTCGCATCCCCGACGGGGTCAAAACCGACGCTTGTGGGGGTGTTTTCCGAAACATCGTCCGTATCAAGCCCGACGTTTAAAAATACCGGAAATGGCCAAAAAAAATGTCGGGAATTCCCTCCTTGTTTGTAGTGTGATTACGACCAGCTTGGTCTACAATCGTTATATTCTTGATTCATACACATTTCACGTGCACACTTGATATGTTTCCTAGGTAATCTGCATTTGTATACTTGTGATGTATGTCATAAACATAGAACCAGTGCTAGTAGTGTAAAGGATGTTTGGTAACACGACACATCTATCAAAACATTTATTTATATGAAAGCAAGGTGTGTTGATAGCTTTTAGTTACTGTGTCCTTTGCTGAATGTGGATGTTTGATTATTAGGATAAACCATAAGATGGAAAATGATCATTAGTGATCAATAAACTAATAAATGGTCTGTCACTATTGTGCATTATATAGAGTCAGCGAATTCCATCGGTTTCTAGTCACGCACATACAACAGGGCAAAATACGAATGAAAATGGAAGCAACACCGGGCCACACCAGGACACCTCCCTACCCTAGTTTGTTGTATTCGGACTTTATTTTTTAATGTTTTGTCGAAACTTTATTTATGTTTGTAATAACTATGTGTTGTACTACTTATATATTTCTAACTCTTCGTATGACAATTTATATATGTTAAATTATTTGGTTATCTATCAAATTATTGTTTATTGTGGTCCGTGATTTTATGGTTGTTTATTATGGAGTTATTATTGATTTTAAGATTTGAATTTTCAAATTTGATGTGACTACGGGTATTTCTAAAATGTGATTAATTATCCATATTTTTAATTTGAATATTTGAAATAAACTGCAAAAAACAGAGAGGCTACCTGTCATGCTCCGCTTTCCAAAAATACGGAATACGAGCACGTAATATTGGCCCAGCAAATGATTTTCATCATCCAGAAGCTGTTCAAGAATCTTTACAACATCTCACAAAATAATTAGAGTCGGAAGCAAAAGAATCAACCACATACATGCAAAATTGAATTAATAAACCAATATAATTTACTTGAAATAAAATTTATTAACCTCAAATAAATCAGATCTGAACAAGTCAAAATTATGGGTCATATTGCCCAAATACAAAATAGATCCGAGTACAAGATACAATGTTAAAAATGAGCAACAGGAAATAATTAAAGATAGCAAAAGCTCTAGCCAACTAGAACTTTAGATCACATACTCTATCGGGCAGCTGATCAGGAGAAGTGCAATTGATAATTGCAGGAAAAGGAAACAGAAAACAAGTACCCGTCAATTGCAAGTTATGGGCCACTTATAATGTAGGATACAAGTACATGGGAAAACTAATAAATAACATGGAATAATGCATTAACAGTGATAACTAGCATGAATCAGTAAAACAAGGTTGATTAGCATGGTATACTAACAGTATAGATGTTTATGTCAAATGCAGTGTCATATGGCAACTAATAGTGTCCAGTAACAGTACGCTCAATAATCAGTATAACAGTATAACAGTATCAGTCCAACAGTATCAGTTCAACAGTATCAGTCTAACAGTATCAGTCTTATATTCTTAAAGTCTTGTGTGTATTACTAGCTAGGTAGCACTTCATGCATCCTGGTTTTTACTACATGGTTACTACAACAAATAGTTTCGCTTTTAGATTTCATAGTGGACCATAATGGGACAGTGTACTCAGGTATCAGTAACAGTAGCAGTAACAGTAAGAATGTAGAACCCCATATTTTCAAATATTATTTTAATTATTTGAAAATGAATTTAAATGATTTTGGAGATTTAATTAATATTTTCTAAGAAAGTTATCTTTTGTACACGTGCAAAACACGTGCAAATGACTTTTTAGAAGTTTGAAAAATTAAGATTTCTTTATGAAAAATCATTATTTATTATTTAGGATTTATTTAGTATTTTTCCAGGATTTTTCTGAAATTAATTGATACTAATTTGCAATTTTTGAGAAAAGAATGACTTATTTGCAAAATTAACATTTTCAAGGGTTGAAATGCAAAATTGGTATTCTGGACGTTTTGAGCAGTATTGGCTGAAGTTTAAAAGTATATTTTCTATTAGATCCTAATTTAAAGGAGTTTTACTGAATTTACAAGAATAATGGATATATATGAAAGTTGTGTTCTTGAAAGGATTGTTTTGCAAAGTGTGGTAAAACCCTAATAATCATCCGGCATATATAAGGGATTTTTATTCCCAGCCGTCATTGAGAGAATATTCAGATTTTTGAGATTTGTTTGAGGAGCAAGAAGAGACTTTTGGATCTAGCTAGGAGAAGAGCTTTTTGTGGATTGTCTTCAAATCAAAGTGAGTGGTTTGTTTTTGTTTTGCTTGATTTGTTTTGTTTGTTGATTGATGATTGGCGTGAGATCTTTGTTACTCTTTGTTTGGATCGGTATGATATTGTTTGTTTGTCTCATTATATGCATGATATGGATCTTTCATTTTAATATGGATTATGAGAACACTTAATGATATTTGGACCATGTATGAGAAATTATCAAGATTTGTTGAGGAAATATTAATCTATAGAATCGTATTGTTGGAAAGCATGTTAAGAATTGATTATATTGTGATCGGATGATAGACATCTAGATCTTATAATTTTATGTCAGGATTTGATTATGAGTTGAGGAAGAAATTTGGTTGAGGAACCCTAATGGAAGATTAGTGATTTAGATCTTGAGAAGTTGAGATTTGAGGAATTGATTGATGAGTAATGTATCTGTATTGGAGATTATTTGAGAGTTATCTTTGGCTTGTGTATGAACTATTGCTTGATAAACAATGAACCATGATTCTTTAGAAATCTTCAGTTTAATTCTGTATCCAGATCTATTTTTGAAAATTGTAGGCCGACAGTAGACTGGCCTACTGTACAGTCGACTGGTACGACTCTACTGATTATCTTCAGTCTTTTGAGAATTGTTCGGGACAGTCGACCTAGGCTATTGTCAGTCGACTGGTCTGCTGATTGTAAATTTGTTTAGTCCTTTCTGGACAGTCGACCTATGAACCTTTCAGTCGACTTAAATACTTAGATTATTCTTGAGAATTATTGGAATTTGTCTCGGGGCAGTCGACTGATGACTTTCCCTAGTCGACTGATATTGCCTTAGATTATTTTTGTGAAATTCTGGAGAGTTGTCCTCTGGACAATCGACTTACCTCAGCATAAGTCGACTGGTACTGAAGGATCTGTGTAATTGATTTGAGACATTTTGTTCGGTATTTGATTTGAGACATTTTGTTCAGTATTTGATTTGAGACCTTTTGTTCAGTATTTGATTTTGAGATATTTTGTTCAGTATTTGATCTTGAAATATTCAGTCAAGGAAGTGATTTTGAGATATTCGGTTGAACCACTTGTTTAGTGGATATTTGATTAGATATTTGATTTTGAGTCTCTAGAGGTACGTGACCCTAGTATACTGGTGTGGAGTTATTTGTTGAGGCCCATTGAAGCGAATTTTCAGTTATTCATATTTTTAGTCCGGTGGGGTACACTACTCTAGGAGATTTGTTCAGTAACCAAAAATAATAAGGACTTGCACTAGTAGTGTCATGACGAAGGGGACATGAGTTATGCACCTCAGTAAGGCTTTAGATGTGGGATTTAATCTCCTGAATTATCCAAGTGGTTAACTTGAGATGTGAGACTTATCTCCTGAATTATCCAGGAAGACAACCTGAGATGTGAGATATGTCTCCTGAATTATCCAAGTAATTATCTTGAGATGCGGGATTGACCTACGGAATGATCAGAGTCGAGGCGACACTCTTGGGATATTATTGTGATGATGAGTCTATGTTTAGATGTGGGTTGATCTTCTGAATTATCCAGGAAAAATACCTGAGATGTGGGATCTACTTTCGGGATTATCAAGCATGGGCAAATTCTCATAGTTTATCTTCATCTCTTAGTAGTCATCGTTGTCAGCATATAGCATTTGTGTTTTATTGACTCATCTTTATGCATTCGGATTTTCTGTTTCCACTTTTGATATTTGGTTTTGGTATCACATGTTGTTCTTTTGGTATTTTGGTTATTACTTGTTAGACATTACAATTTAAATTCATTTATGTTGTTGTTTGATTTTTATGCCACTCACACCATTTATGGCTGACCCCTTTAGTTTGGGGGTTAGGGTTCAACTCTAGCCTCACTTGTTGCAGGTTATTGCTTAGAGTTGGAGAATGGATGCTTGAGTTAGCTTTTTTTGGATAAATGGATTATTAAGTGTTCAGTGTTGAGTTGTATAGACCTGTTGAGTTAATTTTGGTTTGTTTAGTCTTCCGCTGTGACATGTAAAAGTTTTGTTGTAATAAATGTTGAAAATTTTAGTGGTGTTTGGTTGTGTTTATTGTTATATTGAAGTGGATCACTGGGAATGTGCCACGTATTTTCTAAGCTCTCATATTAGAAATTCGGGGCGCTACAAAGAACCTAGTGGTTCTCTTCTCCTCTACACCTTCCTTTAGGAAGTAATGTAGACAGGGTCAGATAGCAGTAACAGGAGCAGTACCAGTAACAGTAACAGTAGTAGTATGGAACACTAGTTTCCTTCCAAGTACACGTTTCCATATTTTCCACTACTAGATCTTCCCTTAAGAAACCCCGACTTGGTTACTTTTATTATGGTCATCAAACAGGCATGGATATTTACGAAATAGTGTCAAACTAATATGGTATAATCAGTATTAGGTTCAGGGAAACAAATGAACATGCATAGATGATATACGGTCACATAAACGAGCAAAACAGTGTATGTTCATATTCAGGACAGCATGACAGTGTTGTACTAAAACAGTGAATCCCGTTGCTACAGAAATGCAAATATGGATCCGTTAAAGAATCTGGAAAATAGACTCCTAACTGAATCCAGCGAATATAAATAAGTCACATAGTAATTCACAAAATCATAACTCAAAACTGATTTGAATCCAGAAAACATATTCAGTCAGAAATCAGTAAAACGAATTCTCAGTCCGAAAAACAGCATCAGATCCTATCAAATAAATCCAGTAAAAATCTGGGGTATTCCCTTATATGTCTAGAATCAAAATATAAAGTTTCATAATATTCCAGTAAAATTAGTTCAGTCATCAAAAATAAGAAAACATCAAGAAACGATAGGTTGGCAATTCTGGAATTCCCAACACTGTTGTACGAAAACTGAAATATCTCGCAAGCCGTGAAAGGAAATCCAAATCCGCCAAAGGGAGATGAAAATAGGTAAAATATATTAACTTTCATATTTCACAAACATTTTCCATACAGTAAGAGGAATCAGGGTGAAAACACAATTCTTTACAGGACAGTGAGCAAAATACAGCAAGTATGACTTTTGTAAACATGTATGAAACGACATATAAAACTCATCAATAAAATCTACCAAAATTCTGGGTAATTCCTAGATAGGTATAGAAAAACTAACCAAAATTTCAAATCAAAATAATAGGTGTAGCTCAAGTATCAGAATAGTTTAATCAACAAAATCGTCGAGAAACGAAATCTGGAAACATAATACACCTCTGTAGTAAAACAGTCATATCTCACACATACGAAAACGAAATCGAGCAAGGTTAGAGGGGTTGGAAAGAAGACGAATTTCTCTAAAACTTATGTTTTATACTGAAATTAAGATTTTGACCTTAATATGGTCTAAATTACTGATCAAGACAGAATATCGGCAGGATACAGAATTTCCTCAAAAACCAAAATCAACATAGTTTCAACGAAACTTAATCCAAACGCAACCAAACATGAAATCGAGCCTACCAAGTGTCCAAACATCATGAAATAGGGTAATTAACATATCTAAAGTAAGTCTATCACATGGTTCTCCACAAATACCCATATTCTTACAAAATCCCACACATGATCAAATCACGAACAGGCAAAATCTAAATTTTTTCATGTCAATATTGTGTCGTGAGGCAACTATGGTCAAATAGCACAATAGAGACAAAACCCATCAAACATAACACACACGAGTTGTCTCTAAAACCCAACTACACTATAAACGTTATTTTTTAGTACAAGTTACTTGCCTGAGAGACGACGAATCCAACAGAGCAAAGAGCAAGAATAACGGGAACATATTTTCGGGCACGAACACAAAATCACGAACAAGCGAACACGAACAAGATCAAAAATCCAAAGAATAAATAACCCACGAACACGATCGGACGGCTGAGATCATGAGATCAAGAGATCAAGGTGATCGGATCAGATCGGACGACTCTGATCGAAGATCAAGATCAAGATCGAGATGTGATCAGTATCTTGATGATGAGGATGATGATCAGATCAGATCGACGATCGGACGGTCACCAATCAAAGCAACCAAAGAACTCCAAGATGATGATAATGTGATCCAGCGGTCCAAAATCAAAGATGATGATCAAGATCCCACGGACGGCCAAGATTAAACCATGATCAAGAAGATCAAGATGAGATCGTGAAGATCCGACGGTCCAAATCCAACATGATCAATCCATGATCAAAACCAAAATAACAGCAATTTATAAAAACAACAACCACAGAGGCGACACACCGGCTTCTTGCTGCGATGGCTGTTGATGGACGGCGGCGGAATGGCACGTCGGTGTTGGTTGCGGCGAGGGCGCGCCGGCGAGGGCGGCACCGCAGGCTCTGACGTCTGGCTGCGCTCGGGAGAGCAAAAGCCAGGGCTTCGCTAGCTGTGACGCACGAAGGGAAGCACATAGTCGACGACTGGGGCTGTGCGGTGCGGCGAGATGCTGATGTTGGCTGGCTGGCAGGAGGTGGCTGACTGCACAGAGAGGCTGTGCGCTGGCTGCAGGGGAGATCACTGGCAGGGGGTAAGCACCGGTGGTGCTGCGTTGGCTCTATCGCGACTGGATGGCGCAACACAGGTGGGTGCTGCAAAGCGTGCCGGGGTGAACAACACAGGAGTTACGGCGTTGCGATGAGGTGCTGCAGGCAGATGTGGGAGAGGATGAGAGGGTGGTTGCAGGGCTGTCGCCGGCAGGGAGAGCAGAGGCAGGGAGGGATCGGGAGAGAGATGAGGAGGATGGGTTGAGGAGGAGAATAGGCGGCTGGTAGGGGAAGAAGGTGAACAGGTGGGAGGGATTAATATATAGATAGGGAAAAAAATATAATAGGGTTAGAGCATCCACAATGGTTGTTTCTCATTTGCTATAATTTGCATCTACAGTAATAGCAAATAGAGTGGAATGCTGCAGTGGTCATTTGCTAAAAAATTGTCAAAATTTTCAAAAGAAGTGTGAGACGGTATATGATATACCGTCTCAACTTTTAGAAATTAATTAAAAAAAAATATTACTTATTAACTATTAAACCTAATTAATTAATTAAATTAAATAATATAATAATAACTAAACCTAATTATTAAACCTAACCCACCTAATTAACTACTATAAACCCTTTGACCTTTTGACTTTTTTGAGAAACGGGGAATCATTCCCCGTTTGACCAAAGTCCAATTTTTTTTTTTTTTTTTTTTTTGACCAATCAGGAACGTTCTTTTAAAAAAAAAATAAAAATTAATTAATAAAAACCTCTCAAACGGGAGATGATGTCCCGTTTGGCTCAAACGAGAAATGATATCCCGTTTGAGGAGGTTTTTATTTAAAAAAAATTTTTTTTTTTTAAAAATGTTGAGAGACGGTATATGATAACCCGTCTGTACGTAAAAATAAATATTAAAATATAAGAGACGGGGAATCATTCCCCGTCCTCTATAATTTGAGAATTCTCAAATCGTTTCTCATATTTGAGAAACAGAACTGAGACGATTGCTAAAAAATGGCAAATATGAGAATTTTAGCAAACCACTGCAGCGCTCGTTTGCTAAAAAAATGGCAAAATGAGAATTTTAGCAAACCGCTGTGGATGCTCTTAGGGGTATTGGGATGACGGCTGGAGTGAAAGTGGGTTTCGGGTATGACATAGGGTAGGGTATTTAACGGGTTTAAAACAGGGTAAATGGGTTTGGGGAATTAATGGGTTGGGCTTAATGCAAATGGGTATTAGGATATATATGAAGGGGTTTTAAAATGGGTATTGGGTATTTAAAAATTCATGAAAAAATAAAATAACAAATAAAAAAGATTGTTTATAATAAAAATGTAATTTGCAATACAAAAATAGAATTTTTTTAAAACACTACAATACAGTTAGTAGAAAAAAAATGGATTTTTAACAACCAGTCAAAAATATTATTAAGAACAATAATACTAATAACAATAATATTAATAAGAGTAATAATTACAAAGTAAGAATTGTATTCAATATAAAATAATAGAAATTAGTTACAAACAAAATTATTGATCGAAAATAAATTTTGATAGGGGATCCAACAATACATTTTGACAAAATAAATTTGAAAACCGAAAAAAATAATTTGCGAAAATTTTAAACACAGAAAATACACAAAAATAAATTTTTGGGAAAACAGGGGTTACACTACCTTTCCCAGCGTTTTGAGAATACACACCGGGATAGATATGGAACCTAAAACTCTATAATTAATTAAAAATATTTAATTTAACCTATTTGGCGTTTACGGAACGCTGGTATAGGCCTAACTATAACAACAACAGCAAGAACAACAAAGCATTTTTTCCAACTAGTTAGGATCAGCTACATGAATCCTAATTTTTCATTCTACTCGGTTAAAAAAAAGAACCACATTGCAAGCTAGGGTCAAGCTTCAACAATCTAAACAGTACTTGTGGTCTTCCAACATGGAATGTGGCTGGATTTAGAAGGCCGGTGCAATGCACTTTTAATTTTTACAAAACAAGACTTTATTTGGACATGAATTAGTGACCTCCATCATTTATTATTCAGAAGTATTGATTTTGACAACAACATTGATTTTTGTGTTGCACGACATTGTTATTGACCTATTAGACAATTTATAAGTATACAAGAAAGATTTTTAATAGACAACTATATGAAGAAAATGCAATATTACATATGCTCCCAACCCACCACATGGCATATACATGCACTAGTTTGATGTTTTATCATTGGTCTATTGAATTCTAATTGCGGAATAATTCAACAACAACGATGAGATGCAAGAATTATGGAATCAAAACAAGAGAACAAAGAATAACCAAAAGCAATACACAAGAACATACAAAATTTTTTCGAGGTCCACCCAAAACAATGGCTACTTCCTCGCGCAGAAGCACTCCTGCGATTTCCACTAGAAATATGAAGACTATGTTTACAAATCTCTCAAGAACTCACCACCAAGGTGTAGGGTTTTTCTCTATCTTCCTCTCTCTCAATAGCGGCTGGTAGATCTCTATTTTCTTTTCAGTTAACCCTAAAATCGTACACAATACAATATATATATATGATTCCACAACTTTAATCTCAGCCGCTCATCAATCAGCGTCGGGACGATCGACCGCAACACCAAGTCGGTCGACCGGTTCTTTTCTTCGACTGCACGAAGTCCAACAGAGAGTAGGTCGGTCGACTGCGTGGTCGACTGGTCGTCTCTTCAAGATACAAGATCCATCCAAAGAAGTGACGGTTGACTGCACGGTCGACCGTTCTTTTGCCTGTACGAATGCACTCGACTATCCACCTACGGTCGACCGCAACTCACCTGCAGCAGCTTGCTGCTTCTTCGACTCTTATTCTCATCTGACTTCTCCAACCCATTATCATGTATTTTATCCACAAACTCTAACAATCTCCCACTTGGAGATATATACACGAAGTCCCTAACCTGTACTTCATTCTTTCATTGGCCTAGTCTAGGCATGTGCCTCTGTGAGTCCCCTCAACAATTAACCTGGAGACAATCCGATAGCGGTATAGAAAAACTGATGTTTCCTGCTATCCACCACCTTAGTGAGCATGCCCGCCGGATTCTTAGTGCCAAGAATCTTAGTTAGCTTCGACCATTTCTTCTCAACCGTCATTCTGATAAAATGATACCTCATTTGAATGTGCCGAGTCCTAGAGTGATATGCCAAGTTTTTCACCAAGAAAACTGCACTTTGATTGTCACACCATAGTTCACCTATGGGTTGCTTCCTACCCAACTGTTTCATAAGCTCCGAAATCCACAACATATCTTTCGTCGCTTCTGTAAGTGTCATATACTCTGACTTCGTGGTTGACTGTGCTACAACCTTTTATAACTACAAAGCCCAACTAACAGCTGTTTCTCCAACCGTAAATACATACCCTGTTGTACTTCTGCAACCATCACGATCGTCCAAAAAATCTGCATCCACATAACCATATATATGCAAAGAATCTCCCCCAAAACAAAGAGAGCGATCTGAAGTACCTGCTAGATATCTAAGAATCCACTTTACTTCATCCCAATGTTGTTTACCTGGATTCTTCATGTAACGGCTGACAACTTTCACTGCTTGTGTGATGTCTGGTCTTGTAGACACCACCGCATACATCAAATTTCCAACGGCTGAGGCATAAGGAATAGCAGCCATTTCCTCCATCTCCACCTTCGTTTTAAGACACAAGTTCATTGATAACTTGAAGTGAGCAGCCAAGGGACAAGTGACTGGCCTCGCTCCATCCATGTTGAATCTCTTCAACACCTTCACGTAGTCCGCTTGAGATAACCAAAGCTTCTTGCTTCTCCTGTCTCTACGAATCTTCATGCCGAGGATTTGCTTTGATTCACCCAAGTCCTTCATTGAAAACTCAGAAGCTAGTACCTTTATCACTTCCTTGATCTTCTCCATACATGAACTTGCTAATATGTCATTCACATACAACGCCAGGGTAACTATATCAATGTCCTCATATCTACGAACATACTCACAATGATCTGTTTCGCATCTATCAAAACCTTTTCCTCTCATGAAGCAATCAAACTTCAAGTACCATTGCCGCGGTACTTGTTTGAGCCCATAAAAACTCTTCTTCAATCGACACACCATGTCTTCTTTTCTTTTAGCTTCAAAACCTGTGGGTTGTTTCATGTACAATTCTTCTTGGACATCACCATGGAGAAATGCAGTCTTCACATCCAACTGCTCTAAGTGCAAGTCTTCAACTACCACAATACTGATCAGAACCCTAATTGAAGCCATTTTCACAACCGGTGCAAAGATCTCACTATAATCAACACCTTCTCTTTGAGAGAATCCTTTCACAACAAGCCTCGCCTTGTACCTCTTACTACCATCTTCCTCATCTTTGACTCTGAAAATCCATTTGTTCCTAAGAGCGTGCTTCCCTGCAGGTAACATGGTCAACTCCCAAGTTTGGGTCTGTTCCAAGGAGTTTATCTCGTCCTTCATGGCTAACTCCCACTAAATTCGAGCCTCATCCCTCAAAGCCTCCTCATGAGTCTCTGGCTCTCCTGAATCCGTGTACAAAATATGCTTGTGAACAACACTAGCTGATGGATCAAATATATTGGCTGACCTCCTCTCTCGTGTCGATTTCCTCAATGTGGGTACTAGTTCACCGATCAGTTCAGGTTCCCCAAACTGTTCTGGCTGTACCTGTTCGTCTTGGATAATCTGCTCATTCCCAATAGGCTCACCAAGAGCCTCCTGTGCTGCATGTGGTACCTGTACTTGCTATTGCACTGTAGGGCCCCCACCACTAGGGCCGCCTTCAGAATCAGTATCTGAGTCTGAGTCTGAACCCCAATCTGACTCTGAACTGGTTGTACTGTCTTGAACTTTGTGTCTGTCCTTGTATAGAACCTCTTCATTGAACACTACATTCCTGCTGCGAATGACTTTGTTATCCACAAAATTCCAAAGTCTGTAACCATACTCATCGTCACCGTAGCTAATGAACACACACCTCCTGGACTTAGAGTCCAACTTCTTTCTTTCTTCCCTGTCAATTAGTACATATGCCATACAACCATAAACTTTTAAATGCGAATAATTGACAGTTTTACCTGACTATAGTTATTCTGGAATGGCCCCATCAAGGGCACTAGAGGGCAACGGTTAATCAAGTACACTACCGTATCAACTGTAACGGTCCAAAGATGGACCGGAAGATCCACATGAAGTCTCATGCATCTCGCCCTTTCGAGTATCGTGCGGTTCATCTTTTCTGCTACACCATTCTCCTGTGGAGTCTTAGGAACTATCTTGATTCCTCCGATACCTTCCTTTGCTAGATAGTTAACAAACTCTTTGCTTGTATACTCACATCCATTGTCTGACTTTATTGCTTTCACCTTGCAACCCGTCTCATTCTTAACCCTGGCCTTCCAAGCTCTGAATACCTCAAAAACTTCTGATTTCTCACGAATTGCATAAACTCAAATCTTTCTTGTAGCATCATCGATGAATGTGACGAAGTATCTCTTACCACCATAAGAGAATTCCTGAGCTGGACCCCACACATTTGTATGTACCAACTCTAGCTTCCCAAGCTTCTTCTCATGTCCACCCAACTGAAAGCAAACTGTCTTCTGTTTGCCCATCACACAATTCTCACAAAAATCTATTTAAACCTTTTTCAGCCCCGGTAAAAGATTCCTAGAACAAAGCTGCACGACACCCCTTTCATCAAGGTGCCCCAACCTAACATACCATAGAATTGAAAAGAAACTACCTGTTGATGCCGTAGTAATGATATCACTTGAATCACCTCCTCTGAGTAAGTACAGCGTGTAATTACGCTTTTCTTTTGCCACCACCTGGCACCCGTAGTCACCTTCCATTTTCCATACCCAAAAGTTATTGTGAACCCTTCTTTGTCTAGTTTGCTAATTGAGATCAAGTTTTTCTTCAAGCTCGGAATATGTCTTGTGTCACACAGGACTAATTGCCCACCATTACGAGCCTTCACTCTCACAGTGCCTCTACCTATAACTGGATATATCTGCCCATTACTAACTGAAACTGCACCAAAATCACCTGTCCTATAATCCTCAAAAATATCCCTCATGTGAGTACAATGATAAGAAGCACCTGAGTCTATACACCAATCTTCTTGCAAAATATTAAATCCAGCAGATAAACACAATTCATCTAGACAGGGTTCAATACTTACCACATTGGCTACCTGTGACCCTACTTGTACTTTCTCATACTCCTAGCGTTGGTCTCTCCTGTATCCTGGCTTCTTACAGTACCAGCACTCACCTTTGCAATGTCATGTTCTTGACTTGGACCTGTGATTCCTGCTCTGTGACTTCCCTCTGTTGTTATTTGTACCACAGTTATCAACTAACAATGCGAAATTGCTAGGATATGACACTGAAGTCTCTCCATGTCTTTTCCTCCTTGTATCCTCATTCATAATGCTGCTTATAAAACCCTTTAGGGTTGTCGTATTAGTCATGGTGCTTATAATAGTCTGCTCTACAATGCCGTAACTATCAGGAAGACTGGATAGCAACAACAACGATTGTGCCCTTTCCTCAAACTTTAAAACCGACGATTCCATCTGATTGTAAATCATACAGAAATTGTTGATGTGCTCAGCAACCGAACCCCTTTCCGACAACTTCATGTTAACCAACTTCTTTAGGTGTAAGATCTGATTCGCTGCATTCGGCTTCTCAAACATGTCTGTCAATATCTCCATTGCCTCCTTTGCGGTTCTTGCCTTCTTAATGTGAAATAGCGCCTTCCTGCTCAGCGACAACTGAATCTGCCCAAACGCTTTCTGGTCCAATCTATTCCAGGCCATCAACACAACCGGATCGACCTCCGCCCCTTGTGGCTTCACACCAAACAACGGATCATCTATATCCTTCTGTCGGAGATACGCAATCATGTGGATCTTCCACATTGTGAAATCTGTTCTATCGAACTCCTTGACTCTACTCTTGTCCCCCATCCCAATTAATACTACCAACCTGTAGCTCTGATACCACTTTGTTGAATTCTAACTGCGGAATAACTCAACAACGACGACGAGATGCAAGAACTATAGAATCAAAACAAAATAAAAAAGGACAACCAAAAGCAACACACAAGAATACACTAGATTTTTTCAAGGTTCACCCAAAATAATGGCCACTTCCCCGCGCAGAGGCACTCTGCGATTTCCACTAGAAATATAAAGATTAGGTTTACAAATCTCTCAAGAACTCACCACCATGCTATAGGGTTTCTCTCTATCTCCCTCTCTCTCAATGACGGCTGGTAGATCTCTATTTTATTTTCAGTTAACCCCAAAATCGTACACAATACAATATATAGAGGATTCCACAATTTTTATCTCAGCAACTCATCAATCAGCATTTGGACGATTGACCGCAATACCAAGTCGGTCGACCGGTTCTTTCCTTCGACTGCACAAAGTCCAACAGAGTGTAGGTCGGTCCACTACGCTTTCGACCGGTCGTCTCTTCAAGATATAGGATCCATCCAGAGAGAGTGACGGAAGACTGCACGGTCGACCGTTCTTTTGCCTGTACGAATGCGGTCAACTGTCCACCTACGGTCGACCGCAACTCACCTGCTGCATCTTCGACTCTTATTCTCATCTGACTTCTCCAACCCATTATCGTGTATTGCATCCACAAACCCCAACATGGTTGTGAATTGAAAACGTACATATACGTTTTAGAGCATCCACAGTCGTTCAATGTAAAAAATGGCAAAATGCATATTTTGACAATCCATTTCGACGAAACGCTGCAGTCGTCGAAGGGCAAAAAAATGCATAAGTTCGTTAAAAAAGAAACAGGCGAAACATGATGTTTCGTCAATCATTAAAAAATAATTTATACAGGCCGAAACTTAGAAAATATTAATAAAAAATATGGGACGAAGTTTCGTCTCAAAGAGAAGAAAAAAATTTCAAAATAACCGGACGAAACCGGGTTTTATGCAAAAAAAAAAATGCAAAAGAAATTTAAAAAATAGTTTGGAAAAAATATTTGCAAAAACAAATTAAAAATTTGCAAAATCAGTTTAAAAAATTGCAAAAACAATTTCAAATTTACAAAATTAATTTTAAAAATTAATTTTTTAAAAATAAATTGGATTGGGACGATGTTTCGTCCCACATCCCACCCTTAAATTCATTTAACCGGTTATTTTATTTGGTTTTTAATTTTTTTTTGTTTCGTCCTATCAATTAAAAATATAATTAAATAATCTAGACGAAACATGATGTTTCGTCAGCTATAATATGCATTTTGCTACTTCGAATGCTACTTTTCCCTTTCTACTGTAGCCGAATTGTTAAAAAATGATAAAATAATTCACAACTGTGTGCGCTACAGTAAAAAATAAAAAAAATAAAAAAAATAAAAAATAAAAACAACGGCAAAAATAGCAAACAAGTCGACGACTGTGGATGCTCTTACATGATATTCTTGAAACCGAGAAAGTCTTGTAGACAGAAACGGACTGATGGGCTGGTGTGGTGTGGTAGCAGTCGCTACCTTCAATTTTTTTCTTATTTTAAAGATACAAAGTCACTTAGAGCATCTGTAGTCGTTTTCTATAAATTTATCCATATATCGATAAATAGAAATAGATATTACGATTCCGCTGCACTCGTCGTATGCTATATTATAGCAAACAACTATTTAATATTAATGGACGGCATACGAAATGCCGTCGGAGGCCAAAAAGTGCAAAAACAGTGGCGTACTTGTCGGACGGCATACCAAGTGCCGTTTGTTTTAAAAAAAAAAAAAAAAAAACAGAAAATTGTGCCGCCGGATGTCTAGGACGGCACATGAAGTGCCGTCCGACACCCTTTTTTGGCGTGTAGCTCCACCGACTTGCTGGTTCCCTACTTTATGACTAATTTCCCTAATTTCAAGCCCCAAATCCCGGCTTTTAATTTTGATTTGGACCAAAATACCCTCGTGATTGATTCTATATATATCTAGATCATTTGTTGAACTAATTAACACACTCTTCACAAACCGACTTAACTTTCCTACCACACTCTCTGTCTCTCTTCTTTGTGTAAACTACCTCCTCTCGGCAACTCCTCCAAAAATTTTTTTTTTGTTGAAAGAAATGTCTTCAATACGAAGATTTATTGGTCGTTTAAAATCAAAACGAGAGCAGGTGCCAGCTCAACCCGGTACAAGTACGGAAGGTGATGCAGATATGTCAAATGTCAATTACGCCGATCAGTCCAACTGGAATCGTGTAGTAGACGATTCGAAACATATTAGTCAATATGTTATTGTTACCCCTGAGGGTGGTTTCTGTAAATTCAGGAAAAACTGGAAGGAACCGATCAAAATGTACAATCAGTACTGTTCACGGGTTCCACTGATCCAACTACTAGTAGAGCGGGCGGGATGGAACCGATTCATGACTATCAATACAAATAAGTCGTCGGTTCGGCTCGTAGAGGCCCTCGTAGAGCGATGGTGGGACACTACCCACACTTTCCACTTTCCGTGTAGTGAGTTGGGTTTCACTCCATTAGATTGGGTAATGCTGACGGGAATTTCTATCGGTGTCGGCGACTTGCCTCCATGCGACGATGAAATGTATTCTTTTGAAGTCGTTCAGGAACGCTTCTTTCCAGAACTTACAAATGATGATTGGAAATCACAAGGTATACGGGTTGCTTTTTTCAAGAATTATTTTACTAATGCTTTCATTGAAGAAGCCCAGACTGACAGAATTGTCGAGGTTAAGCTCGCTAGAGCATTCTTCATGTTCTTTCTCGGTGCATTTCTTTTCACGAATGGTTCTGGATTAGTAAGATGTGGTTGGCTAGCCGCAGTTGTAGACCTCAATGCTGTTGGCAAATATGATTGGGGTAGTCATGCACTTGCACTGTTGTATTTGTCTTTGGATTCATGCAGCAGACTAAAAGTGAAATCATTCAATGGGCCGTGGCAAGTGCTGGAGGTAATACTAATCATTTTAATTACTAATTTTATATCAAATATTTCATGAATTAATTTCAATTTATTTATTTGTTATGCTGTGCAGTATTGGGCATACGAGTACACGAATTGCTATATCCCAGTTAGAGATAGGAACACCCCATTGCAGACCCACGTGTCTAACTCTGATGTATGGCCGAGAATTTTGCGATGGAATAAAGAATTCTTGGATTCAGGTCGCTCTGATCCTATTCGGTACAATCAATCGATGGCCCGTGATCAATTTGAGATGCGCACTCCCTCGTCAATAATTTGGCAGCCATATAATAATTCTCCAAGTACGGCAGATGTGTATGTAATAGAAGTTGCTAAATATATATCACGGTTTCGTCATACTTTTACGTATAGCGGTCAGGTATATGAAAATTTTCACATTAATTTCTTTCAGTTTTTATAATTAGTATGATTACGCTAAAATGAACAATTGATTGTAGGGTGTATGGTACCTTGCCGATCGTTGCATTCGCCAACTTACTGGTGATATAGCCATACCAAAAAATCCACCGCCCCAAATGCGTTTCATGGCATCTGATGCAACACTACCTGAACCAATTGAAGCTTCACCTTTTGTGCGTCGTGTAGACCAGTTCACATACAATCAGTATTGGACAAGGGTTTCAATTGGTCCTATTATGCCGACACTTTTTCATGCAACCAATGTTGATTTTATCGGCCCAGCATCTATTAGGGATACTGCTGCTCAATTGCCATATGCTGCACCTCCATGTTGGCAACCATCCCAGTATCCAACTCAATCAACCGTAGAAACATCTGGATTACTTGGTGAATCTTACGTGGAAGTGCCTCTATTTCATAGCGGCACTACTGTGAAGAATCTGGACTGCAGTGTCAATGTCCCATTTCATCATAGCGGGCAACCAACATATGTGAGTTTACTAAAATATAATTTATATATGTTTTTATTTTTCGAGTAAACATTAATTTTCGCGCAGGAAGAGTTATACAATCGTTGTCAACATTTGAGCAACATCGAAGCACAGTTGCAGAGTTTGATACTGTCAGATATGGTTCTGAGGGAATCAATTCCAAATGATTTGACAAATACAAGGCGGTCTGTATCGATGGGCAGGGCTTCTCTTTCTCGACAACGCGCAATGAATGCAAATTTGGCTGACACAGGAGCATCAACTTCTACAGTTGTACCAGAATCGCAGTATAGTTATGACCAATAAATCAAAGTCTATTGTGTTTTATGGTAAACCATATTGTATTTTAATCACAAGGGTATTGTTGGAACATATTTGTGTTCTTTTGTATTTTAGTTGCCATTGAATGACAGGTCATGTTAAATGGTGTATTAAGTGATAGGACAAAGAAATTTTGGTTTCTAGTGAAAGGACATAATCAAATTGAATTGTGGTTAGTGGAGAAAAGCAATTTGGTTTATTCTGACATTATAAATTGACCTGTAGTGACATTTTAGTCAAAAGGTGGAACCATGTGACAAAACTTTTCCCTTGAATGACAGGACATACTCCAAATTTATGGCAATGAGAGTCGGTTAAGTTTTAGTATTTATATGGTAGATTGCATTCGTTGAACTTAAAGCACTGAGTAAATCACTTTCCATGGCAAATTTAGAAAATACATTTCCCTGGAGTTCGTCTTCCTCTTCATCAGAGGAGGACAACAATATTGTTGCGCAGATGTTCCACAACCGTCTAGTAAGGGTTGGCAATGCAATCCGAGAAGGCGAACAAATCAATCGTCGTCGTTATATTCGACGCGAAAGACAAGAAGGCCATAGAAGGATGTGGAACGACTACTTCGCCGAAAATCCAGTTTATCCAGATTCAATTTTTCGACGTCGATTCCGTATGCGCCGCCAACTCTTCAACCGGGTCTTGAATGCCGTTGTTGGTTACGATCAATATTTCCAACTGTCCCAGGATGCATGTAAGCAAGTTGGGTTAAGTCCCCATCAGAAAATTACGGCGGCACTGCGTTGTTTAGCGTATGGAGGGGCGGCTGATGCTGTTGATGAATATGTACGTATCGGCGAAACAACGGTATTAAAAAGTTTACGTCGATTTTGTTTTGCAATCGTAACTTTATTTGCTGCACAATATATGAGAAAACCAACACCAGGCGATGTGGAAAGACTACTAGCAGAGAATAGCGCCCGAGGATTCCCTGGAATGTTGGGTAGTGTAGATTGCATGCATTGGAAGTGGAAAAATTGTCTGGCGGCATGGCACGGGCAATACACAGGACATGTTCGAGAATCAACTATTATTCTCGAAGCAGTTGCGTCTTATGATCTATGGTTCTGGCATTCGTTCTTTGGTATGCCAGGTTGCAACAATGATCTAAATGTGCTGAACCGGTCTACTTTATTTAATGAGATTCTTGACGGCCGTGCACCTCCAGCCAATTATGTCATCAACAACAACAATTACAATATGGGTTATTATCTTGCGGATGGTATATACCCACCGTTGGCAACCATCGTTAAAACTTACACCGCACCAGATACCCAAAAGAAAAGAAAATTCGCAGAATTACAAGAGGGTGCGAGAAAGGATGTCGAGCGTGCTTTTGGTGTTCTACAATCACGTTTTGCAATAGTGAAAGGTCCAGCACGCATGTGGGATGCAGATAGTTTGTCTTACATTATGAAAACATGTATCATCTTACACAATATGATTGTCGAGGATGAACGTGACGATGAAAATATCGACTTTGATTATGATCAAATTCCTGACTCAATTGGGGTCGAACCTACCACATGTGGACCGATTGATGAAGCAGGACGAACGTTTCGTAATGTAATTCTATATGATCGACAAAGACATCATGCTCTTCGTCAAGATCTTGTGGAGCATATTTGGAACCAATATGGAGATGAGTAATTGAAGAAATTGTAATTGTTGTAACAAAAAATTTTCATGAATTGTAACTTTAATTTCCTAGAGTTGTATTCCTAGAATTGTAACTTTAATTTCCTAGAGTTGTATTCCTAGAATTGTAACTTTATTTTCCATGGTGGAAACCACTCCATTAGTTATTGTTGTTTTTTCAACTGTAGTTGAGTCAATCGTACTATTTTAATTAATTCTTGTTTAGAACTATGGTATTCATTTTAAACAAACAAGATGTTCTCACTGCCAAAAAAAACCCTTCTTCATTTCAACATAATAATTTCACATGTACTAATTACCCCATACATATTAAACAAGATGTTCTTACTGCAGGAAAAAATCTTCTTCATTTCAACATAATAAATTGCATGTAGTAAATAACCAAGACATATTTTCTCATGGAACGACAATTTCATCACCCATCGTTATAACCACGTTTTTGCATAATTTCATTTTGCCTACACATAAAATAATATCGCTGATTCGTAGGTAACGTGCTAAGATCTATAGCCATAATACGATCTTCCTCGATCCGTTCTCTAAGATCGCATTCTCGAGCTTTAATCGCATTCCTTGAAACTTGCGATTCTTTGTATACAGCGGTAAATAAGGCTGTTTCTTCAGCCATATCTTTGATCCCTGATGTTTCGGCAACACTTTTCCCTTTTCTTTTAGACGCTTTGCGACCAGGTGGTCGGGTGAGGGGTGTTGGTGAATCTGTATCCATGGGTTGATCTGAGTCCAAGTTGATTGTTGGGGAGTTTGGGCTTTCACTACCTTCACCGTATTGGGTATTTGGTACTCGATCAAAAATTTGTGTTGTGCGCAACGAAAACTTTGGCTGATCTTTCAGGATCTCATAACATTCATCAAACTTGAAAGCTTTCCCTGAAGATGCCAAATACTGTACTCTTGCCTCGCGAATCTGAAAACACATTTATATTCAAAATTTTTATTTGCTAAACAAATTATACAAATAATGACTTCAAATAATACATTTATTTATACAAACCTTATCCGCCTCTGTTGTTCCGCTACCGGCTCGACTAGTTGCATTGCTCAATTTTCCTATGAACAGAGCAACTTCTTTGGAAATGATTTGAAACCGACTAGTGAGTGAGGCCGCTGTTCTGTCGGTGGGATAGCCTAATAATACCTTAAATGTTGAATAAATACGTTCCCAAAACTGTGCTCCGGATTGATCAGTACCGACAATTGGATCTTGAGTAATACTAACCCAACTCTGGCATAACAGAAGATCTTCCTGAGCTGTGTAAGCTCTGCCTCTTGCACTTTTAACGTTTGCCATTATTTCTCTATGGCAACTCAAATGAAGACCGAGAAGAGAAGCTCAATTGAAAACCGAGAAGAGAAGCTCAATTGAAAACCGAGAAGAGACTAATTTTGACAGAGAAGAAATATGAGATCTAGGATTTTTTGTGCTGAGAACTGATTGAGATTAAGTACTATATATAGGCCAATTTTATAAACTACAATCGATAAAAAAAAATAGCCGTTCGATAAGAATAATATTGCCGTTGGATAGATGACAAAGTGAATATAGCCGTTGAAATGAAAGAGGGGCAATCTCGTCATGCGGCCAAATTTTTTTTTTTTAATGAAATCCCAACGGACGGCACATCGAGTGCCGTCCGGGAAACGTGGCGACTCCTCCAACGGCATACCAAGCGTCGTCCGACGGTGTGGAATCTTGCTAATTTGGGATTTATTTAATCCGGTTAAATGCGGAAAAATTGAAACGGACGGCATATCGAATGCCGTCCGACGCCGACAACAGTATTTTGCACGAAACGGACGGCTCTTCGACCACCGTCGCTGACTTATCGATAAAGCTGTTTCCTCTCTCAAATATAGCAATGCACTGTAGCTATTTATCGATAATATCGATATATAGCAAACGACTGCAGCTACTTTTTAAGCTATATATCGATATTATCGATATATAGATAACGACTACAGATGCAAAAACAAATATTTGCAAAAACAAATTAAAAATTTGCAAAATCAGTTTAAAAAATTGCAAAAACAATTTCAAATTTACAAAATTAATTTTAAAAATTAATTTTTTAAAAATAAATTGGATTGGGACGATGTTTCGTCCCACATCCCACCCTTAAATTCATTTAACCGGTTATTTTATTTGGTTTTTAATTTTTTTTTGTTTCGTCCTATCAATTAAAAATATAATTAAATAATCTAGACGAAACATGATGTTTCGTCAGCTATAATATGTATTTTGCTACTTCGAATGCTACTTTTCCTTTTCTACTGTAGCCGAATTGTTAAAAAATGATAAAATAATTCACGACTGTGTGCGCTACAGTAAAAAATAAAAAAAAATAAAAAAAATAAAAAATAAAAACAACGGCAAAAATGGCAAACAAGTCGACGACTGTGGATGCTCTTACATGATATTCTTGAAACCGAGAAAGTCTTGTAGACAGAAACGGACTGATGGGCTGGTGTGGTGTGGTAGCAGTCGCTACCTTCAATTTTTTTCTTATTTTAAAGATACAAAGTCACTTACAACATCCTTAAAGCACACCTTCAATTTTTTTCTACAAGATACTAATAAGTCGCCCAGAATATCCTTTTAAAAAAAGTGTAGTCCACCTATAATACTGGCTCCAAACTATGGCCATTCGGCCCATTCATTCAAGAAAAAATTTAATCCAACACCCCTTTCGTTGGAAAACTATGGCCATGATTATAAAAGAAGAATCTGAAAAGGAGAATCCCGTGTGCTATCTTTTCCGAGGTCGAGACTCCCAATATTGTCATATTGATAGAGGAATTTACAATTAAGTCCCATCTTCTATTGTGAATTCTAAAGAGACTGCATATATACAGGAATAATGGGGACAACCTTTGAACAGCCCTTCCTTTGACCATACTTCTCAAAAAAAGAGAAAAATAGATAAATTCATACTATTTCATTTTTTCTGTTACCTCCTCTCCTCCTGCCTTATTTCTCTCTTTCACATGTATGCAATTTTTAAAACTTTTTTTTTTTTTTTTTTGCATAACTATTTAAAATTTTTGGCTTCATGCATCATTCTCATCTCAATAATCTAAGAAAAGAAAATTTAACATAATAGGATATAGTAAACTTCAATAGTAACAATATATTTGACAGAAAATGTTCGGTTTACATTTTTTTCTTTAGAAAGGTTAGCTTTATCAAATGTAGAGAACTTTTTGCAATTATTTCAGATAATTAGAAGTTTACACTAACTTAAGATGGACTTTTTTTTGGGTAAAATCGTAGGCGGTATATTTATTTCTCTTTTACTATACTTGTTGTTCGTTAGTTTTAGCTTTTATATTCTCCCCTCTTAGGAAAATCTAGTTTCGTCTCTGCTTGCAGTGCACATTCAACCATGAAAATTGGTGATTCATACTTTATATATATTTTTAGAACATTGTTGTAGACTTGTGGTGCGCATGCTTAAAACATATGACTTCTATTTCGAAAGCTAATTTGATTTTTTAATGAAGAAAAGGTAAGTCTGCTACAAATTAAGCATGTTCAAAGTTGGCCTCTCATCATTACACCAGCAAAAAGAAACTTGACCCTTCCAAAAAAATAAAACAAAGAAGCTTGGGTTGTTGTTAATATTTATAATGCCAAATTTCTCATTTAATAAATTCCTTAGTGACTTTGTAGTAAATAAAATAAAGGTAGCCTAGTTTACCCCCCAAAAAATAAAGGTAGTCTTTGTTTCAACATATATATTTAGGTATAGGGACCAGAGAGAGAAAACCGACGACCTTCAATGAATTGAAACAATGTCCGTACCAGATTTAAATATACAGTGTACATTCACGAAAAAAAGAAGAGAAAATCAATAAACATACCTCACTTTTCACCAGTTTGCAAAAACCTCATCCTACTTTTTATTTTTTCTTTTTTGACGGTTTGCTTTGCTATTGTAACGCCCCTGCCCCAAACTCAGACAATTTATACAATTTATCAGATAAATTATTTATTAATTAATATAACTACCCACCACAGACTGCCTCTCAAAAGGTGGTTAACCGAATTGGTGAATCTTGATCATAGGCAATATTATTTATAGTTAATTATTCTAGTTATATTCCCGATATGGGACAAATTTCTCACATTCTCTCTCTCCTCTCTCTTGCATGAACAGCTGAAGCCAAGACCCCGAGTCCTGGGCCCCACGGCCATGTCACAAAGAGACAGCGACACAAGTGCATTCAAATTCGGGCGGTCCCCACTGGCCACATCACCCACTGGGTGATGTCATCACCGAAACAAACACAACAACATATGTGCTGCATTTCTTCACCGTGGACTCCCCCATTTCAATTTAATTACACTTTTTGCCATCACCATATATATTTTATATATTATTATACATTTTAACACAGGGTGTTACAGACACCCCCCTTCAGAAATCAGCATCTTCGAGGAGCACGGGGCATGCACAATCTAGTGTAGAATCTACCTTCTAGCCGATGTGGAGCATTTGCTCTCTTATCCGCCCGACTAATCATAATCTCGGAATCCACCGCCCGATCAATTATAATCCCGGATTTAATTGAGACTCGTCTTGCTCACCACAGTCCCGAAATTCACCACCCGACTAGGTCTATAGTCCCGAAATCCACCGCCCGACTATATAGACGTGCCCCGCACTCAGTGTCGAAAGTCGGCTCTGATACCATTTGTAATGCCCCTGCCCCAAACTCAGACAAGTTGTACAATTTATCAAACAAATTATTTATTAATTAGTACAACTACCCACCACAGGCTGGCTCTCAAAAGGTGGTCAACCGGATTGGTGACTGTTGATCATAGGCAATATTATTTATAATTAATTATTCTAGTTATATTCCCGATATGTAACAAATTTTTCACATTCTCTCTCTCCTCTCTCTTGCGTGAACAGCCGAAGCCAAAACCCTGAGTCCTGGGCCCCACGGCCACGTCACACAAAGAGACAGCGGCACAAGTGCATTCAAATTCGAGCAGGCCCCACTGGCCACATTACACACTGGGTGACGTCATCACCAAAACAAACACAGCAGCATCTGTGCTGCATTTCTTCACTGTGGGCTCCCCCATTTCAATTAATTACACTTTTTGCCATCACCAAATATATTTTATATATTATTATATATTTTAACACAGGGTGTTACAGACATCCCCCCTTCAGAAATCAGCGTCTTCGCGGAGCATGGGGCATGCACAATCTAGTGTAGAATCTACCTTCTAGCCGATGTGGAGCATTTGCTCTCCTATCTGCCCGACTAATCATGATCCCGGAATCCACCGCCCGATCAATCATAATCCTGGATTTAATTGAGACTCGTCTTGCTCACCACAGTCCCGAAATCCACCGTCCGACTAGGTCTATAGTCCC
The DNA here is from genome assembly GCA_017893485.1 of Hemerocallis citrina. Lineage (NCBI taxonomy): Eukaryota > Viridiplantae > Streptophyta > Magnoliopsida > Asparagales > Asphodelaceae > Hemerocallis > Hemerocallis citrina. Next base: position 83,161,192 of record CM030364.1, on the reverse strand, counting down.
GAAATCCACCGCCCGACTAGGTCTATAGTCCCGAAATCCACCGCTCGACTATATAGACGTGCCCCACACTCAGTGTCGAAAGTCGGCTCTGATACCATTTGTAATGTCCCTGCCCCAAACTCAGACAAGTTGTACAATTTATCAGACAAATTATTTATTAATTAGTACAACTGCTCACCACAGGCTGGCTCTCAAAAGGTGGTTAACCGGATTGGTGACTGTTGATCATAGGCAATACTATTTATAGTTAATTATTCTAGTTATATTCCCGATATGTGACAAATTTATCACATTTTCTCTCTCCTCTCTCTTGCGTGAACAGCCGAAGCCAAAACCCTGAGTCCTGGGCCCCACGGCCACGTCACACAAAGAGACAGCGGCACAAGTGCATTCAAATTTGAGCGTGCCCCACTGGCCACATTACACACTGGGTGACGTCATCACCAAAACAAACACAGCAGCATCTGTGCTGCATTTCTTCACCGTGGGCTCCCCCATTTCAATTAATTACACTTTTTGCCATCACCAAATATATTTTATATATTATTATATATTTTAACACGGGGTGTTACAACTATCATGTTAAAGTAGTTGTGGTTTACCATTGTTGCTGCTTATTTTGGTGTAGGAGCAAATAGACAGTGAGTTTATATTTTGAATGAAACTACTAAAGATCTAATCTTTTTTGATCGCCGTAAAAGTAGTTAGGGCTCCTGAGATTAGATCTGGATCGTTGATTGAACACCTTGATCTAAATCTGACGGTTGCTGACGCGGCCGATAAACCTGCAAAAAAGCCTGAAATGCCATGGATGGCTCCGGCGACGGACCCTCCGATGCTCAAGTCAGAACCAGAGAGAGAAAGAGAGTTTGAGAGAGAAATTTCTAATTACCTTCTAATTCAGGAAGGGGAGAGGATATTTATCGGCCTAAGAAACAGTTAGGAGATTGACATGAATGACAATGTGACATGAATTACCCATCTCTGATCTACATTCGAGAAACATATGGCTCTGAAATTGACTGTACGGCTGATTGTACACTTGAGTGCCAAGAAAGCTAGACCGTACCCATTTTTTCCTGTTGATTATCCCACTTCTAAGAGATAGAATCGGTTATTCTCTTGTTAGGGATAAGAGATTTAATTTATAGCCATTATGGGCTGTGTGCCTCTCTTAGTGGGCCCAATCATTTTTAATGGGCTTGAAAGCGATCAATGTCACCTGTTAAAGAGGTCCGTTACTATTAATCTGCCTGTAGAAGCTTTAAGATCTGTGCTAGAATCGTACAACTCTGATTTGCTGCAATTTTACCATTAACATAAGCCCCCCACACCAAGAAGACAATTTTTCTGGGCTTTTAGGAAGTAGTTCGTCTTGTTTTAGAGTTTTGGGGTACAATTTTAGCTTTCAAGGATGATTGGAGATACATGGAACTGGTCAGAAGCTTCTGGAGGCGGCGAATATTTTTCCTAGACTTTTCTAAATTTTTCTGGCATTTTCCATGATTTTTCCCAGTTAATAATTGCATTTTCGAATTTTTATATTAATTATTCCAATTTTTAATTATTTTTCAAAGGTTTAATTATTTTTCCTTGTTTAATAATTATTTTTTGAATTTTTTATTACAATTTTGAATTTTAAAATGATTTTGGGAGGGTTTTATCGATTTATCAGCTCGACACGAATTTTGGAGCAATCTGGCGCATCGATCGTGATCTGGCTTGCCTGCTGATGAGATTGGGTGGCTGCGATGATCAGGCTATGATGAAAAGGTGATGTGGCTTCATCTGGAGCGTTGATCAGAGTGGGGCTCGCCCGTTGAGCGAGATCAAATTGGCGAGAAGCGAGCCGAAGGGTGATGGAGTCGTGGCTACATCTTTGGTGTCTATCAAGCTCGGACTTGAGTTTCTGAGAGATCCAACGGTTGTCGATGACTGCGAGTACCCCCTTGGTCGCTCGACCGTTTGGGCGAGCACTGTTCATCTTCGTTTCGTTGTTCTTTTATTTATTTATTTTTTTTGGGGGCAACCAGGGCTTTGGGTGACCAGTTAGGCTCACTCTCCTTCAACCGAGCAAGGTGATTCAGTGACCTCCTTTTCGTCGATCAAAGCTCCAAAAGAGCTAGGTCTTCGGCGAAAAGCTTGTGGGCGAGCAAGTTCGACAACCAAGATTGTGGGTGACGAAGTTCGAGCAACATTGTGGGCAACCGAGTTCGAGCAACATTGTGGGCGACCAACCAGAACTTCGTCGACCACTATTTTCATCGACCATGGTGTTTGGGCGACCAATCAACCACATTTCGTCGACCACCGCATTGGGCGACCAACTAAGTTTTAGGTGACCAACCGACCACATTTTGGCGACCACAGTATCGGGTGACCAACTGAGTATTGGACGACCACTATTTCCGTCGACCACAGAGTTTGGGCGATCGAAGCTCTTGGGCGACCAACTTGCTGTCGACCAACATTCTCTGTGACCGTGGTGTTCGAGCAATCAATTTCTTCTTCGTTGAGCAAGGCTTCGGGCGAGCAAGGTGGTGGGTGACCAAACTCGACGAGCAAGACTCTTGGCAACCACCTCTTGGGCGACGAAGGGCTTGGGCTTGAGTGAGCTTTTGTTGGGCTTTTGCTGTATGGGCTTCTTGTGTAACTGGTGCTCCTTCGATGCTTTGGGTTTGAGTTCATTCAGGTGTTGCCGAGTTTGGATTGGAGTTCGACCGCAGGCCTTATTCCGATTGGAGGCTTGTGACTTGGTTGTCTCTTGGCACTTCTCCCCATAGTCGAGGTAGGAGGTGATGTCTTTGAAATTGCGGAGTTTTTACAGGCGTGGCTGTATTTGAACTCGGTTTTGTTGGTGAGGAGCTTGAGGTTGGAAACAGGCTAGATTGGGTTTTCTAGGTTTTTTGGAGTTTGATTACCTCCTATCTTGAAGCTTTAGTTAAGGTTGTGTGGAGTTTTTGTTGATGTTGGGTTTGGCCGAGGTTGGAAGTAGGGTTTTTGGTGAAGCTTAGGAGCTTTGAGATTCTTCTTGTAGTAGGGGTTGTGTTAGAGCTAGACTTGATCAACTTAAGGCTTAGTTGAATTAGGTTTCTTCTTGTTGATATTGAGTTTGTGCCCACCAAGTGTTTGTTGGTTGGTCTACCCCATTGAGTCCAAGACTCTAGTTGATTATCATCTACCTTGGTTCGGGTATTCCTTGTGTTTACGCTCGCCAAGTGCTTTTTCAGTTGTATATCCCATCGAATCGCACTTTTGTCGACTAAGCATTGTGTCGTTTGCTTGCTTTCTCGACTAAACATTTCATTATTGGGATATTGCTCTTATCGGATCTTGTGGATGGCTCAAATGTTGCCATGTGACAGTTTGATCTTGGAGGCTCTATAAATAAGACCCAATCACTCCCTTAATTTTCTCATTTGCCTCATGTTGCTGCTTATTTTGGTATGGGAGTAAACAGATAGTGAGTTTATATTTAAAGGAAACTATTAAAGATCCGACCTTTGATCATTGGCGTGAAAAGTGGTTAGAGCTCCTGAGAGTGGATTTGGATCGTTGATTGAAAACCGTAATCGAAATTCGACGGTTGCTGACGGGTTAATGGACCTGCAAAAAAGCCTGAAACACCGGAGATGGCTCCAGCGACAAACCCTCCGACGCTCAAATCAGAGCCAGAGAGAGAAAGAGAGTTTGTGAGAGAAATTGTCATTTCTGACTGAGGAGAGGGGAGGGTATTTATAGATCTGAGAAACAGTCTAAAAGATCGATATGATTTCCTTATCTCCTATTTGAACTTCTCCCTCAAGAGATAAGCTCTCTTGTTTGGGGATAAGAGACTTGCCTAATAGCCCTTATAGGCTGGATCTCTCTTAATGGACCTAATCTGTCACTTTTAATGTGCTTGAAAGTGGCCCATATTTTTGTAGAGGAGCCTGGAGAAGGCCCGAACCTGTTAAAGAGGCCTGTTATGACTAATCTGCTTGCAGAAGGTTTAGGATATGTGCTAGAATCATACGGCCCTGATTTGCTGCAATTTTTACCATTATCATAAGCCCTCCACTTCTTGAAAACAATTTTCTTGGCTTTCAGAAAGTAGATTACCTTATTTTTGAACTCGGATTACAACCTTAGCTTTTAAGGACATTTAGAACTGATCAGAAGCTTCTAGAGGCAGGATATATTTCCCTGAATTTTTATGAAATTTCTCGTAATTTTTCATTTTTTTCCGAATTTTTCTATATTTTTAATAATTTGCCCAATTTAAATTCACTTTTTCGAACTTTTAATCAATCAACCTAATTTTAAATTATTTTGGAAATTTTAATTGATTTTTTGAATTTATGTAATTATTTTTGATTTTTTAAATTAAAATTATTTTCTGGGAATTTTTTATGAATTATCAAACCTTGGCACGCTTCTTAGCATGATCAGGGGCGTTGATCAAGAGTAGCTCGCCCACTGAGTGACTTTGATGCCTGTGATGTCGTTGCGGCGATGAGGAGTGATCTCATGCATCGATCGCAATGGAGCTCGCAGATTTAGGGGATCAGGTAGACGAGAACTGAGTGGAGTGTCTAGGATGAAGCCATGCAATGTGGCTTAATCTGGACCATCCATCACATTCACATTCGAGCAGGACTTTCTGGGTGATTTGATGGTCAGAAATGGCTGAGCCCCCCCCCCCCCCAAGCTCAACTAATGAATTTGTCGAGCTCCTCTCACCTCTTTGAATTTAGGCATTCGTTTGGGCGAGCTAGGCCCTAGTCGAGCTCCTCATCTTCTCATCGAGCTGTGAGGTTAGTCAAGCTCCACTCTTGTCGAGCTCCTTCGTTTTTGTTGACCTTGAAGTTGGTGGAGCTCCTCCATTTTCATCGACCTCAAAGTTGGTTGAGCATGAGTTTGGTCGAGCTCGTCCATTTTCGTTGACCTCAGAGTTGGTCGAGCTCCTCCATTTTCGTCAACCTCGAAATTGGTCAAGCTCCTCCATTTTGGTCAATGGTCAATCTTGAATTTGGCCGAGCTCCTCCATTTTCATCGACCTCGGAGTTGGTCGAGCTCCGCACTCGTCGAGCTAGAGTTTGGTCGAGCTTCTCCATTTTCATCGACATCAGAGTTGGTTGAGCTCCGATCTTGTTGAGCTCGAGTTTTGTCGAGCTGCCATCCTCTTCGAGCTGCAGAGTTTTGTCGCAGTTGAGCTGAGTTTGGAAGGAGAAGCCCTTAGTGGTCTTTTTAAGGTGGAGCTTTGCCTAATTTTGGAGTGAACTTAGCGACTGTCTTGCTTCAAAGTTGAAGTACATGGTGTTGGCTTCAAAGAGCCAAAGATGGTGGCAGGGAGCTATGTCAAGCTCGATGTTTGGGTTCGAGAAGTTGAGTGACGAAGAAAAGAAAATTTTCGTAGAAGAAGAAGCAGTTTGGAAGAAGAAGCTAGCTTTCGGGTTTGCGTTTGGGTTTGAAATTCGTACCCTCAGACCCATTTCTTATGAACACTTAGGGTTTTGGGTTTTGTTTGCGGGTTTGGAACGAAGGCCCGACCCGAAATCCTGATGCAACCAACCCAAGTTTTTTTCTTCTTATTTTGAACCCAAGAGTTTCATCCTTGTTGTTTGGAGCTTTTGGTCGGCTTTAAGTGTAACACCCCGCAAAATTGAGTTATGATAATTTTGCTCCACATGTGTTACTCACATGTATTTTGTACCGTTACGTGTAATATCCGTAACATTATTAATATAAATATTGTATGTATTGCGTATTTCAATTATTTATAAATATTTTCCGTTCTCTCGAATTTAATTTGTATTTGAATTTATTTTATTTCTCCCTTTTGAGCCAACTCAAATATTAATCTTAAATTGTGTTTTTACGTGCATTGCAGGTGCTTTCAATATGCATGACAATTACGTATGTATTTTTTTTAATGAAATCAATAAAATGTGTGTATTCATATTTTTGGTGCTTAAATTTAATATATAGAATGTTTGATTTTAATCATTGGTAGAATAATTTAAGCTCACTAATAATAAATAAATGTGTTACATACATATAAAATCATATACTCTCATATGCATGTATGAATTATACAAACCCGTGCACAACCCCACACTCCAAATGTCTGGCCTAGTCTATGGAAGGGAAAAGAAAAATTTTAAATTATGTTAAGGTGGTATTGGGTGGTTACATTTGCCTCATGGGTAGTTAATATGTTTTGTAAATAAAAAGCCCTACTTCATTTCCTCCTCCCTCATTCATTTAAAAAAAAAAAGAGAGAAAGGAGTGAACCACTGGCCACACATTTCTTCAACAGAGAGTGTTGCATTTTGGGAGCTTTATAAGGGAGAAGGTTGGGAAGTTTGCTAGGAGCATCAATTGCTAAGGATTCATCGATTGGTTGGGCATTCCTTAACTTTCTAATTTGTTCTTGTTAGAATTGCATGCTAGATAATCTATATAAATTGAGTATTCATTCTTAGATTATGTGTTGATTGTTGCTTGATTATATGTTGTTAATTAATTGTGTGAAAATATGATGTGATTAACTTAAAAACATTTTTATAGTTGCTGTCCTTAGTTATAGTCTCACTTAAAAAAATCTTCTCTTTTTTATCCAAATGGAATCTAGGGCTAAATTTTTTTATGAGTACTCCGTATATGTCAAGAAAATCTCTCAAAAAAATTCATAATATTTGGATGTTGTTTGCTATTTTAATAAAATCCGAACTTAGGACTGATTGAGAGTTTGGCTAGTTACTGGAAATTGAGGAAAATCAATTCCCTCAATTTCCAGCTTTCAAATTTTAATCATTTCAGCCTCTTATATTCAACTTTTTGAGAAAAATCAAAACTAAGAATTTGAAGTAGACTCGTTAACCTTTCTTTAGAGCCCAAGAAATCAATTTTCCATGATGAATGGAATTTATATTGAATTTTACAAGATCGAACAGGTGGCAGTACTTTAACTATACTTGAGTCTGTATAACATTTCGACTCTACTGTAGATTTCAAAGAATTCAGGATTATAGACACAATATATTGGAGGAACTTATAACTGCAAAGTTATAGTAGACTTGTATACCTTTAATTTGAGCTAAAGAATACAAAGTTTCATAAATTATAGAATTTTCTGTGATTTTTTCAAGTAGCATGAGCTGCAGTTTTCGGATTCTGAACCTACTATTTTGCAAGTGGATTTTGACGAATTAATTATGGTTATATTTAGATGATCTTAATTACAACGTTGTAGTAGACTCATTCAGGTTTCATATAAAACTAAGAAATCTATTTTCTGATAAATATCTTAATTTATATGATTTTTGTATGACCATTGAGCTGCTGTCCAAAGATAGTTGAATATTCAAATAGTGAATTCTATATATGATGTTTCCTTGAAAGGAAGTTAGTAGATTATGAGGCTTGTTGGCCTGGTTATTGGGTGTGATTTAGGACCTTAGTGGTTGTGGGTTCTTTCCTTGAAAGGAAGTTAGTAGATTATGAGGCTTGCTGGCCTGGTTATTGGGTGTGATTTAGGACCTTAGTGGCTGTGGGTTCAAATCCCGGTATGCTTGGGTTTTATTTTATTTTATTTGCTGATTTTGAGTATATGGAAATATAAATTGATCTTTTGGGGAAATATGTTGATGGTTAATTGTACAAATATTTTTGGATTAATTTTCCCCACATAGATAAATGATCTGAATAGAGATGATTTTAAGACTTTTGAAGTCTAGTTATTAGAAGATTTTGATTAAAGAGAAGAAATCTGGTTATTTGAGGATAACTTGTTGATGGAATGAATAAGAGATGAGTTGAGTATATGAATGAATGAGATTTATAATGATTACAAATGAGGTTAAGGATAATCTAGCGAATTCTTTGTTTGAATTATGTGGAGTCATTATGTGGACTCTAGAGGCTGAGCGAAATCCAGAGTGCCAGCAAGTTGTGTTTTTTTTATAAAATTTGAGAAATTGCCAATGTAGGATAATGATCTCGTGTGTTGATTTAAGTCCGGTAGGGTAAGCTAGCTCTAGATAATGTTACCTATGTTCTGAATGTAAGGACATGCACTAGATGGATATGTGACGAAGTGAGAGAAAACATGGGTAGGGTGTCCTCATATGATTTGCAGTGGGAGATCGTCTCAAGAATTTTGTGAGGAAGATATCCAAAATCACTTGCGGTGTGAGACTTGTCTCCAAAGTTATCGGGATCGAGGCGACGCTCATGGGATGTTTGTGTGATAAGGTACCATATGGCATCCGGTGTGAGTTTCATCTCCAGAATTATCGGGGTGTGAGGAAGGTATCCAAAAATCACTTACGGTGGGAGAATGATTCTCAAGGGTTACCGGGGCGTGGGCCAGATACTCACATAATATATAGATCTTACATGTAATACCCTGCCCCAATACTCAGACAATTTTTTATTTATTTATCATTTATAGTACAACTACCCACCACAGGCTGCCTCTCAAAAGTTGGTTAACCAATTAGGTGACTCTTGATCATAGGTAATTATATTTATTATTTATTAATATTATTAAACTCCTAATATGGGATCAATTAATCCCACATCTCCACTGATTCTCTCCCTTGCGTCACGTGGGCCCCCTTCCTGGGCGCCATGTCACCCGTAAACACAGGCGCTAAAGCAACTAGTCGCCAACCAATTCGTCACGTGGGCCCCATCTCCTGGCACTCCACGTGCTGTTAACAAGCGCAGCCTCATACCTTCTCATCACCTATTAAATCCCCCATAGGACAACCCTATAGGACCTCATATAGGCCAACAACCAATTTCTTTATATTATTATTATTATTATTATTATTATTATTATTATTATTATTATTATCATCATTATTATATATATATATATATATATATATATATATATATATATATATATATATATATATATATTATCTCTTGAAATTACAGGGTGTTATATACACCCCCCGTTTAGAAATCAGCGTCATCGCTGAGTACAGGGCATGCAACCTAGCGCAGGATCTCCTTTCTAGCCGATGTGGAGTGGGAGTACCCTGATTCAGCTAATTCCAGGCCTGTGCTGTAATACCCCGTATTTCTGAAATATATATATGGTTTGAAATATATATAATAAATGAATTTGTGACTTGTCCTATAGAAGTATTCTATAGGAAGGATTTATAAAATAATTGATTTGAAATGGAATGGTTTGAAAAATCCGGATTTAAAAGGAGTGGGGGGACTCACCCGGATTCATTGAAGCACAGCACACAGAGTGCTGTGTGTGCTTCTTGAAGCCCACGTGGCATCCCTTCATGTGGGTTGTGCACGGGTTGGATGAAAAACGGGATGGGAGAAGGGATTTGTCCCATACCGAAGGTTTCAAAGAATAATTTACTATATAAATACTAATTGCCAATGATCATTAGTCACCAATTCGGTTAACCACCTTTTGAGAGGCAGCCTGTGGTGGGCAGTTGTACTACATAATATCTAATTTGTCTTATAAATTGTAGAAATTGTCCGGGCTCGGGGCAGGGGCGTTACAAATGGTATCAGAGCCGACTTTCGACATCGAGTGTAGGAGCAGTGAGTTATGGACTCCAGGATGATCGGCGGAGAGAGACAGACAATCCCCAGTAGTCTGGGACGATGGATAGAGGTCTATCCACAGAATGATCCGCAGAGTGGGATTGGTCTCCAGAATTCCAAAGACGAGAGTGACGCTCACAGAAATGCTCTACATCGGCTAGAAAGTAGATCCTGCACTAGATTGTGCATGCCCCGTGCTCATCAGCGAGGACGCTGATTTCTGAAGGGGGGTGTATGTAATACCCCGTATTTCTGAAATATATATATGGTTTGAAATATATATAATAAATGAATTTGTGACTTGTCCTATAGAAGTATTCTATAGGAAGGATTTATAAAATAATTGATTTGAAATGGAATGGTTTGAAAAATCCGGATTTAAAAGGAGTGGGGGGACCCACCCGGATTCATTGAAGCACAGCACACAGAGTGCTGTGTGTGCTTCTTGAAGCCCACGTGGCATCCCTTTATGTGGGTTGTGCACGGGTTGGATGAAAAACGGGATGGGAGAAGGGATTTGTCCCATACCGAAGGTTTCAAAGAATAATTTACTATATAAATACTAATTGCCAATGATCATTAGTCACCAATTCGGTTAACCACCTTTTGAGAGGCAGCCTGTGGTGGGCAGTTGTACTACATAATATCTAATTTGTCTTATAAATTGTAGAAATTGTCCGGGCTCGGGGCAGGGGCGTTACATGTGCATTGACTTAAGCCCCCTCCCAGCCATACATCTTGCCGATGTGGAGTGGAGTACCCTGATTCAGGTAATTCTAGCGTACTGTCCCTGGCCAAACTGCCAGCGTACTGACCTCAGCTCCCTCTCAGGAAAACATTTCACCCACTCTTTTCCGACACTCGGTGTCGAAGGTCGGCTCTGATACCATTTGTAACGTCCCCCCAATACTCAGACAATTTTTTATTTATAGTACAACTGCCCACCACAGGCTGCCTCTCAAAAGGTGGTTAACCAATTAGGTGACTCTTGATCATAGGCAATTATATTTATTATTTATTAATCTGGTTAAACTCCCGATATGGGATCAATTATTCCCACATCTCCACTGATTCTCTCCCTTGCGTCATGTGGGCCCCCTTCCTGGGCGCCACATCACCCGCAAACATAGACGCCAAAGCAACTGGTTGCCAACCAATTCCTCACGTGGGCCCCATCTTCGGCACTCCACGTGCTGTCAATAAGCACAACCACATACCTTCTCATCACCTATTAAATACCCCATAGGACAACCCTATAGGACCTCCTATAGGCCAACAACCAATTTCTTTATATATATATATATATATATATATATATATATATATATATATAGAGAGAGAGAGAGAGAGAGAGAGAGAGAGAGAGAGAGAGAGAGAGAGAGAGAGAGAAATCTTCGGTTGCACACTACTTTGGTGAGCACTCCGTGAGCACTCACGAACTAGAGATCCTATGAAAAATCCGAACCGCTTATATTGTTCTATATGCCTTAGATAGCCTAACAATAAAAAATCAAGTAATTTGAAGTTCATTTGCCCATGATTTACATCATCACAAAATTGTATGGCTGAAAATGTAATACCCTGATTTTTTTTCAATAAATGAAAAATTATTTATTTTGCACGTTGTGTGCACGTGCAATATTTTGTTTGGATTATTTTATCATGATGTGTGTATTCAAATATAATTTTTTTCAAATTATTTTAGTACAAAAGCCTTTCTTTAAAAGCCTTCTTTGATTTAATTAAAAAGCCTTTTCTTAAAAAGCCCAAAGGTATTTTATTTTGTTTTATTTATTTTTATAAACTAGTTTTGGCCCACAAAGAAAGCCCATGAATTGATTTATTTTAATTAAACTTGTCATGTAGAAGACTTTTTTTTAACTAAATTATTTTTATACAAATTTAAGAATGTACAAATTTGGCCTAGTTGCATGCACGTGCACTACACGTACACGTGCATTGCACACTCTTCTATGGTGGCCGGGTATCAATCTTTTGGAGGGATTTTTGATTTTGGGTGTGGAGAACATGGGGGTAGTTTCAAGGAAGTGGGTAGTTCTTCTAACTCCTACTTTGATCTAGTCCCTTCATCTTACAACCACCAAAACGATCTTGGCCCTCCATTCCACTCATCTTTTGGTATAAATACCCCCCTTCTCATGGCTAATTTTTCATATGCAAAGTATAATTTCTAAAGCTATAGTATTATAATTGTGTGAGTTATAAAAGATAGAGAGTTGTGTGGGCTTTTGTTGCTTGGAGTGGCCGGCATCACCAAGGAGGGAAGCATTCGGTGTGGACTAGAAGAAGCATTCGGTATTGGCTTGGAGGCTTGGAGCTTGAGCGCTTTTTGCTAGGAGGAGGTGCTTTCATCTACAAGGACTTGGTTGCTTTTATTTGGGTTTTTCTCTCCAATTAGAGGTGGGTAAAACATTTTATATTTCTAGTGTAAGAATCCATGCTAGTTTGATTATCAACAATATACATGAAAAATACTAATAAGAGTCCACTTTAATTGAAAAGTTAGTATATGAATGGATTGAATTGGTGTGATTAATTTGGGTGAGAAATTATAGCATGAAATTAAAGTATATGTAGCACTTTCTATGATTATTAGTTTAATTGAATGATGGTGGAATATGGCTAGTATGATGTGTGAAAATCTCCATTAAATTGCTTGTTAATTGAATGGTTGAAGCATGAAATTGATTAAGGAAATGACACACTTTAAAATTGGAATAGGGAGTTTGCTTGGATGTTTGAGTTGCAATTATGTTAATCAATGAGTAGTAGTATATTTTGACATAGATGAACCAATGAAATTACTTGGTTGCTACCAAGTAGGACTACTCAAAAGTTAGTATTTTGAGTTTTACTTATTCATGTGCTAAATGAACCTTTTATTGATGCGGGTATGGACAAATCCAAAAATATATGTAATGGTGAATAAAGATTAACAACAGTAAGCCATCATAAGAGAATTGGGAAAGAAAAAGGGATTAGGAGACAAATTGATTTTTCAATGTCGAAAATAAAAGAAATAGTAGATTTAATGAGTAATTCATTGATTTATGGGAAGAAATACATTTTTTTAGTACAAAAAATTATTTTTATCTTACTGGTTTGAGTGAAAACTAATCTGGAAGTTTTCAGTAAATTTTACCAAAGCAATAAGAAACTATGGTTATGTGAACATCGAGTTATTTTTCAAACTGTACGAAAATAATACATATGGACTTTTGTTTGGGTTTGTGACAACCCGAGCCAGTGGCTCAGGCGGTCTGTGACTGCGGTTTGCTTCTCTGAGCGGCGCGGTTCGAAACTGGCCTTCACCACTTTTTTATCAAACTGAGTATATATATATATATCTGTTCGACCGAACCCTATGTACCCAATTCGCCCCTTACTTACTGCTAGCACAGTTCGGCCATACGGCGGGTGCTCTGGGCTCTTTTCCTGTTGTGACTGGGTTCGATTCTCACCCTTCGCGTTATAAAAAAATATTTTTTTTGGGAGTTGTAGAGGTCCAAAAAATGTGAAAAAATATGGTAATTCTCAGAAAAATATAAGGAATTTTATGGGAATGATTTGAGTATTATTTGAACGAATTTAACTATGGTAGTAGTTAAAAATGCATAGATTGATATATGAGTTCATATAGATTAATGTTATGGGATTAAAATTTGATAAAAGAAGTGAATGAGAACTTTAAGCATTAATTGGTAAAAGAGATGTAGTCGTGTGACATGATGCAAGTATGTTCTCACTTATGGAATAACATGAAATGTGTACATCGTTTAGTAATGTAGAATTATCATGATGTGACAATTGATAAGTATATGCAAAATTTGTGTAATGATGGACTTGTGAACAAAGTGAATTCATGAATTGAAAGAGAATGTACATATGAGTTTGAGAACTCGACATGGAAATTATATAAATTGAAGATTGTAAAATGAAATTTGTTGTAGAGTAGCTAAGTCTCCCCGGCATCGAGAAATGAAATAAAATGAAATTAGACCAAGGTTGGTCAAGATGAAATGAATGAATAAGTCCGGTTGATGGAGAGGCTAACTCTAGAGATTAATTTTGTTCATGATTTTTGATAAAACTAAGGACTAGTGCATAGTGAAGATGTGATGAAAGTAAGAGAAAAACATTGAGTATGAGGGCCCTGGGTAGCGGCGAGAGCGTATCCCAGGAATTCCCATGACGAGTCTGGGTGAGGATACTGTTCCAGAGTACCGTCCCAGTGGCGACGCTCGTGGGATGTTTGAAGACTACGGGTGGTGTCATGTTTATGGTGAGAGCATATCCCAGGAATTCCCATGATGCGTCTGGGTGAGGATACTACTCCAGAGTGCCTAAACATGAGTTCGTAGGTCAGATAACATCTAGGATACTTACCGTAATTACAGTAGTAGATTAAATCATAACGGGGGATTGAACCCTATAAAGATGAAGAACGAATAAGGGCTTGCCCTCGGACCTATGTAGTATGGGATGCATAGACTCCGAACAAGTGCGCATTAGTGTCATATAACATAAGTAACTGCATTAAGGACTAAGTGCACAACCACGACACGACATCAATAGGGTAGTCCCTTTAGTTTGAAATGTGACAAGTTTGTGTTTGCTAAATATGAAATGTTAAGTTATACTATTTCCGGCATAGAGAGGATAGCCGTGTATAATGTTCGTCGGTTGAATAAACTGACGTACCCACAGTCTTATATGCAGGTGTATGTCATGTTAAAGATTAAAGAAGAATGGATGCTTAAAGATTTTATCATTGTTGTTGTACTTTATTTCAATTGTTGTAAAATTTACTTCCGCTGTGCAAAAGAAAAGATGTAATTCAATGTAATCTCTGATGTATGATGAAAAGTTTTAATTTCCCTGTAAAATTGTACTAAAAAAAGTGAAAAGGTCCTGTAGAACATCTCGAATTCAGTGTATTTGGGATTCGGGGCGTTACAGAGTGGTATCAGAGCCACGCTTTCTACACTTTCACACTTGTACAAATTTATAGGGAACGACACCCTAGAAGTGGACATTAGAGTGTGTGTTTGAGACTAGAGATTTAAATGTAAGTGACTTACATTTGTGTTGCTCTATGATTTATGCTTCTTCCTCTCTATTTCTAAGATGGCTGATCACTTCGACCCTGCTGGAGGCGACGACTGGCATATCATTGAGGAAGAGTACCATCCTGGACAAGCTGATTCCGAGGATGAGTACTACCCTGGACAAGCTGATTCTGATGATGAGGAGTACCCTGAATCCCGAGAGATCACCCCACCTCCGGATTCATCTGATGATTCTTCTTCTGACGAAGAAGAAGTACCAGTTCCAAGTGGTCTTGTGGCTTCTCTTCAGAGGCAAGTGGAAACCCTGAAGGAGAGAGTTGGATTATTGGAGGCTCAGCTGGAGAAGCGGAAGGCTGACTATGCTGTTCTTAGCCATCGGATTTGGGAACTTGAGAAGAAAAAGAACCTAACTGATGTGCTGAAGGATGAGGTTGATGAACTGCGGGATGAACTTCGAGCAGTGAAGAGGACCCGTAGGAGTTAGAGTGTTGTAGCTTCTGTTTCTTTCATTCTGATGTCAAAAATGTTTTCTTTTAAATTCGAATGTATAAACTTTTGGAATTCAATGAAATGCAAGTTGGTTTAAAATCTTGTTATATACTTCGAATTTGACGGATCTTTTGCATCAGAATATGTCGAGAAGAGGAGCAAGGAATGGGGAAGGTTTGGATCTGGAGACTGAACTTGCTAGGGTCTACCAGACACTGAATGCAGTGGCTCAGAACCAAGCTAGGGGGCCGGCGAATCCAGTGCCCGAGGCGATAAAGCTGGTGGAATCGTTCAAGAGAATGAAACCACCTGTATTCGAGGGAAAGTCAGACCCAGATGCGGCTGACAACTGGATACGACAAGTGGAGACAATCTTCGAGGTGTTGGAGACACCGGAGGGTAGCAAGGTCAAGTTGGCGACTTTGCAGCTGGAGAAGGATGCAGCGGTTTGGTGGCAATCCATGAAGAGGACCATGGGAGGTCTGTTGTTTGGTTGGGAGGAATTTCTGGAGGAGTTCCGCAGCCATTATTTCCCCTCCGACGTCGAGGAGAAGAAGGCGATGGAGTTCTTGTCGCTTCAGCAAGGCAGCATGTCAGTGAGAGCATATGAGACCAAGTTTACTCAGCTCTCCAGGTATGCTCCAGAGCTAGTGATGGATGAGGCCAAGAAGGCTCGCAAGTTCGAGCACGGACTGAGGCCAAGCTTGAGGTCTCGTATGATACCCCTTGGTATCAGGCGATTTGACAAGCTGGTCAAGAGGGCAGCAGCGACGGAGGCGGATATGGAGCAGTTCCACATGGCTCAGAACAAGAGGAACCACTGGCAGTCCGAGAAGAGGCCTGCACAATCGGGGAATTTCAAGGGGCAACCATCTGCACAGAGGTTCAAACCGACAGGGGCAAACGCTGTGAGTGTGGCTGGGGGGCCTGGAAACAATGTGGTGAGACCTTCTGCGGTGACTTGCTACAACTGTGGTGAAACGGGACACTACAAATCTCACTGTCCCAAACTACAGGGTGGAAACAGCAACGCACCAACGCAGCAGGCTGGGAAGAGGCCGTACCAATCAGGGCGAGTATTTGCCTTGACAGAAGCTAATGCTGAGGAGGCAGATCAGGTCATCTCTGGTACGAGGGCTGGTGTTTAGAGTCTTTGTCATTTCTTTTCCCTTTGTTTAGTGAGGCTGTTATGTAATGATGTATATTATGTAACAGGCGAACTCTATCTTAATGGAATTAAAGCTGTCGTATTGTTCGATACTGGATCCTCTCATACATTTGTGTCTCCAAAGTTTGCTAAAGTGTTGGGAGTGGAACCGAAGATTTTCCCAGGCAAGATCTTAGCAGTAGCTACTCCGTCAGGGGAAACTTTAACCACTGATCGGTATTATGCTGATTGCGAGATTGTGATTGGGGATAGAATCTTTGGCATTGATCTGATCGAGTTGACTATCTTGGGAGTCGATGTTATCATTGGCATTGATTGGATGTCGGTGTACAGTGCAAGCATCGAGTGTAAGACCAAGACGGTGACAGTGAAGGCTCCAGGTGGACCTGAAGTCATGTTCCAAGGGAAGCGGAAATGTTCTAAGCTGGTGGCTACTATCCGCAAGGAAGAGACTCCTGTGGAAGTGCAAGGGATTCCTGTGGTTCGGGACTATCCGACTGTGTTCTTGGAAGATTTTCCTGGGTTACCTCCGCATCGTGATGTAGAGTTCAGCATCACTGTTCAACCGGGAAGTGCACCCATTTCTAAGGCACCTTATAGGATTGCTCCAGTGGAACAGGATGAGGTAAAACGGCAGATTGAGGAACTGTTGGGAAAGGGCTTTATTCAACCTAGTGCGTCACCTTGGGGAGCACCAGTGCTTTTGGTAAAGAAGAAGGATGGATCGATGAGAATGTGCATCGATTACCGGGAGCTGAATAAGGTCACTGTTCAGAATAAGTATCCGATTCCTCGAATTGATGACTTGTTCGATCGTCTACAAGGAGCAGCTGTATTCTCCAAAATAGATCTTCGATCAGGTTACCACCAAGTTCGAGTGAAAGCTGAAGATGTGCATAAGACTGCATTTAGAACTCGGTATGGGCATTACGAATTCTTAGTTATGCCATTCGGAGTGACGAATGCACCTGCAATCTTCATGGACTTGATGAACAGAGTTCTGAGGCCGTTTATTGATTCTTTCGTCGTGGTGTTTATCGACGATATTCTCGTGTACTCCAAGTCAGAGGAGGAGCACACTGAGCATCTGGCAGCAGTTTTGCAGAAGTTGGAAGAGCAGCAGTTGTATGCCAAGTTATCCAAGTGTGATTTCTGGAAATCTGAAGTGGCATTCCTAGGTCACATCCTTTCTAAGGAGGGAGTGGCAACTGACCCTCAGAAGATAGAGGCAGTGAGAGATTGGGCCAGGCCTACTACAGTGAAGGAAGTCAGAAGTTTCCTTGGGATGACTGGATATTATCGGAGATTCATTCAAGGTTATGCTCAGATAGCTGTACCGCTTACAGGGCTGACCAAGAAGAATGTGAACTTCAAGTGGACCGAGCAATGTGAGGTGAGTTTTCAGGAGTTGAAAGATAGACTGACTACTGCACCTATTTTGGCTTTGCCTAGAGCTGGTGTTGAGTATGACGTTTATAGCGATGCTTCACATCATGGGCTTGGTTGTGTCTTAATGCAAGAAGGAAGAGTAATCGCTTATGGGTCTAGGCAACTACGACCACATGAGAAAAATTACCCGACTCATGATCTAGAGTTGGCTGCGATTATTTTTGCTTTGAAGCAATGGAGGCACTACGTGTACGGTGAGAAGTTGAATATGTACACAGATCACAAGAGCTTGAAGTATATATATCAGCAGAGGGATCTCAATTTGAGACAGCGGAGATGGTTGGAAGTGCTCGAGGATATGCGACCTGAGATCAAGTATCATCCCGGAAAGGCTAATGTTGTTGCTGATGCACTTAGCCGCAAGAGCAGTTTGGCCTGTTTGATTACCACTCAGAGGCATCTGATTGAAGAGTTGGACCGAGCTGGTATTGAGGTTGTCTTGCAAGGATTGGGAGCATCTTTGGCTCAGTTGAGGCTTCAGCCTACTTTGAATGCAAGGATCATTGCAAGTCAGGAGGTTGATGCTGATATTTTGGAGATGAAGGAGCAGGTCAGTGCTGGCAGGTTGCCCGGATTTCAAATCAGGGATGGAGTGCTGTGGTTCGGAGATAGGCTGTGCGTTCCAAATCAGGCGGACCTGAAAGAAAGTATTCTTCAGGAGGCGCATGCTACTCTTTTGTCGGTACATCCTGGGAGTACTAAGATGTACAAGGACATCAAGCAGCATTTCTGGTGGTCAGGTTTGAAGTGGGATGTGGCTGAATTTGTCGCGAAGTGTGAGGTTTGTCAGCAAGTCAAAGCCGAAAATCAGAGACCCGGAGGTTTATTACAGCCGTTACCTATTCCGGAATGGAAGTGGGATAACATCAGTATGGATTTCATCACGGGATTGCCTAAGAGTTCTAAAGGCAATGATGCTATTTGGGTTATAGTCGATCGACTTACCAAGTCCGCTCACTTTTTGGCGATGAAACTCACTGCTTCGATGGACAAGTTGGCTGAGATGTATGTTGGTGAGATTGTCCGACTTCATGGCGTTCCTTCGACTATTGTGTCTGATCGAGATGCGCGGTTTACTTCGCATTTCTGGAGGAGTCTTCAGACAGCTTTGGGTACCAAGACGGATTTCAGCGCTGCTTTTCATCCGCAAACCGATGGGCAGACCGAGAGAGTCAACCGTATTCTTGAGGATATGCTTCGGTGTTGTATACTAGACTTTGGGGGCAGTTGGGAAAGGCATTTACCTTTGGTGGAGTTTGCCTACAACAACAGTTTTCAGGCCAGTATTGGGATGGCGCCGTACGAAGCTTTGTATGGCAGGAAGTGCAGAACTCCTGTTTGTTGGTATGAAGTAGGGGAGCGTCAGTTGTTTGGTCCTGAGCTTGTGCAGCTGACTTCTGAGAAGATTGATCTAATCAGGAAAAGGTTGGTGGAAGCTCAGAGCAGGCAGAAAAGCTATGCAGACAACCGGAGAAGGGACCTTGAGTTTGAGGTTGGTGACTTCGTCTTCCTGAAGGTATCACCCAGCAAAGGTGTGGTTCGTTTTGGCAAAGGCGGGAAGTTAGCCCCGAGGTTTATAGGCCCGTATAAGATATTGAAAAGGATCGGAAAAACTGCTTACCGGCTTGAATTACCGGAAGAGTTGTCTCAGGTGCACAATGTCTTTCATGTGTCTATGCTGAGAGGTTATATTCCGGACCCGAGTCATCATTTGCCTGAAGTGCCGGAAGGTTTGCAGTTAGACCTGAATTACATCGAGTCTCCTGTTGAAATTGTTGACCGTAGGGAGAAAGTCTTGAGGAATAAGACGATACCGATGGTCAAGGTAGTCTGGAGAAACCACTTGGTTGAAGAGGCTACTTGGGAATCTGAGGAGAGGATGTTGAAGGACTATCCTGAGCTTTTTGCTTGATTGTATTTTTGTATCTTTTATTCTTGTTGCGTGTGTTGTATTTTGTTTGTTTTTCTCGCCCTTGATTGTAGTTCCGGGGACGGAACTATTCTAAGGAGGGAGTGCTGTAATACCCTGATTTTTTTTCAATAAATGAAAAATTATTTATTTTGCACGTTGTGTGCACGTGCAATATTTTGTTTGGATTATTTTATCATGATGTGTGTATTCAAATATAATTTTTTTCAAATTATTTTAGTACAAAAGCCTTTCTTTAAAAGCCTTCTTTGATTTAATTAAAAAGCCTTTTCTTAAAAAGCCCAAAGGTATTTTATTTTGTTTTATTTATTTTTATAAACTAGTTTTGGCCCACAAAGAAAGCCCATGAATTGATTTATTTTAATTAAACTTGTCATGTAGAAGACTTTTTTTTAACTAAATTATTTTTATACAAATTTAAGAATGTACAAATTTGGCCTAGTTGCATGCACGTGCACTACACGTACACGTGCATTGCACACTCTTCTATGGTGGCCGGGTATCAATCTTTTGGAGGGATTTTTGATTTTGGGTGTGGAGAACATGGGGGTAGTTTCAAGGAAGTGGGTAGTTCTTCTAACTCCTACTTTGATCTAGTCCCTTCATCTTACAACCACCAAAACGATCTTGGCCCTCCATTCCACTCATCTTTTGGTATAAATACCCCCCTTCTCATGGCTAATTTTTCATATGCAAAGTATAATTTCTAAAGCTATAGTATTATAATTGTGTGAGTTATAAAAGATAGAGAGTTGTGTGGGCTTTTGTTGCTTGGAGTGGCCGGCATCACCAAGGAGGGAAGCATTCGGTGTGGACTAGAAGAAGCATTCGGCATTGGCTTGGAGGCTTGGAGCTTGAGCGCTTTTTGCTAGGAGGAGGTGCTTTCATCTACAAGGACTTGGTTGCTTTTATTTGGGTTTTTCTCTCCAATTAGAGGTGGGTAAAACATTTTATATTTCTAGTGTAAGAATCCATGCTAGTTTGATTATCAACACTATACATGAAAAATACTAATAAGAGTCCACTTTAATTGAAAAGTTAGTATATGAATGGATTGAATTGGTGTGATTAATTTGGGTGAGAAATTATAGCATGAAATTAAAGTATATGTAGCACTTTCTATGATTATTAGTTTAATTGAATGATGGTGGAATATGGCTAGTATGATGTGTGAAAATCTCCATTAAATTGCTTGTTAATTGAATGGTTGAAGCATGAAATTGATTAAGGAAATGACACACTTTAAAATTGGAATAGGGAGTTTGCTTGGATGTTTGAGTTGCAATTATGTTAATCAATGAGTAGTAGTATATTTTGACATAGATGAACCAATGAAATTACTTGGTTGCTACCAAGTAGGACTACCCAAAAGTTAGTATTTTGAGTTTTACTTATTCATGTGCTAAATGAACCTTTTATTGATGCGGGTATGGACAAATCCAAAAATATATGTAATGGTGAATAAAGATTAACAACAGTAAGCCATCATAAGAGAATTGGGAAAGAAAAAGGGATTAGGAGACAAATTGATTTTTCAATGTCGAAAATAAAAGAAATAGTAGATTTAATGAGTAATTCATTGATTTATGGGAAGAAATACATTTTTTTAGTACAAAAAATTATTTTTATCTTACTGGTTTGAGTGAAAACTAATCTGGAAGTTTTCAGTAAATTTTACCAAAGCAATAAGAAACTATGGTTATGTGAACATCGAGTTATTTTTCAAACTGTACGAAAATAATACATATGGACTTTTGTTTGGGTTTGTGACAACCCGAGCCAGTGGCTCAGGCGGTCTGTGACTGCGGTTTGCTTCTCTGAGCGGCGCGGTTCGAAACTGGCCTTCACCACTTTTTTATCAAACTGAGTATATATATATATATCTGTTCGACCGAACCCTATGTACCCAATTCGCCCCTTACTTACTGCTAGCACAGTTCGGCCATACGGCGGGTGCTCTGGGCTCTTTTCCTGTTGTGACTGGGTTCGATTCTCACCCTTCGCGTTATAAAAAAATATTTTTTTTGGGAGTTGTAGAGGTCCAAAAAATGTGAAAAAAATATGGTAATTCTCAGAAAAATATAAGGAATTTTATGGGAATGATTTGAGTATTATTTGAACGAATTTAACTATGGTAGTAGTTAAAAATGCATAGATTGATATATGAGTTCATATAGATTAATGTTATGGGATTAAAATTTGATAAAAGAAGTGAATGAGAACTTTAAGCATTAATTGGTAAAAGAGATGTAGTCGTGTGACATGATGCAAGTATGTTCTCACTTATGGAATAACATGAAATGTGTACATCGTTTAGTAATGTAGAATTATCATGATGTGACAATTGATAAGTATATGCAAAATTTGTGTAATGATGGACTTGTGAACAAAGTGAATTCATGAATTGAAAGAGAATGTACATATGAGTTTGAGAACTCGACATGGAAATTATATAAATTGAAGATTGTAAAATGAAATTTGTTGTAGAGTAGCTAAGTCTCCCCGGCATCGAGAAATGAAATAAAATGAAATTAGACCAAGGTTGGTCAAGATGAAATGAATGAATAAGTCCGGTTGATGGAGAGGCTAACTCTAGAGATTAATTTTGTTCATGATTTTTGATAAAACTAAGGACTAGTGCATAGTGAAGATGTGATGAAAGTAAGAGAAAAACATTGCGTATGAGGGCCCTGGGTAGCGGCGAGAGCGTATCCCAGGAATTCCCATGACGAGTCTGGGTGAGGATACTGTTCCAGAGTACCGTCCCAGTGGCGACGCTCGTGGGATGTTTGAAGACTACGGGTGGTGTCATGTTTATGGTGAGAGCATATCCCAGGAATTCCCATGATGCGTCTGGGTGAGGATACTACTCCAGAGTGCCTAAACATGAGTTCGTAGGTCAGATAACATCTAGGATACTTACCGTAATTACAGTAGTAGATTAAATCATAACGGGGGATTGAACCCTATAAAGATGAAGAACGAATAAGGGCTTGCCCTCGGACCTATGTAGTATGGGATGCATAGACTCCGAACAAGTGCGCATTAGTGTCATATAACATAAGTAACTGCATTAAGGACTAAGTGCACAACCACGACACGACATCAATAGGGTAGTCCCTTTAGTTTGAAATGTGACAAGTTTGTGTTTGCTAAATATGAAATGTTAAGTTATACTATTTCCGGCATAGAGAGGATAGCCGTGTATAATGTTCGTCGGTTGAATAAACTGACGTACCCACAGTCTTATATGCAGGTGTATGTCATGTTAAAGATTAAAGAAGAATGGATGCTTAAAGATTTTATCATTGTTGTTGTACTTTATTTCAATTGTTGTAAAATTTACTTCCGCTGTGCAAAAGAAAAGATGTAATTCAATGTAATCTCTGATGTATGATGAAAAGTTTTAATTTCCCTGTAAAATTGTACTAAAGAAAGTGAAAAGGTCCTGTAGAACATCTCGAATTCAGTGTATTTGGGATTCGGGGCGTTACAGAAAATTCTAACATCATGATGGATGGGCAAATGAACTTCAAATTACTTGTTTTTTTATTGTTAGGCTATCTAAGACATATAGAAGAATATGAGCGGTTCGAATTTTTCATAGGGTCTCTAGTTTGTGAGTGCTCACGGAGTGCTCACCAAAAGTAGTGTGCAACCGAAGGGGACTCTATATATATATATATATGTATGTATATATATATATATATATATAATACTATATTATTCTTTTGAAATTACGGAGTGTTACATTACATTAGTCACCGTAGTAGGATTTCATAACGAGGAATTGAACCCTATAAAGAGGAGTACGTTAAGGACTTGCCCTTGGACCTATGTAGTATGGGATGCATAGAATCTGAACAAGTGTGCATTAGTGTGCATTGTGTGCATTTGTTGCTTTCTTATATGCTTGTTTTATGCATTTTGATTTCTGTTTCATGGCATACACTTATACACAGATTAGATTCACTATCTCTTATTTATTTATCTTTGTCATTATTGCTTTTGTTTTGTGTATCAAGTTGGTGATTGTTAAAGTTGAGGATCACTATATTATAGCATTGCGTCAGTTGCATTCAACTGACGTGCCCGCAGTTCTCAAGTTTTGCAAGACTCGAATTGGCGGGCAGCGTGGGTATGAGTTTGGTGTCGAAGGATATTACAAGATTGAAGATTTTGATGAAATAAATTGTATTATATATATATTCCGCTGTGCATTGTAAAGAACTAATTTGTATTGAAAAAGTTTTAAATTCCTTATATTTTTTTACGAAATTAAAGTAAAGGTCCTGGTTGTGCTACGAATTACCTATTTTTGAAATTAGGGGCATTGCATTGGGCTCGGTCGAGCTTCAATCCTCGATCATCTTCGAACGAAAGTTAGTTGTGTTTCCTATTGGAGTTCTTGTGGTGAGGTAGGAGATAAATCTTTTTGAATGAGCTAAGTTGCAAGAGTTTGTTCATCTCTTCCTTTGAAGCTTCGGGTGATTGTTGTAACACCCTGTAAGGTTGAGTTATGACAATTTTGCCCCTCGTGTGTTACGCACATATATTTTGTACTGTTATGGGTAATATCTGTAGCTATTTTAATATGAATGTCCTACGTATTTTTGTATTTCGATTAATTATATATTTTCCGTCATCTAAAAATTCATTTTTATCTTATTTTGAGCCAACTCAAATATAAATTTCAATCTTCGTGATTACGTGAACTGCACATGTTTTCAATACACGTGTATGTTTTACCGTTACGTGAAATATTCGTAACTTTATTAATATACATGTTCTATGTATTTTATATTTTGACTGTTTTTCGTTTTCTCAAATCTATTTTTGTATTGATACGTGCAACGCACGTGTTTGCAGTGCACATGTTGGTTCCTAAAATTTTCTTGAGTCATGAACATTTTTCTTTCCATTTTTCTTATCACAATTATTTGATTTGGTTTAATTAAATCCATTAGGCCTAAATTCATTATGTAGCCCACTAAAATTAATTTAAAGGCATTGATTGATTTTGTGTGCACTAAAGTGTACATTTAAAATATGGTTAGTGTGGTAGGGTAAAAATGGCCTGGGGCCCAACCAGGGCCCAGGACAGCTCTTGCTCAAAAATGGGAAAAACAACAATCTGGCTCGGCTTCGAACCACTACAGGGTCGGCGCCGAACTGCAAGTTCACCCCCACAGAACTGGTCTCCTCGTATCCGACGAGCCATGATGGCCCTCGGCCTCCGATCCACGACAGCCCCACGGGCCGTCCGCCCAGTCTGGCGAGGAATGAGGATGACCTAGCACAACCTAGGCCATCCGATTCCCCCCAGAAGCACAGGAGCCCCATGATCAGCCATGTCAGCTCCAAATACCACCTAGGGCTTTGCCACGTCAGCCCTATACCACTCTTGGCACTGCCACGTCAGCCCTAAACCCCCTGGGCCTCCTGCCACATCAGGCCCATGGACTTTCGGGTCCAGACCCGGCCCCCAAGCGGATCCAAACCCGGTTGAAATTCCCTATAAATACCAGACCCTCACCCACCTTTTCAGGTAATCAATCTTTTGCCACCCAAATTTCCCTAGTTATTGCTACTCTCTCACAGAGACTGACTAGATCGTCGGAGGGTCCGCCGCGGGGATAAACCCCGGTGTTTCAGGACCGTCTGCAGGTACTCAAGGCGAGGCGATCCGAGCCGATCCTCAAGCGCCGAAGCGAGCCTCCCGCTCGTCGTCCCGTGCTGCACTCTTCCCTCATTACAAATTGAGTCCGAACTTACACCTGGTGCATCCACACTGCGACCAAAAACAAACCGCATCAGGTTGGCACCGTCTGTGGGAAACTTTATCCGGTACGGACGTGAGTCCGAGCCTCGCCACCGACGCTCTCCCTCGACCCAATCTCCCATGGCTCTCCGAGCCCGAAGATCAGCCCGTTCCGCCCGACCAGACGGGCCTCCTCCCGAGGGGGCCCTCGACGGAGGGCAAGCATCCAATAATCCGGGTGGGAACCCCGGACCCCAGCGAAGCGCTTCACACGTCGCTGAACTCGACCTTCGTCGGGTCATTATGAACAGAAGGGCTAGCTAGGCTAGGGGAGGGACCGCTTCCAACTCGGTCCCGAACCACTCCAGGCCCGCACAGGGGGAAAGGCCGTCGGCACTCAGCCGCATCGGCTGAATTCCTACGCCCCGACCCGACCCTTCCGACCATGGAGGGGTCACCAGGGGCGAGTTCAGAAGCTTCAGAGAGGAAATCTTGGAGGCCCTCCATGGAGCGCCGAGGTCCGCGACCTATGGCCGAGCCCCTCAAATGAGCGAAGGGAGAAGCCACACTCGTGCGCCGACTCCCTCGCCGGAGCGCACAGACGAGGTGCTCCGACGCCTCCTCGAGATGGAAAATCGAATCGAGCGCATCGGCGACAGGAATCCCAACCTAATCCAGGGACGGAGGCCTTCTCGACCTCCATTTTCCGTCAACATCATAGAAGCGGAGATCCCCCGAAACTTCCGGCCTCCGCAGTTCGAGACTTACAACGGCGAGGGTGATCCAGCTGATCACATAGAGGACTTCAAAACCCTCATGATGATTCACAGCGCTTCGGATTCCCTGCTGTGCCGAGCCTTCCTGGCCACCCTCCGGGGTCCGGCCAGGGATTGGTTCTCCAAACTCTCCCCTGGCTCGATCTTCTCGTTCGACCAGCTGGAAGCCAGCTTCCTGGCCCACTTCATCACAAGCCGGAAGAGCGAAAGGACGAGCGCTTCCCTACTCGACCTCAGTCAGAGGGAGGGGGAGTCGCTCTGCAACTTCGTCAAGAGGTTCACAACCGAGGCCAGATCCGTCTCTGCCCTCGACGCAGGGGTCGCCTCGGCAGCTTTCCGGCACAATGTCCGCCACAACCAGCTAAAGGTCTCCTTGGCAACGAGGCCACCTCTGGACTTCCCTGACCTTCTCAACCGGGTCGAGAAGTACATTCGAGTTGAAGAAGCTCTGAACCCAGAGGGCAGCAAAGAAGTCGTGGGGAAGGGCAAGCGCAGGGTCGATGAGGCCGAACCTGCCAAGAAAACAGCAAAGGAAGGGGTCGGCGCGAAGAGGGCACCTCCGGTCCCTCGCTTCGAAAGGTACACTCCCTTGACACATAATGTGTCCGCCATCCTCTTAGAAATCGAAGACAAGGGCATTGTCTGACTACCTCCCCGAACAAACAACAACAAGAAGCGAGATCAGCGCTTCTACTGCCGTTTCCACAGAGATCATGGGCATGAAACCGACCAATGTCGGGCCCTGAAAGATGAAATTGAGGAACTCATCTCACGAGGATACCTCCGAGAATTCACCAGAGAAGGCTCACGGGATCGGCGAGATGCTAGGAACCGGAGGCCTTCGCCTCCGAACCCTACTCCGAACCGCATCCAGGGTCGGGATCCCGAACCCGAGGGAGCCGCGGATATGCCATTCATCTTGCACTGTGTCCACGGAGGGCCAATGGGGGGAGAGTCAAATACTTCCCGAAAAGCCTTCATCCCAGAGGTGAATGCTGTCCAAGACAACCCCTCGCCCAAGTTGCAATCGGTGTCTGTCTCCTTCTCCGGAGAGGACCTCGAAGGCGTTCGCCTCCCTCATTGCGATGCCTTCGTCATTGGCCTCCACATGGCTAATTGTGAGGTTCGACGAATTCTCGTCGACAACGGCAGCTCGGTAAATATTCTCTTTCTCGAGGCCTTCGAGAATCTCAAACTATCCAGAGGCAAGCTCAAGCCAGCCGGATACACCTTGCATGGGTTCTCTGGCGTCCCTGTCGTGATAGAAGGGATTGTTACTCTAGACGTCACCGCGGGATCGGCTCCTGTCAAGAGGACCGAGTCCATGGACTTCATGGTGGTAAACGTCAAAGCAGCTTACAACGCCATACTCGGCCGACCCGGACTGTGCTCCCTCCAAGCGGTACCTTTGGCCTACCATCTGAAACTTAAATTTTCCACCCCGCAAGGGGTCGGCATCGTCCGAGGTAGCCAAGAAGCGGCTCGGTCGTGCTACATGACCGCCGTCGGAGGGGGTGTGTTCCCCCTCGACACCGTTGAGCTCGAACCCGAGAGGGACGGCCCCGCTCCAGAGCCTGTCGACGAGCTGGAGGAGGTCCCGTTCGGCGTCGAGGATGAATCGAAGTGGTTCCGGGTGAGCTGTTCGCTCCCCGAGGACTTGAAGCCAGGTATAATCGCCTGCATCTGTCGCAACGTTGATCTCTTCGCCTGGAAGCCCTCCGACATGCCCGGGATCTCCGAAGACATGATTATGCATCGGCTGAGCGTCATCCCAGACTCTAAGAGGCAGCAAATTGTGAAGACAGAGGTCGACAAGCTCTTGTCGGCTCGATTTATTCAGGAAGTCAGTTACCCCGAGTGGTTGACTAATGTCGTCATGGTGAAGAAGGCAACCGGGGGCTGGCGGATCTGTATCGACTTCACGGATCTAAATAAAGCATGTCCGAAAGATCCTTTCCCCCTCCCCCTATCGACGCCTTAATCGACGCAACCTCGGGGCATGAGCTACTGTCCTTCATGGACGCATTCTCAGGGTACAATCAGATCCGGATGTTTCCACCGGACATCTCCAAGACCTCGTTCGTCACCGACCAGGGTCTTTTCTGCTACCGCGTTATGCCCTTCGGGCTAAAGAACGCCGGAGCCACATACCAACGGCTCGTCAATAGAATCTTCAAAGACCTGATCGGCCGCAACGTGGAAGTCTATGTCAACGACATGCTCGTCAAGAGCCGGGCCGGACCACGTCGCCGACCTCGAGGAAGCCTTCAGAGTCCTCCGACATCACAACATGAGGCTCAACCCGGCTAAATGCACCTTCGGCGTCTCCACTGGGAAATTCCTGGGGTTCATCGTCAGCCAGCGTGGCATCGAGGCGAACCCCGAGAAAATCCAAGCTATTATCGACATGGCCCCACCCCGGAATGTCAAGGAGGTTCAGAGGCTTACGGGCCGGTTGGCTGCAATCGGCCGTTTCCTCTCCAAGTCAGGAGAGAAGTCTCTCCCCTTCTTCAAGGCTCTACGCAGAAAGGGGGGCTTCGAGTGGGGTACCCATCAACAAGAGGCCTTCGAACAGCTGAAGCAGTACCTAGCCAACCCTCCTCTCCTCAGCAAGCCCGAGCCGGGCGAACCACTATGGCTCTACCTGTCCGCCTCGGATAGCGCACTCAGCGCCGTCCTCGTCCGAGAGGAAGATGGGGTCCAGAGGCCATTGTACTATGTGAGCAAAGTTCTGCTCCCCGCCGAGACGAGGTACGCAAAGATAGAGAAGGTGGCCTATGCTTTGGTCATGGCAGCCCGGAAGCTTCGTCCTTACTTCCAGGCCCACTCCGTCCAAGTAATGACCGACCAGCCACTGAAGACTGTCCTTCACAAGCCCGAAAACTCCGGCCGCTTAGTCAAGTGGTCGATTGAGCTGAGTCAGTTCGACATCAGCTACCAGCCGAGGACGGCCATCAAAGGGCAGGCCCTCGCCGAGTTCATCACTGAGTGCACCGTCTCCGAGCAGCCCAGCACCGAGGCCTCGGATCAGACCTGGGAGGTCTTTGTCGATGGATCATCATGCGAAACAGGGAGTGGGGCTGGCATCATCCTTCGTGGCCCCGACCAATTCTTACTTCAATACTCCCTCCGCCTCAACTTTCCGGCCTCTAACAACGAGGTGGAATACGAGGCCATGATCGCCGGATTGACCCTAGCACATCGAGCCGGAGCCAAGCAAATCCAGGCCTTCAGCGATTCACAGCTCGTGGTCAATCAGATCACCGAAGAATACGAAGCCCGCGATGATCGCATGGTGAGGTATTTGGCAGTGGTCCGACGTCTCCTAGCGTCCTTCTGCCACTCCGCAGTCATTCGAGTCCCTAGGGAGCAGAACGCTCAAGCAGACGCATTGTCAAAACTCGCCTCTTCCTCCTTCGAGGGTCTCAACCAAACGGTACTCATAGAAATCCTCCTAAAGCCAAGTATCAACGATCAAGACCAGGAGGCAATGTGTGTCCAAGATGGTGCCAGTCTAGACGACTGGACCACTCCCATCCGGAGATTCTTAGTCAGTGCCGAGCTTCCTGAAGACCGAGCCGAAGCTAGACGAGTCAGGGTCCGAGCTGAAAGGTTCGTCATGATTGATGACATCCTCTTCAAACGCTCATACACCTTGGCTGACGGCAAGCCGTACCTCTGCTATCTCTCCAGCAACGAGGCCAGCTACGCGCTGAAAGATCTTCATGAGGGGATCGGCGGATGCCACATGGGGAGCAGGACGCTCGCTCGGAAGGCCCTGAATCAGGGGTACTATTGGCCGACCATGCTCCAAGACTCGCAAGACCTAGTCAAGAGATGCGGCTCGTGCCAAAGGTTCTCCCCTATCAAGAGGCTTCCTCAAGCCAATCTCCGATCCCTGGCTAGTCCTACCCCATTCGCCGTGTGGGGCATGGACCTTGTGGGCCCCTTCCCCGTAGCGGTAGGGCAAAAGAAATTCTTAATAGTCGCCATCGACTACTTCACCAAGTGGCTCGAAGCCGAGCCTCTGTCCAGCATCACCGAGCGCCAAGTACAGCAGTTCTTTTGGAAGAACATCATTTGCCGGTTCAGAATCCCTCGGGTCCTCGTCACAGACAACGGAACCCAATTCCAAGGTCAGAACTTCCAAACCTTCTGCGCGGACATCGGCATCCAGCAGCGTTTCTCCGCTATTTGCCACCCTCAGTCCAACGGCCAAGCGGAGAACGCGAACAGGCAAATCCTCGACGGCCTCAAAAAGCGCCTCGACAGTTCCCCCAAAGGGCTGTGGGTCGAGGAACTGCCTAGCGTGTTATGGGCGCACCGAACCACCAAGAGGATCCCTACGGGAGAGATGCCGTTCACCTTGACCTACGGGACGGAGGCAGTCATCCCCGTCGAGGTCGGCCTGCCTTCTCCCCGTATCATGGCCTTCGACGAAGCTAACAATTCATCCGGCTTGAGGGCCAACCTGGACCTCGTCGTCGAAGTCAGAGAGAAATCCTCAATCCGAAGAAGCATCTACCAACAACGGATCGAGAAGTTTTACAACAAGAAGGTCCACCCCACAAACATCAAGGCGGGGGACCTCGTGTTACGAAAATTGTCCGTCTCTGATCCAACCAAGAAGAGGAAATTGGCTCCCAACTGGGAAGGCCCATACCGTGTAGTCGAGGCTCTATGCCCTGGCACATACCGACTGGCAGATATGGACGGCCGGCTCATCAGCCGACCCTGGAACGCCGAGCACCTAATGAAGTTCCTGGAAGAGCGAACATAGGTTCTAGCTTGGCTAATGTAAATAAAATCTTTTGTAAGCTTTCATGTGTAAAGGGCCGCTTCAGCGACCCTCCCTATCTTGTATGAAAGAAATCTCTTTTTGTCGAACTCCAAATGCCTCGGCAACTCCGACCTAACACCGGACAATGGGATCGGCACCCGAGTCCTCACTCCGGTATCGTCCCCAACGTCTCGGTAGGTCCGACCCGGCTTCAGGCCAGGGAGTCTTCCTAACGCCCCACGCCGATCCCTCACGGATCGACGAGGCCGAACCTCACCTCCGCCATCGTCCACTACACTATTGGCCAGAGCAAAGAATGAAAAGAATTCTTTATTCATATTCCCTTATTAGTTCAGAAAAAACAAACGAAGACCGTTACAGGACCACTCCACTCATCTCAAACTGGAGGAAGTCGCCATCTTAGGGCCCCTCGGGTCCGACGAAGGGCGGGACCACTCCGACCGAGCGACTAGGAGCCCTCTCCTCGTCATGATGGTCCTTAGGCTCAGCCACGGTTGACACACCAGCCACCGAGCTCTGGGCATCAACTGGTCGCACACGCTCCAGCAACAGCAACGCAGAGGGAACCCCCTCCGCTCGCCGACCCACCGAGGAGGATGCCGAGACACCTAGCATCGTCTTGTAACGGTGTATCTCCATCTTCTTCTCCACAATGACATCGCAAAGTAACCTCTCAGAGGAGGGCCTCTGCACCGATGCACTCGACATGGTATATCCAAGACCAACACTGCCGAGGTTCCGATCCACCATCACCCTCCTCAGCCGGCTCGCCTCCTCACTTAAGGCTTCAGACTTATTCCGATAATAGTTAAAGGCTGCATCAGTGTCACGAGCCCCCTTCGGTAGCGAACCAACGTGGCCTCCAGGGCCTCAACTTTGCTCCGGAGCCACCCCACGTCGGAACGACGGGGGTCCACCTCGGGAAGGGGAGCCGCAACCTACAAGAGAACCAGCCAACTCAAAGCACATAAGCAAGGAGGTTCGGAAATATCCGAGGTCAAAACACTTGGCCAGTCAAAAATCTTTTTTATAAATGGAATCACTTCGTACAAAAAAAATGCGGTGGCCAGTCCGCGGAAGGCAAATACAATCGAGAGATGGAAAAAAGAAAGACAAAACTATACAACTTGTTTTCCCACCTCAGCATCGGCCGGGTTCACAGGGGGGTCGGCAGCCCGGTCATCAACGGGCCCTTCTTCATTAAGGGTCTTCGGTGTCCCCTCGACCTCCATGTCATACTCGAAGTTGGACAGGTCGACGGTCGGGTAGAAGTGCCTCACATGACTGAGGGCCTTTGCATAACACTCGTCCTGGGCCTTGATCACCATCATCTGACCCGCATTCGTCAACTCCTCCTTCTCCTTGGTGAACTTCTTCTTCAAGGAGACCACCCTCTTCCCCGACTCCGCCTCCTTGGCATCAAGCTCGAGCTTCATCTTCTGCTCCCTCTTGTGCGAGCCCTCGAGCTCGATCCGCATCTCCTTCATCTCCCGCTCGCTCTTATCCGCCCGAGCTCGCTTTTGTGCCAGGGCCACTTCGTAGAGGTTCTTTATGTTAGCCCCCTGCACGCAAGCCTGCGACCAACAAACGCAGATAAGAAGAAGACTTCCGCAGTAAAATTGTAACATCTGTCTTTTTTTAATTCCTTAATTATTTGATTTAAATTATTTTTAAATATGTTTCTGAGTATGTTTACCCATATTAATTGACTTTATTAGCATTAGAATGATTAAATTGATATTTTGGGGTAAAAGGGAAAAATTGACAATATAGGAGTTTTGAGATGAGTTTTCTCGGAGGAGACGAATCTGATTTGACCCGAAATTTTTCTGCGGTATTTGTTCATGATAGGGAGTTTAAATTTTCGAGTTATTAAATTATAGTTTGAAGTTGAAAGTATTTTTCAAAAAAAAAATTGCGATATTCGTCTACATACATATTTATATGTATTGCAATCGTTTATAACTATTGATTTTGATTACAATTATGCATAAAAATGCATTTCTAATTCATTTTTACATTGGGAGGAATTTAAGTACATTATGGAGTGATTTCCACAAGAAAAACCCTAGAAATGTTGACTAGAAGGGTATATATATATAATATTATAGTCATATAGGGACTTATAAGCAATTTTCCCATTTTATTTCCTTCTTCATACTCCTTCTCCTCCCCCTCCCACTTCTGTTCGGCAGAGAAGGAAACCCCCAACCGGCCATGACCTAGGGTTTCAAAACCCTAGAAATTCCAACAAATTTTTGAAGAAAAATTGAGGGCCCTAGCTAATTTGGGGGTGCTCTACTCATTTCCGGAGTCCATTTGCAAAGATAAGGCTTGTAAGGTAAGAAATTATGAAGTTTAGTTTATGGAAAAATATGATTTTGAGTTTTAGTGCTAGGAAATGATATAGTAGGGTAATTAGGTGATGCTAGTAATTATAAAGAAGAAAGATTGGTGAGAAATTGAGTGGTTTGTGAGTTATAAATTAATTAGTGTGTTGGCTTTAGAATTTGGATAATAAAAAGAATAATTGATAAGTGTGGATTATAGAAATTGTTGTGTATTAAGGGGAAATAATTTAGAATGGGATTAGTGAGAATTTTATGGAGTTAGAAACCCGTCGGAATCTCAAAAACTACGGGTACACTATTTATGCACGCCGGGTGTTCGGTGAAATGCCCGAGCGAGGTTTAGGTGAAAATTTGATGGGTTCGGAGGTATAATTGAGTTCTATTATTATTATTAACCCAAATTTGTGAGATTAGGAAAAAGAGGATTAAAGAAATTAGAAAATATGAATTTTTCTTATTAGAAAGCCTCCGATCAATAAGGGAGTGTTTGTATTGGGAACCGAATTCGAAATTTATCGATGTAGCTCACCTACGTATGTCATTTGTGACGCGAGGGTGAAGACGGATTCGAATTTGGAGATCCGTAGGTCGAGTTTTGAGTTTTAAGCTAACCGGTTCTGTAATTTTCCAATTAGGTGGAAAAAGTCGAACTTCGACTGACTACAGGACGGACGTGGGACATCGTTTGCTCGATCCATGTAGAACCCCGTATTTTCAAATATTATTTTAATTATTTGAAAATGAACTTTAAATGATTTTGAGTATTTGATAAATATTTTCTAAAACATTTATCTTTCGTACACGTGCAAAACACGTGCAAATGACTTTTTAGAAGTTTGAAAATTTTAGTTTTCCTTATGAAAAATCATTATTTATTATTTGAAAATTATTTAATATTTTTCCAGATTTTTCTGAAATTAATTATGCCTATTTGCAATTTTTGAGAAAAGAAGGACTTATTTGCAAAATTGACATTTTGAGGGTTAGAGTGCAAAATGTATTTGCTGGACATTCCGATCAGCACTTGTTGAGGTTTAAAAATATATTTTTCTATTAGATCCTAATTTAAATGATATTTGGTTTAATTTTCAAGAAAAGGATTATATATGTGAGATGTACTTTTGGAAAGGATTATTTTGTAAAGTGGGAATAAAACCCTAATATTCTATCCGGCATATATAAGAGAAATTCTCTTTCAGCCGTCATTGTAAAAGAATACAGATTTTTGGTGATTTGGATTTTGAAGAACAAAGGAGGATTCTTGGATCTAGCAAGGAGGAGCTTTTGTGGATCTTTTCTTCAAATCAAAGGTGAGTGGATTGTTTTGTTTGTTTTGTTTTGCTTTGCTTTGTTTTGTTTGTCTTGATTGATGAATGATGTAAGATCTTGTTATGCTTGTTTGTGTTCATTATGTCATTATTTTGTTAGTCTCATTGTATGTATGATATGGATCTATTAGTTGATATGGAGGATGAGAACTCTTATTGATATTTGGATCATGTATGAGAAATATTACGATTTGTCGAGGAAATGTGGAATTATGAGATCGTATTGTTGGGAGACATATTAAGAATTTATTGTGTTATGATCAGATAATAAACATCTGGATCTCATGATTGTAGTTCAGATTTTATGATAGTGTTGTGAAGGAAGTTTGATGAGAAAAACCCTAATAGAAAGATTAAGAGTTTGGATCATGAGGATAGGAGATTTAAGTATTTGATTGATTGAATAATGTATCCATGATAGAGATATTTGAGAGTTGTTCATTTGCCTGGATACAAATTAATTTTTGGGATCGTTGGATCTTTGGAAAAAACTCCAGTTTAGTTTTGTGTTCAGACCTATCTTTGGGAATCTGTAGCCGACAGCCGACTGTCTTGCGAAGCAGTCGACTGGTACGAGCCCACTGTGTATTTTTGAGTCTTGAGATTTGTTCGGGACAGTCGACCTAGACTAAGGTCAGTCGACTGATCCTCTGTTTGTGATTTTGTTCAGTCCTTTCGGGACAGTCGACCTATGACCCTTCAGTCGACTCAAATACTTAGATTATTTTGATGAGGACTATTTGTTTTTGTCTCGGGGCAGTCGACTGACTCCTTGGTAAGTCGACTGGTCATGCCTTAGATTATTTTTTGTAAAATGTTGGGATATGTCCTCTGGACAGTCGACTGGTCCTTTATGCAGTCGATTGGTCCTGAAGGATCTTTGTATTTGATTTGAGATATTTTGTTTAGTGTTTGATTTTGAGATGTTCCGTTAAGAACATGATTTTGAGATATTTTGTTGAGCCACTTGTTTAGGGGAAATTTGTTCAGATATTTGTTTTTGAGTCTCTAGAGGAATGTGACCCTAGTATACCGGTGTTGTTCAGTTATTTGTTGAGGCCCATCGAGGCAAACTTTCAGTTATTCAGATTTTTAGTCCGGTAGGGTACACTACTCTAGGAGATTTGTTCAGTAACCCAAATTGATAAGGACAGGCATTAGTAGTGTCATGACGAATGAGAACATGAGTTATGCACCTCAGTATGGCTTTTGATGTAGGATTTAATCTCCTGAATTATCCAAGTAGTTAACTTGTGATGTGTGATTTATCTCCGGAATTATCCAGGCAGTTAACCTGTGATGCGAGATAATTCTCCTGAATTATCCAAGTAATTATTTTGAGATGTGGGATTGAACTACGGAATGATCGGAGTCGAGGCGACGCTTTTGGGGTATTATTGTGATAAGGAATCTATGTTTAGATGTGGGATGATCTCCTGAATTATCCAGGGAAAATACCTGTGATGTGGGATCAATCTCCGGAATGATCAAGCATGGGCAAATTATCATAGTTTATCTTCATCTCTTAGTAGTCATCGTTGTCAGCATGTAGTCATGATGTTTTCTTGAATCACTTTTATGCATTCGGATTTCCTGTTTTTATACACTTGGCTTTTGGATTTGATATCACCCTTTATTCGTTTGGTCGTTACTTCATACTTTAGTGTTTGAGTATTAATTGTTGGATATTATTATTTCAGTTCATTTATGATGTTTTGTTTGATTTGTCACCACTCACACCATTTATGGCTGACCCCATAGTTTTGGGGTTAGGGTTCAACTCTAGCCTCACATGTTGCAGGTTGAATGCTTGAGTGGGCAATTTGAGATTATTGGATTATTTAGTGTTGGTGTAAAATTGTTAAGATATATTTGAGTCATTATTGAGTTGTAAATAAAAGATCAATTTGTGTTGAGATGTTTAGACTTCCGCTGTAATTGTAAAAGTTATTGTTGCAATAAAAGAAAGAAAATTTTAGTGGTGTTTGTTGGTGTTTATTGTTGTATTGAAGTGGATTGCTGGGATTTTGCCACTTATTTTCTAAGCTCTCATATTAGAAATTTGGGGCGCTACAATCCGTCAGGTGAGTATATTGTAATTATAAATATTTTATATTTTGGCCAAATTTCGTGGCTTTTTGATATGTCTTGGAAAAGTTATAGCAAAAATTGATTTTAAAGGAAAATACGGATTTTTTTAGGGGCCCGAAAATGGGTTTTTGAGAAATTTAGTGAAATTAAATATTTTAAGCATATAAAACCTATATTATGGGTTAATGTGATGTGTTGATGTATAAAAACTAAATATATTAAATTATTTATGCATATTTTTACCCCGTGCATGTTTTGTGCATGTTTTTGGGGGTATATAGGCCGATATAGGTAATTTGGTATACACGGAGCTTGGTGTACGGGCTAGTATGCTATGGATGGGTGTTATAAGATGTAATTAGACGAAAGTAGTGATTGTGATCATGTTTTGAAGACCCGTGTAATTATAGTACCCGTTTGTGCATGTTTTGGGGCATATAAGCCCATATAAGTGATTTTACTTATATGAAACCGGATGTATGAGCTAGTATTCTATAATTAGATATTATAAGATTTAATTAGGGGAAACAAGTGGTTTTGGCCCCTTATGATGGGAAATCCGCACGTGTGGTGTTTATTGTAATACATATATATATATGATTATGATGTGTGATGCAATAATTGATGAAATTAATACTTGGGTACATGTTTACATTTTAATTATGTTTGAAATGAATTAATGGGCAATAATATGACATGTTGGTTTATATGATAAATGACTTGGGGTATGTTTATATGGGATTTAATGAAGTAGCGAATAGCATGGTATTCATAATGGGTGATGTTATGGTAAATTAAATAACATGATGGGTTCTATGTTAAATGACATGGTGTATGCATATATATATGATACAACGAGATGATAATCAATATCGTGGACATCGGATGCGCATCAAATGCAAGATAAAAGGTGAGATGGTAAGTGTTAATAAAATGTGTTATTATTTTTGTGAGTAAAGCCAAGGTGTGGCAATTATTGAATTCATAAGTGAAATGCGTGTGTTGATAAAGTAAGCTGAAAAGATGAAATGATTAATGCCAATAATAAATGGTTTTGTTAACCAGTACCTACAGCAATCCTGGGGGTTTGGGCTAGACCTCCTAACGCCCAAGGACCGGCTTGGGAATAGTGGACCCAAACTATGTTTGGGGTGCGTGGATTTTATCGCCCAAGCTATCGGCTTGAGGCCCGGTTTCCCTCGATGACAGCTGTCGCGAGGAAGTACCCAGTTTATCTGGGGCGTGGTTTTTCCCTCCTGGCTATCGGCTGGGAGGAAGTACCCAGTTTACCTGGGGCGTGGTTTTTCCCTCGATGACAGACGTCGCGAGGAAGTACCCAGTTTACCTGGGGCGTGGTTTTCCCTCGCTAGTTCGGCTAGGAGGAAGACGTAGCCTCGGACGAGTAAGACTCTGTATGAGCATCGGACCGCGTGTTTACTGGGCTGTCGACTTTCAGTATGTTGGGATACTGTGGCTCACTGGTCGACAAACTAATAAAATAACTTTGCATGAATAAAAATGTGAATTGTGTGTTGAAAAGAAAGTGGATAGTGAAATGTGAATTGCATGGGAAAAGAAAGTGGATAGTAAATTGTGAATTGTGCGTGGAAAAGAAAGTGGATAGTAAAATGTGAATTTCGTGTGGAAAAGAAAGTGGATAGTGAAATGTGAACTGTGTGTGGGAAAGAAAGTTGTTGTGAATGAAATAAATGTGAAAGAAAATGAGTTATGAGTTAGTATATGAAAAGAAGTGATAAATGCAGTGCGTGATTAATTTAAAATGATAATAATAAAAGAGATGTGTTATCATGAATAATACGAAGTAATTGTATTATGTGTGTGATCATTAAAGTAAATACAGATTGATATGAGTTGTACCTTGGAATTGTGTCAAGGAACTACCCGCCCGCAATTTGTGTGGAAATTGTGGGAACTACCTGCCTTGGCATAATTCGCAGGGTGAGTGGATATAATAGTGGTAATGATTGATAAAAATGAGAAATAAAGTGAAGTGAAGATGATAAGTGATTGAAGTAAATT
Organism: Hemerocallis citrina; assembly: GCA_017893485.1. Classification (NCBI taxonomy): domain Eukaryota; kingdom Viridiplantae; phylum Streptophyta; class Magnoliopsida; order Asparagales; family Asphodelaceae; genus Hemerocallis; species Hemerocallis citrina. Next base: position 83,122,345 of record CM030364.1, on the reverse strand, counting down.
AATAACCAAGCTATCGGCTATGGAATGTGATATGTTGTGGCCCCAGATTGCGTTTGGGGATTTAGTGAAAATGATAATAAGATATATTACTTATAAGAATGAGAATTTCTAAAGTGGTATAATGAGATGGAATAAAGCATGTTTTTGATGTAATAAGTATGAGACTTGAATGAATGTGGCGTTAAGAGAATATAAGCAATTGCAAGAAATAATACTGGATAGGGCATAATAAAATAAATCCCCATATTATGGGATTGGTTATGAAATTGGTTATTAAGAGAGTATGTGTATTATGAGTTCTATTCATACAAATTGTTATTAATGAAAAGAGTAATAACATACAAATGGTTATAATACTATTGTGACGATACTTGTGGAAGAATGACTATTGGGTTAGAGTAGTTAAATTGAAAAGTAATGGATGGTATGTGCATTCGTACTATACGGATGTCGAATAAGCATGTATATATATATATATACGAGGTTGATGTGAAGTATATTATGAAATGTGGGAAGTTATGGATAATTAAAGAGTTGAATGCAGGTTTGGCAGAGTATTTGATATGTCATTGTATTGACGATGTGGTTGTATTCAAGATTCAGGTTGCCTTATTTTAATTTGGCATTCGTAGTTTAATTTATTTTCTTTATACTATTTTAATTTGTTGTTTGATTAATAATTATACTCACACCAGAAATGGCTAACCCCTTAGTGTTTGGAGGGTTAGGGAAGTCTGAGGACTACCCTAGATCCCTCACTGTTGCAGGTTCTCATCAGTGCAGAGGTGAGGCGTGGATTGATAGTATAACTTTTTATTTTAAAAATTTGTATTTTTTTAGTTATAGGAATAGTGAAATCTATGATTTAAATTGTATTATGGGTGTATAAGCATGTATATGACGATGATGAGTATAGTGTGAGGTGGTGTGGTATGTTTGTGACCCGTACCCACCTCGCTGTGGAGTACCGAGCTCTGTGGTAGGTTTTACAAATATTTTTCTAAAAATTTACTTCGTTTTTCAAAGAAATTTATAGTTTTTGATTGATATTTAATAATCCGTTATGAGTTTGGCCCCCAGAGCATTATATTATATTGCCTGTATGTTTCTGCTCATTTTGGCCTGGGGGGCCCGTGAATTGATTGGATGTATTGTGAGCTACGGAATTTTGAGCAGAATTCCGTAAGCTTTTTGTGTTTCGGGGCAAAATTTACAGGGGAGACTCTGTCAAAATTTTTCCTGAAATATAACTTTCTTAGTTTATGATTAAAGTGATATAGAAATTGATAGAATTGAATTTGGAGACTTAGTTTTCAAAAAAAAATAAAATTGGGGTGTTACAGTTTGGTATCAGAGCCTAGGTTAACTAGAAAATTGTTAAACCTAGTGATCTTGCCATGTGAGTATGGGTTCATTATCGTTTAGTTGGAGATAGAGAGTGTATTTTATGTGGGTGTTTTGTTGAAGAATGGATTCTATCGTGGAATGGTGTGGTCCCCATTAGACTTTGGTCTAACCTTGAGTCAGCATTTCCTTTCATGACCCTGCATATGGGTTGATTTCTGTAGAAATCCCAGTGTGAATTTGCGCACTATTGGAGTAGTATAGTAAATTGATTGTTGTGTGCCGTAAGGGGTTATTCCCTGGAGATTTTGGGTGGATCCTATGGGCGTATGTCTTATAGGTGTATATTTCTAGACCGAGGAGTGATGTGTGATTCTTGTTTATCCTATATTTGGGGAGATTGATTAGTTGTGAAGGCCTTATGTATAGTTGGGGTGTGGTGCAGGGAGGATTCGGGTGAGACAGCCCGATGAAACCCAATTTTGATTGTATGTAATGCCTTGGATGATGAAAATTATGCCGTTGGGGTTCAGTGGAAGTATCTAAGGCGAAGATTGAAATTGTTGATGTAGTTTGCCAAGTTTCTAATATATTCGAAGAGGTTCTTGGTCCCCTATCTTGGTGAGCTCTGGAGTTCAAGGTTGATTTGATATTTGGTATGACTCATAATTCTAAATCAGCTCGTGTTATAACACTTTAGGAATGGGGAGAGATGAAAGAGGATTTGAGGTGGTGTTTTTGGAAAATGTTATCAGTTTAAGTGAGATGCCGTACGGCGTGTCGGTAGTTTTGTAACAAAGAAGGTAGTTCACCGAGAAGGTGTATGGAGTAAGGTGACTATTAAGTATTCATTGTTGAGAATAGATAATTTGTTGGATTAGTTGCGTGGAGCACCATTAATTTCATGGCTAGAGTTGCACACCGAGTACCGTCAGATAATCCTTGAAGAGGAAAGTATTCCCGGAATTGCTTTTCATACTCGGTATGAATTACATAAGTTCTCCGTGATGTCTTTTGGGCTGGTGAACGCCCTTGTAGTTTTCATGAATTTGATGAATTGGACCTTTCACCCATATATTAACAGGGTGTGATTGTATTCTTAGATGAGGTTTGGTGCATTTTTGCTGAATGGAGGGGCATAGATGGCACCTCATAACTGAGTTGTAGACTTGTTGGGACTAGAAGAGGTATGAAAAGTCTGTAGATTGTCATTTTAGGGGCGAGAAGTGTGAATTTTGGGACACGTTGTGTCTGTTGAAGACGTAATTGTGGATCAGAAAGAAATTTTAAAAAGTTGAAAAGACGGGAAATAACCCCCGGATGTGTTGGAACTTCAAAGTTTCTTGGTTTTAAGTGGCTATTATCGGAGGTTTATTCTTCGGTTTTCTCTTATTGTTGTAGCGATAACTCATTTTATCATAAAGAATGAGCCGTTGGTATGATCCGAACCGCATGGAGAGATATTTTCAAGAATTAAAGGAAGATTAACGACAGCTCATGTTTTGATCATCCCGAGAAGGGAGTGCATGTAGTACAGGATCAGGTGCAGTTTGATGCATGAAGGAAAGCTTGTGGCTTATACATTGAGGCAGTTGTGGTTATACGGGGTGCGTAAATTACGCAGATTTGAAATTAGTGAGAGTAGGGCACGTATTGAAGGTGTTGAGAAAGTAGTTTTTCAGAAAATAGTTTTAACTTTTTCTGTGATCGTAAGAGTTTGAACACTTGTTCTGCAAATAATTTTAGCAGGAGGCAATAAACGTGGCTTGAGTACCTTGGTAGCTTGGTATGGAAATAAAATACCACCCGGGGAAGAAATAAGGTGATGAATGCTGTAAATGGAAAGAAGGTTTTGGTCTTAATGACGTCCCAGGAGTGGACAACATTAAATTCATTAGATCCATTTGATCTTATTTTAGTAGTTGAGGTTGATCCGACCTTAGATATTGGTAGTTTATCAATACAGTTGTCTATCCTACAGTTGACCAGTCAAGCATGAATTCAAAAAAAATTTGTTTGTGACCGAGAATGCATACCCGAATTCTGGATGGGATTAATGAGTGTAATGCAGATTGGTCAGTAGGCAGTAGGAAATTCTTGTTATTATCGTAGATTTGGTGTTCTGGATGAGGACGGCTTGTAGTAGTGGGTGATGGAGAATATTTTAGTGGCCCGGAACAAGGAAGAATATTAATTATCAGGTGAGCATGGATAAGCCTCTTTTGAGGTGTGTAGTCGGCAAAAGAAAAAGTGACGCAGATCAGCGGCGAAAGCCTCAGGAAGTTAGAAATTGGAGATTGGGTATTCTTAAAGGTATCCCTTGTCCATGGAATACGCCGTTATAGAAATTGGAAAAAAGTTAGACCCGAGGTATGATGGCCCTTCAGAGTTATAAAAAGAATTGGAATTGTGATATATTGTTTGAAGAGTATCTTTGAGATATCGGGCATTCTTGATGTATTTCTTGTTTCTATGTCGAGGAAGTGTGAAGGATCTATCTCAAGTGGTGGAGCTGTGGTAGATTGAAGTCCAGCTAGATGTGATATTGGATGTGACATATCCTATCAAACTAGTGGTTATTGTAAATCGATAGTGCGGTGACCTGACGACAAGTTATTCAATTGTTAAGGGTGCAATGAAGTACTGATGCTGATAATGTATCCGGAAATCCTAGGAAATGGTGGGAAGGAGGTATCTTGAATTTGTTTGAGGAGATTTCTTAAGCCCCATAGCTCGAGGACGAGCTTCTTTTGAGGTGTGTAGAATGTAACATCTGTCTTTTTTTAATTCCTTAATTATTTGATTTAAATTATTTTTAAATATGTTTCTGAGTATGTTTACCCATATTAATTGACTTTATTAGCATTAGAATGATTAAATTGATATTTTGGGGTAAACGGGAAAAATTGACAATATAGGAGTTTTGAGATGAGTTTTCTCGGAGGAGACGAATCTGATTTGACCCGAAATTTTTCTGCGGTATTTGTTCATGATAGGGAGTTTAAATTTTCGAGTTATTAAATTATAGTTTGAAGTTGAAAGTATTTTTCAAAAAAAAAAATTGCGATATTCGTCTACATACATATTTATATGTATTGCAATCGTTTATAACTATTGATTTTGATTACGATTATGCATAAAAATGCATTTCTAATTCATTTTTACATTGGGAGGAATTTAAGTACATTATGGAGTGATTTCCACAAGAAAAACCCTAGAAATGTTGACTAGAAGGGTATATATATATAATATTATAGTCATATAGAACTTATAAGCAATTTTTCCATTTTATTTCCTTCTTCATACTCCTTCTCCTCCCCCTCCCACTTCTGTTCGGCAGAGAAGGAAACCCCCAACCGGCCATGACCTAGGGTTTCAAAACCCTAGAAATTCCAACAAATTTTTGAAGAAAAATTGAGGGCCCTAGCTAATTTGGAGGTGCTCTACTCATTTCCGGAGTCCATTTGCAAAGATAAGGCTTGTAAGGTAAGAAATTATGAAGTTTAGTTTATGGAAAAATATGATTTTGAGTTTTAGTGCTAGAAAATGATATAGTAGGGTAATTAGGTGATGCTAGTAATTATAGAGAAGAAAGATTGGTGAGAAATTGAGTGGTTTGTGAGTTATAAATTAATTAGTGTGTTGGCTTTAGAATTTGGATAATAAAAAGAATAATTGATAAGTATGGATTATAGAAATTGTTGTGTATTAAGGGGAAATAATTTAGAATGGGATTAGTGAGAATTTTATGGAGTTAGAAACCCGTCGGAATCTCAAAAACTACGGGTATACTATTTATGCACACCGGGTGTTCGGTGAAATGCCCGAGCGAGGTTTAGGTGAAAATTTGATGGGTTCGGAGGTATAATTGAGTTCTATTATTATTATTAAGCCAAATTTGTGAGATTAGGAAAAAGAGGATTAAAGAAATTAGAAAATATGAATTTTTCTTATTAGAAAGCCTCTGATCAATAAGGGAGTGTTTGTATTGGGAACCGAATTCGAAATTTATCGATGTAGCTCACCTACGTATGTCATTTGTGAAGCGAGGGTGAAGACGGATTCGAATTTGGAGGTCCGTAGGTCGAGTTTTGAGTTTTAAGCTAACCGGTTCTGTAATTTTCCAATTAGGTGGAAAAAGTCGAACTTCGACTGGCTACAGGACGGACGTGGGACATCGTTTGCTCGATCCGTCAGGTGAGTATATTGTAATTATAAATATTTTATATTTTGGCCAAATTTCGTGGCTTTTTGATATGTCTTGGAAAAGTTATAGCAAAAATTGATTTTAAAGGAAAATACGGATTTTTTTAGGGGCCCGAAAATGGGTTTTTGAGAAATTTAGTGAAATTAAATATTTTAAGCATATAAAACCTATATTATGGGTTAATGTGATGTGTTGATGTATAAAAACTAAATATATTAAATTATTTATGCATATTTTTACCCCGTGCATGTTTTGTGCATGTTTTTGGGGGTATATAGGCCGATATAGGTAATTTGGTATACACGGAGCTTGGTGTACGGGCTAGTATGCTATGGATGGGTGTCATAAGATGTAATTAGACGAAAGTAGTGATTGTGATCATGTTTTGAAGACCCGTGTAATTATAGTACCCGTTTGTGCATGTTTTGGGGCATATAAGCCCATATAAGTGATTTTACTTATATGAAACCGGATGTATGAGCAAGTATTCTATAATTAGATATTATAAGATTTAATTAGGGGAAACAAGTGGTTTTGGCCCCTTATGATGGGAAATCCGCACGTGTGGTGTTTATTGTAATACATATATATATATGATTATGATGTGTGATGCAATAATTGATGAAATTAATACTTGGGTACATGTTTACATTTTAATTATGTTTGAAATGAATTAATGGGCAATAATATGACATGTTGGTTTATATGATAAATGACTTGGGGTATGTTTATATGGGATTTAATGAAGTAGCGAATAGCATGGTATTCATAATGGGTGATGTTATGGTAAATTAAATAACATGATGGGTTCTATGTTAAATGACATGGTGTATGCATATATATATGATACAACGAGATGATAATCAATATCGTGGACATCGGATGCGCATCAAATGCAAGATAAAAGGTGAGATGGTAAGTGTTAATAAAATGTGTTATTATTTTTGTGAGTAAAGCCAAGGTGTGGCAATTATTGAATTCAGAAGTGAAATGTGTGTGTTGATAAAGTAAGCTGAAAAGATGAAATGATTAATGCCAATAATAAATGGTTTTGTTGACCAGTACCTACAACAATCCTGGGGGTTTGGGCTAGACCTCCTAACGCCCAAGGACCGGCTTGGGAATAGTGGACCCAAACTATGTTTGGGGTGCGTGGATTTTATCGCCCAAGCTATCGGCTTGAGGCCCGGTTTCCCTCAATGACAGACGTCGCGAGGAAGTACCCAGTTTATCTGGGGCGTGGTTTTTCCCTCCTGGCTATCGGCTGGGAGGAAGTACCCAGTTTACCTGGGGCGTGGTTTTTTCCTCGATGACAGACGTCGCGAGGAAGTACCCAGTTTACCTGGGGCGTGGTTTTTCCCTCGCTAGTTCGGCTAGGAGGAAGACGTAGCCTCGGACGAGTAAGACTCTGTGTGAGCATCGGACCGCGTGTTTACTGGGCTGTCGGCTTTCAGTATGTTGGGATACTGTGGCTCACTGGTCGACAAACTAATAAAATAACTTTCCATGAATAAAAATGTGAATTGTGTGTGGAAAAGAAAGTGGATAGTGAAATGTGAATTGCGTGGGAAAAGAAAGTGGATAGTAAATTGTGAATTGTGCGTGGAAAAGAAAGTGGATAGTAAAATGTGAATTTCGTGTGGAAAAGAAAGTGGATAGTGAAATGTGAACTGTGTGTGGGAAAGAAAGTTGTTGTGAATGAAATAAATGTGAAAGAAAATGAGTTATGAGTTAGTATATGAAAAGAAATGATAAATGCAGTGCGTGATTAATTTAAAATGATAATAATAAAAGAGATGTGTTATCATGAATAATACGAAGTAATTGTATTATGTGTGTGATCATTAAAGTAAATACAGATTGATATGAGTTGTACCTTGGAATTGTGTCAAGGAACTACCCGCCCGCAATTTGTGTGGAAATTGTGGGAACTACCTGCCTTGGCGTAATTCGCAGGGTGAGTGGATATAATAGTGGTAATGATTGATAGAAATGAGAAATAAAGTGAAGTGAAGATGATAAGTGATTGAAGTAAATTAATAACCAAGCTATCGGCTATGGAATGTGATATGTTGTGGCCCCAGATTGCGTTTGGGGATTTAGTGAAAATGATAATAAGATATATTACTTATAAGAATGAGAATTTCTAAAGTGGTATAATGAGATGGAATAAAGCATGTTTTTGATGTAATAAGTATGAGACTTGAATGAATGTGGTGTTAAGAGAATATAAGCAATTGTAAGAAATAATACTGGATAGGGCATAATAAAATAAATCCCCATATTATGGGATTGGTTATGAAATTGGTTATTAAGAGAGTATGTGTATTATGAGTTGTATTCATACAAATTGTTATTAATGAAAAGAGTAATAACATACAAATGGTTATAATACTATTATGACGATACTTGTGGAAGAATGACTAGTAGTTAAATTGAAAAGTAATGGATGGTATGTGTATTCGTACTATACGGATGTCGAATAAGCATGTATATATATATATATACGAGGTTGATGTGAAGTATATTATGAAATGTGGGAAGTTATGGATAATTAAAGAGTTGAATGCAGGTTTGGCAGAGTATTTGATATGTCATTGTATTGACGATGTGGTTGTATTCAAGATTCAGGTTGTCTTATTTTAATTTGGCATTCGTTAGTTTAATTTATTTTCTTTATACTATTTTAATTTGTTGTTTGATTAATAACTATACTCACACCAGAAATGGCTAACCCCTTAGTGTTTGGGGGGTTAGGGAAGTCTGAGGACTACCCTAGATCCCTCACTGTTGCAGGTTCTCATCAGTGCAGAGGTGAGGCGTGGATTGATAGTATAACTTTTTATTTTAAAAATTTGTATTTTTTTAGTTATAGGAATAGTGAAATCTATGATTTAAATTGTATTATGGGTGTATAAGCATGTATATGACGATGATGAGTATAGTGTGAGGTGGTGTGGTATGTTTGTGACCCGTACCCACCTCGCTGTGGAGTACCGGGCTCTGTGGTAGGTTTTACAAATATTTTTCTAAAAATTTACTTCGTTTTTCGAAGAAATTTATAGTTTTTTATTGATATTTAATAATCCGTTATGAGTTTGGCCCCCAGAGCATTATATTATATTGCCTGTATGTTTCTGCTCATTTTGGCATGGGGAGCCCGTGAATTGATTGGATGTATTGTGAGCTACGGAATTTTGAGCAGAATTCCGTAAGCTTTTTGTGTTTCGGGGCAAAATTTACAGGGGAGACTCTGTCAAAATTTTTCCTGAAATATAACTTTCTTAGTTTATGATTAAAGTGATATAGAAATTGATAGAATTGAATTTGGAGACTTAGTTTTCAAAAAAAAAAAAATTGGGGTGTTACAAAAATTAACAAGGGGGATAGGGTCGACGAGCTTACCAGCACGGTGGCCTGCGCCAGGCGCGTGAACGCCACCTCCACGGGCTCGCTCTGCATCTCCTTGCGGTCTCGAGGGGTTGCCAACTTTTCCACCACCTCAACAGCCTGGGCCTCCTCGGTCAGACAGTCCCCCATCCGAACCGACCAATCCGGTGCCCACCGTTGCCGCAACATCACCACCACCGGGTCCTCTTCCTCGACCTCGACCAAGGGACCTTTCCCCTTGTCAAGATCGGATGCCTTCGCTTGGCCCTGGCCCTTCGAAATAGCCACCCCCTTGCTCGTCTCCGAGCGAGTCCTCTTGGTCCTCGGCTCGAGCTGGGCCTCCGAGACGGCTAGGGACGACTCCCTCGGCCTCTTCGCACCCCCTCCTTCCTCGGCCTTCTTCTGCTTCTCGGCGAGCCTGCGAGCCTTGATCGATTCGGGATCCATACCTGCAAGAAGATCCAGTAAGGACAATGAGCACGGAGGAATAACAAGACCAAGAGAAAACAAACAACTACATAGAAATAACGGCTGGGCTCAGTCCGACGCTCGCCAGGTGACCCTCGGTCACCTTCGTCCAACTGATACTGTGTGACAGACGGAGGAGCTCGACGAACCTCCACTCTCGGCCGTTAGGTCCCTCGGCCTCGGCGCTTTGTAACTCGGCTTAAAGTGGTTCCATCGAGTAGGGATGTTCCAAGGCTCCTCACTCCGGATCACCAGATATTTTTTCTTCCACTCCTTGATAGAGTCCGGGTGACCGTGGACGACCCTCCCCTTACTCCGGGGCGAAATGTAGTAAACACCCTCAGCCGACGAGCTGATCAGCAACATCGCTCGGAACACATTCAGCCGTAGGGGTACCTTCTGCTCCTCGCACATCAGCACGAAGTAGATGATCTGCTTCCAGGAGTTCGGCCCGTACTGCATCGGTGCCAAGGACGCCCAGTTCAACACCTCCCGAACAAACGGGTGGATTGGCAGCCTCAGTCCGGAGATGAAGGCATCCACGGGGAAGACGCAATACCAATCAGGCAGGGGGTCGGTCGGGCGAAGGGTAGAGCTCGACAACATGAGCTCGTAGCTGGACCCTATGTGGTACGCCAACTGCAGAGCCTCCAAGTCACCAGCCTCCAAAACGGACGGAAGTGTGTCCATCTTCACCCTCTTCCGGCTCGGTGACGATGGCTGGACCCCAAAAAGCTCCTTATCAGAAAGGTCGTCGGGGTACCGACGGAACGGCTTCGGTTGTACAGGCGACCCTGTCTTCAAGTTACGGTAAACAGGCGCCTGGCTCGAGCCACCGGCCCTCGACCCCTTCTTCTTCGGAGCCCTCTTCTTCTTGGCCCCTTCCGGCGAGGGGGTAGACAATCGCCCCAGACCGGTCGGCATGGAACTCGAGCCCACACCCAAACCTGTGGATCTCCCTCCCGCACCTCCTATCTGAGCCCCTTCGGCTTCACCCCCTTCGGGGCCACCCTCCTCTTCGGAAGCCAACTCTAGAACCTGGACTTCGTCCGAACTGCCGCTCCCCTCCTCAGATTCGCTGCTCTCCACCACAAAAGGCTTTCGAGATCGCAACGGCCTCACATTATACACTGGTTCCTCCTCGCCTACCGGCTCCTCCCACGAAATCGAATCGGAAGGCTCCACATTATGTACAGACTCCCCCTCAGGCACGGGCTCCTCCCACGAAGTCGATTTGGAGGCGGGTTTCACTTCCCCCCTAGACGTCGACGCTGACGAGCCAGACTGAGCCCTGTCCATCTGTGCCTAAACTAAACAGACTTACCAACTAACCTGGGGTCGCTTCGGAAGAACGAGTCTGGTGCAGCAAACTGTAGGGACGAGCGCTGAAGTGTTTGAAGATTTTTTGAAAAAGAAAGAAGCGAGAAAGAAGTGGGCGATAGGGGGAGAGGTGGGGACATTTATAGAGGATGAAAACGACTCCTCGATTTCCGCAATTACTGTTCACCGATTGACGTGTAACTGCCGCCTGGAAGATCGCGCCACGTCCTCGAAACGTGCGCTGCTGACGTCACCCAGTGCCAGGCTGGCAGCCAGACACAGGGGTCGGTTCGGATGAAGTGTTCGGCGGAGAAAATATTTTACTTAAGATTTAAGGCACCGTCCTTCGACAGACGCCCCGGGCTCCAGAGCTCGGTCGGCTCCCCTCTCACCCGCGAGCAGCCCGGGGCTTACGGCCTCTGCAGTCGAAACCCTGAACTGTTCGAGGGTGGGACAGAAGCCACCATCGCCTGGAGCCCTATCGGAAAGCAGATCGGCCCACCTCCAGTCGGAGACGACCCATTTATCCGAGGCTCTTCAGCCCCAGGTCCGGAATACGGTTGATACCCCTCTCGGGCCAAACAACCGTGTCAGGGTCGTCTGACCCGAAAAAGGATCCAGACGGCAAAGCCACCACCAATCTGAGGCTCCTTATCTATCGGTACGGATTTCGGTCATTACCCCTCTCGCCCTGATCTCCCCTAGATCTGGCTATCGTATTAGGGCCATCAGATCCAAGAGAAGATCCGGGCGGCAGAGTAACCACCTCTCCGACACGACCAGGGTTAAAATTTTGCAAGAGACCGACGTCCGCCGAAGCAGACACCTCTGATGGCCAATGGACCACCCTTGCTGCGATCAAACCCGCTGTGGGGGGAGGGGTACTTATAGCCTCCCCCATAGACCGGCCATTATGACATTGGGAAAGCCAATCGACGGAAGCTCATGCACTATGCATTTATTAGGCGGCACCATTAATGCGCCTAGGAAATTGGAACATTGCACCGATCCCGGAGCGCCTTCAATGCTCCGCATAGACGGCGGGCCACCCCGCTCAAACATTCTAAGGCACCACGGCTCGCCATCACCCTTGCCGACCCGTAATCCCTCGCCAGCTCGAGGTTCGGTCTAGCACCAGGGTACTCTTCTCAGGAAGTCTCAACGGCTCTCCATCACCCTTGCCGACCCATAATCCCTCGAAAGCTTGAGGTTCGGTCTAGCACCAGGGTAGTCTTCTCAGGAAGACTCAACGGCTCGCCATCACCCTTGCCGACCCATAATCTCTCGAAAGCTCGAGGTTCGGTCTAGCACCAGGGTAGTCTTCTCAGGAAGACTCAACGGCTCGCCATCACCCTTGCTGACCCATAATTCCTCGAAAGCTCGAGGTTCGGTCTAGCACCAGGGTAGTCTTCTCAGGAAGACTCAACGGCTCGCCATCACCCTTGCCGACTCATAATCCCTCGAAAGCTCGAGGTTCGGTCTAGCACCAGGGTAATCTTCTCAGGAAGACTCAACGGCTCGCCATCACCCTTGCCGACCCATAATCCCTCGAAAGCTCGAGGTTCGGTCTAGCACCAGGGTAGTCTTCTCAGGAAGACTCAACGGCTCGCCATCACCCTTGCCGACCCATAATCCCTCGAAAGCTCGAGGTTCGGTCTAGCACCAGGGTAGTCTTCTCAGGAAGACTCAATGGCTCGCCATCACCCTTGCCGACTCATAATCCCTCGAAAGCTCGAGGTTCGGTCTAGCACCAGGGTAGTCTTCTCAGGAAGACTCAACGGCTCGCCATCACCCTTGCTGACCCATAATCCCTCGAAAGCTCGAGGTTCGGTCTAGCACCAGGGTAGTCTTCTCAGGAAGACTCAACGGCTCGCCATCACCCTTGCCGACTCATAATCCCTCGAAAGCTCGAGGTTCGGTCTAGCACCAGGGTAATCTTCTCAGGAAGACTCAACGGCTCGCCATCACCCTTGCCGACCCATAATCTCTCGAAAGCTCGAGGTTCGGTCTAGCACCAGGGTAGTCTTCTCAGGAAGACTCAACGGCTCGCCATCACCCTTGCCGACCCATAATCCCTCGAAAGCTCGAGGTTCGGTCTAGCACCAGGGTAATCTTCTCAGGAAGTCTCAACGGCTCGCCATCACCCTTGCCGGCCCATAAACCCTCGCCAGCTCGAGGTTCGTTCTAGCATCAGGACAGCCCCCTCATGAAGGCCCAGCGATTCGCCATCCCATTTCTACAACCATAAACACTCCTCCACGGCTAGCTCCCGCACCCCCGCAGGAGTGGGGGGCTTGTGTGGTAGGGTAAAAATGGCCGGGAGCCCAACCAGGGCCCAGGACAGCTCTCGCTCAAAAATGGGAAAAACAACAATCTGGCTCGGCTTCGAACCACTACAGGGTCGGCACCGAACCGCAAGTTCACCCCCACAGAACTGGTCTCCTCGTATCCGACGAGCCACGATGGCCCTCGGCCTCCGATCCGCGACAGCCGCACGGGCCGTCCGCCCAGTCTGGCGAGGAATGAGGATGACCTGGCACAACCTAGGCCATCCGATTCCCCCCAGAAGCACAGGAGCCCCATGATCAGCCATGTCAGCTCCAAATACCACCTAGGGCTTTGCCACGTCAGCCCTATACCACTCTTGACACTGCCACGCCCGCCCTAAACCCCCTGGGCCTCCTGCCACGTCAGGCCCATGGACTTTCGGGTCCAGACCCGACCCCCAAGCGGATCCAAACCCGGTTGAAATTCCCTATAAATACCAGACCCTCACCCACCTTTTCAGGTAATCAATCTTTTGCCACCCAAATTTTCCTAGTTATTGCTACTCTCACAGAGACTGACTAAATCGTCGGAGGGTCCGCCGCCGGGATAAACCCCGGTGTTTCAGGACCGTCTGCAGGTACTCGAGGCGAGGCAATCCGAGCCGATCCTCAAGCGCCGAAGCGAGCCTCCCGCTCGTCGTCTCGTGCCGCACTCTTCCCTCATTACAAATTGAGTCCGAACTCACACCTGGTGCATCCACACTGCGACCAAAAACAAACCGCATCAGTTAGTTTGGTACACTTGCCATGTGTAACATACACACATCTAACCTAATAAAAATCAATAATAAAATTTGTATGAAGAGTGTGCACACACATTGACTACACGTGCACGTGTTTCTCCCCATGGTTGAGAATGAGGGAGAGTGGTGTGAGTTAGTGGGAAGTGGGGAGTTATTTTAGGAAGTGGGGAGTTATTTTGACCACATAATTTTCCTATAAATAGTCCATATTTTTGTCATGAACAACACAACTCAAAAATAAAAAAAAGAAAGAAAGATGGAGAAGAGCTGTGGGTTGTGCTAGGAAGAGGCCGACCATTTTTGAGGGAGCTTGGAGCTTTGGAGCATTATTTTCTAGCAGTTCTACTACTAGGAATTCTACATTTGAGGGGAGTGGTTCTTCAACTTTCTAATATAGTTTTATTAGTAGAATACTTGACATGTGTGAATTGTTAGATGCATGATAACTTATATAGATTGAACATTCATATTTAGATTATTTTGTTGATTGAATGTGTGAAATCATGATATGTTTGATTTAGGGGCATTTTCATAAGGTTCTGTTTTGAATTCTAGTTGCACTTCAAAAAATCATAACTATTAAACTAGATAGAATGTAGAGCTAAAATTTTTATAGAAGCATCTCATATATGTCAATAATTTCTCCTTAAAATGTCATAATATTTGGATGTCTTTTACTATTTTAATAAAATCCAAATTTAGGACTGGTTGGCAGTTGGCTAGTTGCTGGAAACTTTTATACATTTCGGATTTTGATCATTTCGACATCTTAGATGCAGTATGTTTAGAAAAGTCAAAACTAATAACTTGAAGTAGACTCGCTAACCTTTCTTTAGAGTTTAAGAAATCAATTTTTCATGAAGAATTGAATTTATAATGAATTTTACAAGATTGAACAGTGGTAGTTTGTATAACATTTTGACCCTGTAGTAGATTTCGAAGAATTCAGGGTTATAGACTTAATATTTTGGAGAAACTTATAACTACGAAGTTATATTAGACTTTTATACCTTTAATTTGATCTGAAGAACACAAAATTTTATGAAGTATAGAATTTTCTATGATTTTTACAAGTAGCATGAACTGCAGTTTTCGAATTTTGAACTTACTGCTTGGCAAATGAATTTAGACGAAGTAATTGAGGATGAATTTAGATGATCTTAACTACAAAGTTGTAGTAGACTCATTTATGATTTCTATGAAACTAATAAATCTACTTTTTTGAGTAGTATTGGAATTTATATGATTTTTTTCAATACCATTGGGTTTATGTCTTTTATCTAATTGTCCTAAAACTTTAACCACTTATAAAATTAGATTTAAAAATTGGAATGTTAGTAAGATGTACCTTATAAGGAATTAAGAGGTAATTAAAGGATGAAGTTGGAATGTTAAACATGTGATGTTTATAAGGGTTTTAACTCATCAAGTGTTATTGAATATTTCTATAAGAAGTTGGTTACTTTATGATTGATGATACCAAAGAGAATTAACACAAGAAGATAAAAGATGTTTAATGAATGGAATTTTTTATATGAGGTTAGATGTAACCTATGTAATCTTTTTTGAGATGATTGCTTTTTCTTGAGTGAGCGGGACACAGAATATCGGCAGTTGTGATAAATGAATTTTTGAGATGTAACCAGTGTGGGTTGACTTTCTTTTTGAGAGGTAACCAGTGTGGGCTAACATTCTCAGTATTTTGGTTTAAGTCCGGTGGAAAAGCTAAACTCTAGGTTTCGTTAACTGTAACTTAAACCTAAAGTCACGCACTAGTAGGAGATGTGATGAAACTTAGGTAAACGTAAGTGGGGTGCCTCTATATAGTCTAACGGTGGACTCTAGGACTATAGACCTAGTTTGACGGTGGACCCCGGGACTGTGGTTGCTTACGAGGTGAGACGAGCCTTAATTAAATCCGGAACTACGCTTGATCTGATGGTGGACTCCAGGTTCATGAATAGTCAGGCGGATGGGAGGCACATCACCAATGTATATGTATATACTGGGATTAGAGGGGCACTTGCAGGATGTTCGCATGACGAGGATTCTGTATAGTTTGATGGTGGACTCTGAGACTGGAATCCATACTCGTGGAATGTCTAAACCTTTCTTTTGTTACCGTAGTAGGTTTTGCATGGCGAGGGATTGAACCCTATAATGAGGAGTATGATAAGGGCTTGCACTCGGACCTCTGTAGTATGAGATGCATAAAATCCGAACAAGTATGCATTAGTATCATCGTAGTGTAATGTCTGTATTAGGCCTTAAGTCATATCATATACTGACACGACTGGGATAGTCAATTTTTTTGTTTGTATCCAAGATTGTGTTTCTTAAAGTAGAAGAATTGTTGTATTATAGCATTGCGTCAGTTGTATGCAGCTGACGTGCCCAATGTTTCCTAGTTGCAGGATTGGACTTGGCATGGACTTGAAGTCACTATGTTGAGTTGTCTCAATATTGAAGGATTTGTTATTATTGTAGATTTTATTGTATTCATTTAATTCCGCCGTGTTGTTGTAAAGAACATTGTTGTAAATAAAAGTTTTAAACTCCTTGTAAATTTGTACGAATTTGAAGTAAAAGATCTTGTTGTGCTATGAATTACATGTGTTTGGAATTTGGGGCATTACAATTGTTGTATTGAGAAGTGGAGTTCGAAGTGAGTTTTAATTGGCTCTTGCACTTGGACATTTAGGGGGGGTTGTTGGCTTGATCACCCCAAAGTTTCGTTGACGCAGGGTTTCTTTTGTTGGTGGTGATGTTTGTGCATACCAAGTGTTTGATGAAATGTCTACCCCATTGCGCCCACCAAGTGTTCGTTGATTTGTCTAGCCCATTGCATTCACCAAGTGTCTGTTGATTTGTTTATCATCACTGAACCGTTCTTTCATTGGCCGGGCATTGTAACATTTGCCCATTTTTTTCGATCGACCGTTCCACTACTAGGGTACTGTTTTTACTGATTTAGGTGAAGTGTAATCCGACCGCTGGATCTTATGGACGGCTAAGATATTGCCACGTGGCAATTTGGTCTTGAGGGTTCTATGAATAGAAGTTGATTTCACCCCCTCTCCCTCATTTACTTCATTCACTTTCTCTCTTTAGAAAATTTTGAGAGTTTTTCTCTCTAGAAGTTGTTGTGTTTTACTGGGCAGTGGTGGTGGTTTGTTTGGTGTTCGACGACGGTGCTAGTTGTAGTTGTAGATTCGGTGTTTTCATTACTTTGATTAAGTAACCTTCTCACGATCGTTGTTCATTATGTCTAGCATTATGTTGATCAGTTCCTCTTCTACATTGGTTAGTCTAAATGTATACGACAGTGTTGAGTCTAGCCATTTCACTAGAGGGGAGAAAGGGAGTAATGTAGCCGGTCTCCACCGTTGTGGAGATGATCGTTGAGCTTGAAAGAGATAGGGGATGTGCACTTAAGACCCCATCGTTCTTAGTCCCTGAACTGATTAGGGAGTACTATGTAGTTGACGGAGATTTCCTCAGGAGTGACATAGAGTATGTCAAGCCGGACTCTGTTCACACTACTGAGGCTGAAAATGTCTCCACTATCCTTAAACGAGAAGAGCTTGCCGGGACTTCCGGTAATTCTATCCGATACGCTGTCTTCCTAATCCTCTTCAGTATTTTATATGGTCCTATGTACCTTGGAGCTAACTTTCCTCCTTTCCCAAATCGGATCACTCCCTTCGTCAGAGATACCTTCAAGAAGACAAAGTCACCTCCCAAATCCCTTCTTCGATTATCTGCATAGCTCTTTTGTCTGCTTTATGCCTCGACCAGTCTCTTCCAGATCAATTCTATTTTCTCCGAAGTTTGTTGTACTATCTTCGGCCCGTACATCTGCCTTTCTCCCACTTCATACCAACACACCGGCATTCTACACTTCCTCCCGTACAATGCCTCATACGGTGCCATGCCAATGCTAGACTGAAAACTGTTATTGTAGGCAAATTCTACCAGAGCTCTCCCAGCTTCCGCCGAAATCCATCACACAGCACCATAACAAGTCCTCCAACACACGATTGACCCTCTCAGTCTACCCATCTATTTGGGGATGGAAAGCATTACTGAAATCTGTCCTAGTTCCCAAAGCAATCTGAAGGCTCCTCCAAAAGTGTGACATGAACCGCGCATCTCGATCTAAAACAATCGACACCGAAATTCCATGCAGTCTCATAATCTCCAAGATGTACAATTCTTCCAACTTCTCCATCGACCAGGTGATTTCATCGCCAAGGAATGAGCAGAAT
Organism: Hemerocallis citrina; assembly: GCA_017893485.1. NCBI lineage: Eukaryota > Viridiplantae > Streptophyta > Magnoliopsida > Asparagales > Asphodelaceae > Hemerocallis > Hemerocallis citrina. The sequence continues at coordinate 83,104,278 of CM030364.1, read as the reverse complement.
TGGTTAGTCGATCCACTATTACCCAAATCGCATCATTCCCCTTGGGAATTTAGGTAGCCCAGTGATGAAATCCATGCTGATGTTCTCACACTTTCACTCCGGAATGGGTAATGACTGTAGTAAACCTCCAGGTTTTTGATTTTCTGTCTTGATCTGCTGACAAGTCGCACATCTTAATACGCACTCTGCTACATCCCTCTTCATTCCTGACCACCAGAAATGCTGCTTAATATCTTTGTACATCTTGGTACTCCGCGGATGTACTGACAATAGAGTAGTATGTGCCTCCTGTAGAATGCTCTCCTTCAATTCTGCTCGATCAGGTACATACAATCTTTCTCCGAACCACAGCACTTCGTCCTTTACTTGAAATTCTGACAATTTGCCCGTGCCAACTTGCTCCTTCATCTTCTGAAATTCTAGGTCAGATTTCTAACTGTTGATGATCTGCTCTCTCAGCGCAAGCTGAAGTCTCAACTGTGCCAATGATGCCCCCAGTCCCTACAATACTACTTCGATTCCAACTTGGTCGAATTCCTCTGCAAGTTTCTCCTGAGTTGTAATCAAACAAGATAAACTGGTTTTTCGACTGAGCGCATCTGCTACCACATTTGCCTTTCCCGGGTGATACTTTATTTCTGGATGAATATCTTTTAGCACTTCCAACCACATTCTCTGCCTCAAATTTAGATCTCTCTGCTGATAGATGTACTTCAAGCTCTTGTGATCTGTATACATATTGACTTTCTCCCCATAAACATAATGCTTCCACTGCTCAAGGCAAATATGATTGATGCTAACTCCAAATTATGGGTTGGGTAATTTTTTTTCATGCGGTCTCAATTTCCTAAACCCATAAGCTATTACCTTTTTCTTTTGCATCAGAACACAACCCAAACCTCGATGTGAAGCATCATTATAGACACCGTAGTCAATTCCCGCTAGTGGCAAAGCCAAAATTAGAGCGGTAGTCAACCTCTCCTTCAACTCTTGGAAGCTTACTTTGCATTTCTCTGTCCACTTGAAACTTACATTCTTCCTTGTAAGTCCAGTGAGTGGTATGTCTATCTGAGCATAGCCCTGATTGAATCGCGATAATAACTGGTCAAACCCAAGAAACCCCTGATCTCCTTCATTGATGTGGGTCTTGGCCAATCTTTCACTGCTTCTACCTTCTGCGGATCAGTATCCACTCCCTCCTTAGAAAGGATATGACCCATGAACATGACTTCAGACTTCCAGAAGTCAAACTTGGATAACTTGGCATATAATTTGTGTTCCGATAGCTTCTCCAACACTTCCGCCAAATGTTCAGCATGTTCCTCTTCTGACTTGGAATATACTAGAATATCGTTGATAAACATCATGATGAAAGAGTCGATGAATGGTCACAGGACCCTGTTCATCATATCCATGAATATGGTTAGTGCATTTGTTACTCCGAATGACATAACTAAGAATTTGTAATGCCCATGTCGAGTTTGGAACACAGTCTTATCCACATCCTCTTCCTTAACACGGACTTGGTGATAACCTGACCGAAGACCAATCTTGGAGAAAACTACTGCTCCTTGAAGTCAGTCAAATAAATTGTCAATCCACGGAATAGGATACTATTTTGGATAGTCACCTTGGTCGATGCACATCCTCATCGATACATCCTTCTTCTTCACCAACAAGACTGGCGCTCCTAAGGTGACGCACTCGGTCTGATAAAATCTTTGTGCAATATCTCTTCAATTTGCTTCTTCACTTCATCATATTCCATTTGTGCCATTCTGTAAGGTGCCTTGGATATCGGTGTGTTTCCCAGCAGAATAGAAATACTGAATTCCACATCCCGATGAGGTGGTAGTCTAGATAGATCCTCCAGGAATACCATCAGAATGTTCCAGACTACAGGAATCTTCTTGACTTCCTCAAGGACTTTGATCTTAGTCAAAGCTGCCACCAACTCCTTGCACTTCTTCTGTAACCCCGTGAATTTCAAACACAGTCAATTTGTAACAAATTAAGATATTTTACTTCAACTTCGTACAAATTTAAAAGGAATTTAAAACTTTTTATTTACAACATGTTCTTTACAACAGCGCATCGAAATTAAATGAATACAATACAATACAATAAGTGATAATGGAATCTCTTCTATCTTATGACATCCCATCATAGTGACATCAAGCCCATATCCCAGTTCAATCCTGCAACTGAGAAACTATGTGCACGTCAGTTGTATACAACTGACGCAATGCTATAATACAGCGATTCTTTAAATTAGCAAACACAAACTTGAAAGCAAACAGGAAAAGTGAGCATCCTAGTCATGTCAGTGTATGATATGACTTAATTCCTAAAGCAGACATTACACTACGATGACACTAATACATACTTGTTTGGATTCTATGCATCCCATACTAATAAGTCCAAGGGCAAGACCTTATCGTACTCATTATAAAGTTCAATCCCTCGTGATGAAAATTCTACTGCGGTAACAAAAGCGAGGTTTAGGCATTCCATGAGTACGGATTCCAGCCCCGGAGTCCACCGTCAAACTATACAGAATCCTCGTTGTGCAAAAATCCCGTAAGTGTCATTCTAGCCCCGATAAATACACATATATTGGAGATCTTCCTCCCATCCGCCCGACTATTCATGATCCCGGAGTCCACCGTCCGGTCAATCGTAGTCCCGGATTTAATTAAGGCTCGTCTCACCCTGCAAGCAACCACAGTCCCAGAGTGCACCGTCAAACTGGGTCTATAGTCGTGGAGTCCACCGTCAGACTATATAGAGGCGCCCCACTTACGTTTGCCCAAGTTTCTTCACATCTTATTCTAGTGCCTACCCCTTAATTTAAACATGAACAATAACACTACCTAGAGCTAGCTTACCCTCCTACCGGTCTTAAACAATATACCGAAAATGATAGTCCATATTGGCCAGTTCTCAAATCTCAATAGTCACTTTCATCACTTTGCCGGTACCTAGGTCTCACTTAGCCTCTAATATCAACATAATTCATGTTCACAACATTCATGGGTTATCCATACCCTCTTTCTTCATATTTTGAAATTTAATTAACATATTCAATCATTCCCTTATTCACACAACTCAGTTATTTGGATAACTAGTTTCATACTCTTATCCAACATTTCGACTTAAACATTCTCTATGTGAAAATAGATAGTTTATTCACATCCTACTAATAGGATTCTCAATGAAGTTGCAATTACATTCAATGGATTCTTTTTCCAAACAATATAGTATTCACCTTACAATTTTATTCTTTAACAAACTCAAATTAACTCTAGATCGAGTTTAATACAAATACTATAATTTTTAGAATACCTTACGTCCCAATAATCAAGTTTCCGTCTTAATCAGAATGTAAATTAGTATTTATTTAGTTCCAAACTCAATTTTTTTATATTCAACTCAATCCCCAAATTTCCTCCTAGTTCACATTTTAAATCTCATAATATACGTCCAGTTCAAAATAAGATATCTCTTATTCAAATCAATTTCTATTCATTTTATCCCCTAAATATAGCTTATAATAGTGTAGAATGATTTCCAAAGGTTCTTGTAATATTGTAACATATTTCTACAATTTTAATCCAATTTTAAAACATGAGAAACCATTTTTAAAAAAAATCAAACTGTCCACACCCAGAGTCGAACCCAGGCGCAAAGCAACCCAAGACCGCAACCCAGTGCACCCAACAACCAACTTGCCAACTCTCAGTTGGTGAAAGAAATCCATTTCGGTTGTTCCTATATTAAATCTACAGTTATTATGTAAAAATCATATTTTTTTTAAAGAAAAGAGTCTCCCAAGATTCGAACCCGAGCACACCCAAAGCGCAAAACCCCCTTGAGCTCACTCGCCGACCAAGAAGTCCATGCATCAATTCTGATTACAAGTGTATTAAATTATTTTTATACCCACTCTCTGTTTCTCGATTTTTTTTTAATCAAATCACATAACTTCAAATTTTCTTCTTCTTTCATTATTTTCATGATTATTGCTATACACAACAACTCTAGAATTTCCAGAACGAAAAATCTCCCTAATTTAATATATTTTAACTTGAAAATTATTCAAATTAATTTAAAAAGTGCAATCTTCCATTTTTTCATTCTTGTTCCTTATTGATTCAAATTAGACTACAATTTATAGAATTAGCATGAATACTCTACCAATTATTATAAGATTATGAGAAATACCTATAGCCCCAATCTACAAGCAAATCTATATGCAATTTTAACATAAACTTCTCAATTTTGCAAATTGCTATGTATACTCAATTTCACACATACAATTTAATCATGGAGTAGCAAAATCTAACATGAGTCATCATTCATGAATTTACATACATAGGCAACACACAAGAAGTCTTATGCCAATTTATTTTACAAGTGTGACAAATCAACTTCTATGTTGTGTCTTTATCTATTCATCTAGTCTAGCATGCATTCATACTCAAATTAATTTACCAGTCACATTCTAAACTACACAAAGCAATCATCCATCAATTTCATACATCAAAATAACTAAACTATAAATTAAAGAGACACCCAGCTTAAAAGTAGAATTCCCTAGTGGTAGAAACTCCTAGCAAAAGCTCCAAAAATCCTCCACTCCAAAAATTTCCTTACTCCTGAAATGCCAACAGCAAGGCCAACTTGTTCTCATATATATATATTTGTGTGTTCATAATGGTTAAGGGTGGGGTGTTTATAAGATTAATTAATTTATGGGGTAATTAATCTTAACCACTAATTCTGATAAACTACCCACTAATCAAATAACCACCCACTAACTCAACTCACCCCCCTCACTCACATCTCCCGGCCAGCAATCAAAAGAGTGAGAAAAACACGTGCACGTACGTCGAATGTGTGTGCACACTATTTATTAAGAGTTTTTATTTAAATTAAATGCATATGTTATATATTGTAATATGTATTTAATAGAACTAGTTTAATTTAATTATAATTAGAGTTTTCATGCAAAAAACACACACACACACACACACTTCATAAATTTTATTTTGAAAGAGGATACAGCCAACACATGCACTGCATACACGTGCGTCACACGTAAAATAAATATAAAAATATAAAAATAGATTTGATCATCAGGGAAATGCTTATAAATAATCGAAATACTACATACGAAAATACATTTCATTAATTTTAAACATACAACAATGTAATCAACTCGCACATAAAAACACATGAATTGCACGTAAAAATATGTTTGAGTCAAAATTGGAGAAAAAAAATGAATTTCAATTTATGAAACGAATTCGAACAAGTTATAAAAATAAATAGTTGAAATACGTAGAAAAATTACACGTAACGGTGGAATATACGTAATCGTCACGTGTTTTGAAAATACATGCAATGCATGTAAAGACACCAAGATCAAAATAAAATTTTAAGTTGGCTCAGAATAGGATAAAAATGAATTTTGAGAAGACGAAAAATGTATAAATAGTCAAAATACAAAATACGTATGATATATATATTAAAAATACGTTACGGGTATTACCTGTAACAGTACAAAATATATGTGCGTAACACACATGGAGCAAAGTTGTAATAACTCAATTTTGCGGGGTGTTACAGTTTCCCCCCCATAGAACAGTTCTATCCTTAGAACTTACTAGTGTAAAAGTTGTACTTTGTTTACACCAAAATAATCATTATTGTATATAGAAAAGCCACCAATAGTAAGAAAATAATTATAGTATAAAATACTTAATGTGGAAAACACAGCAAACTTATATAAGGAAACTATGCGCATCAAAGTGAACAGGATCGAAACTCGAGAGTGTTAGAAAACAACAAGGTAAATTGGTAAGAGTAAAGGAAAAATTTAGATGCTGAGAAATGAGTATGATAATCAAAAATACTAAAAGTTGTAAGAAGTAGTATGAAAGGAGTAAAATAAAATGGAAGTATGGAAATAAATAAGGAAGGAAAGAAGAGTGTAAGTGCAAAGGATAAAAGTATTGGCATATTATAGATAAATTATAATGAAGTAGGAAAAATTTGAAAATAGATCAAGAGCGTAAAGGAATATTACGTAGCTAAAAGTAATGATAATAAAGAGAGCAGCTTGATAACAATATATCGAGACATAAAATAAACCGATAAATACTTGAGAAAATCATAAAAGTCTAAAAGTAGTTAGCAGGATCTGATAAGAATTTGAAAAATTGTAGAAAGAAAAGTTAATTAAAGGAAAATGGGAAGGATAAAATGGTTAAAAGCATAAACTACACTAATAGCATATACTACGAGATAAAAATGAAATAGCAATTTAAGAGAAGACTATTGGATAAAAGTTTTAAAAAAAATATGAGCATGAAATTTAGTTAAAAGTATAAACAATATAAGATAAAGTAATATCGTAGATCAAGTTAATTTCTTAAAATAATTCGTAAAGTAAATACTATAACTATATATGTGATTTAAAATTACATATATAGAACACGGGTTGATATATATCAAAATATTTTCAAATTGTCAAGTAGAGCAAGAAACTGACATAAAGTATTACATATATAATTAAGCGTAAAAGCAACAATATTATATATATGAAATCTATAATCAATCGGAGAAACAAAAAGTAAAAGTAAAAAGACATTATTGAAATAATATATAATATTAATTTCATAGAAATAAAATATAAATAGTAAATAAAAGTACAAATAATAAAAGCCATATTACATGAGTAGCCACCAAATATAAGATGGGTTAGCAATAAAAAAAAAGGTGAAGTGGTATAAAAATACAAGAATGCTAACATATGTAAAGATATAGTATATATACAAAATAGTAATAAGAAGATAGCAAAACATTTAATAGCAAACATCAATAATATAGAAAAATGAAATAGTGTATATAAGGTAGCTGTAGAAATAGGTATAAACAATATGGTAACTAATTAAAAATGTGTATGTGTTATAAATAGTAGAGTTGAAGTAGTATAGGCTAAGTTTTAAAACATTAAAAATGGTAAAATGGAATAGTGGTAAGTAATAAAAGTAGGGTTTATTAAAGTAGGAAGTCTTCTTTGTTGTCGGTTCGCCTCGTTGGTGTCCAACTGCAGACTTGCCTCCTTGACATCAAGTTGCAGAATTTCCTCTACGACATCCGGTTCCAGTTTTTCTTCTGGACATTTGGTTGCAGATTTTGCCAACACGACATCCAGTTGCAGTTTACCTCTGTAACGGCTCAGATCCCAATCATTGGACATCCGTGACACAACCAGAATCTTTGCCTTCAAATGCATCTCAACACAGTAAATAGTACGGAAATTTAAAACCCTTTTATTGCCATCAGAGTTAATACATCAATGATTACGAATATCAATTTATCACATCAAACTGTAACGTCCCCCTTTGACTCCAAATTCAATTTCTTCAATTTCTATATCACTTTAAACATAAACTAAGATAGTTATATTTCTAAGAAAATTTCGGCAGAGTTTCGCCTGAAATTTCTGCCTCGAAACGCAAAAAGCTTACGGAATTTTGCTCTAAATTCCGTAGCTCACATCACAGGCAATAATATCACGGGCTCCACAGGCCAAAATGAGCGGAATCACACAGGCAATATATATAAATGCTCTGGGGGCTAAACTCATAATAGAATATCAAATATCAATTTAAAACCATAAATTCCTTTGAAAACGTAGTAAGGTTTTTAGAAAAATCTTTGTAAAACATTCCACAGGGCCCGGTACTCCACGACGAGATGGGTATAGGTCAACAACATAACATGCCACTCCACATTAAACTCATCATCATCATCCACGTACTTATACATCAAAAATACAATTTAAAACTCATATTTCACTATTCACTTAAATAAAACTTAAACAACAATTTCAAACCAGAGGCTCCACTCCACGGAGTCTACACCTTACCTCTGCGCTGCTGAGGACCTGTAACAGTAGGGGTCTAGGATAGTCCAGAGACTCCCTAACCCCCAAATACTAAGGGGTTAGCCATTTCTGGTATGAGTATAATTTACTAAATAAGCAAATAGACTAAACTTTATAAGTAGAACAGAATGAATCTTACGAATACCAAGATAAACTGAACATGTAAACATCATAAATGGAAATTCACATCAAATGCTCTCTGAGTCATTTCCTGTATGCATATCCATACTTGCTCACAACATAGTTATCCTTAGTTTGGAAATCATTTCCAAATTGGTCGCTTAAGGCCCATCACTTTATGCCTTATGCAATACTCCTAAAGTTTTATTTTCCCATAAAGCTTTACGTTCACTCAACTCTGCTTTCACATAAACTGTGTCCCGTTTACTATTCATTTGTAATTACAGCCTCGCGACTTATATTCTTCCCCAATCACATATCACATAACGTCGCATTCATTCATTTCTTACAACATATATCATCACGTCTCGCCATACGTCACTTTCACACTCATAATTCATCTTGAATGGAAAATAAACGTGTATCCTGATTTCCTAGTGTTCGTGTATGCCGTGACCTGTGTCTAATGCAAAAATGCAGAGTATAGAACAGATGCACTTAATCTAATGTCAGCAAGACTCTGGACACACATGCATCCCATATTACATGTGGCCCAGGCCCAGGTCAAGCCAATGTACTTAGTCTAATGCAAGCGAGACTTTGGAAATGTATGCATCCCATACTACATACTTTTCATATCAAGCCGTTGTCTCCAAGTTTAAGGATTCGAACCCTCGCTACGCAATGCATTCTAATTCGGTCCACTTCCTGTTCCTGATAGTATGACATGGTTGAGGAGATAATTAACAGAAATACTTCGGGGAACTACCCCGTTGTCACCAATAATCATTGCATCAGACCCTCCTCGAAAACTGTGACGAACTAACAGATATACACGCATGCATATCCATTGCGCAGAAGATCTTTTATGATCTGTTCGTATCCACCAACATAGAACATGACGGCCTCGATGTCTAAAACCCCCTATCCGCCAGGATATCAGCATCCCATTCTTACCATGGTACTTCAGGAATTAACAGTGCAAGATACGCACCGCAACGCGTATCCCTAATGACAGGAAGAGACAACCCCATAGTATCACCACCTAGTGCTAACTCTCAGAACGAGTTGGATTATAGGGAATCACCCCTAACACCAATTCGTTCTTCAAGCGAAGCAATAAAAGAAAAGCTAGTCAATGCAGTTCACTGAAACAAGTTGCTACTCAAATCACACTCGGTGTTGATCAACAATGTCGAGTCTGTTCGGTCTGTCAAACCACAATCATCACGGAATCACATCCGCTAATTCCCAATACCTTCACAGGTCCGCAACCCAAATAATCCTGGCCCGTGACCCTCAGTGAGTGGTCCAACGGTACCCCAAGGATGCAATACAAATCAAACGAAGGTAAGCACACACATAGCCATCAATTTCTGACCCTTGACAGACTCAGGCATCAAGACATCAATCACAAACCGACCAAAGCCATATCCCAACTCAGTCATGTCCACCATGAGTATTAAGCCCAAGAACTTATCCAAGTTCCAAATGAAAATGCTACAACATCATTAAAACCTGATAGCTCATGATCACCACACTGCGGCATGTAGAGGGTTCCTCATCAATTGTCCGATGAAATAATTCAAGAAATAGCAGTAGCTGTGACCCAAGCTACGCTCATCGGAATTCAACACAATCAGACTTCTAGAAAGGGTAGGGAGATCCACAGCAATCCCCTAGTGGGCGACTCCCTCAAATATTTAAGAGTTCAAGTCTCCAAGTCAACTTAAACTTGAAGTTTGGTCTAAACAACGGGTGCTATCTTGCAACGTCCATAACTTCCAATAATACAGAATTGCTCGATACTACCCATTCTGGAAAGATAAAGCCTTAGTCTACAACCGTCCAGCTAACCATTTCCTCTAATTCAATCATCTTGATACTACAAAACCTCATATACTCTCAATAGTATATTCTTCTTGCACTGGCTGCACCTTTTCAATATCATAAAGGTTTGCTCACTCATCAGAAATTTTCGATCCCGGGTCCTATGGGAATGTGGGAATGTCTACTTCAACTTCCCAGTTGAACACCTCTTTCAGACTCCATCATTTGAGTTCTTGAAAGCACAAGTTCCATCTTTGGAAAATCATAACTCTCAACCTATAAACTAGAATTACAAAATTTCAGATGGGTTGGAAAGTTATGACTCCCTACTATAACTCTCAAGTTGGTCAATTTCCCAATTCCTTAACCATTTCAGAGCAAGAAATTCCCAACTTACCCTCATAAACATGCTTCTTAACAAGCTCATATAAAAATGAGTTGTTCTTTGCCATACAACTATCTTTCTTAGCATTCCACTTATCATACAACGATAATTAAAATTCTCCAAACTCTCCCACAAGCTAAGAATTCACCATATATGCACCAATTTACCATATAACAACTTTTAACAATAAGAACTTTCCGTATTTTAAATTAAAACTCCATTTGGCTGAATTAAACCAGGATTGCTCCAAATTCGCCTAAGATTTTATCATAACAGTAAACATATATTTAGCATAATCATACTCACAGAATATCCTGCGTAGACTCGAAGCGCCAGCACGCTATCCCGCATCCAAGGTCGCTAATATACCCTATCATCAAATCTCAAAGCAATTAAAACTCAAATCATCCAAACCAATTACAAAAGCTAATAAACTATTCCAAATATCACACAAGCGTTTATTGAACGCCTGGGATACACACGTACGATGCACGTAATAATCTAGTGCCTATGGAATTTTTTTATCCCCCAAATAATTTTTAGAACTACTCCTAAATTTTCTAGTGGCCTAACTATACTTCCCACTACTATAAGAGAACTAATTCACACACATGTAGTTCTCTTTTACAAACCCAAAATCCTAGTTTATTAACAACTTACAAATTCTCTAATAACTTGCTAATCTCTCGCCTCTACTACTCCTAACATCTCCAAATCTCCTTACCATAATATTTTTACTCAAAAGAAATTAACAACGCTTAATTTATACAAACAAAATAACTAGGGTATACCTTTCCGAAACCCTTTCGAAAATCCGATGCCACCACGAGGTAGAGGACCCTTCACTTAGTCTATCCCTTGATTTAATTTGAAAACGATGAAGAGATGGGGGGTGGATTTTGGGTGGGGAAAGCATCGGCCGAGGGTGGGCTCCGATGGCTTCTTTTATGTCGGTGGGGAAAGGAACGGGAGAAGGAAAGAAAAAGGAGGAGGAAGGATGGGGGGGGGGTTATATAAAAAGAAATAAATAAATAATTAGGTAAATAAATAATAAGGAAAAATTACATATAAGCCCCCAAGTCCCAATATATTTCAAATGAACCCAAAAATCTCTACTTTAATAATACCAACAATACAAACATACGTTAAAACTATCCCGAAATAGTCCTTCAAAATCATAAAATAAAGTGGACAATATATCTGATATTTCTCAATAATAATCAATTGTTATTAGAAAATACATAATCGTGTGCAATTCTCAATTGCGCACAGATTACGATGCAAAATAGCCATATGCTACTTTTGCGAGGTATTACACCACTCCCTCTTTAGAATCATTCTGTCCTCAGAACGATGCTAGGGGAGCAGACAAACATCTATGAGCAGAAGACACCTTCCCCTGATCATCTCAAATTTCCTTGAGGAACATCCTCAACAACTGAATCTCAAGTGCTCAACATCGGCTCGCAAGCCTCAAGTGCTCAATGCATCCTTCCATCCCGGAAATTAATCCCATAGCGCGGATCATTCAGGGATCTGTCTTATCTCACATCCGCCGTACTGGGGATGAATCACTTTGGGGGAAGTCGCTCTCATCCTGGACTACTGGAGATCAATCCCTTTCTACAGAACATCCTGGAGCCTATTTCATCCCGTGTTCTGGAATACCAGGAAATATCTCGCTCCACAAATTATTCTGGAGCCTCTCTTATCATTAATTTCTCTCGTGGGTATTACTCTCGTCCTCGGAATACTGGAGATCAATCCCACTCCACGGATTATTCTGAGGCCTATTTCATCCCTCGTCTGGAATACTGGGAAATATCTCACTCCTTGGATCATTCTGGAGCCCTTACCCATCCTTGAATTTCTTTGTGGGAATTACTCTCGTCCTCGGAATACTGGAGATCAATCCCTCTCCACAGATCATTCTGGGGCCTATTTCATCCCTTGTCTGG